>OY744611.1:43237286-43432286 GCA_963556255.1 Allolobophora icterica
ACCTGTGTATATGCATGCATGTATGTATGCATGCTTGGATGTACTGACTGAACTGAAACACGCTTTCTTGCACAGTGCTCAGTTTAGTAGGTATACACATCGTAATAATGGTAGAGTGACATATGGAATCGTCTACGGTATCCACATGTCACAGTAAGATAGCCGTCACCCTATTTCTTAGTTCGACTTTCTGCATACTTACCTGACTGCAGCTTCATATTGGTTCGTCATCGCCGTTGATGATCTGTGCAGTAGACATTGTCGCTCTGGAAGTTGCTAATTTGTGATACAATTACAACCTTCTTTACTTTAATTTTTCCTAACTGACTCTAGAAATGGCTTGTTTTTTTCAGACGTGTGCTCATAGATTCAAAAGCATCGGTTCTGGTTTCGTCTGGGGTCAGGGCATCTGTTATTCTCTGAATAATATTTTAGAAGAAACATCGCAATATGAACCGTGCAGTGCCAAGCCAACGGACACAGGTCACCAGCAGTATGGTTACTGTCAGGCAGGAACCAGCGTTGCTTTTCACAAGGTGACACGAGTGATTAAATCTCATATAAATTGTGTCCAGAAGGAAGGAATTAAACGATGTACGAAGATGAGAAAATAAATTTGCTGATACACAAATATGTAACTTCAACAAATTGAACTCTATTTATTCTATTTCCAGAATCCGTCATACATACATCCACCCATCAGTTCATCCATCCATTCGTCATCTACATAGTCTTCATTCATCCATCTAAGCATACATCCTTCCATCGAGCAACCCATCCAATGATCCATCACTTTCCATTTCGCCTCTGATTAGGTATCTTGAACAGGCACAATATAAATATCCAGAATGAATGAATGAATGAATATCCCTCCGTCCATCCATCCATTTATTCTTTATCTATTCATCTAACCATTCATTCATTCATGAGTCCATCCATCCATCAATTCATCCTCCAATGCCTCCTTCCATCCAACAAATTTATTCTTCTTCCATGCATCCATCAATCAACCCTTCCACCTAACCATCGTTCCATCCCCAATTCATCCATCCATTCACCAATTCATCCATCACTCATCCCATCCACACAATTATTCTTCATCCATACATCCATCCATCAACCGTTCCACCTATCCATCGTTCCATCCACCCATTCATCCATCCACCCGTTCGTCCATCGACCAATTCATTCAGCACATTCCATCCACACATTTATTCTTAATCTGTTCATCCATCCATCAACCCTTCCATCTATCCATCGTTCCATCCATCCATTCATCCATCCACCCATTCATCCATTCACCAATTCATCCATCACTCATTCCATCCACACATTTATTCTTCATCCATGCATCCATCCATCAACCCTTCCATCTATCCATCGTTCCATCCACCCATTCATCCATCCATCCACAAGTCCATCCAACAGACCAGGTGTCTCCTAATCGTCCCTATGGGAGTTCTTATTAAACGATTCGTTTGTTCTCCTTTAGAATGGTGCCATGTTGTTCGGGACTCCCGGTCCACTCGCGTGGAGGGGAGCTCTCTTTAAGTATTCCCTTGTTCTCGATCAAGCGGATTTTTACGAAAGCGATAGCGAAGACCGCGTTCCATCCAATTCTTATCTCGGTAAATGACATTATCTTTACTAACTGCATAAATAAATACATAGCCTACGTACATAAAATTGTTCAGATACCGTTATGTAACTTAAGCTTATATAACATTCAGTGCATGCTAACGGTTTGGTTCACTAAACCTAATGCTTTCCTCGCATCATTTTACCCAAGCAGAATAGGCCTACTGTCTGATGAATTGTAGGAAAGGCCGTTAGGATAGCAGAGAATGTATTTGAAAACGGAAGTCTCGCGTTCATTGGCGGCGCTCCGAGGTCACGTGGTTCCGGTGAGGTTCTCTTCTTTCGACAGGGGCCGAGCATGCCAGCGGACTCGCAACTTCTGTTTGTTTATCGACTCTTGGGCGACCAGTTCTACTCCGGATTTGGCTGGGACATCATTGTGGACGATTTCAACGGCGATGGGTGAGAATGGGCTGGCTATTATTTTATAACAACCCATTGTTACACTGCATTCATTCATTCGTTGATTTATTCGTTCGTTCATTCATGAGGAGCATTTATGTAGCGCCTCTCAAAGATAACGCCTCGGAGGCTTTTCCAGCCCAACCCCGGCTGAAAAGAACCGTTTCCAAGAGTTTATAGATAGTGCATGCAGAATCTCTGTGTCATCATCATCATCATCATCATCATCATCATCATCATCATCATCATCATCATCATCATCATCATCATCATCATCATCATCATCATCATCATCATCATCATCATCATCATCATCATCATCATCATCACCACCATCGTTGTCGTATTCATAGTGATGATTTTGAGAACGACGACGACGACGATGATGACGACGATGATGATGATGATGATGATTCATCAGCGTCATTATCATTACCATCATCGCTATCCTTTGGCCGAAAACCCAGTTAAAGTGTTCACTGCATGCTGAACAAATATTTTAATCTCGAAAATTTATAAAGTGAAACAAAGGATAAACTTATACAAGCATGTATGCATGCATGTCTACATATGAATGTATGTATGTATGTTTGTATGCATGAATGCATGGCATGTGTGGCATGTATGTATGTACGTATGTGTGTATGTATGTATATATAAAAGTATGTACTGCATGTATGTATTTATGCGTGTATATATGTATGTTTATATGTATGTATGTATGTATGTATTGCATGCATTGTATGTATTGTATGCAAATACTGTGAATGTACAGACGATTAAAACATCATGTTTTGTACTTAATGGCAGGAAAAACGACCTGGTTGTCGGAGCTCCGTTTTACCACGAGCCCAGAATTGGTGGAGCCATTTACATCTACTTCAACACCAGAGGGGTAAATAACATCAGCCGAATACCATTCAGCATCCGTCCTTCCATCCCTCCATTTCTCCATCGAACCATCGATTCATCCAATCCAGTCCAATTAATATATCTACTTATCCATCCATCCATCCATCGATCCCTTCAATCCACTCCATTTAATCTATACATTCATCCATCCATCCATTCATCGATCCATCCATCCATCCATCGATTCGTCCAATCCAATCCAATTAATCTATCTACTCATCAATCCATTTATCCATCCAATCATCTATTCAAGTATCCAATCATCCTTTCATCCATTCATCCATACATTAAACGGTTCGTCTGTCAATCCGACCCTCATTCACACTAAGTCATTCTTCCTCCTACTTGAACCACAACATTTGATTCCAACTGTTCTAAGATCAGGGTTGGCGTGAAGACCATAAAATAAACAGTTTAGGCGTTCTAAAATAAACCACATGAATCTTCTATTCGTCTCTTATTTCAGTAGCAAGATACATCAGGTTTCTAGAGTATATTGTTTTGAAGACGTTTGCATCGAAGCCAACCAAAATAACGAGCCGGCCAATGAAGGAAGCCGAGTGCGAGGCGTTGAAATGCTACGACGCAAGATTCGGTTTTGCTCTGGCGACCATCGGAGACTTGGACAGGGATGGCTATCAAGGTTCGCTTTGCTAGTTATAGACATCTAGTACAGTGCTTTTAAGTAAGTAAGTAAGTAAGTAAGTAAGTAAGTAAGTAAGTAAGTAAGTAAGTAAGTAAGTAAGTAAGTAAGTAAGTAAGTAAGTAAGTAAGTAAGTAAGTAAGTAAGTAAGTAAGTAAGTAAGTAAGTAAGTAAGTAAGTAAGTGTATTCTTTAATGAACGATAGCAAACGCAAGGCGCTTTACATGCAATCTACCTCACAGAAACACTTTGCATTGCAGGCTGCATTACTATTATTATTGTTATTGTTATTATTATTATTATTTCCACCCGAGGTAAAACGAATCCCTCAGGCTCTTAGATACTATCATCGTGCAGGAGATTATTATTATTATTATTATTATTATTATTATTATTATTATTATTATTATTATTATTATTATTATTATTATTATTATTATTATTATTATTATTATTATTATTATTATTATTATTATCATCATCATTATTACTATTATTATTATTATTATTATTATTTAACATTATTATTATTTAACATTATTATTTCTTCATACAGCCAACAAACTCATACGCAGACGAATTGTTTACTGTTTGCAGTCACTGTATCTAGGCTATAGGCCGTCGTTCAGTCATTATCATTATCATTATAATTATCATTATTATTGTCATTATCATTATCATTATCATTATCATTATTATTATTATTGTTTATTATTATTATTACTATTTTTGTAGTTGTTGTTGTTATTATTTCTTTTATCATCATCATTATTATTGTGCATTTATAAAGCGCCATTATTTAATGACCAGGTATCAATCGATGGTGCTGAGCACTTGTGAGTGAGGGACTTTTTAAATGACCCCAAACAGTAACGGTCTCATAGAGGACTGGAGTCCCTTCTCTTCGCGTTAGAAAGCGAGCTCTCCAAGCGATCAGGTACCGTGTCTCACATGTGGCTAAAGCTCATTTACATGAAAAAGTTCAGCAATAAGCAAATCAAACGGTGGTCAGTTAACCAAAAGAATCGCCACAGTGGAACTTCCTCTGACACACACACACACACACACACACACACACACACACACACACACACACACACACACACACACACACACACACACACACACACACACACACACACACACACACACACACACACACACACACACACACACACACACACACACACACACACACACACACACACACACACACACACACACACACACACACACACACACACACACACACACACACACACACACACACACACACACACACACACACACACACACACACACACACACACACACACACACACACACACACACACACACACACACACACACACACACACACACACACACACACACACACACACACACACACACACACACACACACACACACACACACACACACACACACACACACACACACACACACACACACACACACACACACACACACACACACACACACACACACACACACACACACACACACACACACACACACACACACACACACACACACACACACACACACACACACACACACACACACACACACACACACACACACACACACACACACACACACACACACACACACACACACACACACACACACACACACACACACACACACACACACACACACACACACACACACACACACACACACACACACACACACACACACACACACACACACACACACACACACACACACACACACACAATCACGGAAACCTCGTCAGGGTCATAGAATTATCAGAAGCGGAACCGCAAATCATCAGAGGCCGTGAGAAAGTACCCCTAGGACGTAATTACGATGCCCAGATATACACAAAATCAGCACGCTAAGTATATATGCAGGTTTGCATGTGTGTGTAGCTTTGCATTATGCATCTAGTAATAGTTAAACAGTACCTTCTGTAGCCTCAATCTCTAACGCACAGGACTTCAGCCTATGGCGCATCAAACCAGTACATGTATGTATGTGTGTATGTATGTACGAATTTGGTTATCCTATACATGGTGTCTCATTCTCTTATGGGCTGAACCTCTGGATATGATCTCAATACGGCTTGGATTTTGGTGTGCCATCGGTTGATACTTTGTGCATTAGACACCAGCACAATAGAAGTTTTAAATTACAATTACATGCATGCATGTATGCATGTATGACTATATGTATGTATATATGTATGTATGTATGTATGTATGTATGTATGTATGTATGTATGTATGTATGTATGATTGTATGTGTGTATGTATGTATGCATGCATGTATGCATGTGTGTATGTATACAATGCAATATAATACAATACCTTTTATTGCAACCGAGTAACAATTCATAATACATTCACTTTACGTATAGTCAGCGGAAAGCAAAAGGGAGAGCCCAAAAAGACAAAGGTCCCGTTAGGAGGGCCAACTGAGCATGAGATGTAAACACAAGATTATGACTGGATAATAAGAGTGCATTTCCCTGGCGAGATCATATTAAATCATATCATACTAAATCATTGTAGTCGTACAATGGGGTACGACTTAAAGTGGTAAAGCATTCATCTTAACTAAATTTAACCTATATTAACTAGGTCCCTAGATAAGTCGGGGGCCAATAAACGGTCAAAATCGGACCGAAGGGTCCTCCGTGCCGCAATAACCTTCCTCCTATGTATGACTGCATGACATGTATGTATGTATGATGGTATGTATGTATCTATGATTGTATGTATGATGCATGATTGTATGCATGATTGTATGTATGTATGTATGATTGTGTATGGCTTGATTGTATGTATGTGTGTATGTATGTATGTATGTATGTATGATTGTGTATGGCTTGACTGTATGTATGTATGTATGTATGTATGTATGTATGTATGTATGTATGTATGTATGGATGCTTGCATGTATGATTGCATGTTATATATAATTAAGAACTGCGCAAATCTGTTCCATAGATTTCGTGGTTGGTGCTCCGTTCGAAGGCAACGGAGCCATCTATATCTTTCGTGGTTCGCCAACATCCAACATAGAGACCTATTCGCAGAGAATAGCTGCTGGCGATGTACATGTACGTGGGGTCAACCTGAGGTCATTTGGCTATTCGTTGTCTGGAGGGAGTGATATCGATAACAACACTTACCCTGATCTCACCATCGGAGCTTACCAGTCGGACTCCATCGTAACTCTCAGGGCCAGACCTGTGGTCAACGTCTTTGCCACACTGGATTCGAATCCCACACGGATCGATCCGAAAAAGACTAACTGTTCGGATGGGAAGGCATTCATCTGCCTGACAATTAGAGTCTGTCTGAGATTCAGCGCAGAACCTAAAGATAGGCATGTATCACTCTGTATCATCAGCATTAATCCTACATACATTCATACATACATACATGCGTACATACATACATACATATATGCATAAATACGCACAAATACACATACACAAATACATGCAAGCAATCATAGATACATACATACATACATACAAACATACATAAGCACATACATACATACATACATACATACATACATACATACACACACACACACATACATACATACATACATACATACATACATACATACATACATACATACATACATACATACATACATACATACATACATACATATATGCATACATATATGCATACATACATACATACATACATAGTCATACATACATACATACATACATACATACATGTATACATACATTCATGCATATATGCAAACAAGCACACAAACGCAGTTACATACATGCAATTATACATACATACATGCATCCATGCATATTTATATATATGTATATAAATCTCTCTCTTTTTCAGTTTCTCTCCCCTGAGGCAGGTTCAAACGTCCGATGACGCCACTCCTCTCGGTGCTAAGCTTCTTGCTTAAGCTTGCTGAATCTATCCATCATCATCCAGTCCAGCAGCATCTGTGTTGGTCTTCCTTTGTGCTCCTCTCCTCCACCCTGCCCTCAGTGACGGTTATGAAGAGTGAGCCTCCTCTCAGGATATGACTAATCCATTTTCTCTGTTGCTTCCTTATCGTAGCTGCCATGGATCGTCCTTTCCCAACCATTCTCAGCACCACATCGTTTGTTATGTGTTCCATCCAACTGTTTTTGCCATCCTCCACCAAATCCGCATTTCGAAGGCGTCCAATCAATCGCTTGATGCCCTCTTTTTCCACGTGTTGGATCCATGTAACACCATATGCAGACATGCATGCAGCTTATTGAGCACTATGAAAAAGTAATAATGAATTTAGTACATGAAAGCGATATTATTAGGTTAAACTACTTCTTTTCACGGAGGTCATTTACTCGCTATACTTCGGTAATCAATCTATTATTTGGAAACTTCCAAGTTGCTACCCGTTTCCAACGCTTCCTGATAACTGTCCTTCCTACCATATATAATAATATCTCTCTGTGTCTCTTTGCATCTGCCTGTCTGTCTGTGTGTGTCTCTGTCTCTCTCTCGTCCGTCCTTGCCTTCCTGCCATCATGCAGATGTTTACCCATCCGAAAAATATTACAACTCTCAGATCATTTTAACTCTTGGAAAAATTAACGGACGTGATACTTTTCCCTGTCAGTCACCCGAGTGTCACGTTTCTCTAAACACTCAGCAGGCTATATGTCTACGCCTAGTAATTAATAGTAATTACTAGTAATTAGTAGTGTATCGCATACGCACTCAACTACGCGCCAAAGGCTATTCTTCTAATAAGTTTTTATAGAAAAAATAACATTAACTACGTTAAAAATATTTGTGATAATAGTAATGGATGTTTAAAAATTGCATTCTCAATAATAATTAATTGAGGAATTTGTCAGATACCCGGGCAGACTCAGAATAAAGTACAATTTGGAAGCGGAGAAATTCACGGGGACCAAAGTGGGTCGAATTTTCTTTGGAGACGATTTTAATAAATACTTCGTTGAAAACACAGTCAACATGACGGAACAGAACCAACAAGCAGATGAATGCGCCAGTCACGTGGCTTACCTTAAGGTAAGTCTTTTCCAATTAAATGCGGTGACTTCTGTAACGTCATTATCAATCAATCATTTTAACTGATTCCAGAAATTGAAAATATTGAATTTTACATGCAGGTTTGCATATTGGCTCTTTACATACGAATTTAAAAATAACGCTTTTCAGTTGATAACGATGCACTAGGCTTCCAGTTATAAGAATTGTGTTTACTCAATTAAGAGACATGAGTGAGATTTTCTTTTTTTAGTTATGTTCCGATTGTTAAGCGCACAGCTCACTTTCAACTAAGTTGAAATAACAAAGTTTTCTTAAAACATCTGATGATCAAACTCAAATACAACTACAAGTAGCTGAGAGCACAATTCTACTTTTACTTATTATAGCCCATTTATAAAGCGTTTAAATTGTCCATTTATAGCAATTTAAATAATAATATTTAATATTATATCCTTATAATAATAATAATTTATTTTTCTCTAATAAATAGAATATATCTAATGACCAAGCATCAATCGATGGCGCTGAGCAGCTGTCAGTGAAGGACTTGTTCAAGGTCCCTATACAGTAACCGTCTCATGAGAGGCTCGAACCCGCACTCCGTGTTACAAGGTGAGCGCTCTAACCAATCGGCCACACAGTTTTCGTGCTGCAGGGAAACAATAGAGACTTCATAAGTTCTGTTGTTTTTCGACTGACTAAAAATAGAAATACAATTCTAATTTCGACGAAAAGACACCTAAGAATACATGTATGCATAATTGATAACGTTTCCATGTTGTAGAAAAACAACAGGGACTTTCTGACCCCTATTGCTTTCCGACTAACTTACGTGCTGCCTGACTCCAAACCACCAACAATGAACCCCGGTCAGCCTCTGCCCGATTTCTACTCCTACCCTGTTCTCAATCAGACCACAAGTAGTAAAGTCTTACAGGTAAGAATATTATTAAATTCTTTGGAAAAAAAGATTAAATTAAGTTGACAGGAGTAACCATGCTCCACTCCTATCCACTGGTTAATAACACCATAAGACTGACAGGCATGTTGCATGAGGTGCCGACAGTTCATTCGGTAACGCACTGGGTCTGCAATCCAACAACTGATTGTTCGAGCTTGCTGAGCGGACTTTACATGACGGCCCTGGACAAGTTGCTGTGCACGGTTTTCTTGCTCTGCAGATTTAGATTTTTTTCCGTGACCGCAATATAACTGCTTATTAAATAAAATAAATTAATAATTAAAGGTTTTAGAAAGTTTTCTTAAGTATAGGGGTGTAGTACAGTTGCACTGGACAGTGGGAAATCCAATGTCTAAATTTTTCTGGATACTAAATAGGCCTCGCGGGCACATAATGAACGTTTTAATTATTAAACATTGTCTTTAGCTGTCAATACAAATGTGTAGAATATAGACCATTTGATGTTTATCCAATTATTCATCATTTATTATTTGTTTGTTTATTTACTCATTTATTTCTCAGGTGTCTCGGGACTCGCGAGAAATAAAATGTCTGGGTTGCCTAAAACTCGTCAAGTGTTTTATTCTAATTGTTTTGTTATAATCATCATCGTCGTCGTCGTCATCATCATCATCATCATCATCATCATCATCATCATCATCATCATCATCATCATCATCATCATCATCATCATCATCATCATCATCATCATCATCATCATCATCATTATCATCATCATCATCACTGTTTTAGTATTATTTTTGTTATTATTATTATTATTATTAGTAGTAGTAGTAGTAGTAGTAGTAGTAGTAGTAGTAGTAGTAGTAGTAGTAGTAGTAGTAGTAGTAGTAGTAGTAGTAGTAGTAGTATCGTCATCATCGTCGTCGTCCTCATTGCTATTATTATTATATCTGTAAGTTCCACTATCTGATGACAAGGTATCAATCGATGGCGCTGAGGCATTGTGCATGAAGGACTTGCTCAAGGTCCCACACAGTCACCACTTCTAAGGAAGTGGAAACTTTCACCCTTAACCTGATGGTGAAGGCAAATGATCAAAATAAGCGGGTATATCACGTCAAATGATACACACAGTGCTCTGTTTTTGACTGCCTTTAGTGCGAATTCGTCAACCACACCACACAGCCGTAGTTAAGAAGAGCGTCGACGAAGATGAAAACGAGGGTCGAGACGTGGGAAACTAGTCTGAAGTATATCTGCCACCACTGACGAACCGCATTTCCTCACGGCCGACCATCATTGCTCTAGTGCTGCAACGTCTCTTAGCGTTTCTTCTCCAGTAACCTATCATTATCGTTCTACAATGTAAAAATCGAAGAGTTGAATCGAACTATGTACACAACTGGATGTCCTACCCCGTCTCTATATTTCTACAAACGTATTCCGCAGGAATTACGGCTTTTTGAGTTTTTATGTTTTTCAGTTGTTCTCTTCTCCTGTTCCGGAAGTCTATTTTATTTGTTAGTGAAGGCACGGTTTGGGTCGGTAGCGCCTCCGAGTCATTGAGTGGCGCTATAAAATGTTCGATTAAATTACAGTTGCGCAGCAAACGCGAATGGTTGTCAAATATTTGTAACTTTGCGCACGTTAAAAATGTTCGTAATAAAAAAAATTTATCTATAGTATTGCAACATTCTATAGAACTTCTCTAATATATGGAACAATTGAATATAATGATAGACAGGTCTTTAAAGCAACAACAAGTAGTCATGAGACAGAGGGATAAAGTCGTCAATGGTCAAATTGCCAAGGGATAATTGTAAAGGAAACGGTCTAAAGAAGGAGTTCCAGGGACCAGATGCGTCAGGCATTCAGAGAAGGAAATTAAAGTTTGAGGAAATATCTACCACAGGCTGCCTCTGTCTTCTGTCTAAGTGGATTTACTTTCTGGTATAGACCTGTTTCTGGTGCGCCATCGGTGGATACCTTGTGCATTATATCCCAGCACTATAGGCTAAGAGTTGTAATTACTATTACTATTATCTTTAAATTCTATTTCCTTCCAAAAAACGCTCATGCCAATATATCTGTGGGAGCCTATTAAAGACGAATCGTCTTTCAAGACTTAAATAGTCAGGAAAAGGTTGTTAAGGATAAGGATAATAGCTTATTGGAGGGAATAAAGCGCGTAGAAGGCCTACAGGATCTATGAGGGAGATTACTGAAGAAACCATTACTAAATAAAAACGCAATGACACTGAGAAGTCTTGGGTAACATAGGTGGCTCAAAAACGAAGAGGAAAGAACAATGCAATGAGAACTCCCCTACACAACGACGTATGAATTTTTAATCATACAACAAATTTAAAGAACATAATCTAATAAAGCTTAGCGATTTCATATAAAATTTATCACTGGAAATACAACAATTTAGTCAAGCTCAATATAAATTGGATTTTAAAAAACAGTTCATCAGTTCTCAAACCTCTTCAAATTAAACGAAACCCATAATCGAGAAGGCAAACAGTTCCACTGAATCTACCATGTCAATTTGCAGTATTAATATTACGCATTTATTAAGCGCCACTATCTAATGACCAAACATCAATCGATGGCGCTGAGCAATTTTGAGTAAAGGACTTGCTCAACCATACACAGGAGAAGCTCGAACCTGTACTCTCCGTGTTACAAGGTGAGGACTCAACCAATCGGATATACCGTGTTCCATAATACTGAGAATATTTCATTCAAAATAACTTATATGGCGTTGTTGAGAAAATACTGAACACCCGTTCTGTAGATGTTGCGATGTTACACAATGGACATTTAGTGCGCAGTATTATGGTAAACGTACAAACGTTTGTCAGCCCACATATATATATATATATTTAGGCCTACATACATCAATCAATCAATCAATCAATCAAACAATCAATCAATCAATGTGTTTATTGCATCAAATGACAACCCAGTAACAAAGCTAATTACAATTCAATTGCACATTTTACATTAATAGTAGTTTAGATTCAGATCTGGAAGAAAGAGATGTTATTTTTATCTGTGGATTTTTTTATTCTGCACGTTAGCAAGAGACCGAGAAGCTTACATGTCATTTCACTTAGTGACTGGCATCTGAGGCAATGGGCATCCCCAAAGGGATGTGAGTCCCGCTACATACATACATACATACATACATACATACATACATACATACATACATACATACATACATACATACATACATACATACATACATACATACATACATACATACATACATACATACATACATACATACATACATACATACATACATACATACATACATACATACATACATACATACATACATACATACATACATACATACATACATACATACATACATACATACATACATACATACATACATACATACATACATACATACATACATACATACATACATGCAACGCCAGTCAGGTACATGTATAACTTCTGTCGGACGAGGGACCTTGTTGCGGTTTACGTCAGAGTCTGTCCAAGGTCTCTGGAGGAAACTGTGGTCTGGAGCGTCGACGTTGAAAGACCGTCAAAGTCTGAACGAGAGATGGAGATTCCTACAAATGCAGCAAATACAGGTATTCGATGACTAAGCGTATTTTATGGTGATGATATGTGTAGGTAGAGATCCACAGAATAAGGATAGTTATCGTTTGTATAGGCGCCCGAATGCGAAATGAGTTCTATTTTTGGAGAGGTTTGGTTGGAAAGCGATTTGCAAGCGTCCACGGCGTGTCTGTATGAGGCTTCTGTAAGAGTGATTTGCATTTGGCACTAAACTAATTTTTAAAAGTTAAACTTCAACTGTTTTTCTACTAAAATAAAACAGTTTAGCTAAATTTGGCAACTGACTTTGTAAATGCTTATGACAAGACATTTTCACAAAAAACAGGAGGTTTAGTGACCTGTAATAATGCAGAGCGTCGATGACAATTTCATTTTCCGACTTTCAAACTATGTATTGTGTTCTAGACTTGGTAGTTCAAGTACAGTTCTACCATAAAATAATTGAGACGGTTGTTAATGCAATTGTGATGCTGCGCCTTACGGTATATTCGGTTTACGGTTACCTCTGCATATTCTATGCAGGTTTTTGACGATCATAAAGTTATCGTAATAGTCCAAATCCGCACAAAGTTCGCTAAGACCCGATGACAAACTAATGATAAGTGTAACTAGTTCTATGGCGCCTTGTATATTAGAAACCGGAAATATGAAGCTTTAAAATCTGGAATATTGTGTGCTCAATAGGAAAGAGAGAAATTGCCGACGACAAGTGGCGTCAGCTATCGAGTTTCGGATGTACCACAACGAACCAAAAGGTCACGATGATAGCCTGTCTCTCTCTGTCTCTCTGTGTGTCTGTTTCTGTCTCTGTCGCTGTTTCTGTCTTTGTGCCTGTCTGTCTACCTGCCTGCCTGCCTGTCTGTCGGTTTTTCTGTTTGTCTGTTTCTCTGTATGTCTCTGTATGTCTCTGACTCTGCCTGTCTGTCTGTCTATCTGCCTTTCTCTCTCTTTCTCTGTCTCTCTCTTAACGGACTGATCTTATGGATGTGGACCTGATTAAAGCTTGGCTTTGATGTATCATCGGTTGATGACGCCTTATGCAATATGCATTTACACCGGCACTATGGAAATTACCAATAACTGATAATAATGATTGTGATGGTGATGGCGATGATGACGACGACAATGATAGGATATTTGTCGCTCTGCAGAGCCATGGGCACCTGCACATAGGGGTAAGATGGGGCGATGACTCTTTAACCTACGAATTTTATAACCAGATCAAGCATGGACGATGTTATCTTTGCACACTCTCACCTTCACCAATGCCTATTCAGAATAGCAAGTTACGAGATCAATCACCAAACACGATATTCGTGTGTTTCATTTTCCTTTTTTGTGCCTGAATGCGGTGTGTAATTCAGTTGATCCAATAAATGAAGATATATAGGTGATATTTGACTCACATAGGGCTTTGTAGATGATGATTCTAATTAGGTTCTAAATAGACGACAATAGAATAAGTGCACTTTGAAAAGACGTGAAATAAACTATATAAAAATTGTCATCTGTAAGCTATTTGCTAATGCAGCGCCGTTTAGCGAATGCTACGAAACACTGAGCACGTGTTTCGGAGAATTCTACTAAACAAATTATAGCCTAGCTTTAATGACAAGCAAAGGAATCATTTCGGAGTATAACAGTGATGATGCATTGTCGATTATCAGTTTTAACGCGCGGTTGCTTCAGCAAATTTAGTTCATTTGAACTTTAATATTTTTTCCTTAATTTTTTCATGTTCTAATATTAACGATTATTTACCTGCGTTTTTCTCTTAGTCTGCGTGTCTGACAAGTTCACGAGTATGTGACATTGTATATTATTGTATTGTATTGTATTTTGTTATATTTTATTAAATTGCATTGTGTTAGATTTGTAATGTATTGCATTGTTTTTATTGCATTGGATTAGTGCTTGCATTTTATTGCATTGTATTTGTTGTGTCACATTGCATTGCATAGTATATTGTATGTATTGTATTGTATTGTATTGCCCTCCCTCTTCCTTCCCCCGGCCACTGGGTTGCAAATTTCAAAGCAGTCAATTGAAAAACCCGTCATTCGTAGAATTTTTTACAGTGTTTGATTGCAATAAATTAACAAACCAACACAGATACTTGCAACAAACAATTCAGTATTCATAGAATTTTTGTTTCCAGTATTTTAGTGCAATAACTTAGTAACACAACACAGTTACTTGCAGTGATGGGCAATAGTTAACTAAAAAGTTGCTAACTTTTAGTTTAACTAAAAAAATTTAGTTAAGGATGAAGTTTAACTGAAAAAAATAGTTTAGTTAAAACCATAGTTTAACTAACAAAAATTAGTTGCTAACTAAAAAAGTTTAACTAAAAAAATCAGCAGTACGCAACTATTTTCCGCAATGAACATTGAACTCGACGCGAAACTCATTGATTAACACTGCATGGTTTTAGCATCAACACCTTGTGTTTTAAAATTCATACACTACTTACAGTACGCCTATAACTGTATGCTAGAACAGTACACGTTGCATAGTTTGAAGGTGAAATTATCATTGACTATCTGCATTATTACAGTTCACTTAACCTCTATTACTGTGAAGATGTTTGTCGTAAAAAGTTTGAAAAAAGTTGGAAAAGTTTAACTACTTTTTTTTAGTTTAGTTAATAATTTCCAAAATTAGTTGCCAACTTTAGTTTAACTATATTTTTTAGTTGGAAAATAGTTTTAGTTTAACTAAAAAGATTAGTTTAGTGCCCATCACTGGTTACTTGCAACAACAATTCAGTATTTATAGAATTTTTTACAGTGTTTGAGTGCAATAACTTAACAAACCAACATAGATACTTGCAACAAACAATCCTATCTTTAATCCACTGGCAGTTGGGGCATAGTGATAGCCCATAGTCTAACTGAAAATGTTATTATGTTGTCAAACTCACTGTCTGCAGCCACTGTATAGATTATGTGAAAGGCAGTTGTGTTGGTTCTCTTAAAGTAAATAGGCTGTAAGCAATTTTGACGGACAGACGGACCAGATATTAATGAAGAATCATAGAATGATCGAGTTAATGATGGCGCACACACTGACAGATCTTTCTCTCCCCACCCCCTATTTCTTAGTAGGAGCATAATTATGCTGCAAAGTTTCCATGGTGTAGGCGCCCCTGCGTATTGCACCATCACATGCAGCGTCAATAGCTGGCCTACACTTATCGGTCTAAAACCAATTATAATTGTTCTCCTCTGCAGTTGCAATTTGCCTTTCTCATAGCCTCGGCTAGGCTGGCTCAACTCACATTGTTGACCCTAATTTGACTACATGCGAGAGACTGGTTACCATCAGCGGGTAAATCGCTATGTTGGGGTAATTAGCCTTCATGACTGCTCAAATTTGTTATAATTAGGAGCAATATTTACGGCTATTAAATTGCGATTAGACAGACTGCATCCGTATAAGTTCACTGAAATAGGGGCGTATATATGCAGCGTGGTAACAGCAGGTCGAGCTAAAAGAATTGCCGAAATTTGGACTTTACGATCGTTGTAATTTCTTGAATCTTGCCGCTATATCTAGTTCTAGCAGACATTGTCACCGAACACACTAGTTATTAGGATCGGGGCCGTATTAACCACTCGGGGCCCCATGCTAATTATACACGGGGAGCCCCTTTTCCTATTGAGCATGGAATGATGGGGATGCCGTGAAGACATGGCAAATGTCAATCAATTTAGGATGGATTTCAACTACATTGTTTTATGACATACGAAAACCAGACATTCTAAATGTAATATTCTCTCTTTCAACTGCTGGATTGTCATCTGCTAACAACAAAGCCTATTGTCCTAAATCCTGTCTGACGTCTGATAGAGATACAAACAGATCCTGAGGAAGTATCTTCGTTCATATCTTCGCCATTTAGTTTCACGTCAGCGCATGAACTGAATAGAACCGTAGCTCATCTTAGTGTACATTGACAACGAATTTTCATACATGCTTTCGAATAGCGTAGGCTAGCAATTCAAATAATTACAGTTACCTTTATTCAATAGATTAAAAAATTAAAAATCTCTGCTATCAATGTATGTATGCATGTTTGCGTGTAATACGTAAGTATTTGTATAAGCATGCAACAACGTGTTCATGTATGTATGTATTTATGTATGTGTGAATGTATGTATATGTATATGTATATATATGTACGCATGCATGTGTGTATGTATGTATGTATGTATGTATGTATATATGTACGCATGCATGTGTGTATGTATGTAGGTATGTATTCATGTGTGTAAGCATGCATGTATAGTCTACAAATGTATCAAGACTCTGTCCACAAAACCTCGGCCATAAAACCCCATACATGGCCTGCATGCTGAAATCCTGGGTACGCCTCTGTTCCTAAAAACTGAGCGTAGTCGTAGGTAGAATAACTTTCTCTTCCCGACGGTCAAATACCAGCCTGCTTGTATGTCCGTATGCAGCTAGACAATTTATATAGCGCATTTTTTTACCTAAGAAACACGTTACATAAAACAAGGGCTACTCTTCGAAATGGTAGCTTTATTCTTTGGGATTGGAAGAGCAGGTCTGTTGCCGTGGATTGCTGATTTACTGCTGAGCATTTTAATTACTGTTACCGAAGTCTCGTCGTTCAATCTCGACAGTTCAGTTCCAATCATTAAGACGAGCCGTAGTCAGTCATACTTCGGATTCTCTGTTGCTCAACATTACATCTCCGAAGAAAATCCAAGAGGTTATGTGTAAGTATTAGTTAAAAATCTATCCCATCAATTATTCATTCCTTCATCCATCCTTTCTTCTCTTCTTTCTGTTGTACGTTCATTCGTTCGCTCACTCGTTCGTTCGTTCGTTCTTTCGTTCGATCATTCATTCATTCTTTGTTTTTAATTTCTTCATTCTATTCTTTCATACATTCATTCATTTATTCTCTAGTTCATTCACTCTTTCGTTTATTAATTTATTCATTTTATTTCTTCTGCTATCTATTCATTTCTTTCACGAATTCAATCTTTCTTTCGTTTATTCGATCTTTCGTTCGTTAATTCATCTATTCTTTTTTCCTTTCTTTAGAACTTTCTTTCATACATTCAGTCATTCTTTAGTGCAATTCAGTTATTCCAGTTATTCCTTAGTTTGTTTATTCTAAGCCACAACTCGTTTGAAAGTTTCAAACATTTGGCAGACCATGTACGGTAGTATAGGGCTCCAGAAACCCAATTGACTTAGGCCTACAATAATATCTAAAGACCATCATAATGTCACTGACTTGGGTCGAGAGCGCCCCTGAATTGTCGAGTGACACTTTAAATGTTAGTTGACAACTACAATGACAAACAAGACTGATTTACATAACATATGCAACTTACTTGTAATTTTGCATATGTTGAATTAATTGATTGAATTGCTTATTACACAAAACAAGTATTAGAGTTACAGTAGTGAATCTGCAAGTACTGTGCAACAGGAGCCAAGAAAAGCTACTAGCTTATACTAACATTGACCCCTCATTCGTGATAATAACTCATACATGTGTTTACTACTTAATTAGAAATTAAGTTACAGTAATAATAAAATGCTAATAATAACAATAATTACAACACAGCAGCAATATTACCAATATTAAATACAACAAAAATAATAATACCAATATGGCAATAATAAGAATTATAACAATGAGAGTAATCAGGTAAATAAAGGTAACATACTAAGTGCAGAGAGTGAAGTAGGTACAACAACAGTTGTAATATTAGTAGTGAGATTAGAAAAAGACAGGGGAAGGGCATAGATGAATGGTAGCACTCTTGCTCGAAGAACTTAAGATCTTGAAATACGCAGTTAGATACCCGTAAGCTCCCTATAGGTCGGCTCAGTCTTCCAATCCCTAACGAATGAATTTGAGCTACTGATAAAAAGTAGTTTTTTTAACATGGAGGGGTAAGGTATTCTTTCCAAACCTGAACATAAGGATGATAATTGATATGTAGGACAGGTCGTATATTTTTAGTATATTAAGTTTATTGAATAAAGGGTTCCAGTGAGCCAAATCAGGTGAATGGGAAATAACTTGAACTGCAGCTTTCTGAAGCTTAAGTAACCGATCCAGATTGCAGGTTTTATAAGGAGAAGCCCAAACAACACAGCAGTAACTAAAATACGGTTCTAGTATGGTATAGTATAATAACTTCAGTTTGTCAGTATGCAGTAAATGCTTAATCTTACTTAAAGTGCCAAAGATCTTTAACACTTTATTGGTAATCATGTCCTCATGTCGATTACATATAGGCTTAATAATAGTAATTAAAACGCCAAGAAATGTTGAATTCACTATCTGGAATCTCCCTGTTACCAAAAATCATAGAATCATAAAATTAACAAAATCATAAAAATCATATAAATCATACAAACAAAAATCACAAAGTCATAAAATTATTAAAATCATAAAAATCATACAATTATAAAATTATAAATCTTATCAAGTTCCAGGATAACAAGTTTGCAGAAAACCAATGGCTTATCAGCTTTAAATCATCAACGAAAGTTTCAGTTAACACCAAAGGACTATGCCCGGTGACAAACATATTTGTGTCATCAGCAAATATGATTAGTTTAAAGGATGTCACAAACTGTAAATCATTTATGTACAATATAAACAGCAACGGTCTCAAGATTGAACCTTGCGGTACTCCACGTCTCACCAACAAACAAGTTGAGCAAGAGCGATTAATAGAGACATATTGCAACATATTCAATAAGTAGCCAGAGAACCAATTCAGAGGCGTACCTCTTATTCCATAGTTTTCACAGGGTTAGAGATGTCGGGGGGGGTGTGAAGGTTCAAACCCCCTAGTCTTTCTTAGGACCCCTTAGTTAAGTCTTCATTGCACACCCCAGGGGGTCGTTTCCAACCCCTCAGTTGTGCTAGTGTGATTTAGCATCATATGACTCCGAGTCTCTGACAAGGGAAGACATTTCCATGGTGCATCATGTATGCATTTCTGAATTTTCTCAACAAAGGAATCGATTTTGATTCGAGTCTGACTTGCAAAACTGATAGCGTTGAAATCAGCTGCTTTCAAATTTTGTTGACATAAGTTTTACAAAATACGGATAAAATGGTCAACCCCTTCCAGTCTTTTTGCTACAGCTCCCACACAGAGTGTTCAAGCTTGTTTACCCGTACCCATCGCCGTCAAATGGCTGACGCTAGGAAGTGGTGATGATTGTGATGACATTATCATTTTTAACAAAAAAATATATATATTGCAATGTTAATGCATATGTTATATGCGTACAACTTGGCATAAAAGGAACCGCCTATGCAGGAACACAGGATGTAAAAATAACATTTATTTGACTTCGGTATTTTTTAAAACTTTTATCTGTTTGTCTGTTGGCTCATATGCCACTAGAAGGTCTCCGATAACCAGGCTTTGCTGTCCAGGTTGTGATACCCAGGCTATGATGTTCAGGCTGGAATATCCAGGCTGTAATTACCTAGGCTGTGATATCCAGGCTGGGATAACCAGTCTCTGATACCCACCTAACTCCAGTTTTCTTTCTTTGTCAGAAGGCCAATCCTCGTCTTCCTCTCCTTCTAGATTCCTCACATACATAGATCGCTTCAATTCCTTTAATTCCTCACATCGCGCTGTTTTCGTATGCGTGTGTGCACGTATGCATTGATGTATGCGTGCATATTTGTTTGCATGTGTGCAATTATATATGTATGCATGTATATATGCATGTATGAGTTTATGCAAATATTTCACAGGTATGCGTGTGTAGAAGTGTGAATGTAGTATGTTTGTATGCATTAATGCATGCATGTATCATGTGTGTATGTACTATGTATATATGCATGCGTGTATTAATTGCATATATGTATGTACGTGTGTATGTATGTATCTATGTATGTATGTCTTAAGAAACTTAATGTAACCCATTTGAGGTCCTGACAACCATGTGTGTTTAATGGAATCTGAAATGTCTTTTCTAACTTTAATCATTTTGCATAATTATTTCCATTAAACTCAATTTTTAGTTCATAATTTATTTTACTCATTCATGGTTCACACTGCGTCAAGCCTCAAAATTTAATCTAAATTAAGTTAACAAAATCCATGTCTTTAGCGTCTTAACTATTTCTAACTGCTATGCCTTTTCTTGAATCGTCTGCACTGAGGATAATCCTCACTGGAATTAGGCCTATGTCACTCTGTTTGTAGGATAATAGTTGGCGCTCCAAGGGATAACATATCTACCCTCGCAGTTTCTGAACCCGGAGCCGTCTACAGGTGTCCTTTGTCGGCGCACAGCAACGACTGTACTCGTCTGACCATAGATGAAGTCCTGACAGGTCAGTAAAAATTAAACAGCACCCAAGCTAAGCACTGCGGTGACGAAAGCTTTGAAAGTATTGTTCGAGGATTAGTTCTGAAAATGAAAGTAAGTGTATGAAGCTCAGTTGATGATAAATTATGACAATATTCTAACAGTTGCTGGTTTCACATGGGCCTACAAGCAGTGTTATTTTCGTTCCAGGGAATAGAATAGGAATAATAATTATTTAATATTAGTTCCACGGAACGAAAACTGGAACGAAAAATAATTGTGGAACGAGAATAGAATAGGAATAAAAATTTCAATATTTTTCGAGAACGAGAACGGAATAGAATAAAAATTAATTTTCAAGACGAGAACGGAATAGAATAAAAATTAATTTTTAAGCTGCCCAACCGATAATTCTAACGTTAACTATAATTATACGGAATGACGACGGCTCTTGATTGACGTCACGGTGCGGCGCTATGATGAAGCTTCTCCGCATATTCTATTTTCTATAAATAGCCTAATATACGCTCTTTGATTCAAACTTCTGGCAACAAGAGTGAGGTACTCAGACTTCCCATCAAACATGCTCCTGACAGCATTGCAGCAGAACTTTCTAAATACATTCAGGAAATTGAAGAACATGTCGCTGTTCGGCCTGTTCCTAGTCTCTTTGACTTCTGGCAGAGTAGACATTCAGTTTACCGACGGCTAGCTGTTATAGCTGAAGATTTAGTTTCAGCTCCCGCATCAGAGGCGTTCGTCGAATCTTTTCTGTTGCAGTCTTGCACGATGGATGTCTACAGGTCGCAGAAATCGATTGAGCAAATGCCTTGAGATGCGGGTGTTTTTGAAACTCAACAGTAAAATAATTGACTGGTAACTCTTTAGTGTGTCTGCCTATAAACTGTTTTATTATCAGTCGCATTCACATTGTCCGACAGACATTAACCGTTCATGTTAGAACTGTGGTCTGTAGGCCTAAGTGGATTTGGAAGTGGAACTACAAATAATTTTGTTTGGAACTAGAACTGGAACTAAAATTATTTATAAAGAGGAAGTGGAACTAGAATAAAAATAAAAATTATTTCTTAAGAGGAACTAGAACTAGAATAAGAATAAAAATTATTTCTTAAGAGGAACTAGAACTAGAACTAAAATTATGGCAGTGGAATAGAATAAGAACTGGAATAGAAATTAATGCTGGAACTAAAATAACACTGCCTACAAGCCCTACATGTTTCAAAATGTATCGGACACACGAAAATCATTACAGAAATATTGTCATGGTGTCAGATGTCCTAGGCCTACATACGGCCTGTTTGCAGAAAAGATAATACCGACCAATTTGAGAAGGCTAATTTATTGTTGGCTGAAACAGTGACGTTGTTGTTGGGAATCTTTCCGTTGCATTTAAATGCTCTACAACCCACGTTTTCTAAGTGCCCCTAATACATTAACAATGAAAAACTGATGAAAATGCGAATGTTGTAATAGGAATTTTTAGCGCCTTTCAGGAAACTCACAAGGGCGTCAAATTGCTGTACAAATAACCCTACTCTCTGTTGAAACAGCGGTGGGTTGCATATTGCGTATTAGGCCTATTGAATGATGTCTATACACAGAGCTTTGCAGAGCCTGAGCGCAGAAAAGATAAGACCATAGTTCGAGAAATCGGATTTTACGAATTTTAAGAATTTTTAAAATTCACGAATTTTAACGAATTTTAAAACTGCAGTTTTAAAATTCGTTGAAATTCGTAAAATAAAAAAAATAATAGAATTCTTTGCCATGGCAACGAATTTTTGTATTTGTGTACTTTTGAACTTTTTAAGCAAGTAAATGTCAATGTCGTAGACAATCAATCAGCCGTAAAAGATAGCTGACTAGCAACACAATAGTACTGATATTCAGTAACTGTTCTACTTGGAGTCTTGAAATTCGATTTCTATCATAGTTGGAGTGTGTGACTGTGAGTGTCAGTCAGTATGGAAAGAAAAACCACCAGTGCCCCATGCAGTTCCAGTGTCACCAGTCAGCCACTTACAAAGCTTGCAACCAACATGGTTAAAAAGGGTTGGCAACGTTCACCAAGCTCTGTCTTCTACTTCATAGTCCTCTGATTCTGAGTCAGGAACAGCCCCTGCTTCCACTCGACTATGGTTTCTGTATTTTCGCCATGATATGCTCCGGAATTTTGGCAGAACAACCAACAAATTCCTCGTCACTAAAACAACACTGTATTTTTGGATTACCCTTTCCTTCTCCTCCAAAATTACTACATACTTCCACTCCGGTCCATGTTATTTCATCTTTAAACAATCAGATTTTAACTAAATTAACTTGTTACGTAATAAACTTTTATATTGGATATTTAAATTAAATTCTAAGCAGAAGCTTAACACAACAAAATCATAACGTCATCACATTTGTTGTTCTTGCTTACGCTGTTTTTGCAAAACCCACTATCAATGTGAAAAAGGCCCTACAATGGCCCAACGAATTTTTACGAATTTTTACGAATTTTTTAAAATAGACCAAAAATTCGCGAATTTTTACGAATATTAAACCCGAAAGTCACGAATTCTCGAACTGTGGATAAGACCGATTACTTTGAGAAGCTTAATGATCTACTGTTGGCAGAAACTATGGGACGATTAGCAAGTATCAACCGATGTCGCATCAAACCATGATGAGGATTGTCCTAATCTGGTCTCATCTGAAAACCAAACGTCATGGTGTGATTTCTGTAGCCGGAAAAGATGGAAAGTTTTCCATGTGGTTTCGTGTTTTTTCATAGCGCTGAGGAATATTGTAAAGTTAGGCCTTAAAGATTTAATTATTGAAATTGTTCGATACATTTTCCTTGGTCCCCTTCGCACCGCGGCCAACCATGATATGAATCGTGTCTCTGAAAGCCGTATGTTATATTTGCTGAATCCAAAATAAATATTACAAATCATACATTTAATGTATGATTTGTAATATTTATTTGTATTTGTACAGCTTATCTTGTATTTTGTGTAACGTTTTGTCAGTTTTCAAACCCTATATATATATATATAGGGCCTATATTTTAATTTTATAATAAATATATATGTAAAATGTGCAACAGAATATGTTATAGAACATACATACATCGTCTATAACAGTTGATTATAGCGTGGGTTTCTATTCTCATACAGTACAAGCTATTAGCACACTTAATTTATAATATTTTCGTGGCAACGGCATCAGTACATGATAATCACTCTCTATTCCTCTGTCTAAGATACATGCAAAAAGCGGAGCTTTGCTTCAATTTTCACTCAAACTAATATATTATATTCCGTGAATACTATGCATAGGCGTAGACTCTGGGGGGGGGGGCAGCCGGGGCACGTGCCCCTCCCCCAATAATTAAGATTTTACTGTACATCCAATGCAACAAGTATAGAATAAATAGCGAAATGCCCCCCTAATATTTTGGACAAATTTACGCCAGTGATACTATGTATATATTACTTAGTACTTAGTCCTTCCCATACAGGTCTGCACATTGGGCAACGCATCTCCTCCATTCGTCTCTTATCTTATCTTATCTTATCTGAACATTTATAAAGCGCTTCTGTCAGCAGGGCTATACAGAAGCGCTCTCAACGTGACAGGCCCATAAACAAGTAAGTCTTTAAGCAGCGAAGAGACGCAGGTGTGATCACCTCTAGAATCCTACTACTCTCTGTATGCAGGCCCGCCGAGAGGGAGGGTCAGGGGGGGAAAATGCCCAGGGGCCCGGTGACTTTTTAGGGGCCCGGGCCGGGCCCGCTATCAACTTATGCAAACTATTATAATCAGGTATGCAAAGTTTATGATTTATGATTTATGCCTTTTTAGATATATTATCTTACGCTTAACTACAATCAGTTTAAACTTAAAGCATCTGAATAAAATCATTGTATATATATATATATATATAATATCGTGCGGTCGTACACGCACTTTTATTATTTCAATTTGTATTTGTACTAATTTTTCGTACGAGCATAAGATATTATATTTATATAAAGCCTAAAGATAGTTTAAAGGTCCGTAACTACTCTGCCTAGGGGCCGCTGACTGTTCTGCCAAAGGGCCCGCGACTGCTCTGCCTAGGGGCCCGTGACTGCTCTGCCTAGGGGCCCGGAATTCCTGTCGGCGGCCCTGTCTGTATGTATAATATAGATATATAGTCTTTGCATAGAATAACAACTCTGGAATTCAGGATATGCACAGATAATTAGCCAAATTCCTTTAATGGACACCAACTGTTCTGTTATACCAGAGCGAACGTTTATCAAAATTTTCTGCCGGAGACATACGTAATTGATTTGTGTACCTATATTATGTCTTTCACAGAAGGCACACACTGGCCTCTTATAGGCAGCCGGACGCGAGTTCGCAAGGGCAAGGTTAATTATCCAATCTGCCTACCAGTAGGAATGTTATTCTCAAATTCCTCCCCTTCGTCACCCCTCCAACCAGTATGCTTCATGAAATCCACTGACTTTAATCTAATCTACTGTACTCTGCTCCTCTCTACGATATACCGTACTCCTCTCTACACCAATCAGCTCTACTCCTTTTCAACCTACGATGGCGTTTGATTGTACAGTAGTATCCTAAAGGTTACTATTATAATCTATCTTATTTAATATTATGACATCTATAGCCACAATGCCTGAAGCACCATTCAGTGGAAGATTCAAATGAAATCGAAGTTAACATCATAATCTATCAGATAAGCCAGATCGGCCAAGAACTCACAATCGGACATTACCTAAGGCCGATGGTCAAATGAGAAAGACTTTTTTGATTAAGATGCTATATATCTTCTAAATGTTTTAATTGTCTGACATGTATGCGTTATGTCAACTGGTCAAATAAAGAATATACTTACTTACTTAAATCAGCTGAGTCAGATTAATCGAATCCATTCTAATCTTCTTAAATCTGGTCTCACCTGAGGTCAGGTAAGTTAAAGTAAGGCACTACTGGAAAGAAGGTTAAGTTAGGTAAGGTAAAGTACTACTGGAGCCAAGGTTAAGTTGGGTAAGGTACGGTACTACTGGAGCCAAGGGTAAGTTAGGTGAGGTAAAGTACTACTGGAGCCAAGATTAAGTTGGGTAAGGTAAGGTACTACTGGAGCCAAGGGTAAGTTAGGTAAGGTAAAGTACTACTGGAGCCAAGATTAAGTTGGGTAAGGTAAAGTAATACTGGAGCCAAGGGTAAGTTAGGTAAGGTAAAGTACTACTGGAGCCAAGGTTAAGTTGGGTAAGGTAAAGTACTACTGGAGCCAAGGTTAAGTTAGGTGAGGTAAAGTACTACTGGAGCCAAGGTTAAGTTAGGTGAGGTAAAGTACTACTGGAGCCAAGGTTAAGTTAGGTGAGTAAAGGTATACTACTGGAGCCAAGGTTAAGTTTGGTAAGGTAATGTAGGGCCTTTTACTGGAGCCAATGTTAAGTTAGGTAAGGTTTCCGACTGGCAAAAAGAACGGTTCTGTATATATGTCTCCAATGCTATAGGAACTTTCAGAAAACAGATTTTAGGTGCGTTTGTATATTATGAAGCTTTGTGTGAAATTTCATTTTAGCCGGATATGATAAATCCAACCAATGGTTGGGAGTTTCAGTGTCCAGTCAAAACTCTGAAAGTGGTGGTTATGCGCTGGTAAGTATACGTTGAAAGCATTTACATTTGTCTAATTAAGTACGTATGGATGTAGACATGTTCTGATGGAACAATAAACATGTATGTATGTATGTATGTATGAATTTATGTGCGCACGTCGTACGTATGTATGTATGTATGTATGTATGTTTGCATGTACATATCAATCAATTAATCTCTTTATTGCTTTCGATAACAGTTAACAATAACGATGACATCAATAGAGAAGCTGACAACATATAACGATATCATTATTGAAGAAACTATAATCAAGATCAAAGTGCATATGCATATGTATACATGGATTCTACATGGATTCTAAAATCTCAGGCTCACCTCTTTACTATTATCCTAGCTTTCCTGATTAACATTTCTCTTTCTACTGGCATACTTTCTAACTCTCAGAAGAAGGCAGTTATTCGACCCCGTTTCAAGCGGTCTTGACCCCACTCTCTGTTCTAACTATAGGCCTATTTTTAATGTCTCGTTCCTATCCCAGAGAGAGTAGTTCACACTCAACTGTACTCTTACCTCTCTGCAGAAAACCTACTTCCGCCTATATTCAGTCGGGATTCAGGCAATTCCATTCCACGAAACAGCCGTCCTGAAAGTCTAAAATGGCCTCGTCCTTGCTGCTGACAAGGGATATGTGACTGCCTTAATACTCCTAGATTTCACAGCTGCTTTTGACTGTGTAGATCACTATACCCTATGTAAAGTCTTGCAACAATCCTTTGGGATGTCTGGCACTATCTTCAGCTGGTTTGTCTCCTATCTCTCAAGTCGACCCAGTACGTTCGCATCAATTTCCTCATATCATCCATCGCCGCCTTCTCGCATTGGTTTTGTCCTAATCAAAGTGCGGCTAGCAATTAGTAGAATAAACTTACTTACTAGGGCCTCTGCTCTTCATCCTCTATACCTCTGCACTGTCAGCCATTGCCTCTCGTCATGGCATTGAAATACACCTTCATGCTCATGATACCCAACTCTATGTACATCTGCGACTAAATTAGGTTGCAGATGCTACAAAGATACTTCGTGCCTGCATTGATGCCATCATGATGTGGAGTCTGTCTAGTGTCTATGCGCCTCAAACTTAATCCTGGCAAATCTGAGTTCATCTGGTTTGACCGTTCCTCTAAGCTCCTACAGTGTGCTGAACTTTCACTCTCTACTCCCTCCTCGCTACTCTCTCCACCATCTACTGTTCGGGATCTTGGAGTCAGCCTTGACTCGACACTCTCCCTAAAACCTTAAATAGCCGCCATTTCTCGGGCGTGTCTGCGTCAGCGCAGAAGAATCCGACAGCTTCGATCTACTTTGGATTCAGCATAACTGAAAACACTATTATTATTTATTTATTTAAGTCAACAAAACAACAAAATCAGCAAAACAGCACTTACACTGCCTTATTCTGACATGACTTGACTACTGTAACTCTATACTTTATGGTCCCTCTGTATGCACTCTGCTTCCGTAACTAGAGTACTGCATCAGGCTGCTAGACTTTGTCTTGGACTCTCGTACCGAGACCACATCACACCTGCTCTTCATTCTCTACACTGGCTTCCTATCTGTGAGCATGTCCGATTCCAGCTGGCACTCCTCGTGTACCTTGTTGTTGAAACATTTCTCAAGATATTTTCGCATTTCTGAAGGCTCACCGAAGTCAACATCCAGCGTGGCAGAACTGGAAGCAATCTCAAAGGGATAGGCAGCTGCGTACAGCCCACACGAAAAGTCAATTTGCTCCTGGCAGAGGAGGTGCCTTAATTGTGTATAGCTGACGCAATTGTCGGCCGTGGTCTGCCGAGATACGAATCAAACCGATATCAAGCACGAGCTACCAATTCACCCAATTAGCACCTTAGTCCCTTTTAATGACACTGTCGTTTGTGATGCTGATATTTGTCATCCTTGTTTTAGACACATCTTTCGCAACAAGCCCTTCACGCAACTAATAATGCGAATAGACATTGTTTAATTTGCGTGAGATTACAACACCACAAAGAACACAAGAGTCAATAAGTTGGTTCATTGCCTCAAATGGCTTCACGGGCGTTGCTGGTGTACCTATTGATACGAATCGACCGATATCAAGCGCGAGGAACCAGTTCGCCTAATTAGCGCCTTAGTCATGGGCGGCGATCATGGAGGGACGGGGGGACATGTCCCCGACACCTTTAAGAGTGGGGACACGTCATACATTTGTCCCCCCAGATTTTGAAGAAACAACAAAAAAGGCGAAGAAATGTATATGCGCGCAAGGGTTTTGACTGTGTTTTTGAAGAGATGAGGTAAAAAAGAAATCTTTTAGCAGAAGTGTCCCCCGGAGATTTTGTGAAAGCAAGAAGAAATTCTGAAAAAAGGGCGTAAATTTTTTTTAAAGAATTTTGAAAAAAGTAGGAAAAAATGAAGGTGGGGAAAAAGTAAAAGAAGTGGGAAAAGAAAAGCTATTAATATTACAGAGGAGGGAGGAGATTGTCAGAAAAAGTTGTAAAAGGGGTGAATGAGTAAAAAAAGGTCATCAACTTTTTTGGGAGATGAAATAGATATTTTTCGGAGATAAATTGGTAGAAATGAAAGTGGGGAAAAAGTGTAAGAAGTGGGGAAAAAGTTGTAAAAGAGGCGAAGGACTAAAAAAAGTCATCAACTTTTTTCGGAGATGAAATCGATAATTTTCGGAGAAGAATTGGTAAACAAATTTTTTTGGGGACAAGATTTTAATAAAAAAAACCGTCGTCGACGAGATCGTGGCCAACTTTGTCCCCCCCACCTCTCAGACAAGATCGCCGCCACTGGCCTTAGTCCCTTTTCATGACAATGTCGTTTGTGACTGCTGATATTTTGTTTTCCTCCTTTTGCTGGTGGACCGATTGATACGAATCGACCGATATCAATGTCACAACTTGTCTAAGAGTAAATAGAGTATAGAGTAGAGAAAGAGAGTATTGCGAGGCTCATTGACTTCACTGGATTCTTTGCCCACGTATGCCAACAAGAAGTAGGCCTAGCATATGCCTTTGCCCAGGGCTGTAGGCCTAGTGGTAAAATTAGAGGCAAGTACACGCTACCGGTTAGTTTTCCGAAACAAATTAGAGGTTAGTACAAATATTTTTCTGAGGTGAGTGTACGGTCTCTAGAAGTGAGTACACGCTGTATACCCTCGTATACCCTCGGCTACAGCCCTGGCTTTGCCTATGACCACGACTGATGTAGTTCTAAGCTGACTTAAATCGCACAATGTGTAATTATGTTGCAGGGGGGTACTTTTGACGGGAGGGGCGGATAATTTCGTACGACTCATGGGGGATACTTTTACACGAGGGGGATAGTCCCTCCCGTTCACATTCATCCGGCCGGATACTCTATTCTGCTAAGGGGATATACTTGTATGGTGGATACTCTATTTCGTGACACCGGCGTTCATTCACAGTTACCGGTCCCTCCATCTGGAACTCTCCACCTCCTCATATTTGCAACTCCCTTAGCGAGACTGTCTTTTGCTCTAAACTGAAAACTGACCTCTTCCAGCCTGCCCATGGCTCTTAATGGTTGCCTGGCTTCAATGTGCACTTCTCAACTTTGTAAGGAGCGCATTATCACATTACAGTTGTATTGTATTGTCCTGTATGTATAACCATAACCATAACCACAAGTTTATTGGGCCATCAGAACATTTTATAGAACAAGTAGTATTTTGTTAACATTACAGTATAAATGTTCACTAATGGGCACAATAGGGACACCTAAAGGGACCTAAGTCCCTCTATTTAGGGTCCCTACACACCAACTGCATAAGGTACAGGTGGTTAATTAAAATAAGTTGCTTATCTGTGGAAAACAAATTACTGTAGTGACTGATTATTAAAAACAAATTATCGACATCGTCGATTTGTTTTACTATTAGCTCATAATTATGATTCGACTCTGTCGTGTAATTTCAACATTGTGTTGCTAATACGATTACAATTTTCTTTACTTTAGCTGTTCCTAACTGATCCTACACGTTGATTGTTTATTTTCAGGCGTGTGCTCATAGATACAGAAAGACCGGCCCTAGTTTCGTCTGGGGTCAAGGCATCTGTTTCTCTCTGAGTAATATTTTAGAAGAAGTATCCCCATACGAACCGTGCAGTGCCAAGCCAACGGACAAGGCTCACGAACAGTATGGCTTCTGTCAGGCGGGAACCAGCGTTGCTTTTCACAAGGTGACGTGCGTGATTAAAGCTCATATAAATTGTTCCAGTAAGAAGGAATTAAAAGTTATACGAAGATTCGGAAGATGAGAAAATTAATTTGCTGATACACACATATGTAACTTCAACAAATTGAAATCTGTTTATTTTATTTATAGAAACCGTCATACCTGTATCACAATGGGTTTACCATGCCTTTCTATATGGAGGCTGGTAACCACTGTACCACTTCGAGCTACGAGATGAGAGATTCTTCTGTCGAATTTCTTTATTGCCATTCTCTATGAATGTCTATTTATGAATACTCAGTTCAATTGCACACGATTAGGCTGCTGATGGTGAGATAGCTACGTTATTGCAACAGGTACAAGAACTCATAGTCTAAACTTCTCAAGATGAACGCCTAATGGCCACTTAGCACTAGACATGCCAGTCTAATACAGAATGCACAGTCTAAGCTTCATGGTCACTGCATCATTCTCCGGGACTAACTGCCACTACTGCCTTACTAATCCTAAGTCATTCGGAGGTCCGTGGTAAAGGTATATCTTGATTTGTTCGTTCAACTGTAGATCTCTACCTCAGATCCTAGATTGACATTAGCTAGGTTACTGGAAGGTGTGGTCATAGTCACACTTACCTAAATCTACTAACCAATGGAAAATTCTTTCCAACGTGAATGGATCACCTTTCCAGCCGTTTATGGAATGGACGTCTGTGGTTAGTCTATAATTATCCTGAAATTATCTTCCGTCGAGTGATCTGAAATTCTCGATGTAGCTTGTCTTTGAAGACTTGGCGCTAGATTGGAATTCTCTGACCAGCTGCAGCCTATTATTTGCGTTGAGATTGTCATTACATCTCATCCTATTGCGATCTCCCATAGCTTCTTAGACGCCTCAGTGTCTAGTCACTTATCTGGTTTCCATAATTACCTTAAATACCCAAAAATACCCACTCTGATACATGCATCAACATTGATAACATTTCGCAAAAGACTGCTAAAAAACTTAGGCGTCCTTTCTAGAATTTCTAATTTTCTATTACCTCGAATCTTGCATCAGTTGTACTATGCTCTAATATTTCCATACCTTGCATATTGTAATTTGGTATGGGCCTCCATTTACAACTCGCGTCTTGGTAAGATGACTGCTCTCAAAAAAGCGCGGTCTGTATTATCTCCAGGACTCCGCCTCGATCGCCTACTGACCCCACCTTCCTGCGTCTTCGCATACTACAAATCAATCAGATAAAAAGATTTCAAATTAGTGAGCTGATGTTTAGATATACTCACCGTTTATTACCGCCTGCCTTCTCTGGATATTTCCAAAGAACCTCTGATCTGCATTCATATAACACTAGGCAGGCTGAGTCTTATCGTAGGACATTTGCGCGCACTAACACCCATCAATTCCCGCTCAGATTTATAGGCCCGCAAATACGGCACACCCTCCCACTGAATACACGTAATTCCACGAATGTGGTATTGTTTAAACAAGCAGTAAAAGCCTACACAATTAACCCTCTTTCTTTAGTACTGGTCGATTGTGATAGTTGAGATTGTGTTGATTCTTTACTGTTTATTTTAGTTGCTAATTAAGTTATATTGTGCTGCCATTATTTATCGACGTGGCTTTACAATGGCACATCTGGCAATTATTTGTTACCTGAAGTATACTGTCATGTCGGCGGTTATTGTTTCGTTGCAATATTATAACCCAACACAATAGCGGTCAGGCATTGAATAATGGAGGCTCTATTATTCAATGCCTGATCGATATTGTGTTTGTCTTTGTCAATCGCTTACTTCATTGTCAATTGCTTGTCAACCGATTAGTTTCACGCTTGATGTTCTGTTTGTACTGTTTTGATCAGCAGCAGCCGATCTACTACATTACCTTAGCCGATCTACTACATTACCTACTACGTTATCTTAGCTTCTTGGGTGCCCCTCCATAGCGGGACCTTAGTCCCTTCTGGGACACCCTTTGTGGCCAATGTCAACTGTATGTCAAATCTTATCGTTAATTTACGTTGTTGATGCTGATCAGTAGATTGCAATAAACAAGAACTGAATTCATTTGAATTATGTGACACCTGTGCTGTACTAACTAGCGGGACCCCGTGTCCTTTTGGACCGTCCTTTTGTACCCGTTTGTACTAAAAGCTTGACTTCAATTCTTTTTCTCCCGTGATCGCTTAGTTTTGTTGTTGTTGATTTTACTCATTTCTCCATACTGGGTACAATAAATTGCTTTGAATTGAATTGAATATAATTACCTTTCATAATCAAAATGAACCCTCAATAAATGCATCAACGCATCAGTATGTCTATCCAACCGTCCATCCATCCATCCAACCGTCCGTCCATCCATCCATCCGTCCATCCATCCATCCATCCGTCCATCCATCCATCCAGCCATCCATCCATCCGTCCATCCGTCCATCCATCCGTCCATCCATCCATCCATCCATCCATCCATCCATCCATCCATCCATCCGTCCATCCATCCATCCATTCATCCATCCGTCCGTCCATCCATCCATCCGTCCGTCCGTCCATCCATCCGTCCGTTCATCCATCCATCCATCCATCCATCCGTCCATTCATCCAGCTATCCATTCATCCATCCGTCCGTCCATCTGTCCGTCCGTCCATCCATCCGTCCGTCCGTCCGTCCATCCATCCGTCCGTTCATCCATCCATCCATCCATCCGTCCATCCATCCATCCATCCATCCGTCCGTCCGTCCATCCATCCGTCCATCCATCCATCCATCCATCCGTCCGTCCATCCATCTGTCCGTCCGTCCATCCATCCATCCGTCCATTCATCCGTCCGTCCATCCATCCGTCCATCCGTCCATCCATCCATCCATCCGTCCATTCATCCGTCCGTCCATCCATCCGTCCGTCCATCCATCCGTCTATCCATCCATCCGTCCATCCATCCGTCCGTCCGTCCATCCATCCATCCGTCCATCCATCCGTCCGTCCATCCATCCATCCGTCCATCCATCCATCCATCCGTCCGTCCGTCCATCCATCCGTCCATCCATCCATCCGTCCGTCCGTCCATCTGTCCGTCCGTCCATCCATCCATCCGTCCATTCATCCGTCCGTCCATCCATCCGTCCGTCCATCCATCCGTCCATCCATCCATCCGTCCATCCATCCGTCCGTCCGTCCATCCATCCATCCGTCCATCCATCCGTCCGTCCATCCATCCATCCGTCCATCCATCCGTCCGTCCATCCATCCATCCATCCGTCCATCCATCCGTCCGTCCATCCATCCATCCGTCCATCCATCCGTCCGTCCATCCATCCATCCGTCCATTCATCCGTCCGTCCATCCATCCGTCCGTCCATCCATCCGTCCATCCATCCATCCGTCCATCCATCCGTCCGTCCATCCATCCATCCGTCCATTCATCCGTCCGTCCATCCATCCATCCGTCCATCCATCCGTCCGTCCATCCATCCATCCGTCCATCCATCCGTCCGTCCATCCATCCATCCGTCCGTCCGTCGTCCGTCCGTCCATCCATCCATCTATTCATCTATCTATCTCTCCGTCTGTGTCTCAGTCCATCCACCTATCTATACCTTCATCATATTCATCCATCAAACTACTCATTCACCATCTATGAACTCTCAATGAATGCATCAACGCATCAGTATGCCTATCCATCCATCCATCCATCCATCCGTCCGTCCGTCCATCCAGCCATCCATCCATCCGTCCATCCGTCCAGCCATCCATCCATCCGTCTGTCCTTCCATCCATCCAGCCATCCATCCATCCATCCTTCCGTCCGTCCGTCCGTCCGTCCGTCCATCCATCCATCTATCCATCCGTCCGTCCATCCATCCGTCCATCCATCCATCCATTTATCTATCTATCTCTCCGTCTGTCTCTCAGTCCATCCACCTATCTATACCGTCAATCCTTCATCATATTCATCCATCAAACTACTCATTCACCATCTATCTCTTCTTTCATTCATCTGATCCATCGGTTGATTCATCCATCCATCCATCATCTATATATTCTTCATACATTCATCTAACCATTCATCCAGCCATCATTCCATCGACAAATCCATCCAATGATCCATCACCAATCCATCCATCCATTTATTCTTTATCCATTCATCCAACCTCTCATTCATCCATGAAACCTTCCATCCGTCCGTTGATTTCATCCTCCAATCACTCCTTTCGTCCACACATTTATTGTTCATCCATCATCCATCATTCAACCATCTATCCATCGTTCCATACACCCATTCATTGATCCATTCACCAGTCCATACAGCCGGCCAGCGGTCTCCTTATCGCCCTTACGGAAGCTTTTAATGATTCAGTTGCTCTGTTATAGAATGGAGACATGTTGTTCGGAACACCCGGTCCACACACGTGGGAAGGAGCTCTCTTTAAGTATTCTCTCGATCTGAATGAAATGGAATGGTACGAAAGCGACAGAAAGGACAAACTTCCAATCAATTCTAATTTCGGTAAATGACATTATCTTTACTAATTGTAATTAAGTCTCTTAATTACTAATTGCAGAATCGTCGTTGAATTCTAATCAGCTAACGCAACGCGTGCCACCTTAGGCGTAACCTTGTATTGTGACGATGGCGTCCGGTGACCATCGCTTTTAAAAGTGGTAGTGACCGTGACAGTCACCACCACTTTTTTGGCGAGCTTCTGTTTACGTGTAGGCCGACGCATTTGTAAATGACTGTGTAACTGCAAATGTGCTGATAGTTATCTGCGAGTGACCTTAAATTGGAGCACAAAGCATGCTGAATTCGTATGCAGAGGAGTAGGAGGGATGTAGGAGGGAGAAGGGAAGGTGGAGGGAATGGGAACAGAGGTAGGAGGAGTTTGTCAGCAACACTTCGTGGGCAAAGTTACGCCCGTGTATGCCACCCATTGATGTTACATATATAAATTTAAGACTACTATATGGAAACACCTCAAAACGGTAACAGAGAGAAAGCAGACTCCAAAGCTCACCGCGACTGGCAGACATTGGTCTGTGAAGTGTGAGTGATCTCATGTAACGAGGAAAAGTGAGTGGAAATGTAAGCGGAAAATACGAGTTAGAGAAAGGATGAAGCAGAATAAGCAACCTTTGAGAATAAAGAAAGGAATGTAAGAAGTCAACGGCCTCTCTTGCCGATAGATGTCGTTAAACTCTCGGACTTTCGTCGTCATACAAGCATACATACATACATTGTTACACAAATATATGGTGAACGGACATTTAACCCCCTGGACAAATTCCTCCCGGACATACACCCCCGGAAAGTTACCCTTCCCCCGGACACATCCCCCTACTAGGACATTTCCCCCTCGATGCAACATAGAAAAAACTTTTTGTTTTAATGATCAAAACATACATACATACATACATACCTACATAAATGCATACATACAATACACACAGACATGCATACATGCAGACATACATACATACAGATATACATACATACCGACATATATACATACATTAATTCACAGAGGGGAATTTGTCCGGGGGGAAAATGACCTACTGAGGTTCGGGGAGGGGAGTGTCCGGTGGGTAACTGTCCGTGGGGATTGGTCCTGGGATATATGTCCAGGGTAAATGCCCGGCATTCCATATATATACATATATACATAAGCATGCATACATGCATATATGCCTATATATATATGTGCATACATACATAACTACAAACACATACATACATACATACATGTATACATACTTGCTTAAATACACAAGTACATACATGCTTGCAAACACATATCGATACATATATGCATACGTAGATTACTACAAACAAACATACACTCACACATGCATATATACATACATACATATATGCATGTATACATAACTACAAACACACATACATACATGTATATTTGCATACATACATATATATGCATAGCTATATACACACATACTTATATTTATATACATATATATGCATACACACAACTACAGACACACATACATACATGCATGCATATATACGTGAATACATACATACGTGAATATGTACATAGGCCTACATACAATATCGTTAAATACAGAACACATTGGCTAGCTTACATAAAATTCAGTGCATGCTAACGGTTTGGTTGGTTGACTATTTAACTCTCTTATGCGTTCCTCTCTTCATAAGATCCTAACGGGATTGACAGAATACTCCTTGATGAATTGTAGGAATGGCCGTTAGAATGGCAGAGAATGTATTTGAAAACGGAAGTCTCGCGTTCATTGGCGGCGCTCCGAGGTCACGTGGTACCGGTGAGGTTCTCTTCTTTCGACAGGGGCCCAACAGAGGAGCGGACTCACAACTTCTATTTGTTTATCGACTCCTGGGCGAACGGTTCTACTCCGGATTTGGCTGGGACCTCATTGTGGGCGATTTCAACGGCGATGGGTGAGAGAACTTGCATGCACTGGCTATTATTTTATTAGAACCCACTGTTAGGTATCATTCATTTGTTTATGACGAGCACTTTTATTTGGTTTTCGGTCAAAGAAAAGCGATGATGATGTTGATGATGATGATGATGATGATGATGATCATCATCATCATCAGCGTCACCACAATCTTCATCATCATCATCATCGCTATCCTTTGACCGAAAACCATTTAAAAGTGTTTACTGTAAAACAAATAATTGTATTCTCGAAAAATTATTAAGTGAAACTAAAATTCGAAACTTATAAAAGTATATATGTATTTATGTTTGCTTCAGGGTGAGAATTGTCGGAGGGTTGGGGGGGGGGGGTTCAACCCCCCTAGTCTTTCTTAGGACCCCATAGTAAAGTCTTCATTTCACACCCAAACTCCACATGAATCAAGGTCCAACCCCCCAGTCTTTTTTCTACAATTCTCATACTGGTTTGCTTACGAATGTATATATATGTTATGTTTGCATGGATGCATGTAATTATGTACGGCATGTACAGTCTGTATATGTAATATGTACGTACGTATGCACGTACGTTTGTAGGTATGAATACATGTATGTCTGTTTATATGTATGCATGTATTGTATATATATATATGTATGTATGTATGTATGTATGTATGTATGTATGTATGTATGTATGTATGTATGTATGTATGTATGTATGTATGTATGTATGTATGTATGTATGTATGTATGTATGTATGTATGTATGTATGTATGCATATATATATGTATGTATGTATATATGTATGTGTGTATGTTTGTATGTCTGTATGTATTATGTATGCATGTATGTATCATCTTTATGACAGGAAAAACGATCTGGTTGTCGGAGCTCCGTTTTATCATGATCATGGAATTGGTGGAGCTATTTACATCTACTTCAACACCAGAGGGGTAAATAACGTCAGTTGACAACCATTCAGCATCCGTCCCTCCATCGATTGATCCCTTCATTACTCCATCCATCCATCAATTCACCAAATCCGGTCCAAATAATCTATCTATTCATCTATCCATCCACAGATCCAATCCAACACAGTCCAATTAATCCAGTCATATAAATAAATCGATTACATCAATCGATTCATCCATTTATCACCTAAGTACACTAATCATAATTGTAATCTCCAAACTTTTTCAGTGCCACTGGAAGGCCAAGCGCAGAGCACCAGCCTATTCACGAGTGCTACGTCAAATCAGAGGGGGTTCCAGAGAGTAGTCCAAAGGAGGTCCGAGCCCGGTTTCCAGCGGGCCAAAGGGCTATTAAACCAATCATCCACCTAGTCATCTATCCAACCATCCATTTTTTCATATTCATCCATCCAACGGTTTGTCTATCAGTCCGACTCTCATTCATACGAAATCATTCTTCCTCCTGCCTGAAGCATAACATTAGACCCCATATATTCGAAGATCAGGGTTGGCGTGAAGACTAGAAAATAAACGTTTAGGTTTGCTTAATGTAAGACGCATCTCTGAAGCTTGACTAGTGTATTCGTCTTTTATTTAAAGATCAAGGTACGTCAGGTTTCTAAAACTTACTGAGTTGTTTGAAGGGTTTTACATCGAAGCCAACCAAGATAACGAGCCGGCAAATGAAGGAAGCCGAGTGCGAGGAGTTGAAATGCTACGATGCAAGATTCGGTTTTGCTCTGGCGACCATCGGAGACTTGGATAGGGATGGCTATCAAGGTACGCTTTGCTAGTCATAGACATCTAATAGTACCGTGGTTTTAAGTAAGTAAATAAGTTAGTAAGTAAGTAAGTGTATTCTTTAATGAACGCTAGCAAACGCACAACGCTTTACATACAATGTATATGAATACCAAAGTGCGACCGTACGTTACTTACCGGAAAAACGTACGCTTACCGTACGTACGTTATCGCAAAAAATAACGTACGCGTAGCGTACGCGTACTTTAAAAATGCCACACGTTCATCTGATATTCACAAAGAACCTCAAAATAACTAGAGTCTTATGATATAGGCGTACCGTACGCGTACGTCAAAAATGATCAGTTTAGCTCTACAGTATTAATCTCCCCGTTCGCAGGCCTAGTTATTTACGGACGGTACCGAAATTTAGTATTACTAACACCAATAAAATGACCACTGGCACTGAACATCCTATACAGTGTGCTGTAAAGTCTTAATTATCGTCATACATTAGACAGAATATTAGCAATTTGGAATTTAAAAGTATGAAAGTAGAGATAATTGAACAGCTGATGTAATGGGTAAAATTGTTACGACCGTCAATCACCAACTGTTATTAACTTTTCTTGTGCATAATGTTATGTATTTTATATTCGTCATGAACTGATGTGAACGTACGGCATAATAACGTACGGTACGCGCACCGTACGTACGTTATAGAAAAATAACGTACGTACCGTACGTACGGTCGCACCTTGATGTATACCTCACAGAAACACTATACAGGCTGCATTATTGTTATTATAACTACTACTACTACTACTACTACTACTACTACTACTACTACTACTACTACTACTACTACTACTACTACTACTACTACTACTACTACTACTACTACTACTACTACTACTACTACTACTACTACTACTACAACTACTATTATTATTATTATTATTATTGCTATTATTATCATCATTAGTACTATGCATTTATTAAGCGCCATTATCTAATGACCAGGCCTCATTTAATGGTGCTAAGCAATTGTGAGTGACGGACTTTCTAAATGACCCCAAATAGAAACCGTCTCAGAGGAAGCTCGAACCCGTTCTCTCCACTTTAGAAAGTTATCTCTCTAACCACTGGCGTAAATTTGCCAAAAATATTGAGGAGGGAAGGATTTGGTTATTCTTTCTATACTTGTTGCATTAGATGTATAGTTCATCTCAATTATTGGGGGTGGCACGTGCCCCGGCTGCCCCCCTCCCCAGAGTCTACGCCTATGTCTCTAACTAATCGGCTACCGTGTCCCACCAGTGGTTAAAGCTCATTTTCATCGAAAAGTTCAGCAATAAGCAAATGAAATGGTGCTCGGTTTAGAGAAATGCCACTGTGGAGCTACTACTCACACACACACACACACACCCACCCACACACACACACACACCTACACACACACACACACACACACACACACACACACACACACACACACACACACACACAATCACGGAATCCAATTTGACAGACGCTAATCCAGATGCATTGAGAGAGGTCAAAGCATTAGCAGAGGCGGATCCTCTAATCGTAATGAGGGGCGTGAGAAAGTAAACTCTATGGCGTCATGATAATGCGCAGATGATAAAATTAGCTCGCTAAGCGTATTTGCAGTTTGTGCATATTTGTAGTAGGGCCGGATTAACAAATGTGGAGGCCCTGTTCAATGAAACTGTGGGCCCCAGCCCACAGAATTACACGAAAAGGACACATGAAACGCGTTATATTCAACGAATCAACATTCGTCTATTATTAACTAGTGACTTTTTTCTTTTTGTGCAATATCAGTAGGTCTTATAATTATCCATGCAGTCTAGCGTTAAAGTATACATCTTCTATGGTTTAACAATATCAGAGTGACTCATGTTAAAAACATATTATAATTGCAGGCCTAAACCACAATAGAGAAAATAAAAATAGGCCTAATAATTTTTTCTTTTACATGCGTGGGCCCTCAAGTGTGGGGTCCCTGTTCGGCTGAACATTTCGAACATGCCTTAATCCGGATCTGTGTAGCGTCAATCTATAATGCACAAGGTTTCAGCCGATGGCGCACCAAAACCAGGCCGCAGTATGTATGTGTGTACGTATGTTCGAATTTGATTATCTCACATAATTGTGGTGTCTCACTGTCTCATGGGCTGATCTTCAGGGTATTGATCGGATTACGGCTTGGTTTTGGTGCGCCATACCTTGTGCTTTATACACCGGCGCGATAAAAAAATTTAAATTACAATTACATATATGTATATGTGAATGTATGTATGTATGTATATGTGAATGTATGTATTTATGTATGTATGTATGTATGTATGTATGCATGTATGTATGTATGTATGTATGTATGTATGTATGTATGTATGTATGTATGTATGTATGTATGTATGTATGTATGTATGTATGTATGTATGTATGTATGTATGTATGTATGTATGTATGTATGTATGTATGTATGTATGTATGTATGTATGGGTGCATGCATGTATGATTGCGTGCTATATCTAGTTGGTAATTGCTTAAATCTATTCGATAGATTTCGTGGTTGGCGCTCCGTTCGAAGGCAACGGAGCCATCTATATCTTTCGTGGTTCGCCAACATCCAAGATAGAAACCTATTCGCAGAGAATAGCGGCTGGCGATGAGGGCCTACGTGGGGCCAACCTGAAGTCTTTTGGTTACTCCCTGTCTGGAGGGAGTGACATCGACAACAACACTTACCCTGATCTCACCATCGGAGCATACCAATCGGACTCCATCGTCACTCTCAGGGCCAGGCCTGTGGTCAACGTCTTTGCCACACTGGATTCGATTCCCAACCGGATCGATCCGAAGAAGACTAACTGTTCGGATGGGAAGCCATTCATCTGCCTGACAATTAGAGTCTGTCTGAGATTCAGCGCAGAACCAAAAGACAGGCACGTATCACTCCGTATCATTAGCACTGATCCTACATACATGTATACATACGTACATACATTCATAGATACATGCATATGATATACATACAAACACACACACACACATACTCAAATATGCCTGCAATTAAACATACATAGGCCTACATACATGCATGCACGCATACACATAATATCTCTCTTCTTCAGTTTCCTTGCCCTGAGGCAGGTTCAAACGTCCGATGACGCCACTCTTCTCGGGTCTAAGCTTCTTGTTTAAGCTTGTTGTATTCATCCTTCATTATCCAATCCAGCAACATATTATAAGTTTTTAAAGAAAAAGATACTATTAATATATAATATTAAAATATTAATTATTAGGACTATTGTTTAAACTTATTTATTGAACTTATTTAAACTGTGTTAAAAATATTTGTGATAATAGTAATGGATGTTTAAAAAATGCATTCTCGGCAATAATTAATTGAGGAATTTTCCAGATTCCGGAGCAAACTCAGAATAAAGTATCGTTTGGAAGCGGAGAAATTCACGGGAACCAAAGTGGTTCGAATTTTCTTTGGAGACGACGTTGAGAAATACATCGTTGAACACACAGTCAACATGACAGAACAAAACAAACAATCAGATGAATGCGCCAATCACGTGGCTTACCTCAAGGTTGAGTCCTTTCCATTTAAATGCGGTGACTCCTATGGCGCCATCTTCAATCAATCATTTTTTAACTGATTCCAGAAATTGAACATATCGAATTTTACACACAGGTTGAAATACAGGCTCCTTATATAGCGCATTGGATAACATCTGGCGTAGAGTGCGAGAGACACAGAGATCGAGTCCCATAGGCGGACATGCTTTGTAGGCTGCAAATTGCGCCGTGTATTGCAGGCTGTCTGTTCTGTTAGTAGTTAAAGTTTATCGCATAACATGTACATGTACAGCGCAGTGCGTTTGCAGGCGCTTAATTAAAGAATAAATACTATATTATTATATATACGAATTTATAAATAACGATTTTATAGTTTATAACGATGTACGAGGCATCAATCTAAACTCATTCAGTATATATATATATATGTCCAGCTATAATATGTCCAGCTATAAGAATTGTGTTTCGATTGTTTCGCAACATGCTAGGCAGATCGTTTTTATTCAGTTTCTTAGTTATATTTATTCCGATTTAGGTCACTTTCAACAAAGTTGAAGTAACAAAGTTTTCTTAAAACATTTGATGATCAAATTCACATACAACTAGAAATAGTTGAGAGCACAATTCTACTTTTACTTATTATAACCCATTTTTCAAGCACCATTACCTATTAACCAAGTATCAATCGATGGCGCTGAGCAGTTGAGTGAAGGCCCTGTTTCAGGTCCCTACACAGTAATCGTTTCAGGGGAGGCTCGAACCCGTACGCTCCGTGTTACAAGGTGAGCGTTCTAACCAATCGGCCACACAGTTTTTCGTGTTGCAGGGAAACAACAGCGACTTCAAAGACCTGCTGTTCTTAGTCTCACTAAAAATAGATATGCAATTCTAGTTTCGACTATAAGACACCTAAGAACAATTATGCCTAATTGGCAACGTTTTCCTGTTGTAGAAAAACAATAGGGATTTTCTGAGCCCTGTTGCTTTCCGACTAACTTACGTGCTGCCTGACTCCAAACCACCAACAATGAACCCCGGTCAACCTCTGCCCGACTTCTACTCCTACCCAGTTCTCAATCAGACCACAAGCAGTAAAGACTTACAGGTATGAATATAAATTCTTTTGAGAAAAAGATTAAATTCAGTTGATAGTATTGACCATTCGCCACTCCTATCCACTGGTTAATAACACCACAAGACTGTTACGCACTGTTCTGCAATCCAACCACTGAATGTTCTAGCTTGTTGAGCAGACTTTATGTAACGGCCCTGGACAAGTTGCTGTGCACGGTTGTCTTGCTCTTCAGATTAGAGATATTTTCCTTGACCGCAATATAACCGCTTATTAAATCAAATAAATAATTTAAGGATTTTGAAAGTTTTCTTAGGTATGGGGGTGTGGAACAGATGCACTGGACAGTGGGAAATTCAATTTCTAAATTCCTCTGAATACTAAATAGGCCTCGAGGGCGCATAATGAACGTTTTAGTTATCATAAATTTTCTTTATCTGTCAATACAAATTTGCAGAATGTAGAACTGTTTTAGCATTATTATTATTATTATTATTACTATTATTATTATTATTATTATTATTATTATTATTATTATTATTATTATTATTACTACTACTACTACTACTACTACTACTACTATCATTATTATAAATGCATCGATATTATTTGTAATTTTTTTTTTTTTTATTCGGATATTTCTATAGCGCTCCTCGAAGTCAACTACTACTCAGAGGCTCTCCCGACTACAGAATTTGATACTGTGCCGGAATTTTCACGCCGAAGCGCCACGGGCAATTGCGAGTGAAGGACTTGCCCAAGGTCCGTACGCAGCGGCTAGAGTGGGATTCGAACCTGCAACCCTCCGGTCACAAGGCGCCGAACTTACCACTGAGCCACCACGCCCCACGTGGTGGCTCAGTGGTATATTAATGTTGAGATGATCGCTCTTCAGCTCCGGGCAACATCGACATAGTGCCCCGGAAGGCGGCTTCGTTATTATTATTATTATTATTATTATTATTATTATTATTATTATTATTATTATTATTATTATTATTATTATTATTATTATTATTATTATTATTATTATTATTATTATTATTATTATTTTTATTGCTATCATTATTGTTATTGTAGTTGTTGTTGTTATTATTATTTACAAGTCCCAGGTTTTATTAATTTCAAATTTCGTTATGTAGACTATATATATATAGTTAGGCCTACGCCTAGTTACTAACGGTTCAGGTTCCAACTACATTACGGGTAACTTTTGTTCATAGGTTTCGTTCATCAAAAACTGTGGTCAGGATGACATCTGTAAAAGCGATTTGAAATTATCGGCGACATTGCAACTGCCTCAGTGAGAAACTTCGCTTCGCTTGACAGTGCCTAACCAACTGCTTTCCATTATAATAGTTATTATTATAGGGCCTATTACTGTCATTATTATTAGGCTTATTGCTGTCATCATTATTAGCAGCATTGTCATTGTGCATTTCCTAACCGCCAATATCTAATGACCAGGCATCGATTGATGGCCCTGAGCAACTGTGAGTGAAGGACTTGCTAAAGGTCCCTACACAGTAACCGACTCAGGGGAGGAGGATCGAACCCATACTCTCCGCGTTACAAGGTGAGCGCTCTAACCAATCTGCTGCCGTTTTCTACGGTTATGGTCTAATGAATAAGCATTTGTTTGTGTACTGAAAGAAGATGTTATTAGATCTGTCTTCAGTTATGGTGGCTAGCGGTGTTATGTCCGAGCGATCGGCTAAAACTCTTCGGGGGTCTTTTAGTATCGCCTGGATGCGTGGGTTGTTCGTATTTTATCGCGCAGAGACAATCGGAAGACAGTTGTACGTTTTGCGATTCTTATTATGCAATCTTTATACACAACGTATTTACAGCACGGTCTCGTCAACGCAGTTCATAACTTGTCGAGTCTAGGCTTCCTTAGACCAAGACACTTTCGGGTTACTTTTTACTTCGCCCTTCTCAATGAACCTTCTCAACTTTCTCCTCATGCTCGATTCCTCCCAGCGAAGTCTCTTTGCCTCTGTCCTGGTGAGCGAATCTCCCGTCACACGATTCCTCTCTCTCCTGAGTGAATCCTACGTCTAACCGATTCCTCTTCCCGTGAGTGAATCCTACGCCCAACCGATTCCTCTTCCCGTGAGTGAATGCCGTCCTCCTTCCAGTCTTCGCTCTTCCTCCTTCTCCCCTTTCGCCCTGACCTGTCATTCATCCATCTCTCCCCCAATCTCGCTCTCCTTTCGGTCGCGCTATCATTCCTTCGCCCCTCCTTCTCCCTGCTCCCCTCTTATGACGCCCGGTCAGGCCTTAATGTTAGTCAGTCTTATCTGATCTTGACTTTACATATTTCATTAGTGTTCTTTTGCCTACATCAAATACTAAGCAACACATAATACTAATGTTACATAATAATACTAATATAATCGTCCATGAGTGTCACTACAGTTTGCTTAATTGCCTAGCACATAGGGATTTTGCTGCGGTGGGGTAACATTTTACATTTAACAGAACTTCCTACTCGCTTGCGTTAACAATAGTTTTAAATATGAAATCTCAGGAAGCATTACCCATAGCACACAAAATGTGTAGTTGGAAATTTTCATAATAAAATTTTCCTATAAATTATACACAAATTTTACTTTTCGCATAGAAATTTGTGTTATATGGTGCATGGGTACCATGAACCAGAATGTTAAATGGTTAGATGTTGCCACTCCACAGAGACTCTGGTGCCGAGTACCTCCTGAAGTTGGGCGAAGTTCCTGAAATTCAACTGTCTGTGTCGGTGACTAATGGGGGAGAGGATGCTCACGAGACTGAGCTTTGGGTGTCGCTTCCAGAAAACATCAATATGCTTGGCATCGACAGCAAGGTGATTTACTGAAATGTAAACACAAGGCAGAGGTAGCACGCTCGGTAGAAACTTTTCAGACCATAAAGTTTAAGGTTACAGGCTCTATTGGAACTATACTTACAAGCCTACAGATAAAACGTAGCGCACTCCGTAGAAACCCTTCAGACCATAAAATTAAAGTTGATAGGCTCAACTGGAACTATTTACAAGCATACAGCTTAAGGAATTTCTCGCTCTGTAGAAACTCACAAATATTGTAAATGTAAATGGAACTTGTTTTATCGAAGCTCCTCAGTGGTATAAATCTAATTGTAACAGACAGTAGAAACTCCTCGTGTAGAAAAACTCGTCCTCTTACGTTTTCAGGATAACGACCTATCGTGCACTCCAGTTGATAACAATAGAAAACTTCAGTGCGATATTGGAAATCCAGTCGCTGCCAAGGAAACCGTTTCCATAGTAATTCGCTTGAATCCAAACAGACTGACCAGCGCACAGAACAAAATAGCCATTGGAGTCTTGGTCAACACGTAAGCTGACCTTTAGTCAGTTCTCGATAAATATCTGAGTGAATAAAGGGATTTAAGCAGTTGTAAAAGTTATTACATCCTCAATTATTGGATTAGGGGCGCACGATAGTGTAGTGATTAGCGTGCTGGACTGTCAATCGACAGGCCGGGGGTTCAAATCCCCGCCAGGGCAGAAATTTGGTTGAAGATTTCTCCCTCACCTGCGCCCTCTAGCTGACTCAGCTATAATGAGTACACTGGCAGTACACTGTCGGTGGGATAATAAGACGGCGAGGGAGAGGACTGGCCACCCCTCGTATGCCGAGTGTAAGAAAATGAAGTTGCTAACATTTCATACCTGAGGCTAGCTTAAGGGACAGCTCTTCTTCTGCTGTTAGACTCTGACTCGTTGCACTGAGAGAGGCGCTTTGGAAATTTATGAATACAAAAAAGTACAATACTAGTCTTCTATTGTTGTCATGTGACTAGGTCTTTGTGAGTATCGAAAAAATATATTAGTTGTATTAATTGGTTTAAACTTATAAAAACAGATATATATTTTTTCAGCTAGGAGTCATCTTTGACCAAAGCTAAACTTGAAGCCTAGCTCCCACAAACCATGGCACCATTGACGCAAGCCATCCGTAAACCAAGCCTTGCAATTCCGCTGGCAAAAACCAAGTCCATATAACTTATTGTTCGGCCTTAATCTTCGATAAGCATATCGAATCTTCCACTTTATTGCTACCAACAGTTTGTCTATTTGGTGGCATTTAATTTCAAATGTGTTATGATTTTTGAAAATCATAGGCCATTTAAGAGTTTAGATATTGAAAAAATTCGCTGAATAAACCTTTCTATTTTGTAGAACTAGTGTTGAAAAGGATGTCGCTGACGACAGCATAAATCTTCAGATTACAGTCACCACTATCATTGACCTGGCTGTAATTGGGTAAGTAGAATAGGGTTAGTGTAATAGGGTAAGTGAAACATGGTAAGTGAAATAGGGTAAGTCAACTGGGACAAGTGAAATAGGGTAGGTCAACTATGGTAAGTGAAATAGGGTAAGTCAACTAGGGTAAGTGAAATATGGTAAGTCAACTAGGGTAGGTGAAATAGGGTCATTAAATTAGGGTAAGTCAATTGGGCCAAGTGAAATAGGGTAAGTCAACTATGGTAAGTGAAATAGGGTAAGTCAACTAGGGTAAGTGAAATAGGTAAGCAAACTTGGGTATGTCAGATAGGTTATATCAAATAGAGTAAGTCATATAGGGCATGCCAAATAGGGTATGTGAATTAGGGTATTCCAAATAGAGTAAGTCATATAGGGCATGCCAAATAGGGTATGTGAATTAGGGTATTCCAAATAGAGTAAGTCATATAGGGCATGCCAAATAGGGTATGTGAATTAGGGTATGTAGATGCTGTGAATATGGGGCAGGCCCTTAGCCAGAAATAAAGAGTAGGGCGTCCAAAAGCATTCAAAGTCGTGACCGCCCGATGCCGTGAGCGTATGAAGTCGCGACCGCCCGATGCCGCAACCGTATGAGTCCGACTGCAAAAGTCTGCAATGCCCCTACACTGAATGACTTTTGGGTTTTGATCACAATTGTAACAGTTTTGTTTTATATAGGCCTAAGCTTACAACGATACAAACAACAATCTGTTGACTTCAGATTGTAATTTTTAATTCCCTATTTGATTATTATAGCCTAGGGAACAGACGTTACTTGTTATTAATCCAAACCCCCAGGCCCGGTTCAAGACATTTGGCGGCCCTAGGCAAAGCTACATTTGAGCGGCCCGTCGACCCATAATATAATATAATACCTGCGATAAAAATGAAGCCAATCGCTATTACTTCCTTTTATAGCTGACATGATTTACTGAAATTTACGTTATTTATTTTCAAACATTCATTAAAATAAAAAATTCTAAATAATGAAAATGGTCTAACCGTCTAGACTAGAGTAAAAGGAACTGCAGATTCAATACTACCGGGAAAACTTATGATTAAAACTTAACGGTGAACCCTACCTTAATAGAACATAATTTATTACACAAACACTATAATACTTCCATCTAGCGAATAATAATAAAAAAATAATCCAACGTTGTTTCATTTATGAATTTCCATAAATTATTTTTTAATGTTTATTTTAGAAAAGTGCAAAATTGGCGGCCTCTAAAAATCGTTGGCCTTAGGCGCTGCCTAGTTTGCCTAACAGACGAACCGGGCCTGCAAACCCCTATAATAATATTATTTATAAGGTCAAGGTATTTATATAGTCAAATCAGTTACCAATTACCTTGAAACAACCTCATCTAATTGGCACTTAATTGCACGTATCCTAGATCATAAATAGTCATATAGGGCATGCCAAATAGGGTATGTGAATTAGGGTATTCCAAATAGAGTAAGTCATATAGGGCATGCCAAATAGGGTATGTGAATTAGGGTATTCCAAATAGGTATGTCAAATAGGGTAAATGAAATAGGATATTTCAACACTGTAAATCGTTAAATTTTGCTGAAACTTTTTGAATTTCATAGGGTATATGAGATACCGACCGCTGTGTAGGGTTAAGAACAACATTAGCAACAGACAACAGCTTTTAACCAACAGCTTTTAACTAACAGCTTTTTACTAACAGGGTTCAAATAATGAAGCCATGTTCAATATTGTTCAAGTGTCAAAAGCTATTGCTGAATAATTCCCAATGATTGGAACTCAGTTCTTCAGATCCGAACACCGTCTACTACGAGAAAGACGTACAGCCACAGGACTTCAAGCCAACGAAAGAGGAAGACATCGGACCAGAAATAGTTCACAAGTTCGAAGTAGGACAAACAGATTGCTACTCCACAATGGTTACCCTGACAGCCTATTAGGCCTATATGTGGCATTAGATCCATTGGTCTTTAATATGTACCAATAGAACCAAAAGGTCTATAATAGATAGCAATAGAACCATAATATGTAGCATTAGAATAATGAGGCCTAATATAGCCATCAACAAAACCTTTAGGTCTTCAAAAGGTCGTAACTCCATACTTGTTATTTAGCTTAGTGTCCCTGGTAGCGGGAGTCTTCCCTTCTGGGCCTACCTTTGCGACCATCTTGATTTGCTTTGAGCTGTTGTACTGCCGCTTGTTATAATTTTGGTTTCAATAAAGAAATATGTTATGTTATGTTGTTATGTTAAAATACATTTTTTCATCAACAAATAACAAAGCATACCTGGTTACCAAGCAAAAAACTAAGACTACAGGAAGCTTTCTGTAATTTACGTTGTAAAAGTATTTTATATCTTAAAAGTAAGCTTATTGTAATTTATGTTCAATTTATGTTCTAAAAGTAAGCTTTACCTTGTAAAGTAAACTTACTGTAGCATACATTGCAACAGTAAGCTCTACATTGTACAAGTAAATTTACTGTAATTAACATTGCAAAAGTAAGCTTTACTTTTCGGATAGTGTAACTCATTATAAAATAAGCTTTGCATTGTAAAGTAAACTTACTCTAATTCACGTTGTTACTTCTAGTCGGTCTGATCTACCAGCTACTTCTCGCGTGGATAAAATAGTCTCAGCTTAAACCCTGTAATTGTCGTTCCGATATGATCTGGCTGTTTTTTAACATTTAATTTCTCATAGCATTTTGTGCAGTCAGCGAATGCAACCCAGTTATTGCTCGACTTCTTCGTTTGCTAAACTCTTTACTTAAACATCTGAATATCTCTGCGTCTATTCTGCATCCAAGTCTGCCAAACTACCTGCAATTTACCTAGGGACCACTCTACTCTGTCATATTAGCAAGAGGTCCACAAGATTTAGCTATAGCTAAATACTTAAAGACCATGAGGTCTGTCATGTAGTCTATAGCAATGGCTACATACTTAAAGACCATGAGGTCTGTATTGTGTAGCAATGGCTACCTATAATTATGTGTAGCATATGTAGCATCTGTTTACGAAGGCCTTTCTGCACTCGCGTATGGTTTTCGTTTACCTGTAAACCCAGGTGAAGAATACGGGCAAGGTGGCTGTAGAAGAATCGGATCTAACGATCACATGGCCGCTGCAAGTAATTAACTCAGCAAATCAGAAGCTACATCTCTTGTACATCATGGAAAAACCACAGGTATGTAGTACGTACCAGTAGCAATAGAACCATGAGGTCTATATTATGTGACAATACTGTTATCGAGTACTGATATAACGCCTTTGCGGACCTCTCAATAGACTAATTATATAGCGCACTCAGTTTCATCTCAAAGGGAGTATAAAATACAGGTGGTGATGATCATGAAGCTACTTATAGTAATATATTATATATGCAAATCATCTTAACCTAAACGAAAAGATTCCTCTTAACGTTTTAGGTGAAAGGAAATTCTCGACAGCAAGAGGGAGCACGATGCACAATGGAGGAGAAGTTTATCAATCCCGAGAAAGTTAAGGTTTGTGTTCCATAGTTTATATAATGCGTTACTAATATATCCTACGTCCATAAAAGCTGAGCAATTTTCTATATTTATAGCATCCTATGCTTAAAGACACTTAACAGCCATCAGGACTATTAGCTCCCATACCCCCAGCTTACAAAGGATCCCGTTCTAGTACCCACCTAACAATTATGGTATAATTATTGTATAATTACAGCAATTATAGCTTATTATTATAGCATCATACACTGTTAGAAATTCTGCAATTTTTTTACGGTCAAATCACTGGCAGCCGTGTACAAAGGAAAAGACTGTGAAAAAACGGCGGACCGTAATTTATACCAGACCGTAATATTTACGTTCATTTGACCGTAAAAGTTTACTATTTTAAACCGTATTTCGAATATGACAAACTGTAAATTTCACGGTGATTCGGCGTAGATTAACTATTTGCGAACGTCTATCACCGTAATTTATACGGTCATGCCTTGTATTTTTAATGTTTCGAAATGGATTTCACTGTAATTTCTACGGTCATGTCTCGTAGTTTTAATGTTTCGGAATGTATTTCACTGTAATTTCTACGGTCATGTCTCGTAGTTTTAATGTTTCGGAATATATTTCACTGTAATTTCTACGGTCACTTCTCGTAGTTTTAATGTTTTGAAATGTATTTCACTATAATTTCTACGGTCACTTCTCGTAGTTTTAATGTTTTGAAATGTATTTCACTATAATTTCTACGGTCACGTCTCGTAGTTTTAATGTTTTGAAATGTATTTCACTGTAATTTCTACGGTCATGTATAGTATTTTTTGTTTTAGAACAATGTTTCACCAGACTTTAGTCTTGCAGTAGGGACCTTGGGTAAAAATGCCAAAGGTTGGTGGTTCACATCTTGCATACGCGAATGCCATACATATCTTCCATGGTCGGACTTGACACTAGGAAAGCATGCAGCTTCAAACTGATCTTCCAGTATTTTAAGATTTCATGGACCTTGATTAAACCACGACAAATCATTATTGAATGCAATATTCTTTATGTTTGACCTAAAACAAGCTCTTCAACAAAATAAAAATGGACTCACTATCCAGTTTTAATTTTTTTTAACAAAACAGCATTTTTAAAGTAAACAATCGCTTTAAAGCACAAAACTATAAACTCTCTGAAAGTCTTTACACTATAAGAAACACGAATATACACCACCTTAAAAGTAATCAAAAACCTTTCAAAATTCAATCGTCTGTAAGTAAAGTACAAGAAGCACCTAAAAAATCTCATTTACTAAATGCAAATTTAATCATTAAAAAATTCAGCTTAATAAAGCTTTTAATTTAAAAAACGACATTTTTAAAGTAAACAATCACTTTAAGATCTTGTTATAAACTCGATAAACACGTGCAAGCAATCTCCAAGCACAAAACACAAAATTATAAACTCTTCAGTTATTATACAGTGTAAAAGAAAACACCAATATACAAAATTTTAAAAGTAAACAAAAACCTTTCAAAACTCAATCATCTGTAACTAAACTACAGGAAGCACCTTAACATCTCAAATACTGGATGTACAGTTAATAATAATAATCACAATAATAATAATGATGAAACCATTTCAGCACACTGACATCATAACCCAACACACGCTATGCAGATATCCACATCTGTTACACATATCCGATGCACTGGATCTTGACAAATTCTAGGGAGTCCAGGATTTTTTGTAGTCCTGAGGGTGAATAAGTAGGGCTGCTCAACAATTAAACATTTTAATCGAGATTAATCGCAACAAGAGAAAATAAAAATGCAGCATTGTTGTTGTTTACAGATAGTAATAAATAGTAACTTGTCATTGTTTTCATTTTGTCCATTTTTATGAACACAGATGCAGAATTACCAAGTTTATCCATTTTGTGTTTTTCATAAGTCCTGTTTCAGCCAGTCGTTGAAACAGACTAACTAGTTCACAATGTCAGGTTTAAGTGCTCAACATTTCTTATTATTCCAGTAGCACAAAACAGTCTTTGGCATAGGACAGTACTGGCTGGAGATCCTAGATATTTCGTGCTAGCTTTGCATTGCAGTTTCGATAAATTACTATCCAAAACCGTGTTTGCAATTTTCATTTAATCGTGATTAAATTTTGTTAATCGCGTTAAATGTTCAGAAACTTTAATGGGTTAATCGCATGCGTTAACTGTGATTATTCAACAGACCTATTAATAAGTACTTCAGGGAAAACAAAAGAATAATAGTCATTATACTATTTAAAATTAAAATTCTAATTCACAAACAGAAACATCTTTAAATGTAAATAACACACGCTATGCAGATATCCACATCTGTTACATTAACACTTAAAAATAAAGTAATGCAACCATTCAAAATCTGAAATATATTGAAATAGTGTCAAGATAAGGACTAATGTGTGTTTCTTTTTTCTTTCAACTTTATGTCTCGGTCAGTGTTTATTCAAAAGAGGCATCTGAAAGTAACAAAATACATACAATCACGTAAAAGAAAATTTAGCAGTTAAAGGAAGCTTTTATCCACTTAAGGCCTAACAGTGGATGAATTTACGAATTGTTTGGAACCGGGCCAGTCAAAAACAAAAAAACGGAACTGGATACTGACATAAATGCTAGCATCTTTATTATGACAACAATTGCAACAGTAATTGGAAATTTATGTAGCGTCAGTGTCAGAGACTCTTCACAGGCAACCCCGGCATAAAACAATGAAATCACGATTGAAGAAAATGGGTTTGAAGCGCTAGTGGAAAAGAGATGAAGTGAGGCTGAGGAGTTCATGTCACAGTTTTTAGGCAACTGATTTCACGAGCATGAGCCGACTACAGAAAAACTTCTATACTGGTGAAGTCTGCACTTGTGAAATAACCAAGACACGTTGCATAGCAAATGGAGAAATCTTTGACCATACATGGAAGACCCTGAGCCACAAAGCTCTTCGAGACAAAATGTAGCACAGCCTGCTGGACAATCGCCCATAAGCATCCAGATCTTATGTATAGGTGACGAGTGGTCGAAGTGGAGATCCTCCCACACGAACTGTATATGATAAAATCTAGGTATGCCACCGATCAGTCGAGCCACAGCATCAAAACTGATTGGAGCAGATTTATGCAGGAATGAATTAGGCCCGCATAATTGGCATTGCCATAGTCAACTCTTGAGTATATGAATGCATGCATCATGCCGCAGGTTAGGGTTAATGCCGGAAAAACCGATTTTTGCCGGGACACTGGCAAAAAACCGTTAATTGTCGGTTATTGCCAGTTTTTTCCTAAGTATGGCCAAGACAAATTAAAATCATATGTCACTGCACAGTTATAATAAATGTTTCTTCTGAGAAATTGAAACTGCTGCACTAAATCTTTATCATCCCAGAGCATAAATGCAGTTAAAGTCAACTATAAGCAACTTCCAAAAAATCTATTGACATACAATCCAATATTAAATATTCTAATATTTAGTTTTTGAAAATGAATCTATTATCGCCTACCCAGTATGGCTTTCAAAAGCAACATTCTACATTTATGGCACTTTTAGAAATACAAAGTAAAATTTTAGAATCCATAGATAACTGAGAATTTTCTCTATGAATTTTTTGATCAATCAAAAGCCCCTGATACAGTAAAAATCTAAAAAACTAAAAATCTAAAAAACCACAAAATCTTATTAGAAAAACTTGAGCACTATGGTTTCAGAGCCTTAAGTAAAATATGGTTTCCGAGTTTCTCAGAAACACATCGCAATATGTTTATTTTAAGGGTCACTTATCCATCAGCAAAAGTATATGGGGCCATTATTATTTTTAATATATATATAAATGACCTGGCAACTGCCTCCAAAATATTTAACTACACACTGTTTGCTGATGACACTAATGTCTTCATATCTGATAAATCAGCAGATCAACTTTTTCAAAGAGCCAGCCATGAGCTAACCACCATTTCCTCCTGGTTTAGAGCAAATAAATTGTCACTAAATATTGATAAGACAAAATTTATGGAATGGACTTCCTCCTGAGCTGCACCTACATCCTAGGTCTTCCTCTGGCACCTTCTATGACCGCCTGAAAACTGTTGTTTTTAGCCGTGCTGGAGTTGGGAGCACCTCTGAGTAGTTCTCTTGAAGAGGCACTATATAAATCTATGAATGAATGAATCAGGGCTCTTAAGGCTTCAGTTGTAAGCGAACTGTACATAGTGTGAATCTGATGCATATGGCAAGAGCACGCTTGACATAATGAAATGTAAAACCAAATTTATATAGCACCTCTTCGAGAGAAACTCATCAGAGGCACTCTCGACCTAACGATGGAAACCCAGTTTTTGAAAACACTGAATTAAAATATATAATCTAATTGAAAAATCCTGAGCACATCCACTTCAAAGTCCTATCACGGCCAAAGTAACTTTGTCAAATTTTCATCATCCAGACATTCCGCTCTACCCAATCATTCTGCTATCTCAATCTCTCCTTTGCACCAATCACTACTCGCTTCAAGTTCTCCAACCGATCCACATTCTAATCTGTGCCTCAAATCGAGAACAATCTTCACCCTGAGTTCTGCAAATTCTCAGTTCAAACACCAATGCTGCTGCTCAATCACTATTCTCTGCTTCAGGCTTCTCTACATATAACTCCACCTTCCAAGTTTTCTCATTTTAAACTAAACTCGCCTTAGCAGCTCCTCTACCGCTCTGGTCTCTCTAGCAACCAGACTCGAACCTCCACATGACATGATGCAGCACTAGTGAATAAGCTGGTGACCTGCACTCAGCTTTCGAGTAGTCTTTAGAAATTTAGAGTTTATAATTATGATAAAATACTAACATTAGCTTCCATGAAGAGCGTCAGAGTTCTCTGACGAGTAGGCCAAACAAAGGATTGCAGATGGCAACATAACATTCTGGAGATCCTATTTCTCCGTAACATCTGTATGGACGTCCAGAATAGCTTCCTACAAAATGCAAAGCATTTTCATTTGTTAAATCATATCGAAGAACAGTTCTTGAGTTAGGTACGACCAGCCAAAGACAATCATATGACCTTGTTGAATAATAATAAGTCTGAGGAATAAGAACTTATAAGGGTCATTCCGTGTGAAATCAACCAATTTTTTAAAACTTTTCCCACCTTCACCCTTAGATTTGGCTGAAAATTTTTACATGTGTTTGTCCACTATTTTGAGGCACAAATACAAATTTTTACCAAGATATTTCAAAATTTGACCGAGATATACCATCTTAAAGTAGGGTGGGGTAGGCGAAAATTTGTATCCGATTTCGCGAAATGTTCTCTGTGGCCATATTCAACATGAAATAACTCAAGAAGTAGAGCAGATAGAGGCATGAGGTTTTCACTGCTGTATTCAGAAAGTTGGTGGTGACCTAATGAGCCTATTATAATGACTGTGTCTTGAGTAGAGACTTTACAGGACAACTGCCAATATGCCATCTCAGAAATCGCAAACTGAATTTTCTTCAATTTGCCAAACCAATATAAGAAAAACCAGCAGCAGCAATATTTTAATCTCTTCATATTTTGAAATAGCAAGTAATTGGCTTCTACTGGAGGTACTCTACTGTGGTGTTTATTTGCAAATGAATTCATACTGACACGCTAATCTAGACCTACTTTCTGTGTCGGTGGGCTCTGCTCAGTTGCTTGTGTTATTTTGTTCTCAACTAAAAAGTTACCTCTTTCAAATTGCTTATCCACCATAGGCTGCCTCTCTGTCTAACGAACTGATCTTCTGGATATTGACCTGCTAATGGCTTGGTTTTGGTGTGACACCGATTAATGCCCTGTGTATTAAATACCAGCGCAATAGAAGTTACTAATTACAATTATAATTAATGCATACAGTGTACAGTCGGTGTACTCACTAATAATAGTCACTATAGCTAAGTTGGCTAGGGATGCAGGTAGAGCCAAAACCTCGAAGCAACGGTTTATCCTGGCAGGGATTCTAACCCTAACCTCTCAGCTGACAATTGAGCACACTAACCACTAGACTATCGCCACATTGTGCACCCTCCCCACCGAACCTCCCTCAAAAACCAAACACCAACAGTCTCCGTGAATAAACTAACCACGACAAGCAGAGATAACACACAAACATGTAAACAATACAGGCAGCAGCTAACTAGAGGCCCGTTACCATACTGACTTCTAAATTCATATACCTAATGCAACCCATGACCTTTGTTTGTTTGTGACCCAGTCTTATGTCAATGAACAGGTCAATGGCTCCTAACCCAGATCAATGGCTCACAAACCCTGCAAGAACCCATGCAATCACTACAGTTTATCAATAAACTACTTCAGAACTGAAAAGGTGAGCTTGATAAGGCGGATCCACCCTGGTAGCTATAAGACGTTGTTCAACACTTGATAACATTACTACTGCAATCAAAATCAATACAGAAAATCCATTTAATTCACCAGCAGGTAAGTGCATGATAGGGGAGATTACGTGGCAGAGGAGAGTACAGGTGAAATCCCAAAACACAGCGAACAGGAAGGGTACTCCACAACACTTAAAGCACATCATGACCTGCGATGACGACACAGAGAAATCTGTCTTAGCCGCAGCACACCACCTGTACATATGAATCACACAGTCCAGATCTATACAGGCCACTCCATATGGCTACAAATCTAATCTAATGACGATTGTAACAGTGCCTAAGTTGATGGTCGCCTTAAATGAAACCGTGATCACAGTCAGTCCATTCGAGAATCCAGGTCAGAACCCGATAAGTCAGAGAAACCAGAAGTCAAGCTATAGTAGATAAGCAAACTGACATAGATGAGTTTTAAGTTTTGCAGGGGTGTGCGAAAATCTAGAGGTTATACTGCTGGATTGTCAATCGATCAGTTGAGGTTCAAATCCACACACGGGCAGAAATCTGTGTCGAGATTTCTTCTCTGCATCCCCTAACCAACTCAGCTGTAATGAGTACACTGACTGTCGGTGGAAAGATCAGACAGAGAGGGAGAGGGCTGGTTACCCCCAATCAGGCACTTAGCCAGCCACACGTCCTTTGGAAGGGTGACAATTATTTTGGACGGGCATAAATTGTGCACAATTCTCCTCCAGCACCATCCAGTTTCTTCTCTAGAGCCACTGCCAGCATTCAGATGACAGTTCACTAAGGAGCAGGGGTTGATATTGTGGCGAAAATTGGCCTCTGAGTCTCTCTTTCTCTCTCTTGTCAGGCGCGGCAGTGGTGATGATTATCTTACTGCTGCTACGCGTGGATAAGGCCTCCGATTTTTGTCGAAGGGCTTAGGCATTCCGACGGACCGACTTCTTGACATATGTGATCAGACGAGTAATTTGTGAAACACTTTTCTTTTATTATCCAAATGAACTGAATTTCCTTTAGGCTCTCGCCAGACAAAATATATTCCAGATCGATTCAAAAGATTTAAAACAGCCTCAATTACGATCACACACAATACTCGCAAGCCCAAAGCACGCAAATACTCCGGACAAAATGAACGAAGAAAACTATAGAACTATCGACAACGCAATAATCAACTCACAGAACTGCACTATCAAACCCGAGAACAAAACCCCAACAGAATGCGCACAACAGACTCAAGCCCTGCGCAAGCCCCCTTTTATATGGGTTTGTGGCGCCAACAACCCTCTTTGCAACCCCTACTCCAACCCCTCCTCTCGGGTTGCTCCGCCCATGGACCTCAGTGAGGTACCTCGGATCCCTATGTCCCTTTCACATGGGATCCTGAAGCTCCGCCCATGACCTCCGTGAGGTACCTGAGTTCGCGCCAAAACCCATTGGCTCCGCCCATGGACCTCAGTGGGATACCTCGGTTCGCGCCAGAACCCTTAGGCCCCACTCATGACCTCTGTGAGGTACCTGGGATCCCTACGTCTTTATCGTGGGAGCCCTCTTAAGCTCCGCCCATGACCTCAGTGAGGTACCTCAATTCGCGCCAGAACCCTTAGGCCCCGCTCATGACCTCAGTGAGATACCTGGGTTCGCGCCAAGACCCTTGGGCTCGGCCCATGACCTCTGAGAGATACCTGGGATCCTCCATGATCCCCGAGAGGTACCTAGGACCCCGTGTGTCCTCCCTGGGACCCCTTTAGGTTCAATTAGGTTCATTATCATTTATGCAGCGCCCAAATCCGCTACAATATTAGGCTCTGTAAACAGCATAGGGGCACTGCAGTCGGACTCGTACACTGGTGGTGTCGGGCGGTCACGACTTCAAATGCTTTTGGACGGGCAACTCTGTATTTCTGGCTAAGAGCCTGCTATGGTAACTGGTAATCAGTACAAGGAGGTACCATTAACAGAGAGTCAACAGCAAAAGATGATTCATTCATTATTCATTCAGAAATTTAATATAGCCCATCTTCAAGAAACCTACTCAGAAGCACTCCCAGCCCAGCCATGGCAATAAAGATTAGATTTGAGCAGCTTGTAAAAAGCAGTTGCATTACCCTTAGGAAGTAGGTGAATCTCTGATAAGACCATCATTTCAAATGGAGGGTCCAGCAATAGAGAAAGCCTGGCGTTGCCTACTTGTGCAGCGAGCGCAAGGGACTAAATGTTCTCCCCCAGAAGAAGACCGAAGGGCATGCTGGCCAACTTATTCAGAGACCAGGCAGCAGAGCTCACATAGATAGACCAGGGCACAGCCTTAGAGACAGCGCCAAACCAGTACAGCAACCCTATAGCAGATACACTGCGGGACAGGGAGCCAATGCAGCACATTATGCATGTATGAAGAAATACGGGCATATTTAAGGATGCGTCCAATGGGTCGAGCAGCTGACCGAAGAACCCGGTCGAGGCGGCCAATTAATCCAAGCTGCAGACCAACCAAGATCGCACTGCAGTGATCCAGCCAGCTTGTTACAAAAGCATGGATAAGGATGACAATAGCATCATGAGACAGAACGAGAAATAACCTGTAAGTGGCACAGTTGATAATAACAGCTACAGGTAAGCTGGTAACATGTTGGGAGAAGCTAAGACTACGATCCAAGTGGACTCCTCAATCCCGAACCACATCCAGGAAGGTGATCTGCGGAAAGGTTTCTGCCACCAGGGGCCAGTTAACACCCATTAGTCGCCTACCACCACCCAGCCAGATAAATTGAATTTTAGATGCATTTAAAAGCAAGTGGTTGGAGGCTAAGCAAGCAGAAAGGACCTCCATAGCATGAGTCATCTGCTGTACAGCAGCTACCACCCCATCAGGGCGACAATGAACGCACACCTGAACATCATTACCATACCATCATGCCCACATTGCCTCCAACAAGGGGCCAATACCAGCGTTATAAATAATATAAAGTAAAGGGCCTAGCACTGAGCCCTGAAGAACGCAATAAGGGGCAGGGACCCAGTCCAGTCTAGAGGAGCCAAAAACTGATTCCACAATGAAGGGCCAATAGTATGTATGCAGAAATCCGGAAGTATTTAGGAGCAAGTCCAGGTAAGATCGGCAAATAAGGAAAAGTACCTTTAGTTGGATACATGCAGTAAGAGGAAGCCAGTGAAGATGTTCAAACATGAATGTGGAAATATGGGAGAAGCGTGGGAGACGGGCGAATAGTCTGGCAGCTGCGTTAGGAGCAGATTGTAGAGGGGAAAGACGGACTATGATTGTAAAACATGGAAGTTATAAATCGTAATAAAAAATATAAAGTAAATAAGTATATAAAATTTGAATTCGTGATCTTTGGGTTAACTCGTTGAGAGTCCAGAGTCCTACTACTAGAGGCACATCAGCTATCAACTATTTAGGATACTTAATGGTATTGGTTGCCAAGGCGCCCAGAGTAGGATTTGAACTGTCAACTTTTCGAATTTCAGCCCCGACAGTCCGACACCCTACCACTAAACCACCGGGGCTTCACCAATCCTGTACTGACGTGTACCGTAGTGTACATTGGTACAAAACGTAGTTAGTCTATAGCCTGCTCGTACATAGTGTTACCCGAATCCATACTGTATTCGTTCTGTCAAAGAACCAATAATTAGACGACCACATTGACAATTATTGTGTAAGTTAGGCTGGTCCAAATGTCACGAAAATGGATTGACCAGAGATAACTGTAAACATACATACAGAGAAACAAAGTCCATTTGGCACATTTTTTGGAGATGGATCAGTGGTGCAAAAACGTTGTGGCTACAACCCAGATGTCCAGAAAAACAAATACTTGGTATAATTTTTATGTGCCAGTCATGTTTGTTAAATTGATAGCGAATCTGTGTTGATTTGCTACCGTATTCAGTTCAATTTCAATCACGTGCGTGCAGCTGTCTGTATTTCACAGTCATCATCATCATCATCATCATCATCATCATCATCATCATCATCATCATCATCATCATCATCATCATCATCATCATCATCATCATCATCATCACCACCACCACCACCACCACCACCACCACCACCACCACCACCACCATCATCATCATCATCATCATCATCATCATTATCATCATCATTACACAGTAGGCCTACTTTTACAAGACTGTTAAAAGGTATACCAACCAGAGACAGGTGCAAGGAGTCACCTGAGGTTATCACGTGATTGTGCCATCATTTGTTTAGCCTCTTGTCTTTAAGGTGCTGCACTCTTGGGCCAGAGTTTCATGGCCACAGTTGGCCAATTCTTGCTAAACTTGTTAGCTGAAGTCGGGTGCAAAATTGCAAAATCTGGATCAATCTGTCAATTTAACAATTCATTTATTTGTTTAAGTTAAAAATGTTATTACACACATAGAATATAAATGCATTAGAAAATGACCAGAGAATGATCCTTAACAATACGTTAGTAATTGCTAAATCAGAAATATTTAACTTAAAAAAAATTTAAATTTTCTGGTGACTGTTGGGCTTGAATAAATAAACAGTTATCAGAACTCAATTGATGCAATGGAGTAAAAACGTACGAGAACTTTGGTGATGAAGGAAATAAGAGTAGGTTCAGTTAGCAAAAGATGGGACTCCATCTGAATAATATAATAAATTATTATAAAATATAATTTGATTAAAAGTACCGTAACTTACCGTTTATTGTGTCGTACAATGATGCTAAATCCCATTTCTGTAGCTTGGAAAGAAGTTTATTTTCCATCACTATTGTAAATCTTTCTTAAGCTAGCGTTGTGAACTCGACTCCACGTGGTGAACGAAACAAAGACCGTTCACTGAGATGCTTTCGATGGATAAGACCGGGAAAACGCAGCTAATGAGTTGAGGTCTATCCTAAAAGTTGCTCTCTTCTCAACTGTCTATCTGTCTGTCTGTCTGTCTGTCTTTCTGCCTGCCTGCCTGCCTGCCTGCCTGCCTGCCTGCCTGCCTGCCTGCCTGTCTCTATCGGGAACCGTTAGATCTTATCACCTTTTACGACCCTATAGGGGCCTACCGCCGCTACCGGACAGAGCGCGGAACACCTACAGAGAAGATAATCAATCAATAACCAAGGGCTCAGCACCCGTAAGCGTCTGATGCCTCCCTTATAGGGAAGGTAACGACTCTAATTAGTGTGGAGGTAACCCCATATCTATGGGCGTAGAAGTGCATGTGTACGTAGGCATATAGGCATATATATGTATGTGTATGTGCGCGTATATGTAGCCTATATTATGTTAAGGTGTGTGTGTGTGTGTGTGTACGGGTGTATATATATATATATGAGTGTATGATATACGTGTATATTTGTGTATGTATGTGTATGTAGATGTAGGCATGTAATATATATGTAGGTGTATATGGGTGTATAGGTGTGTGTATGTATGTATGTATGTATGTGTCTGTATGTGTGCATATGTATGACTATATGTAGGGCCTATATGTATATATTTGTATGTGTGCAGGCATGGGTGAATATATGTGCATACATACGGGTCTTTTCCTCCTCCCTCTCCTGCTCTTTCCCATGCCTCATAAAATTATTGTCCCTGGTCTCAAAAAAACACTACAAGCCACCATGGATAAACAGTTATACATTGCAAACTGATGTTTAAGGCCCATTCTTCTATTGTATCTTTCTATATCCTGAAGAAGACCAACCGGTCAAAAAATAGGAACAAAGAAATCGATACCAACTACATAATAGTAAATAATATATCTCAGTCCATTGTAAACATAAAAATATAAGAAACCGTCTTAAATCATCTAGAAGTTGAGGGACTTGCGGCTAATAATAAAACCATAGTAACTACCGCCCTCTCCCTCTCTCTCCTCTCCTTTCTCTACCTCCCTCTCTCTGTCCTTTCTCTCTCTCTCTCTCTCTCTCTCTCTCTCTCTCTCTCTCTCTCTCTCTCTCTCTCTCTCTCTCTCTCTCTCTCGCTTTCTTTCTCCCCCTCCCGAGGAACCGTTAGATTCTAACCGCCACAGATAATCTTTTACGACCCTATACCGATAGGAACCAAGTCCCAACGGAGCGCAGCGCAGAACACCTGCAATTTAGACGTCCACAGGGACATGATTGTTAGAGGAGATTATGACCACGCATCTCTAGATGGGAGTACACGTATATGTAGGTATATATGGCATGTATATGTATGAGTATATATAAATATATATGTGCGTGTATAATAGGCATGTATGTAGGTATATGTTTATATATATATGGGTATATATATATATGCGTAATCTTAATCTCGAAATTTCTACAGCTCCCACAAAAGCGAAGTCGCTAATTCACAGGCGAATGTAATGGAAAAGCGTGTGAATCACATGTACCCATGCAGTTCACGCGTGATTCGCGTTCTTCCATGCATGTGTGAAACCTAAGTAATTTGTCCATGTTGCGATGTTGTAATTTTCCACATTAGGCTGATTTGGTTAATACATATATTTCGAACAAAGAACTGTTTCTAGAATTAGCTGTTAATCCAAGTGCGGATAATAATCATTTCATAAATCATGCAGCATATTTGTTGATGCTCGTAATCGTAATTTCAAAACTTCTAAAGCACCTTCCTTAGTATATGTAGGTCCTAAATGTCCATCTGCCTGACAGTGATTCTATTTATCAGGGCCTATGTCCTATTAAGCAGAGATTTTATATTGATTCAAAATAAATAAATTAGGGGCCTGTATGTCTCGCTGCATGTATTGGACTCGAACCTCCTTTTGATTATCCTCTGGAAACCCCTCGGACTTGCCGAGACGCTCGAGAATAACCTGTTGCCCCGCGCTTGGCTTCCGAGTGGCGCTTTAGAAGTTTGGAGATCGGAGATTACGATTACGATGTCTGCGTGGGCAGCGTGGCTGACATGCTACATGCTAATTCTGCAATTTCAGTCGTATCGGATATTTTTGCATCATAGAAGTTTACAGTCAAGTACCGTAATTACGGCGAGCAAAGAAATTTAGGTCAAGTTTAAAGCCGATTACTGGATTTCACCGTAAATAAACATTTAGCGGTAAAAGACATTCAGACATACGATAAAATACATTCAATTTACGGTAATTTCTTAGAGTGTAGTAACATAACATTAATAACTGCGACCTAGTTACAATGTATAGTATCCACCAGTCTACTGCTCCTGTCGACCTTTCCTTATTTGACACAATGTTGCATCCCCACCCCCGCCTATTGACCCAACTTAGATAGGGGGACTACATAGCGTGTTTTTGTCAGATGGTGATGTTTTCAAAGTGGCTATCGCAGCAACGCGATTCACAATTAAACAAAGATAATATCCAGTATATAGGCCTAAACCTTTTAATCAGGGCATCCTATGGCTACAAGATCCCTTGTCATCGACCTACCCTTATACCAGACTGGATCAGGAGCCAGTACAAAGGTTTCAAGCCACGGTGTGCGTCTGTAAGCGTTGATAATTTAAGAATTTGCGAAACAGTGGTTGTATGGGTCATGTATGAGGTAGGCCCCTATTAGTTCCATATATAGGCATGTTGGGAGGGAAATGGTATGTCAGGAAATAATGTTTTGTATGTCTAAGGTAATGATGCTACAATTCAAGGCTATTCCTGAAATTGTTTTACACAAATTCCGTTTGAATTCTCAGGTAAAAGTTTCCAATCCCGATGCGATTACGGGTGGCACAGGTGATCAGAAGCAACTGTTGCGAAAGAAGAGAGAAACAAAGCAGAATTATGAACCAGGAATCGGAGACCTGGTCTGTTTCAGTAATTCTAACTGTCTGTTTGTGCCGATAAATTGACGCATGCTTTCATTCTTATTAATGCGCGGAATCTTGGGCGTGCGACAAGTGTGACCGAACAACTTCAACAGAATCTGACCAGTAAGCGTAAACCCACAGTCGCTAGATTTCAGACCTTGCGCGCTACCGACAGTTGACATTGTAAAGCGTACCACCAGCAAAGGTCAGATCAAAAACAACAGGCGAGCGCGAGATCGACTTGCAGTTAGCGTACGACCGTAGGTAGACAAATTTAAATATTAATATATAATTTTAAGAATGTAATCATTTAAAACTTTTTCGCGTACCACGTAGCGACATCTGGCGTACCACTAGTGGTACGCGTACCACCGTTTTAAAACCGCTGCTACAGTGCTACAGACGATGCTATGTAAAATATTAATTACAGTTACAATCAAGGACGTAAATTTGCCCCACAAGTGACAAAACCCTTCTCCGGAGCAAACTACAACAGTATGGATGACGTCACAATTATTCGTGCAGCACAAAACAATAAATAATTAAGATGACGCGAATGTATTCATCATCACCGCGATAGTTAAGTATGCAAGAATGCACTGCCAGTAATTGTCGTTGCTTTAAATCAAAATAACGCTATCATGTTGCAAAAATTATTTCAGCCCAGGACAAAAATTGGTGACTGTCACCACCACTTCTAAAAGTCTTTAAAAGTGAAGGTGACCGTGTACAACTGTCAAAATCCCAAGTGATGCCTATGATTACAAATGAAGCCTTCTTCAGAAGAACAGCTAGAGTCGATTTTAAGGATTTCAAGATATTCACAAAACAAACTTTGAAAGTCTACAAGTATTTAATTTATGAAAAGAGGACCTATAAACATTGAAATCCTAGGACTCTGGTTGTTTTTCGTGGAAGAAACACTGAAATCCTATAGGACTATAGTTGTTTTCACATGAACGCTATATTTTCTTCTCATTGTAACTTTCGACTGACGTGGGTTTTCTGAAAAACACACTTGTAAATACATGCTCTGTTGCATCAAGTATCAGAACACAGTTAACTCAAAAAAAAGGACTCTTCAGATAAAGGCTTCAATTACAATCTTAATTCTGGATTCGTTATACTATAGAATGGTCCTGTTCCGTATTAGCTGAAGTTATTTTGAATTAAACTGGTAAAATTTAAGACATGTGCAGCGATATAATATTATTTTGGTTTTTTTAGGTCTGTGGTAAATCATCTTCAGTCATATGTACAAAAATCACATGCAAAGTGTTTGAACTTCGTCCTGCCGAGAGCATACTGGTCTCCATTAGGTCAAGACTCTGGAACAGAACCATTTCTTCGGTATGCTCTTGTTTTTTTGGTGTAAGAGTCACAGTAACTGTCTTTCTATAGACACGCTACAGTATCGTTGCCGTAAGTGCAACATTAATGCCGTTGTACACGTCCCCGACGTCAGTAGGGCCTACATGTCTTCCCATATTCAACTATACGTACGTCATAGCATTTTGTGTTGCCGGATAGGGGGCCTACGTCATAGTATTTGTGTTGCGGTATACGTCATAGTATTTGTGTTGCGGTATACTTAATTAATAGTAAATTTGTGTTGCGGCCAGGGCTGTAGTCGAGGGTATACGCGGGTATACAGCGTATATTCACCTCTAGCGAAATTTGAGAGCGTATACTCAGCGCTCTAGACGAGGGTATACGCGGGTATACAGCGTATACTTACCTCTGTAGGGACCTGAGTAATGAAAATTTGAGGAAAAGAGAGGTTTTGACAGATTTTTAGAGGTTTTTTAGGGCGAATGACTAAAAAAAAGGTCATCAACTTTTTCAGAGACGAAATCGTAAAAAGTCGGAACATTTTAAGGGAATTTGTGAAAAGTCTGAAATTTTTCTTAGACGAATTCCTAATAAAAGGTCGTCAAATTTTTTTACGCCGCTGGTCACCGGTAGCGTATACTCACCTCAAATTTTACCACTACAGCCCTGGTTGCGGCATACGTAATAGTATTTGTGTTGCTGAATCGCCATAGCATTTTGTGTTGCTGGATAGGAGGCCTACGTCATAGTATTTGTGTTGCGGTATACGTAATAGTGTTTGTGTTGCTGTTTACGCCACAGTTTTGTGCTCTTGTAAACGTCACAATAATTGTCTTGCTAGACAGTGTATAGAGGGGCCTACTGTCAGGTCACGGTATTTTTGCTGCATAAGTCGTAGCAGTTATCTTATTGTATACTAGCTGGTTTACCCGGCGTTGCCCGGGGTTATAAGTTTCATTCCCTGTAGCGAATAAGCAACAAATTTAGGTATAAGTTTAAATCCGTGTAGCGAATAAGGAAGAAATTTAGGCGACCTGTGTGGGAGACTGCTTCGCAGTCTTGTGTACGCCTTCTGGCGTACAGCGGAGACTGCTTCGCAGTCTTGTATACGCCTTCTGGCGTCTAGCGACCTTTGCCGTGGACTCACTGCTTCGCAGTTGCCCTGTGGAGGCGACTGCTTCGCAGTGTGTTTGTGTTTGAACCTACCTGTGTTACAATTTTGCTGTAAAACGATTAATATAATTCGAAGCGATCGTTATTAAATTCTTTCCGAAAGTAAACAACGATGCTATGGCCATTATTAATGACGTTGGGGAATACCGGCGCCGGAAATTTCCAAATCTTCCGTACGCGTCCCTGGTGCTATTTTTAGGTATAACGTCATTTGTAGTAGGGAGTGGAAATTTCCTATGCCGTGGGGCGAGTTTGTGGCCCTTATCACCATGTTAGCGGTGAAAACGGGGGACGCGAACCCCTGCACTGGGTGTCCGATGCCGAGGCCGACACAGCAGTGAAGGTTTGGAGTGAAAAGGTGCAAAATTGTAGAAGTTAAGCCCGGTCAAACAGACAGAGAGACAGACAGAATTCTCGCTTTATTAATATAGACTTACACGTCAGTGCATGTATTTGTCTTCTCCTTTACGTAATATCGCGGTATACGTCATTGCATTTGTGCTGCTGCATACGTCACAGCATTTTTTTCTGTATACGTCATAGAATTTGTCTTGCTAACTCGTCACAGTATTGTTGACGTTGACGTCATAGCATTTATTCTCTCTGTTATCTCTTCCACTGACCCCAATAAGCGGGACTTTTCTGCCTGCCCTCGGTCTGCCCTTTGCATCCTAGAAGAAAATGAAACGAAATAAAATGCATACATATCTAAGGATTTACGGACGTTTGATCATAGGACCATTGATCATAGGACTATTGATCATAGGACGTTTGGTCACACGGACCATTGATCATTAGGACTATTGCTCATAGGACTGTTGGTCGTAAGTTGTTTGGCAACATGGTGCAGTCAGCAGTCAATATAATTTAAAAAATAAAAAATGAAAATTTATATTCAGTTAAACAAAAAACATAAGTTTTTAAAGAATGGTTTTGAAACAGTTTGTAATGACGAATGCAGACTGATAGTCAGTGTGGTAAGCGCACTTTTGACAGACGATTGGACAACTCCTGTGTATACGCCCTTCATAAACGCGGCCCTTGGTTGAGCACAGTCGCTCTCCAGGCCTCTGATGAATGTCCACATCGTCGGATGGGTGCACTGGAACAGTGCCTGAAGCCCATGATGCCAACCTTCAACGATGTTTGTTCTTCTCGCGATTCTATCACCGGCAGCATCTCGTTGATTCCACAAGTCAGGACAAAAGAGTGCCCGACCAAAGCGTTCTCCCCTTCCTCGTAGACGACGACCACGCACATAAGTGTGCTCAAATTAGCTGAGTAGCTCATCCAAGCGCTCAACAGAAGGGATACTACTTGTGATGTATGGAGTTGTTACTTATATTGAGTGCTGACTGCACCATGTTACCAAACAACTTATGACCAACAGTCCTATCTATGATCAATGGTCCTAATGACCAATGGTCCGTGTGACCAAATGTCCTATGATCAATGGTCCTTTGATCAAACGTCCGCTTACCATACCTAAGTACATGCATACAAACAGACTGCAGCCAACTGAGCATAATTATAGCATAGTAATTAACATAGTATAATTTACCTAAGATAACATAATATAACATATTATAATTAACATAAAATAACATAGTAATCTTACTAATTCGTAGCGATGGTGTATTTGTATGTATTGTGTCATTTCGTTCTCAACTTAAAACTTACTTCTTTCAAACTGCTTATCCACCATAAGCTGTCTCTCTGTCTTATGGACTGATCATCTGGATATTGGCCTGACTGAGGTTTGGGTTTGGTGTGCCATCGGTTGATGCCTTGTGCATTAGACACCGGCGCAATAGAAGTTACTAATTACAATTTGCAGACGTTTCCTGATGCCTACGAACTGTTGGTCCGTTCAACGGCCAGCATCGCCATCGATCAGACTGGACTGAACATCAAACAGAGCAACACAACTAACGACATCGGTCAGGTAGAGAACATCACACGTTGTCCTATCTTTAACACAGGGAACTCTTTTATCAGGCGGATTTAAACAACGCTTTGTATGGAGTGATACGGTTCGGAATGAACTGCACCATCGAAGGAGAGTTTCCGTTTTGTCTGTTGATGTAACTCATGACGCATGTATAAGTGTGTGTATTATATGTGTGGATGTATATATAAATGCGTGTATTGTACATTAAATGTATGCATGCATGTTTGTATGTATGTATGTATGTATGTATGTATGCATGTGTGTATGCATGTGTGTGTTATATGTATGTTAGTATGAATGTATTTAGTGTGTATGTATGCATGTATGATTGTATATACGTATGTATGACTTGTATGTATGTACGTATGTACGTATGAATGCATAATGTATGTATGTAAGACATTCCTAAGACATTCTGTTTTTTTCATTGTATTTCTACAAAAACTCTTCTGTTATTTCCAACGCAGGCTGGAACGAAGTTGTTAAGTTCAACGATTGAACCTCACGCAGTGGCGCTTTGGATCATCATTCTCTCAGTCTGCGCTGGAATCCTACTGCTTGTCGCTCTCGTAATCTTACTGTGGAGGGTAAGATACGCTGTAGAAACTATTGTTTCTGCTGGCACATGCATGCTCTCATATTATATATACATTCATATATATGTATATGTATATAGAAGATAATTTCACTTGCAAATAGACATACACGTGTATACAAGCATGCAAACATACATGTACATAGCCTACTGCTAAGTTTGTTCTTCTTGCAAATAGGCTTTAAGACTTTAAGATATGTAACGGGGCGTGTCCCAATGTTTCGTCACTATTATTATTAGTAATAGTAGTAGTTGTTGTTGTAGTAGTGGTGGTGGTAGTTGTAGTAGTAGTAGTAGTAGTAGTGGTAGTGGTAGTGGTAGTCTTAGTAGTAGTAGTAGTAGTAGTAGTAGTAGTAGTAGTAGTAGTAGTAGTAGTAGTAGTAGTAGTAGTAGTAGTAGTAGTAGTAGTAGTAGTAGTAGTAGTAGTAGTAGTAGTAGTAGTAGTAGTAGTAGTAGTAGTACCGGTAGTATTATTATTACTATTTCTGTAAGTGTCACTATCATATGACAAGGTATCCATCGGTGGCTCTGAGAGACTGTGCAAGAAGAATTTGTTCAAGGTCTCACACAGTCACCACTTCAGAGGAAGCGGAACCCTCACCCTCCGTCTTACAAAGCAAATGCTCAAAATAAGCGGTTATCCCGCGTCAAATCAAATCAAATCAAATCAATCTTTATTGTTCCTTGAACAGTGCACGTATCATCATAATATGCGAAATATTAAAGCAGTAATGTTAATACATTCATTCATTTGATATGTAAAGTTTGAAAATAACATTAGAACCTTTGCAGTTATACTTTCTAAATAATGAGTTAATACTGTATGTTAAGCACTATGACTGAATTAGCACATTTTGCACTGGACCGGGAACAAGGGCGACCCAAAAGGGGCGTTAGCCCCGCTATATTAGGGTAACCCACATTCCATCTACATATTGATGGCAATTGCATTGTTTATCATTGGTTTACAGCGATACAAATGATACTCACGGTGCTCTGTTTTTGACTGTCTTTAGTGCGGATTCTTCAAGAGAACCAAAGTGAATCCTTTCGATCAACAACCACTCCACACAGCCGTTGTTAAGAAAAGCGTCGACGAAGACGAAAATGAAGGTCGAGACGTGGGAAACTAGTCTGAAGTATATCTGCCACAAACTGACGAACCGCATTTCCACACGGCCGACCTTCATTGCTCTAGTGCTGCAACGTCTCTTAGTGTTTCTTCTCCAGTAACCTATCACTATCGTTCTACAATGTAAAAATTGAAGAGTTGAATCGAACTAAGTATGCAATGGATGTCCTACCACGTCTCTATATTACTACAACCGTATTCCGCAAGAATTGCGGCTTAAGCTCTTCAGTTGTTATCTCCCGCTGTTAAGGAAACGCATGAAGTCCAGTTTATTTGTTGGTGATGACACTGACTTGAGTCGGGAGTGTCTCTGAATCGTTGAGCGTCGCTTTTTTTAAATGTTCCATTACAATTACAAAAACAATTACACAGTAAACGGGTATTGGTTGTCAAAATAAGTATATAAGTGGAATTAAAGTCGTGCCATAACTTAATATTTCTAAGCAGTAAACACGCAGTTGGGCTACATGGGTAAATCAACGGAATTGCAAGCGCATCATTAGCCTGCGGTTCTACAGACTAGGCTAACCGAAGGTTCAGACAACCGAAGGTGTAACCTGTTATTATGTTTGTAAACGTAAAACGGAAGAGTTACGCATTAAAGTTTATTAAGCGCCACAATCTAACGACCAAGCAACAGTCGGTGGCGCTGCGCAATTGTGCGTGAAGGACATGCTCATGGTCTCTACACACTAGCCATCTCAGGGAAGGCTAGAACTCGTAGGGGGACAACACTCCGCGTTCAGGGCGAGCGCTCTGACCAATCAGCTACCACAGTCTTGTCTCCGCTACTTGTCTATCGAGCCCCAAACTTTCCTGACCTTTGGATCTCGACCTGGAACCTGACATTACGTGCTTCACCAAGTTGGTTTTGACTTATTACTGGTCGTCGTTAGTTGAACTGATTTGATCTGATGGTAACCTATTGCGGTAGCGAAAAAGTACAGCTAAGCACTCTTGTATCTCCATCTAATAATTATCTCAACCCCTCTGACTAGACGGAACGCTCTTGAAAAAGCTGCCGCTTTCAAAAGGCGCTTCAAAATTTTAAGTTAACGGTTACGATTTGAATTTTAAAATAAGGAGTAACGTGATGGAAGTGTTTCGTGTTCCAGTTTGACATATTTCCGTCCAGTTCGGGTCTATCTGTCTCGTTTGCCGGGTCAACATTGCATCCACAGCTGGCCACCAATGGCTGACACCATTGGCTCTACATGAACAGCTCTCGGCCCAAACCACTTGACTTTCTGGGATCAGCGTTATAATCTGCTTTAGCTAACTTATTTCACTATTTATGTCAATGTTATGGCTTTTCTGTATATGTAAGGATCTACTGCTTTAAGTTCAGCATCTGCGATTGTATTAGATGTATGTCATTGCTCAAGCTAACTGAATAGATGTTATGATTCTTGTGTCAAACTATGTACACTCTATGAAGCCAACTCCGCTTCATGCACTTAAGTGTGTTACTCATTTAGTCGGAAATATTCTTCAAGTTTTGCTCTAGTATTGGGACAAATATTATTTAAGTTAAGCACATGTATAGGGACAAATTCTAAGTTTAGTTCTAGTATGGGGTCAAATTCTAAGTATTGTTCTAGCATTGGGTCAAATTCAAAGTCCTGTTCAGCATTGGATCAAATTCTAAGTTTTGTTCTAGCATTGGGTAAAATTCTAAGTCCTGTTCTAGCACTGGGTGTCGCGTGAGGAGATCGACAACAACGACGAGATGGCATCATCATTATGATGTAAGCGTCGTTGCCGGTCGAGATAGGATGATGACGGACGAAAAGCCAGTCTCCACTTGGGCAACAATGAAGGCAGCGAGGCCCAGGTGTAATCGGACACCACACAGCCAAGGTGTAATAGGACACCTCGCGGCTATGGTGTAACCAGACACCGCCCGCGCTGCAGGCGAGCGACGACCCGCGTATCGAGGAGCAATCTGACACTAATTGACGATAGCTTGACGTGGGGAGGGGGGCTGACTGATGCACGCTGGAGTTCCTACTTAACAGAAGGGAACGGAGAATACGGGACTTGTACTGCTGACGAACGCGACGTGTGAACATCGGTCGAGCGAGAAACATCGGGAGGAACGACCAGCGGGGCGGCAGAGTATTAGTCCGTCAGATTCAGAGACTGACGCGAAAGAACGATCTGTAGTTAGGCTGTACGAAGCAACATTTGAGATAGTCCGATTTAATATCTAAACGCTTTAATACTACGTGGAAGTTCCCGTAGAGTTAGTGTATATATATTTGTTTCTTTAATTAAATTCATTTATTAAATAAACAAAGTTCGTCGTGAATCTTCTATAGAAAAGTTAGGCACGTTAAATAAAAGTGCAAGTAAAAGAACAAGCAATCGAGGGTCGACATCAACACACGGCAAACACACGACAGGGAGACCTCCGATTGCGACACTGGGTCAAATTCTAAGTCTTGTTCTAGAAATGGTTGAAATTCGTTAACTCTCACTCGTGTATTGGGAACACATTCTGAAAATGTATCGATGGTATAGTCTAATATCTGGAGTAACTGAATTTAATGATAGACAGTTCTACAAAACAACAACTAGTCGCGAGACAAGGGTAGATTCAGAGGGATTAACTCCATCCATGGTCAAATTTTCAAGGGATAAATATAAAGGAAACAGCCTGAAGAAGGAGTCTCAGGGACCACATGCGTCAGACATTCAGAGAAGGAAATTAAAGTTCGGGAAAATATCAACCACAGGCTGCCTCTGTTTTCTGTCTAAGTGGATTTACTTACTGATTTAGACCTGCTTCTGGTGTGCCATCGGTTGATGCCTTGTGCATTATATACCAGCGCTATACAAGTTGTTTTAATTACTATTACATTAGACACCTTCGTCTAATTACCAAAAAAGATTGCTGAAACGGAAACCGAATCGACCTTTAAGGAAGCGAGATAAAACTGGTACTAAGTTGAAACACCCAAATACTTTAATACCAGTCCAATAAGTGAGTGGTACGGGTATCGTAGTCATTGGCGTCCGGAGGGGGGCAAAGGTGGCATTTGCTCCCCTGGATTTTGAAAATATCTTTAAAAAATAAAATCTTTTGATTGTTATGATTATTCCAACAGTCCCAACACGATTTTCAATGCTAAAAACACTCAATTATTGAGGTAAGTCAGCAATTCCATAACAAAAAACATCATTTTTGCTTCCCACTACAAAAATTTTGCCCTCCCCAGAAAATTTTGCCCCTAGAAATTTTTGTCCCCCCTGGAAGTCCATGACCATAGTACAGCGGTTTTCAAACGGTGGTACGCGTAACACTAATGGTACATCAGGTTTCGCTAAGTTGCACGCAAAATATATATTCAAAAACATTACATTCTTAAAATTACTTATTAAGTTTTAATAGTTGTCTACCTACGGACTGAATGAGTGTCTAGTAAGCAAACGAACCAAAAATATTCACAAACTATTTCACTGCTATATATATATATATATATATATATATATATATATATATATATATATATATATATATATATATATATATATATATATATATATATATATATATATAATATTTATATATATATCAACGAACTGCGCGGAATGTCACATCGGAAAGATATATTAGTCTGATCGAATACAGTAGGAGGAAATGCACTGCACTGGAATTGTAAAGTAGTGCAAGAACCCCTTAGTCAGTGTCAACAGCGCTTATACTATTGAGGCTCTTGAAAGGCATTACATGACTAACTGGGATGTGTGATCTCGCGCGCGTTCAAATTTTACTACTAATAATAATCTATATTTTCTGGTACAATTACAGCGTCTACTGCTTGACACTATTTCTGACGTCAAAAAGGCAAGCGCAGTGTGTCGACAGACAGATAGACAGACAGACAGACAGACAGACAGATATACATATATATAGATAGATAGATAGATAGATATATAGATAGATAGATAGATAGATAGATAGATAGATAGATAGATAGATAGATAGATAGATAGATAGATAGATAGATAGATAGATAGATAGATAGATAGATAGATTGATTGATTGATAGATAGGTAGATAGATAGATAGATAGATAGATAGATAGATAGATAGATAGATAGATAGATAGATAGATAGATAGATAGATAGATAGATAGATAGATAGATAGATAGATAGATAGATAGATAGATAGATAGATAGATAGATAGATAGATAGATAGATAGATAGATAGATAGATGATAGATAGATAGATAGATAGATATATAGATAGATAGACAGACAGACAGACAGACAGACAGACAGACAGACAGATAGGTAGGTAGGTAGGTAGGTAGGTAGGTAGGTAGGTAGGTAGGTAGGTAGGTATTTAGGTAGGTAGGTAGGTAGGTAGGTAGGTAGGTAGGTAGGTAGGTAGGTAGGTAGGTAGGTAGGTAGGTAGGTAGGTAGGTAGGTAGGTAGGTAGGTAGGTAGGTAGGTAGGTAGGTAGGTAGATAGAGAGACAGACAGACAGACAGATAAATAGATAGATAGATACAGACAGACAGACAGAGACAGTGAGACAGACAGAGACCGACAGAGAGAGAGCTACATAGAAAGAGACAGACAGACAGACAGACAGACAACAGACAGACAGAGAGCCAAGAGGTAATACAACGGTATGAACGATCTAAGCCTAACAAGTCCAGTTCCGCCGGCGGCTCTTGGCAAAGCACAGAAATAAAACTAACACCTCTTCATGAATTCCTACCCTAATCCATTCAATCCCCCATCTTCCAAGCGCTCTCCTCCTCAATAAAATCCGCAGTAGCAACTCATCTACCTCCTCTGTCTGTCTGTCTTTCTCTCTGTGTCTGTCTCTCTGTCTCTGTCTCTCTGTGTCTGTGTCTGTGCCTGTGTCTGTGTTTGTGTCTCTCTATCTGTCTCTATCTGTCTCTCTGTCTGTCTCTTTCTCTGTCTCTGTCTGCCTGTCTGTTGACAGACAGACTCCCTCTTTCTCCCCCCCCCCTCTCTCTCTCTCTCTCTCTCTCTCTCTCTCTCTCTCTCTCTCTCTCTCTCTCTCTCTCTCTCTCTCTCTCTCTCTCTCTCTCTCTCTCTCTCTCTCTCTCTCTCTCTCTCTATCTCTCTCTCTCTCTCTCTCTCGCTTAGCGTTACAGTAGCGCTTTAGAAATTTGAAGTTAACAATTACGATTAGGAATCTGTCGTCTGGTTGAGATGCAAATCAGATCCTGAGGAATTATCTTCGTTCATATCTTCGCCATTGAGCTTCACGTCAGCGCATGAACTGCCTAGAGCCATAGATCATCTCAGTGTACATTGACAACGAAGTTTCGTACATGCTTTCGAACAGCGTAGGCAAGCAGTTCAATGAATTATAGTAATCTTATATTCAGTTAGTATCAAATAACTACTATCAATGTGTGCATTCATGCACGCGTGTAATACGAATGTATTTGTGTAAAGCATGCATGTACGTGTGCATGTATACGTATGTATATATCTGTACGCATGTATGTATGTATTTATGTATATGTGCATGAATTTGTGAATGTATGTATGTAGAATGTATGTATGCATGTATGTGTGTACGTATGTTGGTATATGACGTCTCTATGTATTTGTGTGTGTATGTATGCATGCATAGGTATCTAACAGTCTCCTATAGGACAAATGCATCGAGACTCCGACCACAAAACCCCGCTCATAAAACCCCATACGTGGCCTCCATGCTGAAGCGCGCCACTGCTTGTATACTCTGGCAGCGCCAGTCCCAAGCCTGGAGAAAGGAGGAAGGCGTACGTTAATCATTATTTGTTATGACAGTGTTGTTTAACAGGAACTAACCAACCAGCCAATCCTGGGTCCCCTGCAGCACTCATTCCTAAAAACTGAGTGTATTCATGGGTATAATAACTTCCTCCATCTCACGGTCAAAAGCCAGCCTGTGTATATGACCGTATGCAGCTTGACAACTTATATAGCGCAGTTTCTTACCTAAGCAAAACGTTATATGAAATAAAGATTACTTTTCGAAATGGTAGCTTTATTCTTTGGAACTGAAAGAGCAGCTCTGTTGGTGTGGATTGCTAGCTTACTACTGAGCATTTTAATTAATGTTAACGAAGTCTTGTCGTTCAATCTGGACAGTGCAGTTCCAATCATTAAGACAAGCAGTAGTCAGTCATATTTCGGATTCTCTGTTGCTCAACATTACATCGCCAAAGAAACTTCAAGCGGTCATGTGTAAGTAAAATTATTCATTCGTTCATTCTTTCTTTTTTCCGTTCTTTCGTACACTCGTTCATTCGTTTGTCCTTTCATTCATTGTTTTTTTTCTAAATTTCTGTTCTTTCGTACATACGTACATACCTACATTCATTCATTCATTCATCCACTCATGGACGAGTTGTCGACGCTGTTGCGGATTAGAATAAATGAACGAACGAATGAAAGGATAAGTGAATTGTGAATAAGTGAATTACTGAATTGAGCGAAATGATGAGTGAATGTATAAAATAGAAGAAAACACGAATGTATAAGGAAGGAACAAAGAAAAGAAGAAAACCAAAGAATAAATGAATGAAAGAACGAAAGTCGAATTAACGAACGAACGAATGACTTACTGCATGAAAATAAATGAATAGATAAAAGAAGAAACCAAGAATGGATAAATAAATAAACGAAAGAGTGAATGATCGAACAAAATTCAATCTAATCTAAGTTAATAGAATCTATATGGCGCCTTTACTATTTCTCTTTGCTCCGCCTTTTCCTGAGCCGTTTGCACTGAGGATAATCCTCACTGGAATCATGTCACTCTGTTTGTAGGATAATAGTTGGTGCTCCAAGGGATAACATATCCACACTCGCAGTTTCTGAACCCGGAGCCGTCTACAAGTGTCCTCTGTCGGCGCGAAGCAACGACTGTACTCGTCTGATCATAGATGAAGCAACCAGAAGTAAGTTAAAATTGAACAGCACCCAAACTAAGAACAGCAGTGGCGAGAGGTTTGAAAGTTTGAGTTCGGAAATAGTTCGGAAAATGAAATTCGATATGACTTCGTTGTTCTCCTTCACACTGAGCTGCCAACCATATGTGGACCGTGTTCCTGCGTGAAGCTGCATGTTATATTTGCTGAATGAAAATTTATCATTTGTAATATTTATTTTGGATTTGTACTGTTTGTCGTTTTTTCTGGAATCTTTTATCCGTTCTCACAGCCTATGTTGGCCTATGTGTATGTATATGGAAAGAGAGAGAGAGAGAGAGAGAGAGAGAGAGAGAGAGAGAGAGAGAGAGAGAGAGAGAGAGAGAGAGACAGACAGACAGACAGACAGACAGACAGACAGACAGACAGACAGACAGACAGACAGACAGACAGAGACAGACAGACAGGGACAGAGAGAAGAGAGAGAGAATAGGGGCCTACGCTACAGAATATGTTTCAGAACATATACAACATATATATATATATATATATACATAATTATATATAATCTATGACAGTTAATATACATGTATGGCGTGGGTTTTATGCCCATAGGAGTATACGTGCCGTTAGCACACTTAATTTTTAATAACTTCGTGGCAACGGCATCGGTACAGGAGAGTCACTGTCTACACCTTCAACCAAAATATCTGGGGAAAAGCGGTGCTTTGCCCCAATTTTCACTCAAAATATTGACTTATATTCAGTTAATATGGCTGTACGCGCCGGAGTGTAAAGACAGGCAGCGATAAATTATATCGACGAAACAAAATTCGAGCTAAGACGTGGTTTACAGGGCTCCATTTCAAAACTTCTGAACATCTGTCTATCAGTGTGAAAATCGTGCAGTCGCCTTTGCTGAAGTGTAAGCTTGAAACATGTGGCCAAGAGGTTAAGTTAGATTAGGTAAGGTAAGGTACAACTGGAGCCAAGGTTAAATTATGTAAGGTAAGGTTTTCGACTGGCAGAAAGAACGGTTCCGTTTACATCTCCACTGGTAGGAACTTTCAGATAACACATTTCAGGCGCGTTTGTATATTATGAAGCTTTGTGTGAAATTTAATTTTAGCCGGATACGATAAATCCAACCAATGGTTGGGAGTCTCACTGTCCAGTCAAAACGCTGAAAGTGGTTATGCTCTGGTAAGTACGTTACATGCATGTACATTTGTCTACTTATGTACGTATTCATGTATGTAAGAATGTATGTCTGTATGTACGTACGTATGCATGTATGAATGCATGTATACATGCATGTATGTATGCTTTCTTGCACAGTGCACAGTTTAATAGGTGGCGATCGTAATCATTGCAGAGTGACAAATGGAAATCGTCTACGGTGGCCCTATTTCTTAGTTGGACTTTCTGCATACTTACTTCACTGCAGCTTCGTTTTGGTTCTTCCTCGCGATTGATGGTCTGCGCAATAGACACTGGCGCCTTAGACGTTTACTAATTACAATACGATTACAACTTTCTTTACTTTAACTTTTCCTAACTGACCCTACAAATAATGGATTGTTTTTTTTCAGGCGTGTGCTCATCGATACAAAAAGACCGGCCCAGGAAATGTTTGGGGTCAGGGCATCTGTTTTACTCTGGATAATACTTTAGAAGTAGTAAGCACGTACGAACCGTGCAGTGACAAGTCAACAAACTTCTGCCAGGCAGGAACCAGCGTTGCTTTTCACAAGGTGACACGCATGACTAAAGCTCGTATTATAAATTGTGCCGGGAAGAAGAAATTAGAACAATATTCGAAGATGAGAAAAAATTATTGATACAAGTATTACTTCAAGAAATTGAAATCTGTTTATTCATTTTATTTATAGAATCCTCATACATACATCCATCCATCAGTGCAATGCAGTGCATCCGTCCAACCATCCATCCATCCAGCTATCTCTCCGTCTGTCTCTTAGTCCTTCAATCAATCTAATCCATCATATCCATCCATCAAACTACTCATTGACCATCTAGACCTATCTCTTCATATATATATATATATATATATATATATATATATATATATATATATATATATATATATATATATATATATATATATATATATATATATATATATATATATATATATATCGATCTGTTCATCATGCATCCACCCATCCATCATCTATATATTGTTCATTCACTCATCTAATCATTCATCATTCCATCGATTAATCCATTCAGTGACCCACCACAATCCATCCATCCATTTATTCTTCATCCATTCATCCAACCATTCATTCGTCCATCAAACCTTCTGTTCATCCATTAATTCATCCTCCAATGACTCCATCCATCCATATACTCATTCTTCACCAATTCATCTATCCATCATTCCATCCACCCATTCATTCATCCATTCACAAGTCCACGGAGCCGACCAGCGTTCTCCTTATCGCCCTCAATTATTGCTCTCTTATAGAGTGGAGACATGTTGTTCGGGACGCCCGGTCTAGTCACGTGGAAAGGAGCTCTCTTTAAGTATTCTCTCGATCTGAATGATATGGAATGGTACGAAAGCGACAGCAAAGTCGACCTTCAAATCGATTCTTATCTCGGTAAATAACATTATCTTTAGTGATTGAAATTAAGTCTTTTAAGTACTAATTGCAGCTTCAGAACATCCTAATCGTCGTTGATTCTAGTCAGCTAAAGCACAGCATGCCACCATAGACATATATCCCTGTATTTTGTTGGTAGTGTCCGGTCACCCCCGTTTTAACAGTGGTGGTGATAGTCACCGCCACTTTTAGTCAGCTTTCTTTGACTTGTAGGCCTGGGCATTTGCAAATAACGGTGCAACTACAAATGTGCTGTTTGGAAAGTTCTGCCGCATCGTTGCATTCAAATGATTAACTGTTTGTTGTTTAGCTTCGTCGTGATCTTGGTGTTGTCAACATATAAACTTATTTCAGAGATTTAAATCTCGGTCTAGCACGGTCCCAATACGGGGACCTTAAATGGCGTGGCACCCATTTAAACGGGGCAGCGGTGATGAAGGATCTCATCCGATCAATTCATTGAAAAAATTAATGAGCAGGGTCGAGACCATATTATACGGTCGCTATAGAAAATCGCGTACATTTACATTTACATAAACAGAATGTGAACTTACACTTTGTTTATCTGCGAGTGACCTTAAAGTGGATGAAGCATGCTAAATTCGTTTATAAGGGAATTGTAGGGATGTAGAAGGGAGAAGGGAAGGTGGAGAGAAAGGGAAGAGAGGGAGTAGGAGGTTGGTCACAAACACTTTGTGGGGCAAACTTACGCCCTTGTATGCCACTCATTGATGTTATACATACATAATTTTAAGACTACTAGGGCAACACCACAAAACGCAAACAGAGAGCATACAGACTCCGACGTTGACCCGAGTGGCAGCCGTGAAACATCAGTGATTTTATGCTACGAGGAAGAACGAACACAGATGTAAGCGGAAAACACACGATTGAGAGAAAGAATGAATCAGAATAAGAAAAAACTTTTAAGAATAAAGAAAGGAATAGAAGAAGTCAAAGGCTTATGTTTTAAACTGTCGGACTTTGCCGTCATACTTTTGTCGTCATGTATGCATGCATGCATGCATGCATACATACATACATACATGCATGCATACATTCTACAAACATACATATATACATGCATACATAAAAAAATTCAAATATCACATTGGGTAACATTTATAAAATTGAGTACATGCTAACGGTTTGGTTGACTAAACTCTAATGCATTCCTCGCATCATTAAACCCAAACAGAATACTGTTTGATGAATTGTAGGAATGGCCGTTAGGATGGCAGAGAATGTATTTGAAAACGGAAGTCTCGCGTTCATTGGCGGCGCTCCGAGGTCACGTGGTTCCGGTGAGGTTCTCTTCTTTCGACAGGGGCCCAACAGAGGAAGGGACTCACAACTTGTATTTGTTAATCGACTGTCGGGCGACCATTTCTACTCCGGATTTGGGTGGGACATCATTGTGGGCGATTTCAACGGCGATGGGTGAGAACGAGCTGGTATCATTTTTTTCGGAACCCATTATTACGTATTATTCATTTATTCATTCGTTCATTCATTCAAACAATTTATGTAATGCCTCTTCGCGATAACTTCTCAGAGGCTCTTCCAATCGAATCCAGGCGGAAAAGAACCGTTTCCAAGAGTTTATAGAAAGTGTCTGCGGAATCACTATATCATCATCTTCGTTGTCATCATCATCATCATCATCATCATCATCATCATCATCATCATCATCATCATCATCATCATCATCATCATCACCACCACCATCATCATCATCATCATCACCGTCATCATCATAATCGTCGTCAACATCGCTATTCTTTGACCGAAAACCAAATAAAAGAGTTTACTGCAAAACAAAAAATCGTATCTTGAAAATTTATAAAGGTAAACTAAGGCTAAACTTATACAAGTATGTTTGCATGCATGTTAGCATATCAATCAATCAATCAATCAATCAATCAATCAATCAATCAATCAATCAATCAATCAATCAAACAATCATTCAATCAATCAATCAATCAATATCTTTAGTGCAATCATGTATGTATGTATTTATGCATATAAATATATATGTATGGCATGTGTGGCATATATGTATGCATGTACGTACGTATGTATGTAGGCTATGTGTATATCAAAATATGTATTGCATGTACGTATGTACATATTTTCAATTATTATTTTTTACCCGAGATAGTTATAATCCCTCGGGTTGTCCAAAACTATATCCGGAGATAATATGATGTTACTCTGGAACGGCGGATCACTCGACAAGTTCTGGCGGCATGAAGTTCCTATGAAGGCAACAGCGTTAAAGCGTTGTTTGGTGATTGACAACCGCTGGAAAAGATAGCAAGTCTCTCTTGGATCTCCGGTGGTTAAAGCTAAGCCTCTACCCAAGTTCTTTTTAGTTATTTTTATTATTATTATTATTATTCGTTTATTAACTCCACACGTTGTCACACCGCAACATGTTAAATGTATGTATGTATGAATGTATGTTTATATGTTTGCGTGTATGTATGTATGTATGCATTGATATTGAATGTATCGTCTTTTGTTCTTAATGGCAGGAAAAACGATCTGGTTGTCGGAGCTCCGTTTTATCAAGAGCCTAGAATTGGTGGAGCCATTTACATCTACTTCAACACCAGAGGGGTAAATACCTTCAGTCAAATTAATCCATCACATCAATCCGTCCTCAACATACATACATTAACCGAATCATCCACTCATTCATCTATTCACAAATCCATCCATCAGTTCGGCCCTCCTACGTGAAGCATAATATGAGACCCCCCGTTTATTCCAAGATCAGAAAATGAGATGCATAGGCGTCTTAGAAAAGAAAACATTTCTATGAGGCGTGATTCTTCTACTCGTCTTTTCTTTCAGTAGCAAGATACGTCAGGTTTCTAGAATTTACTGAGTGTTTTTGAAGGGTTTTACATCGAAGCCGACCAAGATAACGAGCCGGCCAATGAAGGAAGCTGAGTGCGAGGCGTTGAAATGCTACGACGCTAGATTCGGTTTTTCTCTGGCGACCATCGGAGACTTGGACAGGGATGGCTATCAAGGTTCGCTTTGCTAGTTATAGGTATCTAGTACAGTGCGTTAAAGGTTCGGTTTGCTAGTTATATACATCTAGTCCTGGCCTTTTAAGTAATCACAGAAACACTGCCTATGCAGGCTGTAATATTATTATTATTATTATTATTATTATTATTATTATTATTATTATTATTATCATTATTATTATTATTATTATTATTATTATTATTATTATTATTATTATTATTATTATTATTATTATTATTATTATTATTATCATTAGCATCATTAATGATTAACAATGATTATTATTGTTGTTGTTGTTATTATTGTTATTGCTATTATTCTTATTGTTAATATTGCTGTTACTGTTTTTGTTGTTGTTATTATTGTTGTATTTTTATTTATTAAGCGCCTCTATCTAATGACCAAGCATCAATCGATAGTGCTGAGCACTTGTGACTGAGACACTTTCTAAATGACCCCAAATAGTAACAGTCTCAGAGCAGGCTCGAACCCATTCTTCTCACGTTACAAGGCGAGCTCTCTAACTAATCGGCTACCATGTCCCGCGTGTGGTTGAAGCTCAGTTTCTTTAAAACGTTCAGTAATAAGCAAATCAAACAGTGCTCAGTTACCTTAAAAAATCGCCAGAGCTCCCGCTCAGTTACACAAAATCACAGAATTCAACTGACAAGGTCATACTGTACTGTACTCAACTGAACTGTTCCGTACATCTAGGCCATAGAATTATCAGAAACGGATTCGTGAATCGCAGCGCGGAGCCGTGAGAAGGTAAACTCTAGGACGCAATTACAATGCACAAATATAAACATCAGGCCTCTAAATATGTTTGCAGGTTTGCATATGTATGTAGGTTTTCATGTATGCATTTAGTATTAGTCAAACAGTGCCTTCTGTAGCCTCAGTCTCCGATGCACAAGGCTTCATCCGATGGAGCACCAAAACCAAGCCACAGTATGTATGTGTGTATGTATGTACGAATTTGCTTATCTCCATTTACGCTGCCTCACTATGTCATGGGCTGATCTTCTGGATTTTATATGGGTTTGGTTTTGGTTGATACCGTGTGCATTATACACCGGCGCAATAGAAGTTTTAAATTACAATTACATGTATGTATGTATGTGTGAATGTATTTATGTATGTACGTATTTATGTGTGTATGTATGGGTGTATGTATGTATGTATGTATGTATGTATGTATGTATGTATGTATGTATGTATGTATGTATGTATGTATGTATGTATGTATGTATGTATGTATGTATGTATGTATGTATGTATGTATGTATGTATGGATGGATGTATGTATGTATCTATGTATGCATGTATGCATGTATGTATGATTGCATTGTTGTATCTAATTAAGAACTGTACAAATCTGTTCGATAGATTTCGTGGTTGGCGCTCCGTTCGAAGGCAACGGAGCCATCTATATCTTTCGTGGTTCGCCAACATCCAAGATAGAGACCTATTCGCAGAGAATAGCGGCTGGCGATGTACGTGGGTCTAACCTGAAGTCTTTTGGTTACTCCCTGTCTGGAGGGAGTGACATCGACAACAACACTTACCCTGATCTCACCATCGGAGCTTACCAGTCGGACTCCATCGTTACTCTCAGGGCCAGGCCTGTGGTCAACGTCTTTGCCACATTGGATTCGATTCCCAACCGGATCGATCCGAAGAAGACTAACTGTTCGGATGGGAAGGCGTTCAACTGCCTGACAATTAGAGTCTGTCTGAGATTCAGCGCAGAACCTAAAGACAGGCACGTATCACTCCGTATCATTAGCATTGATCCTATATACATTCATGCATACATAGGGCCTACATACATAAATGCGTACATACATACATACACATATGCATACATACATACGTATCTACATACATACATTCATACATACATTCATATGCAACATACATGCATACCTACATACATACAATAACATACATGAATAGATGCATACATGCATAAATTCATATTATTATTATTATTATTATTATTATTATTATTATTATTATTATTATTATTATCATTATTATTATTAAAAACATTTTTAACGCGCGCAATGTCACGCAGAAATGCGAATCCTTATTGTAGCCATCATTGATCGTTCTTCGCCAACCGTTTTCAGCAACTCCTTGTTTCCCATGTGTTCCATCCAACTGGTTTTTCCATCCTCCACCAAATCCGCATTTAAAAGATAGAATCCATACAACGCCATGTACATTATGTAGCCTATATACTATACGTATGCAGTTTATTGAGCACTATGAACAAGTATTGTTGAATTACAGTGCATGAAAGCGATATTAGGCATATTATGTTCAATTAACTTCTATTCACGAAGGTCATTTAGACGCTATAATTCGGTAATCTATCTATTATTTTATTATTTTAACTGCGTTAAAAGTATTTGTAATAATAATACTAATATCTGCGAATATTAATAATAAAAATAACAATAATAACATCTGCGAAGACTAGTCATTTCAGAACAATGCCCCTAATTATTGAACTCCCGAGGGATCATATATGTAGGCCTACCTCGGGGAAATAATAATAATAATAATAATAATAATAATAATAATAATAATAATAATAATAATAATAATAATAATAATAATAATAATAATAATAATAATAATAATAATAATAATAGATGTTTTAGAAAGCGTTCTTGGTAATAATTAACTTATGAATTTTCCAGATTTCCTGGCAGACTCAGAATCAAATATCGTTTAGAAGCGGAAAAGTTCACTGGAACCAGAGCGGTTCGAATTTTCTTTGGAGACGACGCTGAGAAATACATCGTTGAAAACACTGTCAACATAAAGGAACAGAACCAACAAACAGATGAATGCGCCAATCACGTGGCTTACCTCAAGGTAAGTCCTTTCCATTTAAATGCGGTGACTTCTATAACGTCATGTTCAATTAATCAATCATTTTTATTGATTCTAGCAAAATTGAACATGTCGAATTTTACATGCAGGTTTATATAAAAGCTCCTTAATTATGAAATTTATATCACGATTTTACAGTTTATAAGTCCAGTTATAAGAATTACTGTGTGTTCGTTGTTTGTTTTCCAATCAGTTAGGCAGATCGTTGTTACTCAATTAAGAGACATGAGTGATATTTGTTTCTTAGTTATATTCCCATTGTTAGGCGCACGACTGACTTTTAACTAAGTTGAAGTAATAAGGTTTTCTTAAAACATTTGATGATCAAATTCAAGTACAACTAGAAATAGTTGAGAGCACAATTCTACTTTTACTTATTATAAGCCATTTCTTAAGCACCATTATCTAATGATCAAGCATCAATCGATGGCGCTCAGTAGCAGTGAGTGACGGACTTCTTCAAGGTCCCTACACAGTAACCGTCTCAGAGGAGGCTCGAACCCGTACTAGCCGTGTTACAAGGAGAGCGCTCTAACCAATCGGCCACACAGTTTTTCGTGTTGCATGGAAACAACAGAGACTTCAACGACCTGCTGTTTTTAGTCTCACTAAAAATAGATATGCAATTCTAGTTTCGACTATAAGACACCTAAGAATACCTGTATGCCTATTTTATAACTTTTCATGTTGTAGAAAACCAATAGGGACTTTCTCAGCCCTGTTGCTTTCCGACTAACTTACCAACTGCCCGACTCCAGACCACCAACAATGAACCCCGGTCAACCTCTGCCCGACTTCTACTCCTACCCAGTTCTCAATCAGACCACGAGCAGTAAAGAATTACAGGTAAGAATATAAATTCTTTTGAAAAAAGATTGAATTCAGTTGATAGGAGTAACCATTCTCCACTCCTATCCACTGGTTAATAACACACCATACAGTGTTTAATCTAGTCCCCCTCGTCTGGGAGGGGAAACCAGGTTTCTGGGGGAGCAAACAATTGACACAAAATTTTGTCTTCCATCTTTAAAAAGTTTCAGACTTTTCTAACATTTTTTCATTTTTCATCTTCGAAAAAAGTTGATGACCTTTTTTTTTTTTTAGTCCTTCACCAAATTTTTACTTTTTCCTACTCTCTAAAAAATCTTGACGACCTTTTTTTAGGAATCCATCTCTCTGGGGGGGGGGAAAAAAGCATGTACCCACATCGATCCTGGGGGGGATTTTTCCTCCCCTAATGGTCTGTACATTGTAATATTGCTCGCCTCTGGGTGGGGAAACATCAATCCTGGGGGGACATTTCCCTCCCAAAGACGTCTAGATTACTCACTGCACACCATAAGACTGGCAGGCATGTTGCATGAGGTTCTGTCAGTTCATTCGGTAACGCACTGGGTCTGCAATCCAACGACTGAATGTTCGAGCTTGCTGAGCGGACTTTATGTAACGGTCCTGGAAAAGTTGATGTGCACGGTTGTCTTTTTCTTCATATTTAGATTTTTTCCTTGACCGCAAATTAACCGCTTATTAAATAAAATAAATAAATAATTTAGGGCTGCCGACAGTTTTATTAGGTATAGGGCTTTGGCACAGGTGCACTGGACAGTGGGAAATCCAATTTATAAATTTTTCTGGATACTAAATAGGCCTCACGGGCACATAATGAACTCTTGGTAGGTCTGTAAGTTTTAATTATTTTAAGTTGTCTTTAGCTGTCAATACCAATGTGCAGAATGTAGAATGTTTAATGATTATCCAATTATTTATTTGTTTATTTGTTTACTTGTTAATTTGCTTGTTTATTTATTTATTTATTTCTCAGCTGTCTCGGGACTCGTGAGAAATAAAATGTCTGGGTTGGCTGTTTTATTATAATTATTTTTATTATCAATAACATCATCATCACCATCATCATCAATCATCATTATCATCGTCATCATCACCATCATCATCATCATCATCATCATCATCATCATCATCATCATCATCATCATCATCATCATCATCATCATCATCATCATCATCATCATCATTATCACTGTTTTAGTAATAGTAATAGTATTATTATTATTGTTAATAGTACTTATATTAGTATTATTATTATTATTATTATTACTACTACTACTACTACTACTTCTACTACTACTACTACTGCTACGACTACTACTACTACTACTGCTACTACTACTACTACTACTACTACTACTACTACTACTACTGCTACTACTACTACTATTATTATTATTATTATTTACAAGTTCCAGGTTTTTATTAATTTGAAGTTTCATTATGTAGGCTAGTTAGGCCTAGTAAGTAACTGTTGAAGCTCTCACTGAATTACGGATAACTTTTGTTCATAGGTTTCATTCCTTAAAAACTGTGGGAAAGATGACATCTGTAACAGCGATTTGAAATTATCGGCGATTTTGCAACTGCCTCAGTGAGAAACTTCGCATCGAAATTATGCTGTGTTCGCCTTAATGCTGGACAGTGCCAACCAACTGCTTTCCATTATAATTGTTATTGTTATTAGGCCTTTTACTGTCATCATCAGTAGTAGGCCTAGTAGTATTACTATGCATTTCCTAACCACCAATATCTCATGGCCAAGCATCGATTGATGGCGCTGAGCAATTGTGAGTGAAGGACTTGCTGAGGTGCCTACACAGTAACCGTCTCAGGGGAGGAGATTCGAACCCATACTCTCCGCGTTACAAGGCGAGCGTTCTAACCAATCTGCTGCCGTTTTCTACGGTGATGGTTAAAAAAATGTGCTAACATCTAGGGATATTGCTGCTGTGGGGTAACGTTTTAACATTTTACATTCAACAGAACATCCCACTCGCTTGCGTTAACAATAGTTTTGAATATGAAATCTCAAGATGCATTACCCAGAGCACACAAGAAATATGTAATGCCAACTTTCCATTATAAAATTTTTCTATAAATTACACACCAATTTTGTTCATCGCATAGAAATTTCTAAGGGGCCATCCATATATTACGTACGCGAAAAATTCATATTTTCCTACCTTCTCCCCTATTTCACCTCGTAAATTTTATGGACACCCCATGCGTACTTATAACTAAGCTTCTCTACCCCTCCCTCACAAAAATTAATTAGCTACAGTCGTCTATAAGATATTTATTTTACCGTAGACTACTAAATATTTTTGTTAAACATCATATTCGGTAGCTAAAATTTGTTAACTGCTATGAAGAAATAAAATACTAACAACACTAACACTTAAACTTCAAAAAGTTTTAATATAACATAAAATTGATAAGGCAGGAAAATATAGTCAGTGATTTGGTTTTCAGTTCTGATTTTATCATTTTATAACTAGAAAGTTATTTTGCGTACGTACACATTTTTTAGACCTCCCCGCCATGCGCATCCGTACCTTAATCCGATCACCCCTCTCCCTCATTGCGTACGTAATATATGGATGTCCCCTAAGTTATATGGTTCATGGGTACGATGACCCAGAACGTTAAATGGTTAGATGTTGCCACTCCGCAGAGAGTCTGGTGTCGAGTACCTCCTGAAGTTGGACGAAGTTCCTGAAATTCGACTGACCGTTTCGGTGACTAACGGCGGAGAGGATGCTCACGAGACCGAGCTTTGGGTGTTGCTTCCAGAAAACATCAATATGCTTGGCATCGACAGCAAGGTGATTTACTGGGTAGAAGTAGCACACTCGGTAGAAACCTTTAAGACCATAAAGTTTAAGTAAAGTAAAGTAAAGTAAATATAGGGCCTATATTCTTTATTTATACCAACTGCTTATACCGCACTTTGGTTAACATATAGTTTATACAAAATAATAAGGCTATAGGCTCTATTAGAACTACTTACCAGCATGAAACTCGCTCTGTAGAAACTCTTCAGACCATAAAGTGAATGTAATAGGCTCTGTTTGAACTACTTACAAGCATACAGATAAAAGTAACACACTCCGTAGAAACTCATCATACCATAAAGTGAAGGTAATAGTCTCTATTATAGATTGGAAATACTAACAAGCATACAGATTAAGGTAACTCGCTCAGTAGAAACTCACCAGAATTGTAAAGGTACATGTGAAATTGTAAATGCAAGATACTTGTTAGAAGTTCCTCAGTATCATAAAACTAATGTTGACACACTCTAGAAACTCCTCGTGCAGAAAAACCAGTCCTCTTGCGTTTTCAGGATAACGAGCTATTGTGCACTCCAGTTGATAACAACAGAAAACTCCAGTGCGATATTGGAAATTCAGTTGCTGCCATGGAAACCGTTTCCATAGCGATTCGCTTGAATCCGAACAGACTGACCAGCGCACAGAACAAAATAGCCATCGGAGTCTTGGTCAACACGTAAGCTGACCTATTGTGTGACTGTCAGTTCTCGATAAGTATCTGAGTGACAGAGTTAAGCATGTGTAAAAGTTATTACATCCTCAGTTATTGGAATAGGGGCCCACGATAGTGTATTGGTTAGCGTGCTGGACTGTCAATCGACAGGCCGGGGGCGGGGTTTAAATCCCGCCAGGCAGACATTTGGTTCGAGATTTCTGCCCCACCTACTTTCCTTAGCTAACTAAGCTATAATGAATACACCTACCGTACACTGTCGGTGGGAAGATGAGACGGCAAGGAAGAGGACTGGCCACCCGCCCCCATATGCCGAAACAAAGAAACTGAAGTCGCTAACACTTCATGCCCACGGTTAGCTTAGAGGACAGCTCTTCTTCTCCTACTAGACTCTGACTAGGCTGCTCTGAGAGAGGCGCTTTAGAAGTTTATGAATACAAAAATTCAATACTAGACTGATGTTCTATTGTTGTCATGTATGTATGTCTTTGTGAGTATCGAAAAAACATATGTTAGTTGTATTTATTTAGTTAGACTTATAAAACAGATAAAACAGATATTTTTCATTTCGGCTAGGAACAATGTTATTTAAATCAACTAAAACTAATAGTAATTTACTTTACCGTTCACTGAAAAGTTCTAATTTAGTTAACTGAAACGAAAACTACAACTGAAAAGTTCTGAAAACTGAGGCTAAAGCTAAACTGAAACATACAAAACTACGACTAAACCAAAACTTGAAAGTTGAAAACTGATGTAAGCGAGCTTTGTAACAACCTATTGCCAGGAAATAACGCCACAAACCTGAAGGTGCACTCGCGAACGAATCAAATGACCGAGTTTAACTCATTCACCCTGCAAGACAATAATCCGGAAATTCCGCAGCGTCTACAAATAAAAGAAAAATTGACGAGGAGTTGGATGACTCATTGGCAAGGGCTACTCAGTCTGTCATCTCTTTGATGAAACTTCCAGTTCTGTGGGCTGTCAATTCAAATTAGGCCACCAATCGTGATCAGGTGCTGACAGAGTTCCTAGTTTCAACTGGACTTCCGGTTAAACTAGTGGACGATGATAAATTCCGGAAATTTTGCACAACTCTGGACCCAAAATACAGTCTTCCAGGTATATTTTTATTTATTAAGTATATGATAGGGGCTTGTGATTAAACATAACCCTGATACTATCTTCTTTATTTTTATCTAAATTCATTTGTAATTAAAGATTTATGCCCAGATCTAAATTTGATCATCTTCACAGTTCAGTGCTCGGAAAAAGTAGGACTGGTGTTAACTTATAGCGACGAGTATTTTTTAAACTAAGCGGTCGAGTGCTGCAGCTGAAGACTGCAGCTCAGAAACAAGAAAGCATAAATTTAATAAGACCTGTTGTTGTTGCTAATCAGAATGAATGTCATTAATAAAAACCAAAATTTTATTGCCTCTGTGGAATGTATACAAAACTAAATTAAAACTAGAAAACTTTGAAAACAGAAACTAAAACTAAACCTGAAAAGATTTGAAAACTATAACTAAAACTAAACTCGAAAATTAAAACAAAACTAAAACCATAACTGAAGCTGAAAACTTGACTGAAACTTAAATAACATTGGCTAGGAGTCATCTTTGAACAAAGTTAAACTTGAAGCCGACTGTGAAGCTAGCTCCCAAAGACCATGGCATCATTGATGCAAGCCATCCGTAAACCAAACCATGTCCACTGGCCAAAACAAAGTCCATGCAGCTTATTGTTCGGCCTTAATCTTCGATAAGCATATCGAATCTCCCACTTTATTATTACCAACAGTTTGTCTGTTTGGTGGCATTTAATTTCAAATGTAATAAAAAATTTGAAAATCATAGACCTTTTAAGTATTTGGATACTGCAATAAATTTGCTAATTAACCCTTCTATTTTGCAGCACTAGTGTTGAAAAGGATGTCGCTGACGACAGCATAAATCTTCAGATTACAGTCACCACTATCATTGACCTGGCTGTAATTGGGTAAGTAGAATAGGGTAAGTGTAATAGGGTAAGTGAAATATGGTAAATGAAATAGGGTAAGTTAACTAGGGCAAGTGAAATAGGGTAAGTCAACTATGGTAAGTCAACTAGGGTAAGTCAACTAGGGTATGTCTATCAAATGGAGTCAGTCACATAGGGCATGCCAAATAGAGTATGTGAATTAGGGTATTCCAAATAGGGTATGTCAAATAGGGTAAGTCAAGTAGAATAACCCAACACTTTAAATCGTTAAATTTTGCTGAAACAGTTAGAATTCCATAGGGCATTAGAGATACCGAGCGATCTGTTCGTTTAAGAACAACATTCACAAAAAACAGCAGTTTTTAACCAACAGCTCTTTACTAGCAGGTTTCATATAACGAAGCCATGTTGAATACGCTTCCAGTTTTAATAGCTATTGCTGAGTAATTCCCAATGATTGGAACTCAGTTCTTCCGATCCGAACACAGTCTACTACGAGAAAGACGTACAGCAACAGGACTACAAGCCAACGAAAGAGGAAGACATCGGACCAGAAATAGTTCACAAGTTCGAAGTAAGAGAACACTAACCACTGGGTCTATAATTATAATATGTAGCAGTAGAACCAAGGGTCTATAACAGATAGCAATAGAACCGTAATATGAAGCATTAAAATAATCCTCTGGATCGTCCCTCTACTCCTCAGCAGAACCTTGATGTCTTCAATGTGTAGTAACTAAACTATGGCTATATTCCTCTAGATCGTCCCTCTACTGCTCAGCATTCCTCTGGATCTAATCCTATTCTGGTTATCCTCATCACCCTGGTTGTCCTAGCTTTACGACTAGCCTCTACATGAATCTCTCTAACTGAAAGTCTCTTAGGCTTTCTGACAGTTCTCCCATACACTGTAGCCAATTTGATCTAGGCTAACAAGGAATAGGCCATTACTGCTGGTGGCTTCACCCGAGTCTCCGGTTGCTAAAATAATCCCTGTCAAGTTCATCCCCATATGATTGGCTGCGTTTTAAAACATTCAATTTCTCGTAGCATTTTGTACGGTCAGCGAATGCACTTCAGTTGTTGTCCTTGACTTATTCATTTGCTAGACATTGGAATATCTCTGTGTACATTCTGCATCCTGCAATTTATATAGCGCCCACTCTCCTCTGTCATGCTACCATGAGGTCCACATGATTTAGCAATGGCTACATACTTAAGTATCGTAAGGTCTGTAATGAATAACAATGGCTACATACTTAAGGACCATGAGATCTGTAATGTGTAGCAATGGCTACCTATATGGTAGCATATGTAGCTTCTGTTTTATGAAGGCCTTTCTGTACTCGCATATAGTTTTCGTTTACCTGTAAACCCAGGTGAAGAATACGGGCAAGGTGGCTGTAGCAGAATCGGATCTGACGATCACGTGGCCGCTGCAAGTGATTAGCTCTGCAAATCGGGAGCTACATGGACACCTCTTGTACATCATGGAAGTGCCACAGGTATGTAATATGTACCTGTACCAATAGAACCACGAGGTCTATATTATGTAACAATACTGTTATCGAGTATTGATATAGCGCCTCTCAACGGATCTCTCAATCGAGTAATTATGTAGCGCCTTTCAGAATCATCTCAAAGAGAATATAAAATACAGGTGGGTGATGAAGCTACTTACAGGGCCTATAATTATGCTCCAGAGTTAGCTGTGAACGGCCGCATTGAGCGTCACTCCTCACCTCGTCCGCATTTTAACGCCCTTCATTCCCCCTCTTTGGGAACGTCCTAAATGGGCGACCCTTACATCCTTCAAGATTTCATTTCTTCAAGAATATTCCTCAAGCAGGTTTGCAAACAGAAAACTACGCAAATGCCATTGCTTATACTAATATTTCATATAACGCAGGCCTAAGTCCGACCATAAATAGGCCTAATATAGATATATAAAATATAATAATATATATTATATAATTATATATGCATATCATCTTAACATAAAATAAAAGATTCCTCTTAACGTTTTAGGTTAAAGGCAATTCTCGGCAACAAGAGGGAGCACGATGCGCAATAGAGAAGAAGTTTGTCAATCCAAAAAATGTTAAGGTTTGTGACTGAAATTCAGTCGACTTGCGTTCTCTAGTACTTAATGTGTTACTATAGTCTATATATTTTACGTCCATAAAGCTCAGCAGTTTTCCTATATTTATAGCATCTGGTGCTTAAAGACACTGAATAGCTGCAGGACTTTTGGCGCCTTTGCCCCAGCTTACATTGAATCCCGCTATAGTGGTTCTAGGACTTTTCGCCCCCGGAAGATTCGCCCCCGGAAGATTCGTCCCCGACATTTCGCCTCCCGGAAGTTTCGCCGCCGTCGATCCAGCTTCTAGTCTTAGTTACATTTTCAACCTTCTAGTCTTCTAGTTACATTTTCATCGCTAATCCAGCTTCTAGTCTTAGTTACATTTTCATCATAGATCCCGGAGGCGAAACTTCCGGGGGGCGAATCTTCCCGGGGGCGAAATGTCGGGGCGAATCTTCCGGGGGCGATTCTTCCGGGGGCGAAATTTCCGTATCCCCGTTATAGTATACCCACCCAACAATCATGATATAATTATTGTATAATTATAGCAATTATATCATGTTATTATAGCATAACAATAACAACGACCTAGTTACAGTGTATAGTATACAGTCTACTACTCCTGTGGATGTCGATCTCTCCTTATTTAACACAATGTTACATTCCCCCGGCGATTCACCCAACCTGGGTTAAGCCTGTGAGACTACATAGCGTGTTTTTGTCAGTTGAGCATGTTTTCAAGGTGGCTGTCGAAGCAACGCGATTCACGATTAAACAAATGTAGTATCCAGTATATATAAGCTTTTAGTTAGGACATCCAATGACTGCAAGATCCCTGTCATCAGCTTACCCTTATAACAGACTAAATCAGGAGCCAGTATAAAGGTTTCCAGCAAAGGTATCCTTCTGCAAGCGTTGATAATTTAAGAACTTGCGGGACAGTGGTTGTATGGGTCATGTGTTAGCTCCATATAAGCATCCTGGGAGGGAAAGAGTATTTAAGGAAATAATGTTTTTGAGCATGTCTAAGGTAATGACGCTTCAATTTAAGGCTATTCCTGAAATTGTTTTACACGAATTCTGTTTCAATTCTCAGGTAAAAGTTTCCAATCCCGATGCGATTACGGAAGGCACAGGAGATCAGAAGCAACTGATGCGAAGGAAGAGAGAAACAACGCAGAACTATGAACCAGGAATCGGAGACCTGGTCTGTTTGTAATTATGAGCGAATAAATTTTATTAATGCTTATATTGTACTTATTTTTCGCGGAATCTTAGGCGTGAAACAACAAATAACTTGCATAGAATCTATACATGGGGTCTCTTCAGTTAGCGCGTAACCACAGTCGTTAGACTCCAGACCCTGCGCGCTACCGACAGTTGACATTGTAAAGCACCTTATTGCTACCGTATAGAGTTATAGACGATGCTAGGCAGAACGTCTTAATTACAGTTATAATCAAGAACGTAAGTCTGCCCCCATAAAGTGGTAGTAACCAATCCCTCCTCCCGATCACTACAACAGGAACTACAACAGGATGGAAGACGTCACAATTATTCATGCAGCACAAAACAATAAATAATTAAGATGACGTGAAAGTATCCATCATCACTGCAATAGTTAAGTATGCAGCGATTCACCGCCGTTAATTGTCGTTGCTTTAAATCAAAACTAACGCTGTCATTTGCTAAATTTATTTCGCCCAGGGCTAAAAAGTGGTGGTGACTGTCACCACCACTTTTAGAAGTCCTTCAAAAGTGTTGGTGGCCGGACAGCACTGTTAAAATACCAAGTAACGCCTATGGTTACAATTACAATCTTAATTATAGATTCCCAGTATTAGAATCGTCCTGTTCCGTATCAGCTGAAGTTGTTTCTAATTAAACTGGTCAAATTTAAGACAGCAATATATTATGTTATTTTGTATTTTCAGGTCTGCGGTAAATCGTCTTCAATCGTATGTACAAAAATCACGTGCAAAGTGTTTGAACTTCGTCCTGCCGAGAGCATACTCGTCTCCATTAGGTCAAGACTCTGGAACAGAACCATTTCTTCGGTATGCTCTTGTTTTTGGTGTAAGCGTCACAGTAATTGTCTTGCTATAGACGCGCCACGGTACTGTTGCTGTACTTGCAATAGCATTTATGTCGTTGTACACAGTGTCAGTAGGCTTATATATGTCTTCCCGTTTACGACTACGCGTACGTCATAGTATTTGTGTTGCCGTGTAGGCCTACGTCATAGTGTTGTGTTACTGAATACGTCATAGCATTTTCTGTTGCTGTATACGTCACAATACAAATCCTGCTCGACGGTGTATTTGCGTCATGGTGTTTTTGGTGCATAGGCTACGTCATAGCATTTATATAATTATTGTAGACCTTACACGTCAGTACATGCATTTGTTTACGTATATGTGGCAGCATTCTTATCGCGGTGTATACGTGTTTGTATTACTTCGTGCTGCTGAAAACGTCACAGCATTTGTGTTTCTGTATACGTCATAGTATTTGTCTTGCTAGCACGTCACAGGATTGTTGCTGTAGACGTCATAGCATTCATTCTCTCTGCTCATTTGTTGTCTCTTGCAACTGACCTTTCATGCAAAGGCTAACATTGAGCCACAGCGGACTGAAACTGTAGAAAATATCGACTTAATTTATTTCAATTTATTTATGCATTTATGTTTACCTTTTTACACATGTATCTCACCTTTAAAGCTTGTTTGCAACATTTTCAGAGGTCACTAACGTTAGTGCTATACAAATTCTCAAAAACAAACATACCTACATACATGCATACTTACGTACATGCCAATAAATGTACATACACACATACATGGGGCCTGCATACATATATATCTTAGTACTTCGTAGTGATGTGTACTTGTAGGTGTTGTGTCATTTCGTTCTCAGCTAAAAACTGACCTCTTTCAAATTGCTTATCCACCTTATCCTGCCTCTCTCTCCTAACGAACTGGTCTTCTGGATATTGACCTGATTACTGTCATTGTGTGCATTATACCCTGGCGCAATAGAAGTTACTAATTACAATTACAATTTGCAGACGTTTCCTGATGCCTATGAACTGTTGGTCCGTTCAACGGCCAGCATCGCCATCGATCAAACTGGACTGAACATCAAACAGAGCAACACAACTAACGACATCGGTCAGGTATTAGAGCGCCATGCCTTGTCCTATCTTTAACACAGGGAACTCTTTTATCAGACGGATTGAAACAACGCTATGCATGGAGTGATACGGTTCTGAATGAACTGCATCATCGAAGGAGAGTTTCCGTTTTGTCTGTTGATGTAACTCATGACGTATGTATAAGTGTGTGTATTATATGTGTGGATGTATATATAAATGCATGTATTGTACATTAAATGTATATATGCACGTGTGTATGTATGTATGCATGCACGGATGTATGCATGCATGTATGTATGCATGTTTGTATGTATGCATTTATGTATGTACGTATGCATTTATGTATGTACGCACGTATGTATGTACTGCATGCACGTATGTATTCATGCATGTGTGTATGCATGTGTGTATGTACAATGTATTGATGCATGCATTTATTTATGTACATATGTGTCTAAGTATGTATGTGTGTATGCATTCACTATGTATTCATAGTGTTTGTGTTACTGATATGCATATATGCATGTGTGTTATATGCATGTATGTATGTGTGTATGTATGTACATATGCATGTGTATATGTATATATATAAATATGTACGCATGTATGTATGTATGCATGTATGACAATATATATAGATGTGTGTATGTATATATGTGTATATATATGAATGTATTTGTGTATGTGGGTGTATGTATGTATGTTAGCATTATCAGCTTTCTCTCTAAAGCGATCTCAAATCTTGTCCAAGAGAGCCAGTCTATCTATCAGTTTTAGTGTCAGGTCAGCATATGGGGTCAAACGAGGGCAGAGAGCGTGCTGAGCAGATCGGCACATATTCCATCCTAAGACATTCTCTTTTTTGTAATTGTATTTCTACACAAAATACTTTTGTTCTTTCCAACGTAGGCTGGAACGAAGTTGTTAAGTTCAACGATTGAACCTCACGTGGTGGCGCTTTGGATCATCATTCTCTCAGTCTGCGCTGGAATCCTACTGCTTGTCGCTCTCGTAATCTTACTGTGGAAGGTAAGATATGCTGTAGAAACTATTGTGTCTGCTGGCACACACGCGCGCAGAGAGAGAGAGAGAGAGAGAGAGAGAGAGAGAGAGAGAGAGAGAGAGAGAGAGAGAGAGAGAGAGAGAGAGAGAGAGAGAGAGAGAGAGAGAGAGAGAGAGAGAGAAAGAGTAAGGCTAGTTCCTCTTGCAAATAGACATACAAATATATAGGCCCTACATGCATACAAGCACCCATACTGGTAAGTTTGTTCCTCTTGCAAATAGGCTTGAAGACTTGAAGATATGTCAATGGGGATTGTCCCAGTGAATCGTCACTATAATTATTTTTTTACTCGAGGTATCAATGATCCCTCAGGATTTGGGAAAAATTATTGTTGTTATTTAGGAGCAGAGATAGTGTCTGGAGGGTCAGGCCTGGTCCTCGGGGGAAAGCGTGGGAATGGTGCCTTATTATTATTATTACTATTACTATTATTATTATTATTATTATTATTTTTTATTATTATTATTATTTTTTTCTTATTATTATTATTATTATTATTATTATTATTATTATTATTATTATTATTATTATTATTATTATTATTATTATTATTATTATTATTATCATCATCATTATTATTATTATTATTATAATTCTTATTATTATTATTATTATTATTATTATTATTATTATTATTATTAATATTATTATTATTATTATTATTAATATTATTATTATTATTATTATTATTGTTATTATTATTATTATTATTATTATTATTATTATTATTATTAGAAGTAGTAGTAGTAGTAGTAGTAGTAGTAGTAGTAGTAGTAGTAGTAGTAGTAGTAGTAGTAGTAGTAGTAGTAGTAGTAGTAGTAGTAGTAGTAGTAGTAGTAGTAGTAGTAGTAGTAGTAGTAGTAGTAGTAGTAGTAGTAGTAGTAGTAGTAGTAGTAGTAGTAGTAGTAGTAGTGGTAGTAGTAGTAGTAGTAGTATCATCATCAACGTCATCGTCATTGCTATTATTATTATTTCTCTAAGTTCAACTATCTGATGACAAGGTATCCATCGATGACGCTGAGAAACTGTACATGAAGGACTTGCTCAAGGTCCTACACAGTCACCACTTCAGAGGAAGTGGAAATCCTCACACTCCGCCTAACAAGGCAAATGCTCAACATAAGCGGGTAGGCCCTATAACGCGTCAATGATACACACAGCGCTTTGTTTTTGACTGTCTTTAGTGCGGATTCTTCAAGAGAAAGAAACGGAATCCGTCGGAACAACTACTCCACACAGCCGTTGTTAAGAAAAGCGTCGACGAAGATGAAAACGAAGGTCGAGACATGGGAAACTAGTCTGAAGTATATCTGCCACCACTGGCGAACCGCATTTCCACACGGTCGACCAGTATACTGTAGTGCTGCAACGTCTCTTAGTGTTTCTTCTCCAGTAACCTATCATTATCATTCTACAATGTATAAGCAGAAGAGTTGAATCAAGCTAAGTATGTATAAGTGGATGTCATACCACGTCTCTGTTTTTTCTACACAGTAAATTCGCAATGGTTGTCAAAGGAAGTAGACCTACACAAATAAAGTCGTACGATGTGTTTACATTCTACGTAGTAAACACGCAGTTGGGCTACATGCGTAAATCAACGGAATTGCAAGCGCATCATTAGCTTGCGGTTCTACAGACTAACCGAAGACTTCATTCAAGTAAAGTCCTACGCCAAATCCATCCTTACAGCTCACCAAAACCTTACCTTTTGTTATCTCTCCACGTGTCTTACACTCAAAACTGAAAACACTGCTCTTTCACAAATCTTATTCCTATTCCTCCGCTTTTTCTTACCTCCATCACTGTTTCAACTCTAAACATCACCCGCCTTATAGTCCTGTGACTGCCTGACCCCTTTGGATCTTTACCTGAAACCGATTTCACCCACCCCACCACCCCATCTATCGTTTTGACTAAGCAGCTGTGAATAAGCTGGTTCCAGCGACTTCGCATTTTGCGCGCTGTATCAATCAATCAATCAATCCGTTTATTAAAACACAACAACTTGCAAAACATAAATTACAGGCAGGTATTTTAACAGGGGGAGTGTCGTAAATGACTATCTGGGGCACCCAGGAGATGATCACTAGCTGGATGGACGATTAACATTCAAAATGTTTGATTTATATATTCTTAATTAACGCCTAAACCAAATTCAGTAATAATAAAATAATGCATAACTTAAGTAACAGTTAAGTACATATTCAAGTAGTATATTTTTATGACCTTTGATTTATGATATAAAACCTTAACAAGTTTTTAAAACGACTAATGGCAGTGCCGAGGTTATTACTACAGGTAAATGATTCCATAGCATAGGGGCCCTGACATCTAATGGAAAATCTTTTAGCATTGATCCGTGCATATTCAGGACGATACTTATTAGCATTACGTGTCTGATGAGAATGAATGGAAACTCCCATCTTAAAGTAACAATTAAAGGACAGAGGCAGCATGTTATAGTGATATCGATACATAAATAAGCCAGTTTGAAACATATTTATTTGGTTTAATGTTAGGATCTGATTATCCTTAAATGTTTGTTTGGAGCTAACTGTATGGCAGTTTTTGTAGTGTAATTGGCGGGTGTAGGACAGTCTTATTATTTGTAGAAATTTGTAGAAATTTTCTAGATTACGTTTACTCTATTGTTATGTTCCCACAAGTAAAACTGGTGTTGAGTCGATTATTGTTACGTGTTAAATTTTATTAAGCGCCACTATCTAATGATCAAGCATCAATCGGCGACGCTGAGCAATTGTGAGTGAAGGACTTGCTCAAGGTCCCTAAACAGTTACCGTCTCAGTGAGGGCTCGAACTCGTAGGGGGCCAACACTCCGCGTTACAGGGCGAGCGCTCTAACCACTCAGTTACCGTGTGCCACAGTCTCATCTCCGAGTTCCAAACCTTCCTGGCCTTTGGATCTCGACCTGGAACCTGACCTTACCTGCTTCGCCGATTTTGTTTTGGCTGAGCGATTACTCGACATCGTTAATTTGACTGATTTGATTTGATGATAAGGGCTCTTGTATCTCCAACAGACATCTCTGGACAACAGTTCTGACTCGACTGAGCGCTCTTGAAGAAGCTGACGCTCTGCGCTTAGCTTTCAAGTGGCGCCTTCAAATGTGAAGTTCAGGTCTATCATTCTATCTCTGATAACCACGTTTGTCAGGCCAACATTGCATCCACAGTTGACCGCCAATGGCTGCCACCATTGGCTATGTAAGAACAGCTCTAGGTCCAAACCACCTGACTGTATAGGATCAGTGTTATGTCATCTGCTTTAGCTAACTTATTTTACTATTTATGTCAATATTATGGTTTTCTGCGTATGTCAGGGCTACTGCTTTAAGTTCAGCATCTGCGATTGTATCTCTCATTATTCAAGCTAATTGAAATGATGTTATGGTTCTTGTGTCAAACTATGTACACTCTATGAAGGTAACTTCGGTTCAGGCACTTAAATGTTCTACTCGTTTATTGTGAAACAGTCTGTAAGTTTTGCTCTAATGTTGGGACAAATATTCTTTAAGTTTCACATGTGTATTTGAATAAATTCTAAGCTTAGTTCTAGCATTGGGTCAAATTTTGAGTTTTGTTCTAGCACTAGGTCAAATCCTCAGTTTTGTTCTGACATTTGGGTCAAATTCTAAGTGTTGTTCCAGCATTGGGTCAAATTCTAAGCTGTGTTCTAACATTGGGTCAAATTATAGGTCTTGTTCTAGCAATGGGTAAGTTTGTTAACTGTCACTCGCGTATTGGGAAGAAATTCTAAAATGTTCTCTATAGTAATGCCACACATTCTATAGAGTAACTCTAATATCTGAAATAACTGAGTTTAATTGAGTTCTATAAAGCAACAACAAGTGGTCATGAGACAAGGGGAGATTCAAAGGGAGAAAGTACTTCCATGGTCAAATTCTCAATGGATAATTTTAAAAGGAAACGGTCTAAAGGAGTTCCAGGGACCATATGCGTCAGACAATCCGAGAAGGAAATTAAAGTTTGAGGAAATATCTACCACAGGCTGCCTCTGTTTTCTGTCTAAGTGGATTTACTTTCTGGTATAGACCTGCTTCTGGTGCGCCATCGGTTGATGCCTTGTGCATTGTATACCAGCACTATAGGCTAAGAGTTGTAATTACTATTACTATTATCTTTAAATTCTACTTCCTTCCAACAAAACGCTCATGCCAAAATATCCGTGGGAGCCCATTTTTGAATCTTCTTTCAAGACTTATAAATAATCAGGAAAAGATTGTTCAAGGAAATGGAGCAATAGGTATTGGAGGGAATAAAGCGCGTAGAAAGCCATCAGGAGCCATGAAGGAGATTACTGAAGAAACCATACCTAAGTAAAAACGCAATGAGACTGAGAAGTCTTGGGTAACATAAGTGGTTCAAAAAAGAAGGGCAAAAAACAAAACAAATAAGAACGCCCCGACACAACGACGTATGAATTTTTAATATGACAACAAATTTAAAGAACATAATCTGATAAAGCTTAGCAATTTCGTATAAAAATATGTCACTGGAAATACAACAATTATTTAGTCAAGCTCAGCATAAAATGGATTTTGAAAAATAGTTCATCAGTTCGAACACCTCTTCAAATTAAACGAAACCCATAATCGAGAAGGCAAACAGTTCCACTATTAATTTTCAGCATTATTATTAAGCATTTATTAAGCGCCACTAGATAATGACCAAGCATCTATCGATGGCGCTGAGCAATTGTGAGTGAAGGACTTGCTCAAGGTCCCTACACAGAGGAACTCAAACCCGTAATCCCTTTGTTACAAGGCGAGCACTCGGCCAATCGGATATACCATGTTCCATTGTACTTAGTACAAAATAACTTATATGGCGTTGTTGGGATAATATTGAACACCCGTACTGTAGATGTTGGCGAACGTACACACGTTTGTCAGCTCACATATACATAGACCTACATACATACATACATACATACAGACGCACATACATACATAGGCCTACAGACGCACATACATACATCCATACATATATACATACATACGCACATACATGCATACGTAGCGTGTATAAATTGTACTTTGGTAGTAAAGTTAACACTTAAGTTGCTTCGTTCCTTACGGTTGAGCCAGATCGATCCGTCCTTAACTGCACTGCCCGAGTCGTGGCCAACAAGCCCAGGTATTCGCACATACAACTGATTATATGCGAGATACACTACACTGGCTTCCCGTTACTGAGAGCCTTGATTTTAAAAAATCATGCTGAAACGTGCCTCAATTATTGGCTCCGATATACATCAAGGAGCTCTAAGTTCCAGTCACGTGTCAGCTGGGTCGGCTATTGTTGCGCTCTGCGGCCCGTGGAGACATGCAGTTGCCCCGTTGTCGCACTTCAACTCGAGCTCATCGTGCCTTTTCGTGTGTTGGACTGTCCTCCTGGAACAGTCTCATTCTGCACTTACGTACTGTTGCCTTTAACTCGATCTGTGCAGCATACATTCGCTAACTGTCTTAAAACGCTCTTACTTAGATCTGTATTGAGTGTTCACATACACACATACATATGATCTGTTGTGTACACAACTAGACATTCAACGAAGAACTGTTAATAGGCCTACAGGTGAACAAATAAAATACAATTGTAATTAACATAGCATGCAATTCTACAGTAAAACAGCACTGCGCCTACGTAGGCTATAGTTGCAACGTATGAACCGCACAACAAGAAACTCATCTTACTAGCAATAAACTTGAAGCATAACAAACACCTACAAAACTGGAAACCGATATATTGGAATATTTTAGATAAATCTTAACCTAGAGTTTTAGTTGTCGGGGAGTTGGGGGTTCAACCCCCATTGCTCTTCTTCTAACCCTCTCAGCTAAGTAACTGAAAAGATGCTGGGGGTCAGGCAAATAAAATATCTCACGAGTTGACATTTGTTTCCTGCGCAACATATTAACAACATTAGATTTTGACCTGCACTCGTGTACGTTGGTAATCTGTGAACTCTATGACCCCCGGTTCTTTTTTGACAACTAAAACACTGTGTAAACTAATCATTATTCAACTATCTGTCTCTCTTTGGTCACTCCTCAAACCAGAACTGTTCGTTGTGAACGAGTTCTTTCGGTTGCAGAACCTAGATTATGGAACTCTTTTCCTGTATCTGTCCTTTCAATACAACTATACAATACAACTGTATTTGGTATTGTCCTCGTTCCAAAGTTCAGATTTGATCAATGTTCCTACATAGTAACTGCCTTGGACGAGGCTCGAACCCCTACTCTCCGCGTTACAGGTCGAGCATTCAAACCAATAGGCCACTGTGCTCCACCATTGCTCAGGTGCTTATGTTGTTTCGTTCTCAACATAAGACTTAACCTTTGCAAACGCTCATCCATTATATGGGCTGCCTCTCTGTCTTGCGGACAGTTGTGTATGTTTACTTGATTGCGGTTTTGTTATGGTGGGTTCTCGGTCAATGTCTTGTACATCGGACACCGGCAAAGAACATTAGAGAAAACAGATTACTGACACGGAAATCGAATAGATCTTTAAAAAAAGTGAGATAAAACCGATATTGAAGTGAAAACCCATATACTTGTATACCAGTCCAAAAAGTGAGTGGTACCCACAAAAGCACGTGTCTTTATTTAAATGGTTAAAGAACACTTAGTTGAAACGCCCATACACTTGTATACCAGTCCAAAATGTGAGTGGTACCCATAAAAGGCACGTGTCTCTCTATTTAAACGGTTAAGTACACTAAGTTGAAACACCCATACACTTGTTTACCAATCCAAAAAGTGAGTCGTACCCATAAAAATCACGTGTCTCTCTATTTAAATGGTTAAAGAACAGTAGGTCACGATCATTTAGGCTAGTTACTTTCTAGACACTATTATGTGCTGGACGATAAAACGTAGGCAGGCTCAACCTTAGTTTATTATTGCAGACAATTGCCACGAGCAGTGCTAAAGGCTACTGTTTAGATATTTCTCTTAAGGCCTTGTCTGAACATTGTGACGTTATTTAAAGATAAAGCAGTGCGCGATGGCCTAATGGCTAGGGTGCTGGACTGTCCGGCTGTCACCCGAAAGGTCGGCGGTTCAAATCCCCGCCTCGGCAGAAGATTTCTGCTCCGCCAGCGCCAGCACTGACCGCACACTGTCGGTGAGAAGATCAGACGCCGAGGCTAAGAAAACGAAGACGCTATCATTTCATACACATGGCACCGAAAGATTACTAGATTGTCAGTTAAACAACAACTTTCTCGGAATACAGAAAATAAGAACACCGGTGAGTCTACTTCAACACCAAAAGTGTATACCACCGAACAAGTCAAGCGAAGCTCTTATGGCTTAGTTGCCGTGTAGTGGGTAACTCTTGCAGAACGCAACAGTGGCTCCTCCTCCTCTTCGACTGCGGAATCGCCTTCCCTGTCGGACTGAATGAGCGTCTAGTAAGCAAACGAACCAAAAATATTTACCAAAATCGCTGACTATATGTGTGTGTGTGTGTGTGCGTGTGCGCGCGTGCGTGCGTGCGTGCGTGAGTGTGTGTGTATTAGTCTGATCGAATACAGTAGGAGGAAATGCATTACACTGGAATTGCAAAGTAGTGCAAATGCTCCGAGTAATTGCATGTACTGGAGCAATCCACCACAAATAAAACTAACACCTCTTCATGAATTCCTAACCTAATCCATGCAATACTCCATCTTCCAAGCGCTCTCGACATCAACGAAATCAACGAAGTCCGCCTTAGCAGCTCATCCGCCTCCTCTCTCTGTCTGTGTCTGTGTCTGTGTCTGTCTGTCTGTCTGTCTCTCTGTCTCTGTCTCTGTTTCTCTTTATCTCTGTCTCTCTCTGTTTGTCTGTCTCTGTCTGTCTCTGTCTCTGTCTCTCTCTGCATGTATCTCTCTCTGTCTCTCACTCTCTCCCCCTCTGGTGTCTAAGGCAATGGGACTCCGATGTTCCCCCTGTCTCTGTCTTTGTCTGTCTGTCTTTCTCTCTCTGTCTCTGTTTCTCTTTATCTCTGTCTGTCTGTCTGTGCGCATGGTTTCTATGCATGTTTGTATCTGTATATGTATGCATGTACGCATATTATGTATGCATATATGTATGTATCAATGTATGTGCGCATGTATGTATATATGAATGTATGGATATAATTATGTTTGTATGAATGTATGCGTGCATGTATGTGAGAATGTACGCATGCATGTATGTATGTATGTATGTTTGTATGTATGTACGTATGTATGTATGTATGTATGTATGTATGTATGTATGTATGTATGTATGTATGTATGTATGTATGTATCTGGTCATTTATACAGCGCCTTTTGTATCGTCCCAACGGTGCTAGAACCTCACACAGCATGCTCTAAGAAGGTTCCTGTGCAGTTTTTAGGACAGGTGAAAATTTAGTACCTGGCGACCACGTTCCTCGCTTTGTTTCAGCCGGTAGAAGACAATGAAGTATTCCATCGGCCAATCACCAAATGATTCATCACTGTCAACGTCAACGCCAATCCCGCGAAAGAATATGGCCACCTGTATATACGCAGTCAAAGAAATTCCTTATCCCAAATGACATTAATAAAAACATTTAAGAGATAAATCAGAGAAATAATTAAACAAGCGAAGCAATTTCATTAACTGTAATACAACTGTAAATGATAATCATTACAGAGATAAAGATAACACTTGGTTACATGCTTGATTTTGTTGTAACACAACTGTAAATAGTAAATCTATGTAAAGGTAACACTTGTTTACACTTTTAATACAGTTGCAAATAATAAATAGATGTAAAGGCAACAATTGTTTACACTTGTAATACAGCTGTAATAATAAATAGATGCAAAGGTAACACTTGTTACACTTGTAATACAACTGTAAATAATAAATAAATGTAAAGGTAACACTTGTTTACACTTGTAATACGCTGTAAATAATAAATAAATGTAAAGGTAACACTTGTCTTACACTTGTAATACAGCTGTAAATAATAAATAAATGTAAAGGTAACACTTGTTTACACTTGTAATACGCTGTAAATAATAAATAAATGTAAAGGTAACACTTGTCTTACACTTGTAATACAGTTGTAAATAATAAATAAATGTAAAGGTAACACTTATTTACACTTGTAATACAGCTGCAAATAAGAAATAGATGTAAAAGTAACAATTGTTTACACTCGTAATACAGCTGTAGGCCTAATGATCAATAGAGGCAACGGTAACATGAGTCGCTAGTCTCTACACGCCTTATATTTTGCAATGCCATTGATGGCGTGCTCCTCTCTGCAGCGTTACCGTTTCCACGACCTACAGCCTTCTCTATTCTGGGCTCGTCTCCAGGCCGTGTGCAAAACTGAAGTTGAATGGGCTCACTGTTCTCGTCCATGTGTGGCGAGGGCGTTCAACGGGCCTCTTCCAACCTCTAGGAGGGTTGGAAATCATCGCTCGCAAGGCCTGGCATGGTCTTGGTCACCTTCGCAGCGTAAGTGTGTCCAAGCAGGTGGAGCTGGTTCCACTGCGGGTTTACCTACCTCGGTTCTGGTGGTAGTGGACCTGACGGTAGTGGACCTGGTGGTAGTGAACCTGACGTGGACCTGGTGGTAGGGGACCTGACATTAGGTGGCATAGGTTATATGCCGCCTAACGTCGGGTTCACTACCACCAGAACCGCGGTAGGGCAATCCGCGAACCAACTCCACCTGGTTTTCCCGCCACCCGCACATGATGCGATAATGGACATGGGTCTACTGTAGTCTGGTGTTTTGTTTTCGCCCAATTTATCTCGAGTCCAAATTGATGCGCTTCCTGGTCCGTTAGTATAACTGTAACTAATCAATAGAGATAAAGGCCAATCCAGATAAAGGCATGTTTACGTGCCTCGGTCTGAGACCTTCTGGAATCTGACCAGCAGGTTGAAGCATAATCTGCCAGAAGTTGGTCAACAACATTCCCAAGTAACCGGTTCCAAGTTCAATTGCTTTAAAGGTTGCTCTACTTGTTGAGTTGAGCACACTGTTTAACACCATTGATACATCCTTCACCCGTAAGAATTAGATGAAATGTATTCATCAGAGATAGCAATTTGCCATGGCAAATAGTATTTTCGCTGGGATGGTTAAAAAACTGGTAATAACCAGCAAAACCCTGGCAAAATCTTGCATACTGCGGTTATGGGGAACATGAGAAATTCTTTTTTTTAAATATCAGATATAAACAATACTATAATGGTGCCTTTTACTCTGTGTCAGCATCATTGCTTTCTAAAATGCTAATCATATGTTCTGACAGTTATCAATTTCGCAAAGTGTCAATCAGTAAGTGTCACTATCAGTATCAGTATCAACATAGGTTGACATGTTGACAATAATGTGACTGCTTAGTTCATAAAAATAAATATAATAAATAATATGAGTAAATATAATGTTCTTCCAAAACCATCCAGAAAATGACAACTAAGTTAACTAACCAGCATAGGCCTATTCTAAAAATAATAATAATAATAATAATAATAATCTTTTTCTTTATTAATTCAAACCGACAGACGCAGTAAGATTACATTGAGACATGACAGTACAGTTATCAATATCTTGCTAAACACACGTATTGGTAGCCATGCAAGGCGTCCGCCCGAGGGGGTTGCGGGAATCGAACTGCGTCCTGCTGCTCTCCTGCTGCTATCCTGGCCATGGGTGTTACCATTACTCTATCCCCCTCCCACTAAAGCAAACGCTTAGTTTCCTATTATCGCTCACAGTCACATGACTCACGTGATCCCGTGATCCTACAATACGCTACAGTTTTAGAAATCACTTCCTTTACCCATCCCAGGCCAGGATGGGTAAAGGAAGTGATTTCTAAAACTGTAGCGTATACATTGTAGGATCATCCATGAGACCATGACCGATATAATAAGATGACTGATCTAATAAGAAGTAAACTGAAGTCTTCCAGACTAGTAAAGATGTACGCTCGGCTTGGTCACATCTAAATTTTAAGATAAGTAATAATAGTAAAAGAATATTTATTAAATCTTAAAGTGGCAAGAAGCATTTTTGCCGGAAAAACGATTTTTTCCAACCCGGTTTTTTTCCATAGTTAAATCCGTTTTTCCCCACCAGTTGGAAAAACGTGCCAAAACCCTGGTATGTATGCTTGTATGTGCCAGACAGCCAGTACCTCATAGAAGCGCTGCACGTGATTGCTTAACGGACGTCAAAGTTCGCTACGAACTACAAATTCGTCTATAAACAACAAGAGAGACTGACCTTGTTGCTCTGATAACTACAGATTGTGCTAGAGAACCCGCACGTGGTGACTTCTGTAGTGGTGGTGGTGGTCATCATCGCCATCATCATCATCATCATCATCATCATCATCATCATCATCATCATCATCATCATCATCATCATCATCATCATCATCATCATCATCATCACCACCATCATCATCATCATCATCATCATCGTCACCGTCATCGCCATCGTCATCGTCATCATCACCATCACCATCACCATCATCACCATCATCATCATCGTCATCATCATCATCATCATCATCATCATCATCATCATCATCATCATCATCATCATCATCATCATCATGTAACCCAGCTGAGCAATGAATAGGTCACTCTCACCTGAAGACAGATCATCGCAACAAATCCAAAGCAGTGGCAAATCCAGTCAACCGCCACTCTGTTGGGAACATGTGCCAGCTGTTCCTTTATCAGACCCCAAAGTCCTCTCCACAGCAACAGCACCACAACAGTGGTGCCGATATTGAACGTCACCTGAAACAGGTATGCTAGCAATCTGCTGCGCGCTGCGATGTAGTTGACTGCAGCTCGATGGGGAAGCATCAGTGCGAACATGACGAGGCTGGTTCCGCAACCAGCACCCAAGGACACGGCCAGGGAGAGTATGTGCTCGTGTGGCAAGATTAGCGTATCGCCAAGGTGCATAAGGCCAGCCCAGACAACAACGGTGAGAGAATTCATAACATAGATGGAGAATAGCACATCCAGTAGGTAGAGAAACGGCTTGTCGATCTAAAGAAACAGCAACAGAATTGTATGTGTACGACATCCGTAGGTGAGCATTTTAAAATGAGCGGGCTCCTGACAGGCTGCCAAGACGTGTGTTCCATAAGATCTTGATAATTGTACTGTCATGTGTTTCAGTCTTACTTACTGCGGCTTGTCAGTGAGATTGTCAATAAACACGACTAGTATTATTATTATTATTATTATTATTATTATTATTATTATTATTATTATTATTATTATTATTATTATTATTATTATTATCATGTAGCCTGAAACAGAGGCTAAAATATTGTGTTTTCGGACACGTAGTGAGCAGTTGAACTGTCTCGATCGGGTGTGCAGAAGTTTAGGGAGACCTAAGAGCAACAATTCATACATCATTCATGCATGGGCGGCGATCCCGGAAGGCCGAGGGGACAAGATCCCCACCTTTAAGAATGGGGCCACACCATAGGGCCTACATTTGTCCCTTCCCACCCCCCACCTGAAATTTACTAACAGTTCAAATACAGTTTGAGGAGTAGGCATTTGGCATTTCCGAGTATTGTTGGCACTGGCGTGAACAACAGATTTCCGACCCAAACAGAATTAGACTATTTCCCCCCAATTTAAACTAGTTCATCTGTTTTTTTTTTGTTAAGAGGTCATTTGGATAATTTTCGTTGATTAACCTATTTGTAATGTATAGGCCTACAGTTTCTCGAGTTACAAAGTTTCTGTTTTTCATTGGGTACAGTATACGATGAGGCACATGATAATTATATCACGTGAGTTTTTGTTAAAACCATCAAGCTCTGCGTCAACTAGCATATGTCAAAGTTTAAAAGATCCAATTCTGCCGGTCAGCTGAAATTTTACAACAGTGCATTGATGGGATAAACTCCAATGGTTAAGTTCAGAGAGGGCTAAAAAAAAGGAAAAAAGGAAGGAATACACGAAGGAACGCACAAAGAAAAGATTGAAGGGTCGAAGGAAGGACGGAAGGAAGGAAGGAAGGAAGGAAGGAAGGAAGGAAGGAAGGAAGGAAGGAAGGAAGGAAGGAAGGAAGGAAGGAAGGAAGGAAGGAAGGAAGGAAGGAAGGAAGGAAGGAAGGAAGGAAGGAAGGAAGGAAGGAAGGAAGGAAGGAAGGAAAGAAGGAAGGAAGGAATGAAGGAAGGAAAAAGGAAGGATGGAAGGAAGGAAGGAGGGAACGAGAGAAGGAAGGAAGGAAGGAAGGAAGGAAGGAAGGAAGGAAGGAAGGAAGGAAGGAAGGAAGGAAGGAAGGAAGGAAGGAAGGAAGGAAGGAAGGAAGGAAGGAAGGAAGGAAGGAAGGAAGGAAGGAAGGAAGGAAGGAAGGAAAGAAGGAAGGAATGAAGTAAGGAAAAAGGAAAGATGGAAGGAAGGAGGGAACGAGAGAAGGAAGGAATGAAGGAAGGAAGGAAGAAAGGAAGGAAGGAAGAAAGGAAGGAAGGAATGAAGGAAGGAAGGAAGGAACAACCGAAGGATGGAAAGATTGATGGAAAGATGGCAAGGAAGGAACTAAGAAAAGAAGGAAGGAAAGGAGGAAGGAAGAAAGGAATGAACGATATAGGAGGATGGAAGGAAGAATAGAACAAAGAAGATTACTGACACATCAACATACAAAACGAATCTTGCACAAGACTTGCCTGCTGACGAAATCTTGGATAGGTGTCGTAGAACTCGGGGCTTGTGTCGATGTGAATTCCAAACGGACAACCGATGGGACTCACCGTTGCCTGGAGCAGAATAAGAAGGAAAAAAGCGACCAAAGTCATAATAGTCACTTTCAGGATATCATCTCCGACCAAAGTCAAAACTGTATTCCACACACCTCTCCAGTAGCATACGTTACCAATGGTACATACGTACATGCAGACCCTCGACACGACGACGTGCTTTGGCGACCAGCGCGAAAAGGGTCCGACGAACTCTTTCAGCAGAGGAAAGACAAAATACCCGACGATCAAAATGTTGCCTCCCATGACGATCGACATGCCGCTGCTTACGAATGGCTGATCCGGAAACAGGGTGTCCATGTAGATGTCGACCAGATCCCATGACCCGCTCCAGAAAATGACTAGGACCGGAAACAGCACACACAAGTTCCACAGCGCGTCGGCGACGAACAGCCCGAGTTCAACCCTCGTGTAAGACATATCGCTCGGTCACGTTGCGTGAAGCATGCAAGTTCGATTCGAATCTCTACTATTTCTCGTACGTGCAGGGAACCAGTTCCTTTCATAGGCAATCGGTCTAGAAAGTTGGACAGTCAGATGACGTATCGTAATCTTAAACTCCGCATTTATAAAGCGCCAGTTGAAGCTAAACGCAGGGCACCAGCTTATTCACGAGCGCTGTGTAATGGAGTGTGCATTTAGTCTTACTGCTTTATCAATATTGTGTTCAGATTCAAATTTGGCTTCGTCCCTCTAAAGTTATACAAGACCTGATTCCGCATCTGATGACTAATCCTGGTGGAAACGAACACAGATGTGAATAATATAAACCAGACGAGGTCTACCCGCCGGTTTAACCCCCTACTGAAATCCTTCAACCTATGCGCACGGAATTGCTTGACCCAGTTATTCAGGCTAGGCGGTACCTAACTTGACGTCGTTCCCTCGAAGCCTCGTACATTGACCGATTGCAACATCATCTGAAATTGCAGCTACAAGATGCTGAGGCGGCTGTTTTTGGCTGTACCCCAAAACGCGGTCTCTCCAAGTGAACTGAACGTTGACGTCACTTTCAAGGTTTGAAGGCAAACAAAAACAAACCGCAACAGGCCACTACTCTTTATTCATAGGCCTACCAAAAGGCCTACCAATACGCCACCTAGCGACAGCTCTATGGCACGCCGTTATTCTCATTTCAAAACACCGCTCGCGTCTGTGTTACAAAAGCTTCGAACCAGTGTTGTTTATATATACATGTAATATACATGTAATATAAACTTTACAAGGATTGTCAGTGGTCCAGAAGACGTGTAATCTGTATTAGAAATACTGTAATTTAACCTGGAACGCTTAATAGCCACTATTGAGAAACTTCCATTTAAATGCTGTGATTGTATACGCTAGTGTCCACTAAGACAATGCTATCTCCCAAACCATTCCACACAAGTCTGCAACTCCTACGGATCTTGCACAAACAACAACAAAATAGAGCTTGAGGACTTATTCCTTGGCCCTGAGAAACTGGATGAATTAAATGGTCATAAACAATTTTTCACCATATCCTCCACGATGAACCAAGGCCAGATACACTGATCTAAAAACGAACAGTGCAGTGAAACATTCAAGACATGTAGGCCTACGTTGCTCTTATGCTACAGAATTGCGTGCAATCATAGGCGTAGACTCTGAGGGAGGGGCAGCCGGGGCCCGTGTCCCCCAATAATTTAGATGGACTGTACACCCAATACAACAAGTGCAGAATAAATAACCAAATGCCCCCCCCCATATTTTGGACAAGTTTACGCTAGTGCGTGTAATCACTGGATATCCAAACAGCAACTACTGAATTTGTTACTCACCCATTGGGCCACTGCAGTTTTCAGGTGGTGCCAGTCCAAATCAAACCTGGATAACGGAAGGCGACACTAATCATTTTCGTTATCACTGTTATCACTATCGTCGTTCAACAGAAACGTTATCTGATCTACGTGGATCAGATAACTTCAACTCGGACACAAATATGGCTGCCTCTCGGTTCTCCCTGCCAACATTTCCATGGGCATTAGATGGGACCCACATGGGCATTAGATGTGACCCACATGGGCATTAGATGGGACCCACATGGGCATTAGATGTGACCCACATGGGCATTAGATGGGACCCACATGGGCATTAGATGTGACCCACCTGGGCATTAGATGGGACCCACATGGGCATTAGATGGGACCCACATGGGCATTAGATGGGACCCACATGGGCATTAGATGTGACCCACCTGGGCATTAGATGGGACCCACATGGGCATTAGATGTGACCCACATGGGCATTAGATGGGACCCACATGGGCATTAGATGTGACCCACCTGGGCATTAGATGGGACCCACGTGGGCATTAGATGGGACCCACATGGGCATTAGATGGGACCCATATGGACATTAGATGGGACCCACATACGGGATGATACGGGTACCATCTGAGAATTATTATTATTATTATTATTATTATTATTATTATTATTATTATTATTATTATTATTATTATTATTATTGTTGTTGTTGTTGTTGTTGTTATTATTATTATTTTTTTGTTGTTGCCCCGAGGTATACAGGATCCCTTATTATTTTTATTATTATTATTATTATTATTATATTATTATTATTATTATTATTATTATTATTATTATTATTATTATTATTACAGTGGTTTTATATAGCGCCCCTTCATGATTATCTAATCAGTAGCGCTCCCAGCCCAACCAGGGTCAAACATAAGTTCTAAGGTTAGAAAGAAACAAGGTAGGGTGACCTATTGGCGTTAATCGCAATGCTAAAGGAAGCTGGGCCAGCCACAGAGAATATTTTCTTCAATATTTTCGGAGAATATTGACCCTATATAGGCCTAGGCTCCATGCGATCAACTGATTGAAAAATTAGCAGGGTCGAGGCCACATGGGCCCCTATAGGTCACTACAGAAAAGCGTGAATACTAATACTTATAAGTGGGCATGGGTTTGGCTTAATTAAGGACTGAAATGGCTGCGATGGGACATTTTAATTTCCGGAGCGCATATTATTCTCTCGTGGCCGTTATAATTAAAGTACAAACGGCTTTCCATACAGTCAAACCTTTCCTCAATTACTCTGTCACTTTGCTCAGATCGCACACACGATCGAGGTTGACAATGAACGAGGTTCCAAGGCCTGTATATGGAATGGTGACCAGCTGCCTAATAATCATAATCATTACCCTGACACAGATCCGCTGCGACAATAACCAGGCTGTCGGGGATCGGAGACCGAGGATCGAATTCCAACCACTATTGGCCAATAACCTCTAAATGCAGTGGCGTAAACTTGTCCAAAATGTTGGGGGGATTGGTCTGATGACATCATGTGCGCTTTCGGTGTTACCGTACGTAAAACGTATGAAATTAGTGCGTTTTGTTTAGGCCTACATGTATATTTGTTTCATATTGAAGATCATTAAAGATATATATAAATTTTTATTTTCATTATGAATTTCTGATAGTATTTCAATTCTTTGTCTCTGTTTCTGAAGAAGTTTGTCTATATTGAAACATAATATTTTAATATTTCAAGAAATTCACCTCTCGATTTTTGGGGGCACGTGCCCCGGCTGGCCCCAGAGTCTACACCTTTGTCTAAATGTATGTGCCGTAAACTTCCTTTAAGCGCTGGGCCCAATCCTTTCATACCGCCTACATAGGGCACGTATTCTTATGGTGGGCCCCATCAAACTGTTCACGGCAGAAAATTAAAGGCCGGTCTCCAACAGCCACGGGAAGATAAAAACCGATTTGTCCAAAAACACAACGGTCTCTAAATATTGGTGTCTGATGAATGCTGGGTCTCGGTTAGGCGCCGAGGAAGGACATCGATCCTTCATGCTAGGCCTACCTATATCACATGCCCTACTGTTTAAGCAAAACAATTTAAATGTTTTGTTAATCGATGTAGGCCTATCTTTAGTTATGCTCAGTGGCGGCGCTACTCAAGGGCGAGCCAGGGCAAATGCTCTGGTAAAAAAGCCTTTGCCCTGGTCGTTGCCCTGCCAGAATGTTTGCCTTGCCCAGAATTTGTTCGTAGCATAGATCGCTCTCTGCACTGGTTACTTGTATGACTGCCCTGGATATATGCTCTGGTTATAAAAATGTCTGGTTATGCACTGGGAGAGGACTGGCAATAACCACCCGCCCTCATATGCCGAGGCTAAGAAAAGGAAGTCGCTAACACTTCATACCCATGGCTGCCTTAGCTTAGGGGACTGCTCTTCTTCTTCTTAGTTAGGCTTATTTTAGCTGTGCATGAATGACTATAAAATCTGCTCCTGCTATAGACAATTTCAAAGAGTCACGGTTATCCCTGCATAAAATGTAATGCATGTGCAAGAGCCAGATGCAAATAAAGACTACTTACTTACTAGCGTGTGCACTGGCGGCGATCTTGTTTGACAAATGGGGGGGGGGTGGATTCGGGACACTTTTGAACTGATCTGGTAAAAAAAAGAGATGAAAAATTTTTAGCGCGAATTTTTTTGGACCTTTTTGGTGTTTCTTCTTGTCCCCTCGACCCTCCGGGATCGCCGCCCATGAGTATGTGTGTGCTGGTGTGTCATACACAAGCACCTCAAGGCAGTAATACTACATGTACTACGCAAAGAATCTATATAGCATTGTACGTCACATGATTCACGTGAACTTGACAGACGACGTCTGAGGAAAGACGATCCGCCATGTTTCAGAGGCTCGATTACGGGGTATTCGTCATTAAAAAAAGAAACAATAGGATATTTTAGCAGTGGAGGTAACAAAAAACATGCATGGGGCGTCCGGAGGTGGGCAAGGGGGCATTTACCCCTGAAGTTTGCAAATATTTTTTAATTTTTATTATTATTATTATTATTACAACAGTCCCAACACGATTTTCAATTAACAAAAAACAATTTAGGTAAGTCTTAAAACAGTATTTATTTTTAAAGTTATCACGTGTTCTGTGTTCATGCATGGCTATTCTAAGTGGCGGCGATCTTGTTTGACAAGTGAGGGGGACATTTTGAACTGATCTGGTCAAAAAAAGAGTTTTGAACTGATCTGGTAAAAAAAGGTACAAAATTTGATAACTTTTTTTGGTGTTTCATCAAAATGTGGGGGATGGGTCCGATGCATGGCCTTCCCCCACTATTAAAGTTGGGGGTCATGTCCCCCTCGACTCCCCCATGATCGCCGCCCATGGCTATTCTATGCAAAAATGTCATTTTGCTTCCCGTAGAAAAATTTTGCTCTCCTTCCCTACAAAAATTTCCCCTAGAAAAATTCCTGCCGTTTTCGTGTGGTCTCAGTCCAAAGTCTAGATAACGGAGGAGGGTGACGCTAATCATCTTTTGTTATGACAAAGCGTCGTTAAACAGTAACTAACCAGACGACTGGTTCAAATAAACACCAGTGCTGTTTACAAGTTTCACTGTACAGTATGTGCAAACAATCGTAATCATAATCTTGAAATTTCTACAGCGCCCCCAAAAAACGAAGTCGCAGGAACCACGCATTTTTGAATTTTCTCAACAAAGGAATTGATTTGATTCGAGTCTGACTTGCACAACTGCTAGCATTGAAATCAGCTGCTTTCAAATTTCGTTGACATCAGTTTGCAAAATACAGATAAAATGTTCATAATTTGTGGGGATACGAGGGGTACCCGTACCCCCACTTTTAGGACGGGGTACCATGCCCCCACTTTCTAAACAATGCCAATAAATATTTTATTATTGTGCCTTCTCTGAGATCGCAGTCTCCGCTCTGCTTCGTGCATGTAAGAAATTGGTACCCCCCCACTTTTTAGACCAAAATTACGCCCCTGTCTGTTGCTGTACAAATTCAGCCTAACGACTCATGTCAAGTTGCTGCTAATCGCACCCAACTTACAATCAGCCAGAATTTGACAACAATTAGACTAATTATGTAAACTTTAAAAACACTAGATACGTTCACTGTCACATGTTCAGTGTATAAAGAGTCACAATTATCTTGGTCAGAAATATCTTTTATAACCCTATCATGTACCACACTATGAGATAATTGTTTATGATTCATGTTCTGATTATCGAAGCTGTGATGCTTGCTCTAGGATGTTCTGGAATATTGCTTCTTAACCATCATTTTGAAAATCTTTAAATGGGTAAAAATAATATATAAAATGTAAGGTGAGAATAACCATTCTTTCTATATGGCTGTTTGACTCAGTGTTCGTATAGAAATTTATCTTTTAAAGGAACAATACTTCACATGTTTATTACACATAATTTTTTTTCTCTGCCTCAACACCGCTAAGACTCAACTGATCTGGTTTGGGACCAGGAAGCAACTTGCTAAGCTCGACTTTCTATTGCTGACGGAGAAATCCCTGCTTACACCTACTCTTCCACCGTCCGCAACTAGGGTGTCAGACTCCTCCCTCACGTTCACAGATCATATCTCCAAACTGATTCGCTCCTGCTTCTTTCAACTGAGGCATCTCAGGGCCATCAGACGCTCGGTCTCACCTTCCGTCTTTATCACCATAGTTCACGCATTTGTCTGCTTGCGCTTGGACTACTGCAACTCGCTCCTCATGGGTCTCCCTAAGCAGCGTCTCTCCCCTTTCTGTTCTAAATGCTTCTGCTAGGCTCATTGCTGGACTACCCCGCTTTGCCCACATCTCTACTTGCATGCTTTATGGCCTGCACTGGCTCTCTGTTGCCGCACATCCATTATAAGATCATCCTCCTTGTCTCCAAATCTCAGCAGGACACTACCCCAAAATATCTCGCAAACTATCTGCGAAAGCCGCTATCTGCATCTTCTTTTCACTTGTTGCGTTCTGCGAATAGACCTGATCTTTTTGTTCCCAGGACTAAACTGCCGTAGACCACCACTGGACATTTGCTATTGCGGGTCCCACGATCTGGAACTACCTTCCCCCCACTCAGGGCCAAACTATTGACTGGCTTTTCCTCATCGGTCTCGCATTCTCTAAAGACATTTCTGTTTCCTCAGGCCTTCTGTGCTGTTGTCTGAATAACGACAATGATGATGACGAAGATAATAATACAATAACTGTAAAATGTAATAAAAAATTGTAGTAGATAAACTAAAACAATAATAATAGCAATAATAATAAAAGAAACAGTTTTCAAGATGCAACATCACAGAAAAGTTTCCAGACTGGAATCACCCATCTTAATCAAAAAACATCAGTTGGCCTTCCATCTACTGTAATATTGACGTTAAAGCAACTGTTACTACACAGAGCTCTTACGTTGATGCAATCCCCTGCTCTAACAGATGGCGCTTTCGGTATCGTTACAGCCGCCTGTTTCCAGTGACACCTATCGTCAACAGTACTGACCAGCACATCTCCAACAAGGTTCAATTCAAACCAATAGACTAGCGATGTTATCGTTGTAGTTTCGAGGGCTGTCGTCTTGAAAGTGGATTCCTTGAACGAGGAACCTCTTGGATCCAACTTCAAGTCAAAAAGACTGGAATCTGCTGAAAACTGATCGCCGTTTAGATCGAATGAGAAGATCTCAAAAGTGTCAGTCACCGGCGTGTGTGCAAGTGTCGAAAGTTCAATATCGATATGGTTGATCATCTGAAAGTTCAAAAAAATTCAAGAAGTTAAAAAGACAACAGGGAAATCGGTAATGCAGTCTGCATTTAAATGGCCCTATTTCAGAAAACTCTACAGTAATGCTCCCAACAAACCTAACAAGATACCAAACCAATCGCTGATGGAATAAATGGACATTCTGAAGCACTCCAGTGCGAGAGACCCCGAGAGAAGAAACAATTTTTAAGGAAGGCAAAGAAATAGAAGAACGAACAGATGGAGAAAGCTCTTTCCAAAGAGCAGGACCAATGGAAGCAAAAGACCTGGATTAAGTCAATGAAGTCCAATGTATCTATGTATCTGAGCACTTTTATAACATCCTTAAAGAATGTCGCAAAGATGCTGGAACATTGCAAACAGACTTATTGAAGAAGTGCATCTCGAGATAAACTGAAAACTTTTGTGAGTTATTTGAAGGATTCTAATACTGAATGCAGGACTGTTCAGTGTTTGAAATTTTCTCCATCATTTAACTCTGTGCTAACCAGAATCCGAGCAGAATGGAAAACCCAATTTCTGACCTGATATTCATTAATAAAGTCAGCGACTTTGCATGGTCGAGTTCTTTCATCGCTGATTACTTTTGTGTCTTCCATGAGCGATGTCGAGTTGATCAACCTCCCAAAAACTGCGACTCTGTTTGGCACAATGATGCCACCCGGTGACAGCTTGGTCGCTCTGCAGAAACAAGCAGCTACTATTGTACTTTAATTTTTTCACATAGTTTTAATAAGTGTACACAGGTTAATAAGTGTACACAGGTAAAAAGGTAGCACAGTTATTTAAATGCCTCTGTAGAAACGTGGGCTTCAGATTGAAATTTATTTTTAGTTGAGGCCCAAGTTTTAAACTGAGATGGAATGATGAGCTGAGACAGTACCAGACAGTTTGGTATTTCATGGACGGTCACCAATCTACTGCTTTGGAGAGTGAGAGGTACATGAAAGGTTGGATATACATGCACAAACATTTAGTTTTCAATACTATGCAAAGCCCAGAGTGCCATGAAGAAATTCAGAATGGTACTACACAAATGTCCGATAGCATAAGATATAATTAAACGAAGACACAAAAAGTTACGTGATAACAATCCAGATAACGCAAAGAACATTTTCTTACCTGGCCAATGCAATGTCTTCAAATATACTTTGCCTCAAGCATCCCCGCACGTCGACAATGTCAGCAAACAGAACAGGCCAAGTGTTGTCCATTTCCATACTTGTTCCAGCATCGAAAACCAGCCTATCATCATCAAAGCCATTATGCTTTACCAGATGTTGCAAAGCACTTTCACCAGAGTCATTCAGTCCAATCACCAGAACCTTCTCCGCACCCAACTTCAGCATCTGAATGGGTAGAAACGAAAATCCACACACCATCGTAACAACCCGGAACAACTTTCCATCAGAAACGAGACTTTCCTGAATCTTCCACAAGGCGTTTAGACAAGCGTCATTGTAAACGATATTGTTCAGCGCGGTCAAGTTCATCCTGTCGACGAACAAAACTACATCAGGCACCTTACTGCTCAATACAGAAATATCACCTGCAGCACCAACACATGCCTGAGTGGCACCTTCGAGTACGCCTTTTGTGTCGCTAACCACCAAATCTTGTTTCGTGCTGTCAAGTACAGCAGCACTGTCAGAGTCAGTCGTGTGGTATGGCTCGGGGCAATCTAATGATATGTCAGATTCAGTAACACGACAGCAACTCAGATGAAGAGCGTCTTGGATGTGCACTTCTAGCACCAGATTATTCCCAGGACGAACATAAACGTCTCCAGAAAACGTTACTGTAAATAAAACAAGAATAATTCATAATAACTCATATAAAAGCAAACTGAAGAGCAGTCCAAACCTACTTTATATCAAGCGCCTCTGAAGAGGTTCTCTTGAAGGGACGCTATGTAAATCTGTGATTAGGCCAACACTACATTAAATCACACATAGGCTGTACATCATATTGAAGAGGTTCTGAAGGAATAGCAGCTTCACAAACGCTTTTCATGCTGTCCCTACACCATCTGAAGAAGGCTATAAAAGGGGCTACATAAAAAGATATTGCCATTCAGTAACAGTAGAATTACCATCATAGCTTGTATGTAAATGCACATTTACATTGTGCACATAAGAAGCTGAAATAGTAATCATAAAAAATTCAAATATTCAATATTTAACACTGAGTATTAGGCTCCTAGAATAATTTCTTGTTCCTGAGGAATGGCACTTGCCTTACTTAGAAAATATAATATGAACATTAACAATGAGAAAATGTGTCCGACGTCAGACTTTAATGAGAGTGCGGTGGTTGCTCGTGGAAGAGCATGGAGAAGATGAAAGTAATTAATTCGGGAGTTAGGTAGTTTCTTGATGCTTACACTGAAAACAATCTTCTTACTCACCATTGCCAGGGTCAAGGTGATTAGACAGAAAGGGAAAGATGGCCTGTTCCCAGCAAACTGCCTGGCAGCTGCCTTGAGCACCAGCAGCCTCTGAAGCTGTCATCAGAAGAGGCGATGTGGTGAGAACACGGTCACGGCTGACGTGGATATCAAACCAGACAACGAATGCATCCAGCTGGCCACACTCTGTCACGTCCAACTCAACTGTTGTCTTAAATCCTTCTTTATATAACTTTACTTGCTTTCAAACAGAAGTAAACATAACAGAGTAAATTCACTCGTAAAACTAACTCAAAATAAACAGTTTCTCGTCACATCAGATAATTTTCCATGTTAACTGGCTGTACCATATCACATACAAAATGACATTCATTTAGCATTAACTGGCTTTACCATATTATGCATAACGAAATCCAGTCAACGTTAACTGGCTACACTATATCATACATGTACATATAACTAGACTCAGTAACAATAACTTGTGCCATATCCATATAAAGAGATCCACTTAACATCTAACATGGTTAGATTACTGTAACTCACTTCTTACTGGTATCAATAAGTCAAACATGCTGAAGCTGAAGAGAACTCTTTGGTTAGAGCCATAACTAATACATCCAAATATGAACATATAACCCTGTGCTTAAATCTTTGCATTGGCTTCCTGTTCAGCAAAGAATTGGTTTCAAATTGAGGCTCATATTTTATAAAACTTTGAACTGTGGCCAGCCACAATACTTAAAATCAGTTCTTATTCCCCAGGTTAATCATTATTCAACAAGGTCATCTGATTATCTTTGTCTGGTCATACACAAATCAAGAACTGTTCTTGGTGAATGAGCTTTTTTGGTTGCTGGACCCTACTCTTTGGAACTCTCTCCGTGTCTGTGCACTCTGCTCAGTTGCTTGTGTCATTTCATTCTCAACTTAAACTCACCTCTCTCAGATTGCTTATACACCATAGGCTGCCTCTCTATCTTACGGACTGATCTTCTGGATACTGACCTGCTTACGGCTTGATTTTGGTGTGCGTATCGGTCGAGGCCTTGTGCATTAGACACCATTGCAATAGCAGTTACTAACTACAATTACCTGGCATTACCATATCACATATAATGACCAAACAGATCTGGGTTCAATACTCACGACTGCCATACCTGACGATCATTCAAATTAAACCTGGTAATTATCTGTGAACTTGACAACCATAGGAATCCATGACGGAGACGATTCAGAAATTCGCTCGAGTACGGCTCAAAATCCATATCATCCAACTCACAGATAAGCAGGTTGCTGTTTTGCTCAGCAACATTCAGTTGATAACGTTCAAAGAGGTCTCGATTACCGGTTGAACAGAGTACCTCAACGCAACTCAAATCGACACAATCAACTTTCTTATGGAGTAACCTATCGAAATAGAAATAATAAAACTTAAATTAGCTATTGCTGCTGCACTTGACAGGAAGAAAGTGGAAGTTTACTGGCATAAGTTGTTACAGACCATTTAGTTCAGACAGCCACACATACAGGAACAGCTAATATCCAGCAACATTGGTAAGAACTTTAAACCGTCTGTCAAACTTATGCAGTGTAATGCAATGTAATAAAACATTTATATAGCACCTTTTACAGCACAATACATCACTGGTAACAACTGCTTGTGAATATGCTGGTGTCCCGCACTTAGCTTTCAAGTGGTGCACTAGACAGTTGGAGTTCATGATTACGAATTGCTTGACACCAAATCTAATCTACATAAGAGTCCAACATAAATGTTATCAACTTATCATAATGCACTGGTCACTGAATAACAGAAGAAAAATGTGCAACTTAAGGGAGACATGAATAATGTTCTGCATCAATTTTGCAACTGGAACGCACTGTTGTCCTGAACATACAGGCCAGTGCCTCTCCTCTGCTCATCGGTCTGTCTACCAGCCAGCAAATTTTCCAACACCTGGCAATGCAAGCATTGGTTTTATGTATTTATTAAGCACCACTATCTAATGACCAAGCATCAATCGATGGCACCGAGCAATAGTGACTGAAGGACTTGGTCAAGGTCCCTACACAGTGACCGTCTCTGGAAGGCTCAAACCCGTATGCTCTCAGTCACAAGGTGAACGCTCTAACGAATCATCTACCGTGTCCCACGCAAGCATAAATCTACAAAGTAACACCTGTCACCTGTTCTGTTGGCGTATAGCGCTACACTCGACTGCAGCTACGTAGACTGTGGCTCCATAAGGTATCACAAGACACTGAAATGAGAAATTCACAGCAAAGGCATAAATTCCAGGATCTAATGATCACATCAACACAGAAGAATCAATCAATCAATCACAAAATCAATATAAGAAATAATCAATCGACAGTGGCGTCTGTATTTCATTGAAACAATAACGAATGAAAGACACTAATGGTGGGAAGGTTAGGCAGTGAGGGAGAGAACTGGCCACTCACCAAAGCCCAACAAAAAAGTCGCTAACACTTCATACCCACGGCTGCCCTTTGACTTAAAGGACCGTTTAACTTTACATTTTTTCTTACGGATGACTGAAACTTCATCCCCCGATTCCTCTATAAGAATGCTTACTGACTCGGTTATCTGGGATGGACTCACCAAGAATGATCTAATTAGTCGACTATCTGTTCCAAGTTGCGTTTGTGAATATATCGCATGCTACAAATAAATGAATATTGACTGATTGCATTGAATGTTTAATGGAAGAAATGGAAAAAAACAGGTAACAACAGATTTACCTGTTCATTCATCAGATTGTCCCAGGCATGACTTAGTGAAGACAGAATGTGTTCTCCAAAAAATCCGCTGTCAAAAGTCTCCGTTATTACAACATCCGCCCTAGAAACACAAAAGTACTATTTGCATCACGTTTAATAAAAAGTACTATTTACATCACTCGTAACAAAAAGTACTAATTACACCACTCTGTAGACTGGAAACCATGTACGTGTTTACACGTTGCTTTTGGTGTATAAAAATCATATTTCCCTTATTTTACACTCACAAGATTGTGAGTCAATTGATTTACCCCAAACTGTCACAGATTTTTTTCTAACATACTTCACTTTCTACTGTGACAAAGAAGAGCAGTCGCTTGAGCTAGCCTGAGAGGCAGTCATAGTGATGAAGTGCTAGAGACTTTGCTTTCTCAACCTGGATGTATGAGAGCGAGTGGTCAATTCTCTCCCTCACCATATGATCTTCCTACCAACAGAGCAGTGCATGGTAAATCTACTCATTTTGAAACCCGAGTTCACTAAAAGTTGCAAGTCTAGCTTATATCTCAAAACTGCTTTGGTGGAGATTTGAAGCCCAACATCTGGATTGACAGCCCAGCATATAGTATACCTGTGTAATACTAAGAAGAAAAAGAACAGTCCCTTACGCAAGCCCTGAGGCAGCCATGGGTACGAAGTGTTAGCGACTTCATTTTCTTAGCCTCGGCATATGAGGACAGGTGGCCAGTCCTCTCCCTCAATATCTCATCTTCCCACTGACAGTATGGTCGGTGTACTCATTATAGCCAAGTTGGCTAGGGGGCGCAGGACGGGCAGAAATCTCGAACCAAATTTCTGCCCTGCAGAGAAATTATCACAAAAACCCTATATTTAAGTGTCTACAGTAGTAAAATACAGAAAATGTCCGAATGCAGCGACTGAGAAGACATGATAACCATACTTGCGAGGAAGGTCATTGGGCACACTAAGGTCATCAGATGGCCTGTCAATCACTTTGATGCGATCACTCAGGTTGTTTGCCCTGAGCACTTCGCAGCAGGTCTCGAACATTGTCGGTGACATCTCACACCCATAAACATCCACTTTCTCGCTGGCAAGTGCAGCAAACATGCTAAACAGAGAAAGAAAATAATTGCAGACATTTCTTCTTTTATGCGTTCATGCCACAAAACTGTGAACAGCAGAGTAATTATCAGCTTAATACTGATTTTGAAACTGATAAATGCTGTAGCAGCCAACATACAGTTTTTCATTCATTCATTCATTCATTCATTTGAGCACTTATATAGCGCATCTTAAAGGGGACTACTCAGCAAGAACATAAAGAACAGTTTTTAGCGCAGTGTAGAAAGACTCGGGTGTAGAAAGACTCGGGTTGGGTTTTCATATGCATCACTATGACACAAATTTTGATATAACATGAAGATCTAACACTTTATGCAGATTTTACACTTTAACGATGAGCTGCATTATTTCCCAGTCACTTTTAGTGCATGCTCGTCGTTAAAGTGTTAAAAACGTACACCATGTCACGATGCAACCTCATTATAATAAAACTAGTAACTTAGTGCTTGATAGGGTTCATGTAAGTACATATAGCAACATGACAAAGTTTGAAGGTATTACTGAGCATATTTGCTAGCTAAAAGCTAACTAAAGATCTACATGGTGCCATGCAAATTTGATAATTCTATTATTAAAAATTCATAATAATGCTGCTTTTGTTTAAATGTACACTGTTTTCTTTGAAATTAATCAAGTTCTTCTAATGCGGCAGTGTCTAATGCACAAGGTATAAACCAATGGCACGTCAAAAACAAGCCCAATCTGGTCAATATCCAGAAAATAAAATCTTTAAGACAAAGAGGTAGCCCATAGTGGATAAACAGTCTGAAAAAGCTAGGTTTTAAAAGCAACTGGGCAGAATGGACATAGGTTTTAAAAGCAACTGGACAGAATGGACAAAGAGAGAGACAGACAGAGACAGACAGACAGGTAGGCAGGCAAATCCAAAATCCGAGTCCAGACACCAATAAAGCTCATTAATCAAGACCAGTAACTAGTTTTACTATGACCAAAGAAAGATAATCCTATGACCTGGTCACCTCTGAGTAGTTCCCTTGAAGGGGCGCTATATAAATCCTCGAATGAATAATGATAAGTCTGGGAATCAAGACTCCTGATTTGTTAGAACTTTATAACCGGGTTGTAATACCACTTCCTGTTGTTGTTTCTCAGACCATGTAACAAAAGTACCTGAGTAATCCAGTGCCTGTTCCAATATCCAGAACCAGAGCAGGCATTTCACCGGAAGCGTCACAGTGTTGTTGAAGAACCTCCTGTATCACGTCTTGATAGCACTGGTTGCGGTTGACATCGTTGAGCATCCGGAAGTGCCATCGCTCCACCAAAAGGTCACAAATGTTGTCCAGGTTTTCTTGGGCCTTCAGAAAGTCAGGGTTGTGCTGCAGAACACCCCGCAGGTACTGCATTGCCACCTTTGGATACCCCATCCTGGAATACAAAGAGTAGAATCTCTGTGCAGTTCTGTTAACTTATAAACAAAACATCTATTGATTATTCACAGCATCAAGCTATTCATAACACCATTAATTATTCATGACATCAATTAATTATTCATGACAGCCGTTAATTATTCGTGACAGCCAATACTTACAACTTACTTAAATAATGCATACCATCAAGCAACACATAACGGCCTTATTATTATTTATAGCATATTTGCACTACAAAAAGGTGTTATGGTTGATCTAAGAAACCTTCCAAGAAACCACCTTCAAACAGCACTACATACATCCATGGATCACAAGTGCTGCATCAAGTCAGAGAGGTTGTCTGAAGATAACATGGAAATTTGAAGGTTCGGTTGCCATGAGACAAGAAAGGAAACAGCAGAACGGTTACAATAATTAATTCTAACAGGGGTCGTAGCAGGTCGTCATAAAAATACAGGACATTTTACAGGACACAAAAAATAAAATTACAGGACATTTTACAGGACATTTATAATAAAAAATACCCAGTACAAATTTAGTTTTACTCCTACTGCATAGTGGTAGTCAGACAACAGCATTTCCTCATCACCATCATACTGCCAGAATTTAGTTCTGCTTTGTCAACTATTTTTTCCTTGAGCTATGACAACAGGGATGAATCAGTAACAAACTAGTTAGCAGACAAATTTTGTGTGCATTTAATGAGGTTATGTGCTAAATTAATTATTACTCTGCAGTCTGCACAGACAACATTCAGAAAAATTTAATAAAAGATACATAACATAACAAGGGTTTTAAGTGGTTAAGAAGACGTGTAGTCTGTGTTAGAACCACTGCAAATTAACCTGGAATGCTTAATAGCCCAATTTTCCTAGCTTATTCTTAAAAGTTGTGATAGTGTCCACATCCAAACCATTCCACAGGTCTACGACTCTTGCACTGAAGAATTTCTGCCCTAATGTTCCTTTTGGCTTCTTAAATAATTTATACCTGTGTCCCCGAGTTGCCTTGTTTGGTGCTAATTCAAGAACCTCTCCCACTGTAGTGTCTCCTTTCCAGTAATAATCTTATAAGCTTCGATTAGATCTCCTCTGCTCCTCCTTCTCTCCAGTGTTGTACCTCTTCTTTGCACTTTCTCCAGTTTTTCCATGTCCTGTTTCAGGTATGGATTCTATACCTGGATGCAGTATTCCAATTGTGCTCCTCCATCACTTTTAAATTAAAGAGCATTTGCCAGTCCTGTGACCATCTGAACATTTGTCTTAGATCTCCCTCAGTATCTCCACTTCTTCATCATCCAGTGCTCTACATAGTTTTGTATCATCTGCAAACTTAGAAGTTCTCGATAAAATCCCATCGTCTATGTCATTAATAAGTATGAACAGCAGTGGCCCAAGCACTGATCCTTGTGGCACTCCACTTAGCACTGTCGTCCAGCTATGGTGTTTATCTCCTATGCCTACCTTTTGTCTTCTACCTGATAATCCATGTTCATACTTGCTCTCTAATCCCACATGCCTGCAACTTTTTTGGCCAGCCTTACATGAGGTACTTTGTCAAATGCCTTGGTAAAATATAGGTAAATTATATCTACTGGTTTTCCCTCATCAATCCTCTCATACACCTCCTGAAAGAACTCCAGCAGATTTGTCAAACATAAACGGCCTTTGGTATTCCGCTATATTATCCCTAAAAATTCTCTGCATGATCTGGCACACCACACTGGTTAAACTGACTGGTCTGTAGTTCCCTAGTTCACTTCTAATTCCCTATTTAAACAATGGCACTATGAGTGCATCCCTCCATTCCCATGGTACTTCTCCAGCCTGCATTGATTTATTGAAGTTTATTTATACCTCTCCAATTTCTTCCCTCACTTCATGCAAGAATTTGGATTGAGTTCATCTATGCCTGGATTCTTGTCAGCGTTTAGCCTTTTCAGTTGTTCCACCACACTTTCCTTAGTAAACATTACTTGCGTTAATCCATTTTCACCATTCCCTCAAAATTTTCCTAAACTTCTTCCAAGCATCATTCACTCCCATGCCCTTTATTTCACTTACCATATCCTTTTCCCACAACCTTTTCCTCACTAATTCATAATCTGCTTCAGAAGTTGGGTCTTTTCACATAGGATTTGACTTCCTGGGTCTGCTCCATGACTAATTCCCATCTGATAACCTGATGATCACTAGTGCTAAGATGCTCTCCCACACTTACATTCTGTACCATATTTTTATCTGATGTTTTCACTAAGTCCTCTGGTTGGCTCCAAAACATGCAGTTGCATATACATGTAGCTGCCATCAATAAAATCCAAGAATATCTTATCTTTCTCTTTCCCCTTCCAATTTTTCCCAATCAATATGATAGCTAAGTCTTCCATAATCAACGATGTTTCCTTATTAACCATTTCCTGTAGTTTGCACATCCCTTAATCAACTTCTTTGGTGGCATCTGGTATTCTTCTTAAATTCAACTACTCTGTAGTAACTTATACTACTCGGTATTATAAGTTATATGCCCAAACTATAATAAAAATAACAAATTATAAATATCATGTATTCGCGACAAAAAAAGAGCGTGAAATCTGACTTTTGCAAAAATACAGGAAATACAGGACACTTTTGCAAAAATACAGGATTTTACAGGACAAGCAAAAAAATACAGGACATTACAGGAAATACAGGACCGCTACGACCCCTGTTCTAAATAAACTTATGTTAAAAAAAACAACTGAAATTTATTATTTATTTTTCCATTATTGTAACTCTAAGCATCTACACTGATAAGCAACTATGAGAAATACCCTTGAAGTAGTTTGCCACTACGAAGCTGTGTAAACTATCATAATTATGATTAGAAAGATAAAATTATGATTAGAATGACATAATTATTCAATTCAATTCAATTCAATGTCTTTTTATTGCATTCCTGACAGTTTAACACATACACATATATCATTTCGTAAGGAATCTAGGAAAGCAAAAGGAAGACCCAAAGGGACTAAGGTCCCGCTGACGGGCCGCCTATACATGTAATGTACCAAGACAAATTAAGATAAGAATCAGGAAGAAAAGCAGAGAAAAAAGATGAAAGAAGAAAAGAAAGAAATTCAAGAAGAGCATAAGTAAAAAGAAAAAAAATAACCATCTAGGTAATCTTAACTACTCTTAACTAAACTTAACTCGCGCCAGAGGCCATTCAGCCGACCTCCCCGCACCCCCACGCCGCGCACACACCCACCGAACAGAATGTACCAGAACCTTTCTGAGTGGGGCCACATTTGGGAGTTCCTCGGTATAGATCCAGGTGATCACGAACCAAGTAGAAATTCTTTAAGATTTTTTTTGAAAGCATAATAAGTGGTAGTGGAGCGGATAACCTGAGGGATTGATTTCCATAGCTTAGGGCCTGAAGATTTAATGCTAAACCCTCGTAAATTTGTACGCGCCCTGTCAGGGCGGTACGTGTGAGCATTTCTTGTTTGATAGGCGTGAATCTGCGAGCCTAAAGTGAAGTACCCTTCAAAGGACGCTGGTAGCAGTTTGTGCTCATATTGGTAAAGGAATTTCCCTATCTGGAGGGCTCTGATTTGGTCTATTTTTAAGAGTTTTAAATCTACGTATAGGGGCCCTGTATGGGCACGTCTGTCTGCCCCAGCGATTATCCTGAGTACTTTCTTTTGCAGTAATACCAATTTAAGTAGCCTCGAGTCGTAATTCGACGCCCAAATTATATTACAGTACGTGAGATAAGGATAAATTAAAGTATAGTATAATTGTTGCCTTATAGTTTTGGGTAGTAAATATGAAATTCTATTTAGTATTCCTATGTTTTTGGCTAATTTCTGCGCTATATAACTAATGTGGTTTTTCCAAGTTAGGTGCTGGTCAACCAGCACACCCAAGAATTTTGTGGATTCCACTTGAGTAATTGCCTTCCCGTCAAAGTTCAATTTAAGGTCCAGGGGGTGGGCCTTTCTATGGGACGTAAATAGAATGAAATTTGATTTATCTAAATTTAGAGTTAGACCATTTGCTAGGAGCCAGTTGCTGACTTTTAATAACTCGGCGTTTATAGTTTCCATAAGAACCAAACTAGACTCATGGGAGAAGAAAATGTTAGTATCATCGGCAAAAAGTATATAATAAAGGGTATCAGAAACTTTAGCTAAGTCATTTATGTATATCAGGAAAAGGAGGGGTCCAAGGTTTGAGCCCTGGGGGACTCCGTAGGTAATGTTTCCTATCTCTGACGAGGCCCCGTTACAGACGACCCTTTGGCTGCGATTATCGAAATAGCTGTAGAACCATTTTAATTGTGTTCCCCTTATTCCATAGTTTTGGAGCTTTTTCAAGAGAATTTTGTGGTCGACCGTGTCAAAGGCCTTAGCCAAGTCCAGGAATATGCCCACCGAATATTCATTATTATCTATAGCTTTAGTAATTCGGTCTTCCATATCTAACAAGGCCATGAATGTAGAATGTCCTTGTTGGAAGCCGTGCTGGGAATGATGTATAATCTTCATCTTTGTAATGTAGCTATTGAGTCTATTATACATTATTTTTTCAAGATATTTGGAGAAGTAAGGGAGTATTGAGATTGGTCGATAGTTACCTAGACTCTCTTTATCTCCTTTTTTGAAAATAGGGATTACTTTAGCTATCTTTAACTTATTAGGGACTATACCAAGAGTGAGGGAAGAATTAATGATTTCGGTAAGAGGATGGATGACCAGTTTTAGATTGGGAGTAGCAATATAGGGGTCGATGTCGTCAGCTCCCCTGGAGTGAGTTTTCTTGATGAGCCTGCTTATATCCATAATCTCCTCGGGAGTGGTTAACGTTAACCCCATAGACTCCTTCAGAGAGGGAGGCATGTATTCCTCAAAGGAACAAGAAGCTTCAGGAAGTTTCTCAGCTAGGTCTGTCGCTATAGTTAAAAAGTAATTGTTAAATTTATTCGCTATTATTCTAGGGTCCTCTATTTTTTCCCCATCTATTATTAGGAGGTTAATTTTGGTATCTCTAGTTTCTAGATGCATGGCCGATTATGATTAGAATGACATCTACATTAATTATAAATATTTACTTGAACAGAAATCCTCCCATATTATTTCTCAGCAGTTCACTATCAGGGAAGAAGCAAATGGCTTTATGATAGTTCTCCATCAGCAGTGCTTTATCTTCAGGGTCTTCATCGTCTGGGAGGTTTTCTCCCCAGTTTCTTAGAGCCAGTGTCAAGTCGCCTCTCACCAAAGGCCGCAAATCTGGAGCCACCTCTAGAAGAGACCAGCATAAGGAGATGGCTGCCAGATATTCATCCATCAGCAAAAAATGTCGAATTCTCAGCAACTGCTGCTCAGCAATGGCATCCTCAATGCCAGGTACTTCGGCCTAGAAAACATGAACCACAAACATGCATGTACGTACACAAAGGATATGCAATATTAACCGTATGGGGAAATTAGATGCAGGGCTTCCCTAGAGACCAGTGGTCCTGGTCTCCAGTTTGCATTGGCAGGCATGTTATCTCATTGTAATTTAGAACGATAATGGCACTGAAATCTTGGATCACCATTCTGTTTTGCCGGACATTTCAAGTCTCCAGTGTTTACGCGCCGACCACACACATACACACCAAGTATACTTTCCTATTATATTACCTTATATTACAAGGCGATGAAAAAACAAATTGTACCATTTTAAAACTTTAGGACGGTGTTTGGTGTAATACTTTATACCACGACGTTATGATTTAAAACAGTAATGAAATGTAACTTCATGATTTGTTTTTGAAATGAATGATCAGCGCCGATCTTGTTCTTAGTTCTCGAGTAAGTATGTCAATCTTCAGAGCAAATTGATGGTAGTCTTAAACATATGAATGTTTAGGAATACCTTGTAAGTGTAAATGTGATTCTCGGAGTATCATAGCGTCACAGAAAAGCTGCGTTAAGGAAGTTAGCTAGTTCAAACAACTCAGCTTTCTGCATAATTCATACTAGTCTTTTAAACATTCTGCAACACGTAGTAGGCTACCAAAGATATGGCCCAATCAGTATAAACAAATGCGTACGCCAAGAGCTGCTTTCACTATGATTGTGTAATTATTTATACTGTGGGGAAACCTTCAAAAGATGGGGCTGTTACCAAATTCAAAAGTGATATTCAGCCATGTTTCTTTGGTGAAGTACCTTTTTCTTGCTCATAACGTAGCCCAAGGAATCTATATTTTTTTTTATAATAGGTCCTTGAAATGAAACTATATTTATAACAGGTCATTGCTATGCATGTTGTTTTTGGCATTCTCTAAATGGTTAGATCTAATGAATTTTTACCAGGTAAACCGCTACAAAAAATAATTAAGCCCTGATTATTCCTAATTTAAATAATACTACTGCTGCTACTACTGCTACTTCTACTACCATAGGGCCTACTATTATTACCACTACAATTATTATTATTATTATTATTATTATTATTATTATTATTATTATTATTATTATTATTATTATTATTATTATTATTATTATTATTATTATTATTATTATTATTATTATTATTATTATTAAGCTTTCACCGAAGATTAGAGTGACAAATAAATTGTTTCGGAGTAAAGGTCATTTGAAGAAACGAGGCTAGGTTGAGGACGGAAACGAGGTTACGTGCTGAAAAGTAATGGCGCTTGATATTCTGTGATGTTGTAGCGCCGGGATTCGGTTTGTGGTTGTTGACGAGTTTGTCGTTGTGCTACATTCGGATTTTTTGTAGGTTCCAGTGTGATAGCCTGAAAATAACAATTCGTAAGTTTTTGTTTATGTGCCTACTTTTCGATGTGATCATAGCAGGTGTTACCAAAGTAGCGGATTGTCGATGAAAAATTATCGTCACCATCACAGGTACATGGTTATAAACGAGAGTTGGAGTATCTGATGCATGCAAATATCGCCAGGCTAGTTAAAAGCGACCAAGTTACATAATGACTGTTGAACAACATTACACGTGATGCTCTGCGTCCAGTATTTGTATGCTGTATCGTCAGTAAGTTGAATACTGAAAAATAGTGGTAATTAATTCGGACGGGATGGACGGGTAATAAACTTTAGGTTTGTTAAAGTCATCGAACTCAAATTCCTCAACCTGTCATCGCAACAGTAACATTTGATTCCTAGTTAAAACACAGCTGTATATAAATAATTGTTTTGTAAACAAATGTATATGCTCTAGAAATTGCTGCATTTACAATTATAGTTAGAATATGAGAATAACTTTCTGTTATTGACGTTACAGAAACTGAGGTTCTTTATGAAAACCAGTCAGGCTAAGACTAAAGTCTTCGGTTCTGCTGACTGAAGTTGTACTCACTGAAGTCACTAAGAAACTCGGTGACAAAATCGAAAGCAATGGCCATGCCAAATATGCCAACAGGAGCAAAGACAAAGTGTCGAACAACTGCTTCGGTTGGTTTGATAGATGAGAGGTCAGTAATCTTTTATCTATTTAGAAATATATTCGTTGTTGCCATGGTTTTTTCTTCTTCAGTTTTATATTTGACATCAGTCAAAGTCGCTAAAGAGTGAGATTCTGTCTATACTGTTGGCATATTCCTGCATTTGACTTTAACACCCATTAGTAAATGTGAACGTACACGTTTTTATATAGCGACCATATGGCCTCAACCCTGCTAATTTTTCAACGAATTGATCGGGTGATATCATTCACCACTGCTGCCCGTTTGAATAGGCGCCACGCCATTTAAGGTCCCTATCTAAGGACCATGCTAGCCCGAGATTTAAATCTCTTAAATAAGCCACCTTCGAGAGGCAACCGAGATCCACATGCTCTCTTACACATAGGAGTGTGGGATGCATCCTACGTTCTTACCAATATAGCTAACTAGTTGCTGTAGGAAGTTTTGCTTCAAAGACTCTGGTCTGCAATGAACCTGTTTTGAACAGGCCAGAGTTGCAGTACCTACAACCTTATCAAACAGAGACTAGACAGTATTCCTTCGAGAAGTTCTTGTACGTTGCAGAATGTGGCACAAATTGACATTATTATTAGTAGTATTATTACGCATTTAGTAAGCACCGCTAATGGCCAAGCATCAGTTGATGGTGCTAAGCAGTTTTGACTGAAGGACTTGCTCAAGGTCTCTACACAGTGCCATCTTGGAGTTATTTGAACCTGTACTCACCGTTTTGTAAGCCGAGCACTTCAACCAGTTGGCTACCATGTCACTGTCTGTTCACAACACATTTCAGTGGCAGACAGATGGAGGTTTGTGATCGTGCTGGCAAAGATGCAATTGGCTGTACATGAACTCAGGCCTTTAGCCAGCCACCCGTCCAGCCGTCCTTTGGACGGCTGAAAATCATTTTGGATGGCCATAAATTGTGCATGGACGGCTAAATGTGGTAAAATGTATAATCTATTCCCCTTCATCTGTGTAATGATGTTCCTTTTCCCACACAAGATACACTTCTCTAGCAGCTATTTATGACCTAGAATATGTGTAATTAAGTACCAATTAGATGAGGTTGTTTCATGGTAATTGGTAACTGATTTGACTATATAAATACATTGACCTTATGAATAGGAACTTGGATTGATAACAAGTAACGGGACATGTGATCAATATCTGTTCCCTAGGCTATAATAATCAAATAAGGGAATTAAAAGTTACAATCTGAAATTAACAGATTGTTGTTTGTATCATTATATGTAAAACAAAACTGTTACAATTGTGATCAAAACCCAAAAGTCATTCAGTGTAGGGGCATTGCAGACTTTTGCAGTCGGACTTGTACGGTTGTGGCATCGGGTGGTCGGGAATTCATACGGTTGCAGCATTGGGCGGTCACGACTTTGAATGCTTTTGGACGCCCTACTCTTTCTTTTTGGCTAAGGGCCTGCATGAACTGCATAGGCTATCACAATGGGTGGATGGATGGATGTATGTATAGATAGACAATACCTGTCAGTTTGTGGCTGCGATTACTACAATTAAGTTTAGGTGTGTATGACAATTTGTTTTTGTTAGCAGTGCAGCAAATAGAAGGACCTCTGGTCACCATAAGAAGTCGGTTGTCGAAATTGCAAAGGTACAGTGCATGCTATTTTTAGACTCTTGCTTTGTCCTTATTTACACTGCATCTTGATAAAATGTATACATATGTAATATTTTGTGTATGGATGGATGTATATGTATATGTTTGTGTAGGCATGCATATTTATTATGTATATGTATGTACATATATATATGTGTGTGTGTGTGTGTGTGTATGCATGAGTAGTTTATATATATACATTCTCTGCATCACTAGGGTATTTTAAATGACTTGAGACTCATTCTTCTGTAATTTGACTTCAGGTTTGATGTGGTTCTTGTACCTTCACTGTACCAGAATTTTAACACATGTTTAACATTACTTTACGAGACCTTATTTAGACGTCAGTCCTACAACAACCGGTTCATTTCTAGTTCTCTTTCAATGCTGCTTTTATTTTCAGGTTAAGCAAGTGAAGAATGATGGCGTCACAAAGAGGTTTGTTGTTCTTGTCTCATTTTATTATGTACTTTTATTTAGAGGTCAGACTCTGTCATCGCTATCAGGACAGAAGCCGTTACAGTAGAACAGTGTTTCCCAACATGGATGCTATGGCACCCATGAGTGCCGTGAATTTGCTCTGTGGTTGCCACGACTTCTTAATATTTGTGCAGCTTTTTCTGTCAAAAAAATTGGAAAAACTACTGGCAGGCCTAAACTATTTTAAAACTTAAATTAGTCTAGATATAGTCATGACACTGCGGTTGAATACAAGGAATGTTGCTCGCCATTTAAATTCAGAGCTAACGGGAAGAAAAATAAGTGCAATTATGGCCAGGTGCCTAAGACTTTTGGTAAGGATGCCTAGCTCTGGAAAAGGTTGGGAACCACTGCAGTAGAATGTACTTAAGACTCCTTGGTTTTAAGGATTCTATCTGCTGAGACGTGGTGGTGTAGCAGTATGTTTTGTGCCTTGTGACCTGAGGGAAGCAGGTTCAAATCTACCTCAAGCCACTGCGTATCAACTTGTCCAAAGTTGCTCACCCACAATTGTTTTGAGTAAAGCATAAAGCCAATGGACTTGCCTTTGGGCAGAGAACTCGTCATCATCATCTGCAGGTTAAAAATGTTATCTATTGGACATTGTTGTTTTCTAGCAAGACAATAATTAGAATACCAACGAATAAGGAGTCAGAATTCTGTGAGACGATAGCATACGATGAACACATGGATCAAGGAATCCCACAGACTCTTCTAGACGGCCTTGGCTTTCATCCAGAAGCGAATGGGAGCAATGACGATGATGAAGAAAGAAACTTCGAACTCGGCCACAATAGTTCCAAAGAAACGGAGAAGGCCATGCTAGATGCACATGCTCGAGTTCCATCCATTTCAAAGAAATGTAAGACGGATTGATGTGTATTTTTCCGTACATGAGCAGTTTTATATCATAAGTTTACTTATTATTAGTTCGTACGACAGGTAATCTTTGATTTTTAATGCATTTCTTACTTAAGATTTTCTTGGATGCGTGGTCAGTGGACTGAAGAATATTTTATTAGAAGCATAAACATGATGACATTTCTTTAAAGATTGCAGTGATTGACAACAAGTTGAATTCAGCTATATTATAATTACTATTTTTTTATGCCCCAACGTACACAGGATCCCTCAGAGACTTAAACATTAATTAAGGTGAGTGTTAAGCATTACTGTCTAATGACCAAGCATCAATCGATGACTCTGAGCAATTGTGAGTGAAGGACTGCACTCAAAGTCCTTACACCGTAACTGTTTTGGGAAATTTGAACCTGTACTCTTCGTGTTACAAGGTGAGCGCTGTGACTGATCAGCCGCTGTGTCCCACGTATTGTGGTTGGGGTACAAATCTTGTAATATTCCAACTTTAGAAGTCTTGTAATGCAAAGTTATTCGTGATGCAGCCCTGAACTGTATTGCTGTACATGTACCAGGACAATTACTATAGCGCATTTTAGGTACCTCACAAAAGCACTGCACCAACTGATCCAAACAAATGCATTTTAAAACGTTTGCAAACTGTGCTACACAAAGTTGAAGAATACAGTATGTAACTACAATGGGAGACTGTTCCAGCAGGATGGTCAAAGGCACAATGGGCTTGAACTGATGTGTGGAATCATGGTACCTGCATATTATCAACGTATGAGCAATACATGTTCCACTGTAATTTTTCGTTGATCTCGCAATTGCAGCTTAACAATCATGAGTAGTGAATAAAGAGTATAAACATAGAAAGAAAATCTAGTAGAATTAGATTTGTATCTTAATATATTTAGGCAACAAGACATTTTTTCTGATAAGGGAATGAGTTTCAGTGCAGTGTGATAGCCTTAATAGTCTTTATTATATGCAATTTAAAACTACACTAAAGTTATTATAAATGAGATTTTTTATTCTAATTGCTTAACTTTTGGTTTTGACAAATGTTTTTGTCTTGCAGCCAGGCAAGGGAAACGGTCAAAAACTTCTCAGCCATATTCAACGACAAATGCTAACGTCGGTCAGTCAGAATTCCAGTCAACTTTAAGACTTTCACCAAGCAATAGTGAAACATACCACTCCAATCTTCCAATAGACTTGTCTAAGAGGACTTCACAAAGCCCGATGTCATCAAGCCCAGTTCGGCCATGCACGAACGTACCTCGGGGCAACGTGCAGTATGCACACCATCCTCAGGGTTTCGTCGTTGCAAGAATAGTTCGCGAGGAACCCAAACCCAGTAAGAGACGTTCGCGTGCCTCGAGGAATTCAGAATCCAATGAGGCAAGTCCGCAGCTTCCGGAAATCGTGGAAGGCTGTCCGTTCAACGAGAATAACGTGGAAGAGGTGTTGAGTGAGTTGATAGAGCATACGGAGGCAATGCGTCGAAAGATGGCTTCAATGAAGGATGACATGAGGCGCGTCTGTGGCACGGGAGCGTCACTGAGGACCAAAGAGCAGCAGAATAAAGGTATTGAAGTGTCGCAAAGGTTACAGAAGGCCTATCTTAGCTACACGATGACACTTGAGAACATCGAGAGGTGGAACGAGACGCAGAACGACGAGGAACAAGCAGGCAACGCTTCCTAGCGACGGAAGCTATACGCTAGATTTGAAGCTCAATATTTTCAGGGTGAAAGCGAGCAATTTGAGACTGACTGACTGACTGCATTGGTTCTATGAATTTAACATTTGTCGATTTGATAATTTGTAATTGAATACGAATAGAATGGTGCTAAAATTTAATATGACAGATGCTGAATAGGGTTTTGTAAGGACTCGGGTTTTCAGAAATAGGAATAAAATATTACAGGCTGCCTAACTTTTCTCAGAGGACGGTATGACGATTTTTCAGTATGTCTGTGGCTTGTCTATACAAATTGTGTTTCAAAACTTGAGTAGTACTCGTATTTGCTCATTTATATACTTGTCTAAAGGAAACGTCTCAGAAGTCCTGTTAACTTGACAAAATAAAACCACGTTTTTGAAGACTGATTTTGAGAGACGTAAGACTCGGATTACGTCTTCTACATATTATTTTTCCTCTAGCATATGAACTTCGCACTACTTTGTGTTGTATCAACGCTTTAAACCGTTGCTTTCATTTAGTTGGTTTTGCAACACCTCTGAGTAGACATCTGGGGGGGGGGGTACACTGTAGCAATGTTTGGCCTGAGTGATGAATTCCCCTTACTTTCATTGCAATGCCTTTATTTTGTCAGAAAACTTGAAGAGCTTTAAAATCAGCACAACTAGACCACACCAACAGACCAGTTAAATTTACCGTGTAAACCACACAAATTAGCTGCAGACCATTGCCTCTGTCTTTATTTTCAGTTTTTTTATACAATTCCCAGCTCAAAACTTATCTTGCAATCGTATGCCTGCTATTGAATTTTTGAACTCATGTACAGCACCCTTTGTTTTGGCCTCGGCCGCGCTACAGCGCTATACAAATCGTCGTATTATTATTATTATTCAGGCCACGCGTTAAAGTTTGCACAACTTTCATCCTGTTCAAACTGTCACGTTCCTATAGAAATTGGAACATGTTGTTTCGGTTCCACAATTTTTTGTAACAGAATATGCATTTGCTGATAACATTTCTTATATGCCTAACCACTGAAGAAACTAAGTGGGCGAACTATGGCGTCAGTTACGAGCAGTTTAGAATTGTCTTAAGTGGGAATGCGTTGTCACCGTTAATTAATTAGGAGCATCTTAATTGTGGCTGGCAGGGCCAATGGGCTTCATCTTTTTCCTGCTCACGAATTTCCATATGGAACTGAGAATCTGTAGCTTGGTTGGTGAGGTCTTGTTTAACAACGTCGTCATAACGAAGATGATTAGACAATTCAACATTTTAACGAGATTTTATGGCAAGAATGCAGTTGATGTCGGTAGAAATGACAGTTCTCACCGTTCATATGGCATTACATTCTGAATCTGTATCCCATTAGCAAAATGATTAAATTAAATTTGAATTCGCATTTTGAACGGTGCATTGCGTTTGCAATAAGAGAACGAAACATTAACGATTAAGAGCATTCGATGAATATATAATATCGTTTAAGGGCGTTTTAAAGGTGTTTAAAGAGCACACTAAAAATCAGTCGGGTTAATTGGATACAACAGTTTAAAACATTTTATGAAAGCGTTTCCCAAAGTGTGTTCTGCGCAACCCTTGGGTTCCGTTAGGGGAAGACAAGGGTTCCTTGAGGGGAAGACACGAGTTCATGAGGGGGTCCATAGAGTAGTGGTAACATCACTGGCGTGAAGAGTGAGAGGTAGCGGGATCGCCTCCTGCAACCCTCCCAAAGGTCCACTCGGCCTTTCATTCGCGAGATGGCGCGTTGTTAAAATGAGATGTAGGACGTGATGGGCGCCTTGCATGGCTGCCGTATACAGTTAAAATTCGACTCCTGTAATAACTTGTGATCATCCGTTCATACTGATTTGTAATCATACTGCGTAATTGTCAGTTTGAAGATATTAAACGAAAAAATTTTATTAAATTGGATGTGTTTGAATGTGTTGTTAGATAATAAACCAGACTACGAGGTAAAGATAGTTTAGTGGGAAAATTTCACTTAAAATAATTTTTGTGGATTAAAACTGTATATTGCCCGATAACTGTTTAAGAACATTATACCAGAAAATGCTTTGTTTAGGGTTCCATCAAACCATTTTCATATCAAAAGGATTCAAACAGTGTTAATATAGCTCAAATGCTGTTTACTACGACAGAAAGATTCTTCCAGTTTGACAACCGACAACAATGGGTCGACGAGAAACGCTTAAGAAATATTTACACAATGAATATGTAACGCTGGTACATAGCGTTTTAAAGGTGTCCAATGGAATAATAATAATAATAATAATCTGGCATTTGTAGCGCGCCTAAACAAGATAAGATATTGCACGAAAGCGCGTAACAGTAGAAAGTCTAATGATGGTACATTTTAAAAAGATAAGTTTTAAGGTTAGTTTTGAAAATCAATGGTGTTGTGCATAATTCAGCCTCTAGCGACATCTTGGGGCTGCCTTAACCGTCAACGTCGACCTTACTTGACCTTGCCGCACAATGTTTAACTTAGAGTTCTGCTTAATCTGGGACTAAGATCCCAGGCTTAATCGCTGAGAAGGCCAGATAGTCATTGTGTCGATGGAGTGTAGGCTACGTGTCAGCCGATGAGTTTGTTGTACGTTTCCAATGACATCCGCGTATGTTCACAAGGCCTGCATAACGCAGCGCTGCATAGGCCGTCGACTACGTATTGCAAATCAACAGCGCCGTCTATCGACCGCCGTTGGTCTAAGAACCTATTGACCCTTTCGTTTTTTAGGCTGGGTGACCGACTAAATAAGGCCCACGACGCCTAAACCTCGCAAGTGTATAGCACACAAAATGCTAATTTTGTACGCGTCTTCGATCAATGAGGTACAGCCAAGGTACGTAGAAATTTGCCTACGGATTCATAAGTCTTACGATTTATGCTACTTATTGATATCAAGTCATATAGGTCCACGTAGGCATATCCTCAATTTAGCATTTATGTAGCGCCTGTCAGAAAACCGTTGTATGTCTAGTTTACGACGTTCGTAGATCGTATATGGGATCTATATAAGTCGCCTAATCGGATCAGCCTAATTACTATGATGAACACGTGTACAGTTCAACATAGGCGTAGACGCTGGGGGGAGGCGGGGCACGTCCCCCCAATAATTGAGATGGACTGTACACCCAATGCATAAAGTGTAGAATGAATGACCAAATGCCCCCCAATATTTTTGACAAGTTTACGCCAGTGCGGTTCAACGTAAGGTATATGCTGTAATGTAATCTCGCTACTGTTTTGTGCCATTTATTGTTATCTCGCCTTATAACACGGAGTTAGCTATCTAGAGGCTTAAAACGGCGCCTTGTAAGTTAGCTCATAATAGCGACGAGTGACCTTCGCCCTCTGACCTTTGACTCAAGTTGACTGGGGCTTCATCTCTGGGTTTAGACCATCGATTGATGCTTTGTCTGTAATTTGTAATTGAACATTTATATAGCGCCGCCCAAGTTCAAAACTCACCAGAGGCGCTCTCTGCACTAGCCTATATATTATGATGCCAAGTGTAATTAAAGAGCAGCGCAATTTTTAGTTGGCAAACTTTGCTAACATTATAACAAGAAGAGTCAACAGTGGCAGGGTCGCGCACACACGCTGACTCAACCAACAGCTTCCCAACTAGAGTTGACAGATAGAAGCAAGTTCAGAGCTTCTGAAGCACGTAGAATCTAGAATGAGGAACGTTGATGGGCGGTGTGATCCGCTGCCGATGTCTCACAGTTGTCTCATCGTCCAGTGGTCTCTCGTAGATGGATGATGTCACGACGTCCGGAACCCTCTCGAACCACCATCAGATCGTCCTCTATACGCGCAGAACAGGTATCGGTCGAATGGTTTATAGTGTAGCATTCCGAGATTAACAAATTAACTGTCGCCGCTCTAAAGACTCGCTCAGCCCTCCGCGTCAAAAGTTGCCCAACGAAGACGGCGTAAGCAGATCAGTTTGTCTGAGGCTTATTAATCAGATGAAACCTTTCCCCCATCGAGCTGTATACGTGGACAACTCCAGCCACGGAAGGTTACTACAAAGTGCCACCAAAACCGTACGAAGCGCAGTAAATCCAGGGTGGAACGAGAAATAATTCCAGCAGGCAGATTCGGCAAAAGTTATTCTCCAAACTTGCAAGATTTATGGAGCAAGTTCTGCATTGCAATTACATTAAGGCGCTATAGAAGTAATTAGATTAGATTAGATTAGATTAGATTATATAAAGTGGAGGAATCTTGTCGCCCGATGTTCTGCAAAGAACGCAAGGAACTGAGAGAGAGAGAAAGAGAGAGAGAGAGAGACAGACAGACAGACAGACAGACAGACAGACAGGCAGACAGACAGACAGACAGAGACACAGACAGACAGACAGACAGACAGACAGAGACACAGAGACACAGACACAGACAGACAGAGAGACAGAGAGACAGAGAGACAGAGAGAGAGAGAGAGAGAGAGAGAGAGAGAGAGAGAGAGAGAGAGAGAGAGAGAGAGAGAGAGAGAGAGAGAGAGAGAGAGATTATACATGTATAAAACCAAGAGAGAACCTGTCTGTTTCTAAATCCATCACTCTCACTCTACAGTTGGCCTGTACGCCTAGTTCAGATATATACAGCGGCTGTTTACGTGGAAATGAAATTTAAGACACATTATATAACTCTTTTTCCGTATTTCTGAAAAGTCCTACGGTACCTCTCAGTTTACTGTTAGTTTTACACTTATTGAATCAAATAGCGTAAAAAAGAAATCAAGTGCAACATTTGATTAACTGAAATTATGCATTTTTATAGGATGATCTCTGTTTCTATAAGAGGAACTCTTGGCAACAGCACTTAACGTGAGATATCTTGGGCAAGTCACGTGCAGATTCCACGGATGACTTGAGAGCAAGCAGTCAACCATGACGACTCAAGAAATGAAAGATTATCTTACGGCGAAAAATATCTCAGAACTCTTTCAAGTAACTGTTTATATAATACACGATACTGTCCTCTCCTCCCCTGCCCTCCCCTGCCCTCCCCTCCTCATCCTCTCCTCTAATTCCTCTCCTCTCCTCTCCTCTCCTCTCCTCTCCTCTCCTCTCGTCTCCTCTCCTCTCCTCTCGTCTCCTCTCCTCTCCTCTCGTCTCCTCTCCTTCTCCTCTCCTCTCCTCTCCTCTCCTCTCCTCTCCTCTCCTCTCCTCTCCTCTCCTCTCCTCTCCTCTCCTCTCCTCTCCTCTCCTCTCCTCTCCTCTCCTCTCTGTCCGCTGTGTTTATGGAGGTAGAACCATATAAGATGCAATGGTGTCGGTCATTTGCATTTAAATCGGTTTGGTGCTAAATAAGGTGACCCTGCTAAAAAGGATCGACCTTCAGGCTGCATTCTGCATCTTATATCAGCGTCTTTGTAAACTGCGTCACGTGATGTCGTAGGGACCAATTACTAAAACGAATGACTGAATGAACGAATGAATGAATGAATGAATGAACGAATGAATTAGAAACGAACGAACAATTATTTGTATGAATGGATAAATGTATGTAATGCATGTAGGCCTATGTATCAGGACAATTAGTATAGCGCGTTTAATTAATTAACTCACAAATGCTCTGTACATTTTATATGACTGATCTAAGAAGAGCAGTCCCTTAAGCTAGCCCGGGGCCAGCCATGCGTATGAAGTGCTAGCGACTTCATTCCTCCTAGCCTCGGCATATTAAGAGAGCGGGGGGCAGTACTCTCCCTCGCCGTCTCATCTTCCCACCCACCGACAGCGTGCGGTGAGCTTACCAATTATAGCTGAGTTAATTGGGGATCCTAATAATTGAATGATGTATTTCTTCTCTCGTTTGGTAACAGATTTTGCAGTTGAAAGAAACAGCCTAGGAAGCTTCTTTGATGGATTCTACAGAAGCTGTGCGACGTTACCTGCATCAATTAGTATGTAAGCTATATTTTAATTTCAGAGCCTGACCGTTGGACTAACGGTCCATCGACCCCAGAATCCGATCGAGTACCTAAGGCACTGCCTCGACATCGTACAAGAAATCGGATGGAAGAACATCCCAATAGACACCTTCCTCTCTCGCTTACCTCTGGTTCCGGCTGACTGCACGGCGATTGTTAGCAGCAGCAGCAGCCTTGATTCAGTGTCAAAGGATGTTCGAGAAGATTTCCTTCGAATCCTTCGCGGGTCTTTCCACGGTCTGCCAGAGCTGCCTTCTAACATTGTCCGAATATTTCTCAGCAGCACTTTCTCAGGTAACATATGGAAGATTTCTCCGTCTGTATGCTCGTCTGCCTGTGTCTGTCTGTGTGTATCTGTGTGTCTGTGTGTCTGTGTGTCTGTCCGTCTGTCTGTCTGTCTGTCTGTCTGTCTGTCTGTCTGTCTGTCTGTCTGTCTGTCTGTCTGTCTGTCTGTCTGTCTGTCTGTCTGTCTGTCTGTCTGTCTGTCTGTCTGTCTGTTAAAGCAATGTGGTATGGTTGTGGCAGTTGACCAACTGGCCAGCACCAATGCTGTCCCAAAACTCTTAGGCCTTATGAAAATTTAATATCATGATAAAGTAGAGCAGCCCTTTACGCTAGCCTGACAGGCTGCCTACCCTGCCTTGGGTTTAAAGTATTATCGACTTCCTTTTTAACCTCGGCATATAAGGGCGGGTTTCCTCCTATGCCTCGCCGTCTGATCTTCCCACCATCAGCGGACGGTCAGGGTACTCATCATACTGAGTTCCCTAGGGGGTGTGTAGGTGGGGATTTGAACCGCAGGGCTCTCGGTTTATAGTCCAGCACTCTAACCACTTTTTGAATTAGATTATGCATGTTATAATATATTGTATAGGGCCATTATGCAGGCCTATACCTAATCATGTTGAATTGAAGTTGGACGAATTTTATGGAAGACCCTAATGAGGGTGAAGTGAAGGAGCCAGACTTCAAACTAACACGTGATTTTACAACCGGAAGTGCATTAGAAAGCATGGCGCTGATGCTGTTTGTAGACTTCCGGGCGGAGCGAAACGCCCTGGCTCGTCATGCCTACCAAGACCTGGAGCGTCACTGCGACCAGCTGGGCCTTGACTTCCAGGTGGTGGACCTCAGATGGGGAGTGACGGACGAGGTCATCAACGACCACCACGTGTCCGAACTGTGCCTTAAGGAGATCACCGCCTGCCAAGCTGTGTCATGCGGTCCGAATTTCGTGGTAGGACTCCAAAGGTGTAGGTTGATAAAGGCGTACACTTCTGCAGGGATCTAGGCGCCAGCCCATCGTGAAATTTAGAGGGGGTCCAACCCATTCTACAAATTTAGACGTTGTGTTCGTTTTATATTGTGAGCCACCGTAAAGCTGGAGGGGCTCCCACAAATTACGCCTATTCCTCGCCACCTATAGCATCAGTGTTGTTTTAGCCATCATCGTCGTCGTCGTCATCGTTGTATCTTAGTAGTCTGATGTTGTTTTAGACATTCGTCGGAGATCGATATGGCTTCCGGACATTTCCGGACTCGATCGAGGCGACAGAGTTCAATTTGCTCACCAGTCTCTCCGGTGGAGCGACCTCTGCCGATCGGGTTAAGGTCCTTCGCGACTGGTACAGAAGAGATGACAACGCCATACCTGCACGATACGTTCTACAGGTACTAAGATGGTGACTCAAGTTTCTTTTCTGTTTACATATGGGGGCATTTTTATCTTCTCCGATAAAAAATTATACCTTAGGACATTTTGTGTGGGACACACTCGGATACGTTGATGTGACCATAGGAATTTTCTCGGGAATTTTGTCCAGGAAAATCTTTTATCATGTTGCAGTGCTCCAGATAATCGTAATATTGTAAAGTTGTAATTGATATCGCAATTAGTTTGTATAGCATCTCTTAAGAAAATCTTTTCCAGCTAATTCGCCTGCGAGTCCAACCTCCATGGTCAGAGCAAATAGTGGAAATTTACCACAGTAGAGTAAATAAGTGCGGATGGTTTTAACAAAATTCGCGCGAGAGAAAGATGCAAAACGGGACTTAAGAGGAAAGAGAAACTTGGGGACAATATTTCAATAGGCAAGAATGAAAATTTGCTATTGTGGATTGCAATTTGATGCCTAAACAATTCAACTGTTTGCAGCCCATCGCTTCTAAACTCAAGTTCTTCAACTCCATGGATCCAGCGTGCGCCCGCCAGAAACAGGCAGACGCCAGCGAATGGGAGAGGCTGTCTCATACGATCCAGTCGTCTCTCCGATCGGCCGCTAAGAAGGCCGTCAAGAGGCAACTCATGAGAAAGCGAGACGCAGAAAAGTACTTCATTTCAGGTCGGGAAACACAGACTGTTGTGGCTCATCATTTTTTTTACACTTTTAGGCGTGATTTCCGTGTGCTCACAAGGCTGAAAAGGGTGCGATTTGAGTGGCGAAACACGCAAGTCGTTTCTTCCCATAGGTCTTCTCTACTGGTTTAGACTACCCCAATGAAGATCCAGTTCCCACTTATAGTTCTTTCTTCTACTGCTTCCAAACTCTTCATTGTACCCAAGGTATGACTGGTAGTGTGGTCAATAATGGATGGGTTTGAACGCCACATCTTGGTAAAGGTACTGCTTAGCACTTTCATCAATATATCAGATTGCGTGTTAAGAGTTTGCCCATAAATCGCTCCCCATTAACTAATTATATTTTTGGAACGTCACGTCTTTGAGAACCCTCACTAGTAGTGTAAATCTACGCACTTTTGGCTGTACAGAAGCAACAGGGAAACGATCAACTTATAGGCTACTGGACACTTTAACGACAAGCCGCATTTGTTTCCCAGTCGCTTTTAGTACACTCTCGTCGTTACAGTGTTTTGACCAAAGGCTTTCACGGTTCAGTGGTTCCTTACATCACTCGTAGAATGTAGCTGAGTATGGTGACGGAAGATGGTGTTGGTTGGTTAGTTGTATTTTAACGGCACTGTAACACAACGAAAAAGATAAGCGTCACCCTTCTTCCTCCAGGACTGACACTGAGAGAGTAAGAGCAGTTGCGCAGTTACAAGATGTTGTGGAAAAGTATTTCCCGTAAATTCAAGATAATAAATGATCCTGCAGTGTCGTAGGTTGCTTAAGAATCGGTCGAATTGGGTTCCGATCATTTGTAATGTTAAATTGTCAAAACGTTTTATTGTTTCAACGTTTGTGTCGCAGTTACCGAAGCCGAAATTTCTCGCGGCATCTTTGACTCTGCGGACGCAAGAAAGCGAGCGTTTTGTTTCATCAGAACCTTTGACGACATCGGTTCAGCTCTGGACAACGAGAAACCCGAAATCTTGGGGCGATTCATCGACATCTCCTCCAACAATCGAATCGATAAGGAAGCCTCGTTGATGCTGCACCGCCTGAGAGCCAGACTCAGCAGCTGCGACGTTGGTATGCGAAGGTACGAGGTTCCGTGGAAGGGAGTGGCAATCGAGCAGTCATCCGAATACGACGACTACTTGGATCAGTTCTGTCGCGACTTTGTGTCCGAGATGAAATCCCTCATAAGCACAAGAAACGCGAACATATCGGGACTTGATAAGAACCAGAGGGAACTCTACTGCGAGGTCTTACATCACGCCCATCTGGCCTTGCTCAAGTCGAAGGTATGTTACGGGCGAGAGGCAACTTTTGTTCAGATGAGAAACTACCTCCTATCTTCCACGGACAGCCCGCGACGTCCTCTTGTGGTCTACGGTCCGTCAGGGAGCGGGAAGACCGCAGTGATGGCCAGGGCTGCTGTCATGGTTCAGAAATGGATGGCATTCACAAAGCCAATCGTCATACTGAGGTTTCTGGGAACGTCTCCGGCGAGTACAGACGTAGTGTCGACGGCTAAATCAATCGTGTCGCAGGTTTGTCTGGCATTTGGCCAGAACCAGCCAGAGCAGCTGGACCAACTCAGCAAACTGGGCGACGTTCGTAAGGAGTTCATGGAGGTGCTGAGAATGGTTGCCAGCGATCATCCGGACTCGGCCCTCGTGATCATGCTCGATTCCGTGGATCAACTATCCCCAAGAAACGGCGCTCATGAGTTCAGCTGGGTGCCACGTCATCTCCCGAAGAACACCTTCTTCATAATGTCCGTCGTATCAGACAGGTGCGATTACCTGGAGAAGGCGAAGCAGAGAGTCAACTGCGACGACTCGTTCGTCTTTCTCAATCCGCTGTCCGACGATGCGGTTCAGCAGTTCATCGAAGCCCACCTCGCCAATCACAACCGTTCTCTCACCTCAGACCAACTGGACATCGTACTTGTAGCCATCGACCGCTGCTGCAACCCGCTATTCGTGAAGCTCGTCATCGATATGGCAGTCAAGTGGACCTCATACACGACGGTCTGCGTCAGAGACCTTCCAAACGACATGCCTTCCGCCATCATGATGCTTTTCGAATCCGTCGAGGCCACTTTCGGACAGGTCTTCGTATCGCACGCGATGGGGTACCTGACTTGCGCGCGGGGCGGACTGACGGCCGTTGAGATGGATGACGTGCTGTCCTGCGATGACCAAGTCCTCAACGACGTCTACAGGTACCACGATCCGCCGCTGGAGGGCACCGTTCGCATGCCGTCTCTGATGTGGGCGCGCATCAGTGAACGGCTACGCGAATACCTGACGGAGAAACAAGTTGACGGGAAGACGGTCACGACCTGGTACCATCGACAGTTCTGGGAGGCGGCGGAACAGCGATATCTGTCCGACTCCGCAACGTTAGTGTCCTATCATCGGCGTCTTGCTGAGTTGTACGACCAGGAGAACGGCATTCGAAGAACGATCGTGCTCAGTCACCGTCGAAACAAGGTTGTTGTCGACGCCGATCGTAAGGTCAAGCCACAGCCGTTAACTGAGCATAATCTTCGGAAACTGGAGTGTCTTCCGTTCCACCTCATCTGCTCCGGCGATGTGGAATATCTGAAGGAAAGATGCCTAGTCAACTTTGTATGGTTGCGGACGCTGATGCGAGCAGTCGGCCTGAATGCAATGATCAACGAGTACCGTACAATGGCAGAACATCCACGGCTCATTCATGACGCCTCGATTCGACTTGTCGGCGATCTCTTGCGAATTTGCTACGATTCACTCAAGTGTGACGCCGACCTGTTCGCCTACAGCGTAGTCGAACGACTTGTAGTCGACGGCGACACGGATGCGTTGCTGCTGAAGTTCGCTGGCGATGCGAAACTGTTTATGGAGCAGACAAAACAGCCAAGCATGTATCCGACGCACTCCATGAAACTCCCAGGTCTCGACAGCCCGCTTAAGTTCACTGTCATTGTAGGAAACGAGGGCTTGCTGTCCGAGGACGGCAGAGTGGTCGTTTGCAAGTTCAGCGAAAACAATTCGCACGCTTGCCGCATCAACGCGTTCAATCTCCAGACGCTGGAGCTGACGGCTTCAATTCCTCTGACAAGACCATCGCCGGTGGCAATCACCAAAAACGGTAGGCACTTTGCCTATCTGGACGGAACATTTCTCAAGATGTGCGAAACTGAAACGGGTGAACTGCATCGCGAGTTTGAGTTTTGCCAGAAGCAGCAGCCAGACGTTACATTTCAGACGGTCCGCTGTCTGACGATAAGCCAGAATCAGAGGTACATGGCAGCCGGTCTGAAGCTCGTAGTATCCACCAGAACGGAGGCAGTGCAGTTGGGAACGTATTCTTTTATAGGAGTCATCGACACGCAGGCGTTTGGCGAGGCCCCGAAAAGCGTCAAGTTCAAGGGAAAGAAGGTCGTTGACGGCCTGTGGTTCGTCCGCGACGATACCAAACTCGTGGCAACGTTCAGACACCGGTTGCTCGTCATCAGTGTCCCAGACTTGGTTGTCCTCAATGAGGTGTCGAACGGCTACACGTACTACGGGATTGATACGCTTGTGGTTGTTCCAGCGACAACACAAGTTCTCGTCGGCACCACCTCACAACACGGCTGCAAGGTTTTGCAACTAGACGTCGATAGCTTCGAGCAGACTTGGAGCCCGCTGCTGCCCGTCGAAAGGAGCCAAGAATGCGAGGCAGTACCTTTCGGTCTTGTCTACACGCCAAGCGCTGGGAAGGTACTGTTTGGCGCTGCTGGGGTTGGTCGTATGGTTCGAAACGGCCAGCTGTGGACGTGGAACCCAGACTCCGGTGAGACGGACGCGATATCTCTTGGCGTAAAACAGTGGAAATTCTGTACAGGTCTCGCCGTTCTGGATGAATGGAGATACGCAGTGCTGGGTTGGAACAACGGCGACATCAGCATATGCGACCTGACTGACAGACTAGAAGTGCTTAACTTTCACGCTCATGGGAGCCAGATCAACCTGTTGCGGGTGACGCACGACGGTGAGAACATCGCCACGCTGTCCGACGATCATAAACTGAAGCTTTGGGGGGTGCGACAGCTGTTGGATTCGATTCGAAAACAGAGGATCACCGATAGCCAGAACGAAGGAACGGTACCAAGTGAACAGGAACAAATGCGTCTCATCAATGAGCCAGACGAACAGTGCGTGGGAGTCTGTGTCCTGGGCGAGCATGCCGCCAGCGCAACCCACATAAACGAAGACGGACTGAAGTTCTGGCGGTTGGATTCGGGACTCCTCGAGCCGACCCTGACCGCAGACTTCGACCGTCAGTACAAGGAATCGCTGACCAGGAACGGGATCAGCTTCAGCAAACGCTGTCACGCCGAAGTTCATTGCTTTTCGGATTACTTGCTCTACTCGCGGAAGCTACGCCGGTCCGTTTCCTGCTGCGTGGTCCAGGGCTTTCGGAATCCGTGGAAGATCGTAGCCCACGAGTTTTTTGAGAATACCTACTTGACCCTTGCAGTTGGAGACGACCGAGAAAAGTCCTCCGGCGCATTTATAGTTTTCCTTGTCTGTGACGGTTTCATTGACGTTCGCGACCCGAGTCTTCGGTCCCTGTACACGATTGAGGTTCCGAAGATAACCGAAGACATTCCGAACATGGATTCGAGCGCCGGGAAGCGCAAGCTTCTCAACTACAAACTGGGAATTACGATCGACTGGAAATACCTCGTCATCGTCAATCCCACTTTAAACGGAAACGCAAGGAAGTATATGGACGTTGTTAGTCTGAAGTCGAGAACCTACTGCTGTCGAATCGTACTCGAACAGAAAACGGCGTGGAGGGTTCTGCATGACGGATTTTACTTCCTGACACACACTGATGAACATTCTAACGATTACAAACTCGTCCGAGGAGACGAGATGGCATCCGCTCAGGGAACCTATCGCTATAGTTCTCTCATTAAGTGTGATAAACCACTTCTTTCGAACGACTTGGAACTGGGCGTCAAGCTCAACGAGAGCGACAACTCGATCGAGGTCTGGAAGACCGGAAGTCCCACAAGGCTGTGCGTGCTCCGTGGTCACTCAATGATGGTAACTTTCGCCACGTTTTCATCGGACAAGCGTCTTGTGGTGTCAGGTTCGCTGGACAACACAGTCCGTCTGTGGTCAGTAGCGGCAAAGCAGCAGCTCTGTGTTTTCCATACTTACGGAGCCGTGGAACAGGTGTCTTTCGATAGAACGGCAACTTATGTCGTGGTTCATGGAAATTCTGCGCCTCAAAGGAAGCGAGCTCTCGTCTTGAAAGTGACGAACGTCAGTAAGACAAAACAAATAGGAAATTTCGGTTGAGCTTCAATCCCGTGATAACAAGGACATTTTGATGACGAATATTGGACAATTCAGGATGGCCATTTAATTTAATGTAATGTAATGACGACCATTTCTATAGCACCGTCAGTAGCGAGCTAGTACTACCTTGCCGGCACGCCGATATGGGCCCATATAGAACCAATATTCCTATATGGGACCCATATCGAGCCCAAATGGGTCCATGGGCGTCTGTAATAATCATAATAATCTTTTGATTATTATGATTATTATAACAGCCACAACGCGATTTTCAATGCAAAACAACACTTAATTATGTAGGTAAGTCCTTGACAATTATTTATTTTAAAGTTGTCATGTGTTCGGTGTTCATACGGATTCTATGAAAAAAGTCATTGTTTCTCCTACAAAAATTTTGCCCCCTACAAAAATCTTGCCCCTTCCCCCTACAAAAATTCTGGCTGGGTAGTGTGCTTAAGAGTGTTAATTGTAGGCGCAGGTAAACGTCATAGATGGAATTTCAGTTGTTTTTTTAAAGCATGAAGACTCTCGGTTTCTTGGCCTAAGGAAAAAACTGAACACCTTCTGCGACTTATTTTTGGACACTGTAATTATGTTCCAAAATAAATCGCAGCAGAGTGTTCAATTTTTGCTTTAGGCAAAGAGGCGGAGTCTTCATGCTTTAAAAAACAACAATACACTGTGACCTGAAATTGTAAATCTTTATTCAGAAACACCAGTAGGCGTTCCAAGATGATCGTAATCTTCCTTTTACTGAGAATCGAAAACGTTAACCAGATAAATTTAATCTTAATGGAAACTACAGTGATGGAAAATAAAACAGGGTTCGCAAATGCTTGACTGAATAAATAATTGTTCTTTGTTAGGAAACGAACGATGACAAGATGCGTTTTCCCGCGATTTAGTGTTTTCGCAAATTTTCTCTCCAGGCATTCCTCATAAGAATAAGCCAGATTGACCGAATTCAAGGGATTCATGTATTCACATCTAAAAATAAGCAGTTTTTGAAAACCGTAAAACGAAATAATCAACTAAATAAAAAGATAAGACGACAGTAATTGAAAACCTCAGTGCTAACCTGGCATCCTAAATAAACAGTGACTATAAGAAATTGAAAGACGAATAATGGCTTTTGAACGAACGTGCTATCGAAAACTGCTGGGAGTCGGATGGAGACGAAAGATGACAAATGAAGAACTGTACAGTCAAATTGGCCCAAGAGAAACTCTGTTACAAAAAGTAATTTGCAGGAAATTACAACTGTTTGGACATATATGTAGAATGAATGACTCCAGGAAACTCAAGACGCTATTTTTTGGCATGATGGAGGGAAAGAACAAAAGAGGACGCCCTAACAGAGAATGGACAGACGATATCATGACATGGTGCAGAAACGATTCTTTACAGTACCTGAGCCACATAGCAAGAGAAAGAGACACATGGAAGGAAGTAATAAAGAGCGCATCAAGCACCTACGGGCGATGAACCCATGGTTAATGATGATGATGATAAGAAACTTTAAAAGGGTGCAACGGGTTGTGACGTCATTGGCTGTAAGTGAATGAATCGTCGAAAGCATTCGAAAATTCGACAGTTCTAAAGTTAGATGTATGGACCTTTCGAAACGCCAAGGACAGATGCAAATATTATGATGACCTACTTGTGATGGCGCTTTGTACATTAGGTGGTGAATCACAGCTAATTGGATATGTAGCCTAACGGTCGTTAAAAAATAAGCTGTAAGATAAGCGGAAAAGTATATATCTGCACCTAAATGTTTTATTAAGTAAGTAAGTATGTATGTTCTTTATTGAACCGCTTGCAGACGCACTGCTTTGTAGGCTGCAATTTGCGCCGTGTATTGCAGGCCGTCTGTTCTGTTACTAGTTAAGATTTATCGCATAACATGTACTGATTTGTAATCATACTGCGTTGTTGTCAGTTTGAAGATATTAAACGAAGATTATTATTATTATTATTATTATTATTATTATTATTATTATTATTATTATTATTATTATTATTATTATTACTGCGGCTTACAAAACACAAGCATGTGAAACGAGGCGCAATAAACAGAATAAGGAAAACCAATAGATAAGTTAAACCAATAGATTAAACAATTAACTATTCTCAGAAATGGCCCGAAGGCGCTTCTGACTGGTAGGAACTCGTGTGCCAATGAAGAAGATAAAGAGCGATCATAGCTCATTATGATATTTGTGGCCTTTATCTTGATACCAAGAATGCAGTGTCTTCCAGACCAAAGCCCTGTTTGCTTATACTTTGATGATCTTGTCCTTGTGCCATCATACACATAGTCATTTAAAACGATATCTTGTTACAAGTAGCCCTTGTTTTGACATTTCCTTTTCCTGCTGCCGTTTCCTTAATATCTTGACAACAAAGCAATGTGAATGTCTTTGCACATGTACCACAGTACCCACATTCGTTACCTTCATGTTGAATAGCTTCTATAACTTATTGATTGTAGTCTTTGATATCTGCGGTCTTACTACAGTGGTGTAAATTTGTGGCTTAACGTTGTGAGGTTAGAGGAGTTCATAAGTGCTAGTAACATCAAGATATGCAATTTAACTAATTCCTTTTTATTAAGTATACTAGTGTATTTTCCCGTCATAATTATGACGGCAGTATATAGTGTTATATAGTCGCCGTCGTCAAGACCCCCGTCGTCAAGACAACCGGTTTATGTTTCACAATAGAAAGGAAGCCGTTTGTGACGTAGCGTCCTGCGACAGACAAATTTGCATATAAGGAAACTATATTAATAGATTCTAACTAGGGCACGCCGCGCCGCGCCGACGCCGACAATTATTGGGCCCCGCCGCCGCCGCCGAATTTTGTTGGTCGGCGCGCCGCCGCCGCCGGCCCAAAATGACCGGCGCGCTGCCGCCGACACTATCAAGTCGGCGCAGGGCTCTACATGCAAGGCGCTCGCTCTAGAATGAAGGTTACGGGTATCGAACCGCGATCTAATGCTCTCCTGGCCGTGAGTGTTGCCATTCATCTATCCCCCCTCCCATGTTGACTTCGGTAGAAATCACAGTTCTCACCGTTGGCATGGCATATTACATCCTGAATCTGTATCTCTGTATCCGATTATCAAAAGGATTAAATTACTTGCATTTGCATTTTGAACGGTCCAGTGTGTCTTCGCAATATGGATTGATTAATGATTAAGAGCATGCGATAAATATATAATATCGTTTAAGAGCGTTTTAAAGGTGTTTAAAGAGTACACTTAAAATCGTTCGGGTTAATTGGGATAAACAGTTTAACGACATTTTATGGCAGCGTTTCCAAAAGTGTGTTCCGCTGAACTCTTGGGTTCCGTTAGAGGAAGACAATTCGCGGGTTCCGTGAGCTAGAGTATTAATCAGACTTCTAGGTAAAGACAATAGTTCAGTGGGAACATTTCATTTAAAATAATTTTTAAGCTAGCTTTTGTGAATTAAAATTGTATATTGCCCGATAAATGTTTAAGAACATTATACCAGAATATGGTTTGTTTACGTCGGGTTCCGTTAAATTGATGTTCACATCAAAATTCTGGTCTTATGGCATCAAGTCCGTTAACTGCGATACGAATGTTCTCCAAGCCTGTGAAGTGTGAAGCCGTCATCGAGGAGCGGTTGAGGAATATGTAACACTGGCAGATAGCGTTTTAAAGGTGTGTAACGGGAGGCGTGAATAATTCAGTCTCTAGCGACATCTTGGGGCTGCCCTAGCCGTCAACGTCGACCTTACTTGACCTTGCCGTACAATGTTTAACTTACAGTTCTGCTTAATCGCCGATGAGTTTGTTGTACGTTTCCAATGACATCCGCGCATGTTCACAAGGCCTGTATAACGCAAAGTTGCACAGGCCGTCGAACAAGTATTTCAGGCGTACTACTTCCTCGATCAACCAACAGCGCCGCCTATCGTACACAGAGTGTCTAAGAACCTATTAAACCGTTGTTACGTGGGTGATCGACTAAAAATGGTCCAGGACGACTAAAACCGCAAAGCGTGTAATTGCACACAAAATGCAGCAACTGCTAATTCTATACGCGTCTTCAGTCATTTACGTACAACCAAGGTATGTAGAAATTTGAATACGGGTTCATAAGCCTTAGGCCTACGAGTTACTTATTGATAGGCCTATCAAGCCATATAGTTGCACGAAGACTCAGTTTAGCATTATGTAGCGCCAGTTGAAACCGTTGCAAGTCTAGTTTAGGACGAACGTAGATCGCATGTATGATCTATATGTCGCCTAATCGGATTAATTACTATGATGAACACGGTTCAACGTACGAGCTGTAAGGTAAACACTGTAATGCATTTTTACTGTTCTTCTGGGCTACTGATTGCCAGGGGCGTCTACACCATAGAAACCGTAGAGCAAATGCTCCGTCCAAGAAATGGGGGGGGGGAGATCTGTCAATGTGTGCCACCATTTTGGGGGGGGGGATGAAGGGCGAGGGGAAAAAAGAGGGGGAAAGGAAAGTTGCTCCAATGACTTAGGGGGATAGATGCCCCTGCTGATTGCTATCTGGCCTTATTACACGGAGTTAGCAATCTAGAGGTTTAAAACAGCGCCTTTTAAGCAGAGGCGCCGGTAGGCTTAAAAAATTGGACGCACACCCAAAAAATGGGCGCACATTTGGCCGTACAATTGGCCTACGCCTAGTTCACGTGTAGCAGTTTTTTGCATATATAATTATGTCTAGACTCTAAACCCATTTGTATGGAGACAATTGATATAGCGTCTTCACCGTGTTTATGAAAAACCCTGCATTACCGCTCAGTGAACTACTTAATTCGAATAGTTTTACACTAATCGAATCTAGGAGTGGACAAAAAGTGATCAAGTGCAATATTTGATTAAATGAAATGATGCATGTTTATAGGATGGTCTCTGTTCCTAAAAGAGGAACTCTTGGCAACGCCTAACGTGAGATATCTTGGGCAAGTCACGTGCAGATTCCACGGATGACTTGAGAGCAAGCAGTCAACCATGACGACTCAAGAAATGAAAGATTATCTGACGGCGAAAAATATCTCAGAACTCTTTCAAGTAATTGTTTATTTAACATATGTTCCTCTCATCCCCCTCCCCTCATCTCACATCTCCCTCCCCTCCTCCTCGCTTCTCTCCTCTCCTCTCCCTCCCCTTATACTCCCTCAACTACCGTCCTCCCATCCCATTCCCTCCCGTCCCTCCCCTCATCTCACCTCCCTCATCCCATCTCACCTCTCTCCTCCCTCCATTCCCTCCCCCCTCCTCTCCCGTCCTCTCCTCTGTTCTCCCCTTCTCTTCTCTGTCCTCTAGGCGATGATACGCTTTGGTAATGAATGCATAAATATTTATGCATGTATGTATGCATGTATGCATGATGAATATAGTTCATTTTGAATACCTCAGAAATGCGCTGTACCTACGATTATCTAGCAGATCCGAGAAGAAAAGCCCGGCGTATGAAGAGTTAGCGAGGAATTCTAATGTGAAGGAATGCTGTATATCATCTCTAGTGCGATAATAGATTTTGCGCTAAACGATCTATGAAGCATCATTAATAATTGGACTCTGCAGAAGTTAAGCGATGTTATGCTGCATCCGTTGCCCAACAGCAACGTCATATAGTGAACATATCGTAGCCATTTGACAAGACTGCCCATCTGAGATCTTTATGGCATACATATTGTGTAGGTAACCTGGCACAGTATAGATGCCATATGAAAATCACACGAAGCCAGATGGTTTGCGCATATGCATCCAATAAGGGCTGTCGGTTGCAAACCAGATGAATCTAGGGATCCATACCGTATGGGGTCACATGTGTAGCCCATTTGGTTGCCATGTGCCTTTGCTGTTGGGTTTGGTATGTAAGCTATGCTTTAATTGTAGAGCCTGACCTTTGGTCTAACGGTCCATCGACCTCAGAATCCGATCGAGTACCTAAGGCATTGCCTCGACATCGTACAAGAAATCGGATGGAAGAATATCCGGATAGACACCTTCCTCTCTCGCTTACCTCTGGTTCCGGGTGACTGCACGACGATTGTTAGCAGCAGCAGCAGCAGCCTTGATTCAGTGTCAAAGGATGTTCGAGAAGACTTCGGTCGAATCCTTCGCGGGTCTTTCCACGGTCTTCCAGAGCTGCCTTCTAACATTGTCCGAATATTTCTCAGCAGCACTTTCTCAGGTAACTTATGCAAGATTTCTCCGTCTGTCTGCGTGTCTGTCTGTCTGTCTGTCTGTGTGTGTCTGTCTGTGGGTATCTGTCCGTGTGTCTATCAATGTGTCTGTGTTTCTGTGTTTATGTGTCTATGTGTGTCTATGTGTCTGTATGTGTGTTTGTGTCTGTCTATGTGTCTGCATGTGTGTCTGTCTGTGTGTCCGTATATCTATGTGTGTCTATGTGACTGTCTGTCTGTGTGTCTGTCTGTCCCTCCGTCAGTCTGTATGTATGTCTGTCTGTCTGTTAAAAGCAATGTGGTATGGTTATGGCAGTTGCCCACTGGCCAACGCCAACGCTGTCCCAGAACTCTTAGGCTATAATAATGAAAATTGAATATGATAAAGACGAGCTGTCTAGAGTTAGGTGTCACGACAAATGGTTCACGAACAAATGGTTCACGACAAGTGGTTCACCGTCAAATGGTTCACGATCTCTTTTCATTGAGAATCCAGCTTTCAGTTTCAGTTATATTCTGAAATTCTGCATTCTTTCAACGATAATCAAGCTTCTAGTTTGAGCTCTATTTTCATCGGCTATCCAGCCTCTAGTCTGATTTGTTTTCATCGCTCTCCAGCTTCTAGTTTGAGCATTTTTAAATGGCCATGCAGTTTCTAGCTATCTTTGAATTTTATTCTCAACTGTTTCATCGCTCATCCAGCTTTTAGTTTGAGCTTGATTATCGATGAATATATATATAACTGAAACTAAAAGCTGGATTCTCGATGAAAATATAGCTCAAACTCGAAGCTCAAACTGGAAAAAGTCAACCATTTGTCCGTGAACCATTTGTCTTGAACTATTTGTCCGTAAACCATTTGTCGTGGAGCCCTTGAGTTAAGTGTTAGCGTCGTATTCTTTTTGCCCGGAATACAAGGGTGGGTGGCCAGTCCTCTCCCTTGCCGTCTAGTCTTCCCACCGACAGCGTACGGTCAGTGTACTGATCATGTTCGAGTTCCGTAGGCCTAGGGGTGCAGATGGAGCAGAAATCTCTAAACAAATTTCTTTCCTGGGAGGGATTTGAACACCAACCTCTCGGTTCATAGTTCATATCATATATTGTATACTATATGTTTTATATTGTATACTATATGTTTTACATAATACATATATATATATATTATGTAATACATGTATACATGTAATAATGTATTCCATAATATGTATATATATATATATATCATGTAACGCATATAGTATACACTATACGGTATATACTGCCGTATCATCTAGGGCATGGGCTTATAACTAAACATATTTTATTGAAGTTGGACGAATTTTATGGATGACCCTACAGAGGGTGAAGTGAAGGGGTAAGGCTCCAAACTAACAAGTGACTTTGCAACCGGAAGTGCATTAGAAAGCATGGCACTGATGCTGCATTGCAGACTTCAGGGCGGAGCGAAACGCCCTGGCTCGTCATGCCTACCAAGACCTCGAACGTCACTGCGACCAGCTGGGCCTTGACTTCCAGGTGGTGGACCTTCGGTGGGGAGTGACGAACGAGATAGTCAACGACCACCAGGTGTCCGAACTGTGCCTTAAGGAGATCGCCGCCTGCCAAGCTGTGTCCTGCGGTCCGAATTTTGTGGTAAGACTCCAGGTGTCGGTTGATAAAGGCATAAATTTCTGCAGGGAATCTAGGCAACAGCCCATCGTGAAATTTAGAGGGGGTCCAACACATTCCACATATTTAGGCGTTGGATTTGTTTTCTTGAGCCACCGTAAAGCTATGGAAGAGCTCCCATGTCCCTAGTGCAACGTAGGGGAGGTGCTCATTTCCCTCTTCGGCCCATGATTCCGCAATGGACAAGATCCTGGACACGGAGTCAGCTCGTCACGGGACTTGCCGTTTACCAAATTCTACCGCTTGGCAACGGAGAATCGTGTGCGCAAACAATTCGCCCAGGGTCGTTGCTCGGAATCTGCTTAGCAGAGTCGAACCCGCAACCTTTCCTACATGTTCTGAATAAATTCATAACAGACTGACTAAGCAACTTCATATGATAATAGTGAACATGGCGGAATTAGTTAACCAAAGAGAGGCCACTCCTTCCTTAGTTTCGTCTATTGCCTCATTTGTAAAAAATGCAGCACGTAATTTAAACAGTAGTCAATTAACTCCACGAGTGAGGCGGACGTTGAGCTGCAGGCGCTTTTACCTGATGGTTTTCCGAAGAGGCGTTGCATCGATTCAAAAGTTTTCGTCATGGAGATCAAACATTTCTAGAGGTGGGAAGGAGCATTCTTTTCCTTATCAATCAGCTACTGACATTACCAAATTTATCAACATCACCATCAGTACCATGATCTTGTTGTCGTCATCATCATCATAGCTACTTCCATTGTCACAATCACCATTACCATCATGATCATCCTCACCACCACCACCATCACCACCACCATCATCATCATCATCATCATCATCATCATCATCATCATCATCATCATCATCATCATCATCATCATCATCATTACCACCATCAGCGTAGGCGTACCATTACTATCTTCATCATCATCATCGTCATCATCTTATCGTTATTATTATCATTGTCGTCGCCGACGTCGTATCTTAGTAGTCTGATGTTGCTTTAGACATTCGTCGGAGATCGATATGGCTTCCGGACATTTCCGGACTCGATCGAGGCAACAGAGTTCAATTTGCTCACCAGTCTCTGCGGTGGAGCGACCTCTGTCGATCGGGTGAAGGTCCTTCGTGATTGGTACAAAGGAGATGACAACGCCATACCTGCACGATACGTTCTACAGGTACTGAGACGTTCACTGAATTTTACTCGATTGTTTCTTTTCTGTTTACATATGGGGGAATTTTTATCTTCTCCAATAAAAAATTATACCTTAGGACATTTTGTGTGGGACACACTTGGATACGTTGATGTGACCACAGGAATTTTTCTCGGGAATTTTGTCCAGGAAAATCTTTTATCATGTTGCAGTGCTCCAAGAAATTGTAATTGTAAAGCTGTAATTGATATCGCAATTAGTTTGTATAGCATCTCTTAAGAAAATCTTTCCAGCTAATTCGCCTGCGGGTCCAACCTCCATGGTCAGAGTAAATAGTGGAAATTTACCACAGTAGAGTAATTAAGATGCGGATGGTTTTTACAATATTCGCGCGAGAGAAAGAAGCAAAACGGGACAAAAGAAGAAAGAGAAACTTGGGGACAATATTTCAATAGGTGAGAATGAAAATTTGCTATTGTGGATTGCAATTTGATGCCTAAACAATTCAACTGTTTTCAGCCGATCGCTTCTAAACTCAAGTTTTTCAATTCGATGGATCCAGCGTTCACCCGCCAGAAGCAGGCAGACGCCAGCGAATGGGAGAAGCTGTCTCATATGATCCAGTCGTCTCTCCGATCGGCCGCTAAGAAGGCCGTCAAGAGGCAATTCATGAGAAAGCAGGATGCAGAAAAGTATTTCATTTCAGGTGAGGAAACACAGACTGTTGTAGCTCATCACGTTTATGCACTTTTGGGCGTTATTTCCAGGTGCTGGGAAGGCTGAACAGGGTGCGATTTGAGGGGCGAAACATGCAAGTCACATCTGCCCATAGGTTTACTGGTTTAGACTACCTCAATGAAGATACAGTTCCCTGCTATCAATCTTCCTTCTACTGCTTCCAAGCTCTTTTAAATATTGTACTCAAGGTATGAGTGACAGTATGGCTGATAATGGATGGGATTGAACGCCACATCTAGGTAATGTCATTGCTTAACACTTTCTTCACATAAATCGCTCCACATTAGATAATTATATTTCGGGAATCGTCACGTCTGTGGATTCCACAGTGTGGAAGTTGGAACCCTCACTATGAGTGTAAATCTACAAACCTTTGGCCGTACAGAACAAAGAGGGAAAGGCTAGTATGTGTAGGCTACACGTCGCTTTAAGACGGTGCAATGGTTCCTTAGATCATTCGTAGAATGGAACTGAGTCTAGTGATAGAATATGGTGTTTGTTGGTTAGTTGGTGTCTAACGACACCGTGTTGCAACAAAGATGATAACCGTGGCCATTCCTATCCTTCCTCTAGCCTTGGGACTTGCATTGCCAGGGTACGAGCAGTGGGAGAGCTAGAACATATTGCGGAAAAGTATTTCCCTTAAATTCAAGATAATAAATGATCCTGCAGTGTCGTAGGTTGGTTAAGAATCGGTCGAATTGATTTCTGATAATTTGTAATGTTTAATTTTTTTAATGTGTTACTGTTGCAACGTGTTTGCCGCAGTCACCGAAGGCGAAATTTCTCGCGGCATCTTCGACTCTGCGGACGCAAGAAAGCGAGCCTTGTGCTTCATCAGAACCTTTGACGAGATCAGTGCAGATCTGGACAAAGAGAAACTCGGAGTCTTGGGGCGATTCGTCGACATCTCCTCCGACAACCGAATAGATAAGGAAGCCTCAGTGATGCTGTGGCGTCTGAGAGCCAGACTCAGCAGCTGCGACGTTGGTATGCGAAGGTACGACATTTCGTGGAAGGGAGTGGCAATCGAGCAGTCATCTGAATACGACGACTACTTGGATCAGTTCTGTCGCGACTTTGTGTCCGAGATGAAATCCCTCATAAGCACAAGAAACGCGAACATCTCGGGACTCCACAAGAACCAGAGGGAACTCTACTGCGAGGTCTTACATCACGCCCATCTAGCCTTGCTCAAGTCGAAGGTATGCTACGGACGAGAGGCGACCTTCGATCAGATGAGAAACTACCTCCTATCTTCCACGGACAGCCCGCGACGTCCTCTTGTGGTCTACGGTCCATCTGGGAGCGGGAAGACCGCAGTGATGGCCAGGGCTGCTGTCATGGTTCAGAAATGGATGGCATTTACAAAGCCAGTCGTTATCCTGAGGTTTCTGGGAACATCTCCGGCAAGTTCAGACGTGGTGTCGACGGCTAAATCAATTGTGGCGCAGACATATCTGGCATTTGGCCAGAAACAGCCAGAGCAGCTGGACCAACTCAGCAAACTGGGCGACGTTCGTAGGGAGGTCATGGAGATGCTGAGAATGGTTGCCAGCGATCATCCGGACTCTGCCCTCGTGATCATGCTCGATTCCGTGGATCAACTATCCCCAAGAAACGGCGCTCATGAGTTCAGCTGGGTGCCACGTCATCTCCCGAAGAACACCTTCTTCATAATGTCCGTCGTATCAGACAGGTGCGATTACCTGGAGAAGGCGAAGCAGAGAGTCAACTGCGACGACTCGTTCGTCTTTCTCAATCCGCTGTCCGACGATGCGGTTCAGCAGTTCATCGAAGCCCACCTCGCCAATCACAACCGTTCTCTCACCTCAGACCAACTGGACATCGTACTTGTAGCCATCGACCGCTGCTGCAACCCGCTATTCGTGAAGCTCGTCATCGATATGGCAGTCAAGTGGACCTCATACACGACGGTCTGCGTCAGAGACCTTCCAAACGATATGCCTTCCGCCATCATGATGCTTTTCGAATCCGTCGAGGCGACTTTCGGACAGGTCTTCGTATCGCACGCGATGGGGTACCTGACTTGCGCGCGGGGCGGACTGACGGCCGTTGAGATGGATGACGTGCTGTCCTGCGATGACCAAGTCCTCAACGACGTCTACAGGTACCACGATCCGCCGCTGGAGGGCACCGTTCGCATGCCGTCTCTGATGTGGGCGCGCATCAGCGAACGGCTACGCGAATACCTGACGGAGAGACAGGTTGACGGGAAGACGGTCACGACCTGGTACCATCGACAGTTCTGGGAGGCGGCGGAGCAGCGCTATCTGTCCGATTCCGTAACGTTAGTGTCTTATCATCGGCGTCTTGCTGAGTTGTACGACCAGGAGAGCGGCATTCGAAGAACGATCGTGCTCAGTCACCGTCGAAACAAGGTCGTTGTCGACGCCGATCGTAAGGTCAAGCCACAGCCATTGACGGAGCATAATCTTCGGAAACTGGAGTGTCTTCCGTTCCACGTCATCTGCTCCGGCGACGTGGAATATTTGAAAGAGAGATGCCTAGTCAACTTTGTATGGTTGCGGACGCTGACGCGAGCAGTCGGCCTGAACGCAATGATCAACGAGTACCGTACAATGGCAGAACATCCAAGACTCATCCATGACGCGTCGATTCGACTTGTCGGCGATCTCTTGCGGATTTGCTACGATTCACTCAAGTGTGACGCCGATCTGTTCGCCTACAACGTCGTCGAACGACTTGCAGTCGACTGTGACACTGATGAGTTGCTGCAGAAGTTCGCTGGCGATGCGAAGCAGTTCATGGAGCAGACAAAACAGCCAAGCATGTATCCGACGCACTCCATGAAACTCCCAGGTCTCGACAGCCCGCTCAAGTTCACTGTCATTGTCGGAAACGAGGGCTTGCTGTCTGAGGACGGCAGAGTGGTCGTTTGCAAGTTCAGCGAAAAGAATTCGCACACTTGCCGCATCAACGCGTTCAACCTCCAGACGCTAGAGCTGACGGCTTCGATTCTTCTGACGAAAGCATCACCGGTGGCGATCACCAAAAACGGTCGGCACTTCGCCTATCTGGACGGAACATTTCTCAAGATGTGCGAAACTGAAACGGGTGAACTGCATCGCGAGTTTTCTTTATTCCAGCAGCCTCAGCCAGAGGTTACATTTCAGACGGTCCGCTGTCTGACGATAAGCCAGAATCAGAGGTACATGGCAGCCGGTCTGAAGCTCGTAGTATCCAGCAAAACGGAGGTAGGACAGCGGGGAACGTATTCTTTTATAGGAGTCATCGACACGCAGGCGTTTGGTGAGGTCCTGAAAACCGTTAAGGTCAAGGGAAAGAAGGTTGTTGACGGTCTGTGGTTTGTCTGCAACGATACGAAACTCGTGGCAACGTTCAGACACCGGTTGCTCGTCATCAGTGTCCCAGACTTGGTTGTCGTCAATGAGGTGTCGAACGGCTACACGTACTACGGGATTAATACGCTTATGGTTGTTCCAGCGACAACACAAGTTCTCGTCGGCACCACCTCACAACACGGCTGCAAGGTTCTGCGACTAGACGTCGATAACTTCGCGCAGACTTGGAGCCCGCTGCTGCCCCTTGAAAGGAGCCAAGAATGCGAGGCAGTGCCTTTCGGTCTCGTCTGCACGCCAAGCGCTGGGAAAGTACTGTTTGGCGCTGCTGGGGTTGGTCGTATGGTTCGAAACGGCCAGCTGTGGACGTGGAACCCAAACTCCGGTGAGACGGACGTGATATCTCTTGGCGTGAAACAGTGGAAATTCTGTACAGGTCTCGCCGTTCTGGATGATTGGAGATACGCAGTGCTGGGTTGGAACAAGGGCGACATCAGCATATGCGATCTGACGGAGAGACTAGAAGTGCTGAGCTTTCAAGCTCACGGGAGCCAGATCAACCTGCTGCGCGTGACGCACGACGGTGAGAACATCGCCACCCTGTCCGACGATCATAACCTGAAGCTGTGGGGGGTGCGACAGCTGTTGGATTCCATTAGAAAACAGAGGAAAATCGATAGCCAGAACGAAGGAATGGTACCAAGTGAACGAGAACAACTTCGTGTCATCAATGAGCGAGACGAACATTGCGTAGGAGTCTGTGTCCTCGGCGAGCATGCCGTCAGCGCAAGCCACATCGACGAAGAGGGACTGAAGTTCTGGCATTTGAATTCGGGACTCCTCGAGCCGACCCTGACCGCGGACTTCGACAGTCAGTACAAGAAATCGCTGACCAGGAACGGGATCAGCTTCACGAAACGCTGTTACGCCGTAGTTCAATGCTTTTCGGATTACTTGCTCTACTCGCGGAAGCTACGCCGGTCCATTTCCTGCTGCGTGGTCCAGGGCTTTCGGAATCCGTGGAAGATCGTAGCCCACGAGTTTTTCCGGAGTACCTACTTGACCCTTGCAGTTGGAGACGACCGAGAAAAGTACTGCGGCGCATTTAGAGTTTTCCTTTTCTGTGACGGTTTCATTGACGTTCGCGACCCGAGTCTTCGGTCCCTGTACACGATCGAGGTTCCGAAGATAACCGAAGACATTCCGAACTTGGAATCGAGCGCCGGGAAGCGCAAGGTTCTCAGGCTCAGTTGCAAACTGGGAATTACGACCGACTGGAAATATCTCGTCATCATCAATCCCGCTTTCAACGGAGGCGCGTATCTGGACGTTGTCAGTCTGAAGTCGAGAACCTACTGCTGTCGAATCGTACTCGAACAGAAAACGCCGTGGAGGGTTCTGCATGACGGATTCTACTTCCTGACACACAACGATGGACATTCGAACGATTACAAACTCGTCCGAGGAGACGAGATGGCATCCGCTCAGGGAACCTACCACTATAGCTGTCTCATTAAATGTGATAAACCACTTCTTTCGAGCGACTTGGAACTCGGCATCCAGCTCAACGAGAGCGACAGCTCGATCGAGGTCTGGCAGACCGGAAGTCCCACAAGGCTCTGCGTGTTCCGTGGTCACTCAATGATGGTAACTTCCGCCACGTTTTCGTCGGACAAGCGTCTTGTGGTGTCCGGTTCGCTGGACAACACAGTCCGTCTGTGGTCAGTAGCGGCAAAGCAACAGCTCTGTGTTTTCCATACTTACGGAGCCGTGGAACAGGTGTCTTTCGATAGGACGGCAACTTATGTTGTGGTTCATGGAAGCTCTGCGCCTATGAGGAGGCGAGCACTCGTCTTGAAATTGGGGAACGTCAGTAAGACAAAACAAATAGGAAATTGCAGTTGAGCTTCAATCCCGTGATAAAGAAGAAAATTCTGTTGACGAATTTTGGACAATTCAGGATGGGTCACTTAATGTAATGACGACCATTTCTATAGCAGCGTCCTAAGGGAGCTATTACTATATTGCGTCGGGCCCATATAGAACCAATATTCCTATATGGGACACATTTTAAGCCCATGTGGGTCCTTGGGCGTCGGGAGGGGGCATTTGTCCCCCTGGAGTTTGCAAATATTATTTTTTAAATAAACTCTTTTGATTATTATGATTATAACAACAGTCCCAACGCGATTTTCAATGCAAAAAACACTTCGTTATATAGGTAAAGTCCTTGACCATTATTTATTTTTAAAGTTGTCATGTGTTCTGTGTTCTGTGTTGAATCTATGCAAAAACGTTATTGCTCCCCCTACGAAATTTTGCCCCCCTAAAAATTCATGCGGACGCCCAAGTATGGGTCTCGTCTAATGCCCATGAAAATGTTGGCTGAGTAGCGTGCTTAACAGTGTCAATTGTCAGCGCAGGTAAACATTGCAGATGGAATTTCAGTTGTTTTTTAAAGCATGAAGACTCAGCCTCTTTGCCTAAAGTAAAAACTGAACACCTGCGATTTGTTTTGTGACACTGTAATTATGTTCCAAAATAAATCTCGGAAGAGTGTTCAATTTTTGCTTTAGGCCAAGAGGCTGAGGCAAAGAGGCTGAGTCTATGCTTAAAAAAACAACAATACACTGTGACCTGAAATTGTAAACTTTTATTCAGAAACACCAGTTACTAGGTGTTCCAAGATGATCGTAATCTTCCTTTTACCGGTTCTGAGAATAAAAAAAACGTTAACTAGGTAAATTTAATTTGAATGGAAATTACAATGATGGAAAATAAAACAGGGTTCACACTATGCATGACTCAATAAATAATTGTTCTTTGTTAGGAAACGAACGATGACAAGATGCGTTTACCCCGCAACTTAGTGTTCTCGCAAATATTCTCTCCAGGCATTCCTCAGAAGAATAAGCTAGATTGACGGAATTCAAGGGATTCATCTATTCAAGTCTAAAAAGAATCAGTTTTTGAAAACCGTAATTCGAAATAACATAACATAGCATAAAATAATCAACTAAATAAAAAGATAAGACGACAGTAATTGAAAACTTCAGTGCTAACCTGGCATCCTAAACAATCAATGACAATAATGAAACTAAAGGCTGCAACGGGGTTGTGAAGTCAACGGCTCTAAAACTAACTCCTGTGGTTTTGAGCCGGTTTCAAGAGATCGATATTCAGCGAGGCACGAGAACCTCCTGCAGCGCTTAGAATGCATCGTGTCCAGAGGCGGCAATCTTGTTTGACAGGTGGGGGGGGACACGGGACACTTTTGAAGTAAAGAAGTAAGTATTTAGGCAGCGAAGAGACGCAGGTGTGATCCACTCTAGACTCATACTACGGATTGCAGAGGGTAGGCAGTGTGATTCTCGTTAACGTTAACGATAACGAAAATGTTCGTTAACGAACAAAAAATGATTTCGTTAACGATAACTATAACTGTAACTAAAAAATATCATTAACTATAACTATAACTATAACGAAAATAACACTAACGAAAATGCATCGCTATTTTCGTTAATGAAATAAAAAGTGCAATATCGATATTTTAATAATATCGTTTGAAATTATCCTGTTTATTGTTCCCAGATAAAATGACAAAATGTGCTGCATATTCTCTTTGCGAATATCATGGGTTCTTTTCGAAAATCTAATAAATTATTTCGAGTTTCTTTATGATGGAAAGATAATTTTTCTTTCGATTGTTAATATTAAAGAGTGAGAAACTTGTTTTGATTTTAATTTTCTATGTTAAAAGGAATATTATAAAAAGTTACCATGTTCATGTTCAAATTAGAAATGTTCATAACGAAAATCGAATTGAATACACATTTAAAAGAAAACGAGATTGTATTAATGGAAAAAATCCATTAGATATCTCTGACAGACAGTGATTCCACATGTACTGTTGACATTAAGTAGGCCCTGTCAAATTCAAATCTGAATAACAACATTTTGTTTTTTAGACAATTTCAATTCTTTTACATTTGTTAGAGTCATAGAAATTTTCTGGATGGGGTAATTTTCTATGACATAATTTTGTTGGGAAGTCCTTGAATGTTTGACGGTTGTTGGTAAGGGGATGAGATCAAAACATTTTTGACATAATTAATCGATAACCCCATAGGGACCAAGCGGAGCGCCATTGAGGCTATTGTTACTATGTAGCCTACTAACTAAAATTAACTAAAATAAAAAGTCCAATAACTATAACTATAACTATAACTAAAAAATAATACTAACTATAACTGTAACTATAACTAAAATGAAAAACCATTAACTATAACTGTAACTATAACTAAAATAAAATCTGTAAGGAGAATCACACTGAGGGTAGGTATACTGTTTCCCCCCCCCCCCACTCTTAGGTGGGGTCTTGTTTTCCTCGACCCCGGGATCGCCGCCCTTGATCATGTCGTAGGCGAACGGTTGACCGAAAGCATTCGTAATGCGACAGTTCTAAAGTTAGGTGTATGGACCTTTCGAAACGCCAAGGACAGATGCAAATATAATGACGACTTACTTGTCATGGCGTTTTGTATGGCTGCTGTCGACTTCTGAACACCAAGTCGGAATTTTTCCATTTCCGGTTTCAGCTGATGACCTCGTTGAAACATTACGAGTGACATTTCAAATTCTCCTCTTGCGAAAAGCACCTCCGCCTTCTGAAGCAATGCCTTCAGTGCACATTAAAACAAGAATGTTCGTACAGAATTCAAACAGTGATATCAAAGAAATGAATGGAAGTATTTGTTAGGTGATGTTTAAAACTTGACAACGCTGTGCCATAACAAACATGATTAACATCGCCGTCCCCGTTTGTCTATAGGCGATGGTACTACCGGGATACGGGCAGTGGCGGAGTTAAGAGAAGCACTCAGTAATGTCGACATTAAAAAAGAAATTCGTTGAGGCATGACTAGTCAGGTTCAATTCTAAGTCCAGATCAAATTACCGAGTTTAGATTACGAAACGATTACAATACGATTTTACGATTAGGCCTATCATATTATTGCGTTTACAAATTTCCGAATAAGAGTTGAGAAGTTGGGTTATACCCCCGATATGGTTAGATGTTTTCATTACAATGCAAGATTAGGGCCTACAGTAACGAGTTCAAGACACATAAGTCTACATATACGATTCAAAGTTTACAAATACGATTCAAAGTTTGCGTTTATGGTATGATTACGCTTCAAAAGAGATTCTTTAGAAGTGTGATTACGCTCCGAAAGAGACCGTAATCGTAATCTCGAAATTTCTACAGCGCCCAAAAAAGCGAAGTCGCGGGAACAAGCTTATTCACAGGCGAGATTGTATAGAGGTGTGCAGAAAGTGTTAACTTCGCCTTTTCACCTTTTACGCGTTTAGCCTACGAATATGAGTTTGACGTATGCGATTAAGAGTTTACGACTTACAAGGAATTGTGTTAAGGTAACGATTCCAAGCTATGGATGGCAATTAACTGCGACAATTACGAGTCTACGACTATGAATTATCGAGGATAGGATTATGAGTTTACGATTACATTTTGAGTCGATGAATGTGACTATACTTCGTTATGATTACGATTTCGTGATTATGACTCTCGGCCTGTACTAAGATTGGCATTGATAAGAAAACAACTGCAGACCTCGGTATTGTTCGGATCCAACTGCAACGCAGAGTCCGCATCGTCCAGAGCCATACTCAGCTTCCTCAGCTTCAGAGATGCTTTAGATCGACCAATCAGAACGTCGACGTCTTTGTCATTCAATTCAAACGCCTGAATTTTGAGATTTTGACAGCTTTTCAATTCCTTAATTAAAGATTTTATTCGGGAGTATTCACAGACTTTAGGTAGTTCTCTTAAGCTAGATCAATCGCCCTAGATTCCGACCTAGCACCGGAACATACAAAACAACCTGCTTATAGCGCACTCGATTTGACATAGCGCCGGTGTGAGCTCATCTCCCTGACGTGGCTTTTGTATGGCGCTGAGAAATTTCGGAGATTGTCACATCGTCGTAGTCAAATTCTTATTGCGCTATATGAATCCAGTCGAAATTAGATAGATCAGAGAAACCGGAAACGAGGCTACGATGGGCAGGCCGGAAGTACCCATTAGGCGAATCGACAGCAGCTTACGTAGGGGCCCCGTGCCATCAAAGGATTCCATTTGACGACGTCTAGAACTTTAATGCAGCGCTTTACTTCCGGTTGTTAAAAGCAATTGAGAGTTAAGCTGGAGAGAAAGGGAGGGAGCGTCCAAAATTACCTTGTACCTTGATGCTCTAAAAGCTCTTAATCCTGGTGGGTAAGCAAATGGGTGGGTGTTAAGTTTAACTCCAGTATGCTCCATTGACGTTCGATGGAACGTAAATTTGAGCGCTCACGTTGTAAACAGGGGAGTAAGGGTTTGAGCCTCCTTTTTAACGGGTACTGTGTAAGGATTTATGTTTGGTCGGTATGCATTGACGCTGAATAAATTCGTGATGATGATGATGATGATGATGATGATGATGATGATGATGATGATGATGATGATGATGATGATGATGATGATGATGATGATGATTTAACATTATATAGGCTATAGCGCAAAGAGCGTCTCTGATGTATTGTTCTCTACGACGGCGCTATATAAATGTTCATGTTATTGCAATTACAATAAAAATTCATGTAGCAATTATCGGCTAAAGTTGGTGCAATGTCTGCTGTGTTGCAAAGATTTTTCAGACAATAAGTGTCCTTGTTTATTTCCATACTTCATTACGAGTGGACAGTAGTTTACAAAGCAAATAGGACGCATACCTTGTTATAGTAAGTCAAAGCCTTGTCGTACTTGGCGCTCTTCAAAAGCGCCGCCGCCTCCGCCTTATATTGATCAAAGAGCCGCCGCTCTTTGAGGTCCGCCCGACGCGAAGCATCGCTCGCAGCTTGGATCATCTTTGAAAGACGCTTGTTATTTAATCAAAGGAGCTCGTTAATTCTCACTTCCATCCAACGACCTTCCATCTGCGCCTAATTACATTTCGCTATATTCGAAAAGACCAAAATTCGTTTGTTTGTATGACGATTTACTGATTTCAAACTATGACGCTGCTGTTACTATGACAACTGTTTTCTTTGACTTTGAACGAATGACGACAGAGAGGTGAATTACAAATAATTTGATGTGTGTGGTCTATGCTTAATGGGCTATTAATAGAACTGACGGTTATTTCTGTTGTGACGTAATTTTTCAAGCACGTAATAATCGCGTAGACGTCATGAATTTCAAATTGTCAGTTACTGTAAACACAAAATTTGTCACTGCACGCAATGGCCTAACCCGTCACTAGATTTTCGGGTGGTGCCAGACCCAAGCCTGGATAAAGGAGGATGTGATGTTAATCATCTGTGTTATGAAACAGCGTCGTTAAACAAAAACTACAAGAAATGACCAAAATACAATACGTATGGGACAAATTACACTGGTAGACCGGAAGTCCCACAAGGCTCTGCGTGCTCTGTGGTCACTCAGTGGTAGTCAATGGGCGTCCAGAGGAGGCATTTGCCCACTGGACGTCTCATAGGGAATATTTTAGTTCCAGATTTGTATACTCCGTCTGCTGTTTGTGGAATAAGTAGTCGTACAATCCATTTGTTCCAGGTCGTCCTGATTACTAATAGGGGCCTAAATAACCAAAGAAATTATACTTTGTCTTCCTCTTTTTCTCTCTTCCGTGCCGACGATGAGTTTTTAACAAGATGGCTCCATTTCTTCCTGTCTCTGATAGTATCCAGGGCCGTTCTCATGTCCATGTATTGTTCTTTAAGATCTTTCATCACGTTTTAAGAAATTATACAATTCAATTCAATTCAATTTGATGTGTGCTTACAGTAACTGACAATTTAAAATTCATGACGTCTGTGCGATTATTACGTGATTTAAGAAATCATAGAATTCAATTATGCAAGCCATCAATCCTTCATTTACTTTATAAGCAATTACACGCCAGATTGTGAGTCCTGGATGTGACTGATTTTTGTGCCAGCTGTTGGCTTATGCAGTGGCGGCGATCTTGTCTGAGAGGTGGGGGGGACACAGTCGGCCACGATCTCGTCGACGACCGGTTTTGGAAAATCATGTCCCAACAATTTTTTTTCAAAAAACTTCATCTCCGAAAAATTTCGCTTTCATCTCCGAAAAAAGTTTATGACCTTTTTTTTAGTCCTTCACCTCTTTTTACAACTTTTTCTTACACTATCCTTTTTCCCCACTTCTTCACTTTTCTTCCCCAATTTCATTTTCACCAATTCATCTTCGCAAAATATCGATTTCATCTCGAAAAAAGTTGATGACCTTTTTTTAGTCATTCGCCACGTTTTGCAACTTTTTCCCATCTCCTGGCAATAACCATTTTTATGATTTCTTCGTCTAAATTTTTTTAACTTTTTTGATGAATTCCTTCTTCTTTCTCATAATTTTCGGGGGGACACTTCTGCTCAAAAAATTTATTTTTACCTCATCTGGTCAAAAACGCTGCGAAAACCCTCACGCGCAATTACATTTCTCCGCCTTTTTGGTGTTTCTTCAAAATGTGGGGGGACAAATGCATGGAGTGTCCCCCACTCTTACAGGTGGGGGGACATGTCCCCCCTAGATCGCCGCCCATGGGCTTACGTATCAGATACACTGCAGTGAAATCGAGTGTCTTTAACAATTGAACGTAATTTCTGATTTCTGATGCTCGAATCATTCAGCTATCTTTGGTAGCCTACTACCCGCAGTTATTACCTTTGGTAAGAGCTCTGTATCACAGAGTCCATGCAGTCGTGGCTATTACTTCAAGCGCGGCCCACGCATACACAGCGACCTAACTAAGCGAAGTGCTTATTTACATGTAAACGGGCAGCATTGGTGAATAACCTCAACTAATATAATATTCTCTTGAAAATAATTAGCAGTGCCGAAGGCTTTACAATCGCTACAGAAACATCTGTACACACAATGGTAATGCCATTTATGCGGCCATAATGCGGGCATACGGGCCTGTCTGTTTGTCTGTCTGTCTTTCTGTCTGTTTTGTCTGTCTCTCTCGGATAAATCAACTTCAATCAGTTTTAAACTCTGCAGCTGGCTCGCTTAATGCCATTTATGCGGGTCTCTCTGTCTCTGTCTCTAGCCCTCCTCTCTCTGTCTCTGTCTGTCTCTGTCTGTCTCTGTCTGTCTCTCTCTGGGATAAATCAACTTCAATCAGTTTTAAACTCTGCAGCTAGTTCGGTTAATTGGTGGGATTCTGAAGTATGGTCATACATTTAACTACACGCGGGACGAGCAGCATTAGTTGCCTATGCGAAGACGCACTGATGCTTAGCTGCCTGGCATGTTGAGCTCCATCCTGTCTTTGAGCGCCGTGTATTCCAGTGTCATCATTACCAGGTCGTAAATCTCGTCGTTCTTGTGTAATCAGTTCGGAAGAACATTTGATGAATTTTCTCGGAAAGACGCAATAGGCCGTATGTCAATAAATAAATAAATAACACATAACCACTGCCCACACAGTGCGATCATTACAACAGTTCCAAAATGAGTTTCAAATCACTTAATGGACACTGCACGTTTACGTTTGAACGTTCGCATTTGAAGAAACCTACTTTCGATACAATGGAGTCCTCATTACCACTGAACGTCACAGAATCTTCCTATATATCGCAAACTGTTCGGCTTCTTAATTGACAGTATCTACTAAATGTCTTGTTTATTTGAAGTAACATGTCCAAAGCGTTTATCTCCAGACTTCGCGCCTGATAGACGAATCAAAGCGCGGACTGGCTTCAGCAAATCGAAAACAAGTCGAAGACGACAGCATTGATACACGCTAGCTAGGCCTACTGTTTCTGCACTGCATGCCGTAGCCTAATTAAGCGAGATATTGATGATGATGATGATGATGATGGGTACGATTTATATGGGAAACAGGGGAGTAATAATAATAATAATAATAATAATAATAATAGTAATATTTATTCTTTAATTAAGCGCCTGCAAACGCACTGCGCTGTACATGTACATGTTATGCGATAAATCTTAACTACTAACAGAACAGACAGCCTGCAATACACGGCGCAAATTGCAGCCTACAAAGCATGTCTGCCTATGGGACTGGATCTCTGTACCTCTCGCACTCTACGCCAAATGTTATCCAATGCGCTATCGGGCCCCCCAACTAGAGTAGGGTTGCCTCTCTGGCAACATTTCCAGTCGCTTTTCCAGCGAGGTGCATTTTCCACTACACTTGCTTCTGCCCGTAATTAAACTCTCCACTCACCTCTCCACTCATCACACTCAATATCTAATGACTTTTATAGCGCCATTGTACAAGACATCGGTTGATGAGTGAAATCGTTGTCAAGACACATAATCCATCGGAGAGGCCAGACTGAAATCCAGTGTACAAAGGAAACCAGAAACAGGTTGGCTAAGATATAGGTGTGCATCGTTTTCGATCCAATAGCTAACGAAACGGTCACACGGACTCTGTTGGGTTTTTGCGATGTTTATTGAAACCTTATGCATGTACCGTTGTGTATACGCAGAACTAGCAGTTCTACGTCGATGAGCTACAACTCGAATAAGGCACGTTAGAATTCGATAGACCATTACTGTAATAAGAACCGTTCCCAGAACAGCTGTAAACGGAAAGAGGTTGTCCATAAAGCGGGTTTCTAAGCCTCTTCCGGACGATTTGTCTTGAGATTCTCCGTCTTCTATGGTCTCCAGTCACGTAACGATGCCTCTCGCGATGATTTGAAGACCACTGCATTCTGCGCACACACACACACACACACACACACACACACACACACACACACACACACACACACACACACACACACACACACACACACACACACACACACACACACACACACACACACACACACACACACACACACACACACACACACACACACACACACACACACACATGTGTGTGTACTCGGCCTATCTAGCTGCAATTGTTTATGCTCTCGCATATGTGGCAATATTGACTCTGTGTGTTTCGTTTTCCTTTTCAGTAGGTGCAGTTTGTATGAACCTTTGGAAAATCCAGCGACGCTTTCGGCTTCATTTAAATTTTAAACCATTGGGAATTCGTATCGTAATCGTAATCTCCAATTTTCTAAAGCGCCACTGTAAAGCTGAGCGCAAAGCACCAGCTTATTCACGAGCGCTGCGACGTATCCGAGGGGTTTCCAGAAATCGATGTCCGTTGGTGGTCCGAGTCCGGTTGCCAGAGACCAGAGAGAGGCAGAGCAGCCGTTACGGAGGGTTTCGTTGAGAACGAGATAGCTTGGAAGGCAGAGGATCCGATGGATTAGGATAGGAAATGGATAGGATACGGAATTAGGTTCGTGCTGCTTGGTCATCGCGCTTCTTCGGCGACACAAGTTCTGACGTATATCCGCCGTATATATTCTGTTGCCTTCGTTGTTTGTCGAGCGAAAGGTGCAAAACGATACTCGATATCCTAATCGTAACGATAAGTAACCACTAAATATATAGAACGTTTGTTGCACCTGGTGTCTGGTAGTAAAGCACTGCTATATTGTGGCCTACCCAGCCAGGCATCATTCTGTGATCACACGCGATATTTGCACGCATCTGGAAATTTATTTAGAACCTTTTCTCAACACCTCAGTGGTGCCGGAACTGTCTCCCTGGCGCAACCACAGTAATCAATTGATTTCGGTTGACATGCTACATTTAGTGGGTTTACTATCAGATAAACTGTACACTCATTAATGCTCGTGAATTTGAAGGATAATAGCTTCGTGTCAGGAAGAACCAAACTGTTGGACTCCGAGAACGACAACAACTTTGTGAACGGTAGCAACTGCTGAGCGAGAAGAGAATATCCGTGAAGGCCGCAGAGTTAAACAGGATGTCGTCTTCCCAAAGCATCATTGTCTGCTGTTCCCCGAGAAAACATAGCTTTCGTCAGACATTACCATGGTCAGACATTACCATGGTCAGACATTACCTTGGTTAGACATTACCTTAGTCAGTCATTATCTTGGTCAGACTGACTCAGACAATACTTTGGTAAGACATTACCTTGGTCAGACATTACATTGTTCGCACATTACCTTGGTTAGACATTACTCTGGTCAGATATTATTTGGTCAGACATTACCTTGGTCAGAAATTACCATGGTCAGATGTTACCTTGGTCAGGCATTATCTTGGTCAGACATTACTCTGGTCATACATTACATTCGTCAGACAGTATAGGTGGGCCGTCTTCGGGTAGCACTACTTTCTGCGGTGACGAGGCGTTGTTTTTGTGAAGCGACGATCATTTAGACGCGCAGACGAATCGGGTCCTGTACGTTGGTCAGCGAACGTTGCGCCGTCCAATGTTTGCTCATTTTCCAATAGCAATGGTGACTTCGATATTTGCAAGAGCAATGAAAAGCCGACGAAGTGAAAATTTTTCATACCAAGAACAGTCCGAGCTACTACCCGAAGCACTCGCTCTGTGACGTAACATATCGGACAGATAAAATATCATGAAGGGAGGAAAGAGAGTCCTCCAAAAAAACTTCTGCTGTCAAACGCGATTGGTTGCATTACACGAGTACTATTCCTTGATTGGCTGGCTGTAAACATAACAATTGGTTTCTACGAAATCGTTGAACGTGATTGGTTGGCTAAGAGTCATATATCATTCCTTAACTGGTTGGTTTTGTGTTTAACAATCGGTTGCTGTTACAGCGTTGACCGCGATTGGTTGGCTATAAATATAACAAATGGTTGCCATGGTTTCCAGGATTAGTCTATTACCATGTTGCCTTGCGCAACCCATGGTCTAATTTCCTGCTTTGTGATTGGGTGAACAAATCTTCCGCTTTTTTCTGCGCTAGACGCTGCTATGCAAGCGTTCGTCCCGCTTTTCCGACTCGACCGGAAACGATGCACACGTGACCTGACACGTGACGTGGTTGACGGCCTTCTCCGCGCGACCGGGATCTTTCCCGATTCCGCACGAAAGTCGACGCATGAGAATTCGGTTGTCCATGAGCGAGTACTGGGAGATGGACCTGGCCAGGGAAAGGTTCCGACTGACGCCCAATCGCGTGAAGGCGGCGGGCAGGACGCGGCTGAACTCGACGAGGAAGTTCTCGTTCATCCAGGCGTAGAGGAACGGGTTGTAGACCGTCGAGCTCATCGCGATGACGTGCGCCGCGAAGAACGTCAACAAGAAGTAGTTCCACTGCTCGATCTCGGCGTGGTACTCGAGCAGGAGGAGGATGACGTTCAGAGGAAGCCAGCAGCTGACGAAGATGACCGTCATGGCGATCAGCATCCGGTTCGTCCGCTGCTTCCGGATGATCTCCTGCTGCTGGCGTTCGGTGCACGAGTTGCTGCGGGTCGTGCGGCGTGCCCGCGACCGCGCCCTGGCCCTCAGCGCCAGGGAGACGCACGTGTAGCAGTAGGTGATCACTCCGCAGGGGAGGACGTACTGGAGGACGAGGCTGGCGATGGTGAAGAACTTGCGGGAGGCGCCTGGCGGCCACTGCTCGTGGCAGACGTAGATCTCTTCGGAGGCGAACCAGGTCATCTTCTGGTAGACGGCCAGTGGTAGAGATATGGAGACGGCGATCACCCAGATGGCTATTATCAGCATTATGCAGACAGGGACCTTTATGCGAGGCCTAAGCATAAGAAAAACATACAAACACGTGGATATATATAGACATATATATATATATATATAAACGAAGTCTACGCTCATGCTTGATCTGTCCGCGAGGTCCAACGTATAAAAGAAATTCAAGCCGGGGCGTAACTTTGGTCTGAAAAGTGGGGGTACCAGTATCTTACATGCACGAAGCAAGGCGGAGACCGCGGTCTCTGGGATAATAAAATATTGATTGGCATTGTTTAAAAAGTCGGGGGGGGGGTACGGGTACCCCTCGTACCCCCACAAATTACGCCTATGAATTCAAGTCTGTGTCTGTTTTGGCCACGCTGGTTTCAAACGAAAAGCAGAATGTACCACCAGACAAACAGAAAAATTAACGACGGATTTTCACAAACTGTTTCCTTTGATTTCACTTTCTTCTTCTTCTTCTTCTTCTTCTTCTTCTTCCTCCTCCTCCTCCTCCTCCTCCTCCTCGTCCTCCTCCTCCTGCTTCTTCTTCTTCTTCTTCTTCTTCTTCTTCTTCCTCCTCCTCCTCCTGCTTCTTCTTCTTCTTCTTCTTCTTCTTCTTCCTCCTCCTCCTCCTCCTCCTCCTCCTGCTTCTTCTTCTTCTTCTTCTTCTTCTTCTTCTTCTTCTTCTTCTTCTTCTTCTTCTTCTTCTTCTTCTTCTTCTTGCTGTTCTCCTTTTTCTCCTCCTTCCCGCCTCTTTCTCCTCCTCATCCTTCTTCTCCTCCTCCACCACCGGATACTGAATGCTTTGTTTCAACTCATCACCAACCATCGATTGAAGTGGTGCGGATTCTGCGAATGCCTGCAGAGTGCAGCCTCCGCAGCTTCATCTTCACGCGTATGCCTGAATGTTTACGAAGCGTCCTCGGCTGCCTTTTAGCACCGCCTGTCTGTATCATGAGAGAAACTGTCAGAAGCTTAAAAACTCTCCTTCAAATTTATTTCGACTGTTGTTTGCCAGTTCTGTTCTTTAATCTTTTGTTGCACCTGTTGCAGTGTGATTAAATTCAGCCGCTTCTGTCACTAAAAAGAGACCTGTCATCTACATGTATTTTCGTTGCAATAACCGGTGATTGCGTCATGTTTCACGCATTTTTGTTTTACCAGAATAGCGAACAGCGAATATCAGTTACATAGGCCTATTTGTCAGAATTAGTTTTGCAAAACTGTGGCGTTTTGACACGAATTGACTACTGTAAGTTCACCCTAACAGGACTGCGGAAATTCAGATTACGTCAGCTCACCAAACAGCTAACATACTCCAATATATCTGAATATATGCAAGAAACGCTGCACAATTGCTTCCTCTGGCCGAACGGATTCGATGCAAGAGCTCTCTATTTGGACGATTCGCACTGGTTGGCACTGCGCTGGCATACATCAAGGAGCTTTGTGTTACAGTTATAATTCAGCCTTGTGGCCGATTAATAGGCTTTGCTGTTTGTGAAGATTTACAGGTTATTCGTGTCCGCGCATCGATGCGAGCTCTTCGAGGTGCGAACGATGTGCTTTATCGCGCAATCGACGTTCCTCCTGGAAGAATCTTCCTTTAAATATACGCACTGTTTCAAATTGTTCAGCTAAACACACACCTTCTGTTCACCTTAAGTGACACGCGATCACTTCGATAGACATGCAAACAGAGCCCTTGAGAGGAGCTTCTATATAAGGAGCCTTATAAGTAGTTGTCACACGGCATTAGACATTTTGTGCATTACTATCAGTGTGGGAATTGTAGAAAAAAAACGGGGGTGGGTTGAACATTTCATCCGTAGTTTGCAAACTGAAGTCAACGAAATTTGAAAGTAGCTGATTTCAACGCTAGCAGTTTTGAAAGTCAGACTCGAGTCAAATTCAAATCCTTTGTTCAGAAAATTCAAACTGCATGCATGATACACCATGGAAATATCTTCTCTTTGCCAGAGACTCAGAGTCAAATAATGCTAAATAACACTAGAACAACTGAGAGGGATTGGAAACGACGCCACAGGGTGTGCAATGAAGACTTAACTGGGGGGTCCAAAGAAAGACTAGGGATTGAACCCCCAAGCCCGAAAATTCCCACCTGATTGCTATACAGGGTCTGGTCCTACTACTGACGTTGCAATCTCTGATAACTTCTCTTCTGCATAAATAATCGTAAACTCCAATATTCTAAAGCGCTTCTCTAAAGCTAAGCGCAGTGCGCCAGCCTATTCACGAGCGCTAAGTATCAGCACATTCAATTCCTCTGAGCACCTTTAAAACGGGAGGTATCGCTCTCATTTCCTTTGATCAGCCTCCGTTGTTTTCGGCTGCCGCGTTTTACGACCACAATCCTGCATCATTCACGCTGCAGCCGAGGGATCTGTGCATATCATCGTGTTTATACCGCGCACAATACACCTTTATGGACTGAAAACGATATGTTAAGTCTTTTGTTGCGGTGGTGGCGGTGGCCGACTGGTGATGAATCCTTTGTTAAGGCATTCTATGCGAGGATCAGACTTCCATGCATAATTCAGGATCGGTTGGACGGACGACAGTGTGCCTCTCGTAAACTACCTCGGGCGCCATATAATTTCTTCGCGAAGTAGGTATGTAGGCCTGTGTGGGAATGTGCATACATACACATATGTGCAATAATTAAATATATATATATGTATATAAGTATATCTACTGCATATATATATAATATATATATATATATATATATATATATATATATATATACAAGTGACTATGCGTGAAAATTAATGTCTTCGCATGGGGCCTCTAATATGCTGTTAATAATAAATATATACATATATATATTATATATGCTTGGAAGTTTAATGTGTATCGCTATAGATACAACGGAACTAAGGATGCATATTTAACTCTCATCGGTGCGTTTGTATGGATTCTTCTGAAAACAAGACGGCACCGAAAGAATCGGAGGCAGAAACCGTGCTTGAATGAGAGCCAGTCCTCGTTTATATATATAGCTGGGATTCGAACCCGACTCAAAGTAGCGGAACTTCTGCATAGCGCCATTGTCGAAGCGTATATCCGGAAAGCCGGACCTCTTTGAAAGATGCCGGCGTCTTTGCATGTGGTCGATAGCCAGATCCAAGAGTTCCGCCTTCCGCATCGTTGATCTCCTCGCTTCGTAGAACTCCTCGCTTCGCTGCACACAGTAACTCGATTATTCCGTCATTGCGATTTCAAATCAAGCAGCGCAGGCTTCGCTGTCGACGGTTGGAGCCAAAGAATAAGCTTCCTACTCCTGAAGACAAGAATCGAACCTTCGCCCGCTGCGGCGAATGAGACAAAACCCGATGCACGAATTGAACTCTCACACACATCTCAGAGGTGAATCTGATAAATCTTTCAGGATTAAACCCGTAAAGACGAGAGGGATTAGTGTTCCACACATTTTAGTACACGCTCGTCGTTGAAGTGTTAAGTCAGCAATCGTTGGTTTATCACCACTGTATCGCATGCATAGGTACATCGTGTATTTACATTAGGGCTGTACCGAATATTCGCTTCGTAGTCGCTTCGGGGCCGAATAGTGGGTGAAATAGCTATTCGGTATTCGGCCGGTATTCGGTCGGACCGAATACGAATAGTGGTCACGTGACATCTCTTTCTGCATATGCGGCTGCTATAGCGAGTGGAGTGAACGTTAAGTAAGTGACAATTTCTAAGTTTAGTTAAATTAGTTCCACTCCTAGTTTACATAGACTGGCAGAAGGATGCAAAAATTACATGTAGCTAACTATTTACTTTTAGTTTATGTATTAAATTTACAGAACTGAAACTTTTGCTTATATTTGAAATTTTGAATGTTGTCGGTACACCTATTTTGTACACTATTCGTATTCGTATTCGGCCGAATAGTTGATCCAATTATTCGTATTCGGCCGAATAATGATAATCAACTATTCGGTACAGCCCTAATTTACATATATACAAGCTTACATAAATACAAGCTTACATAAATACAAACATAGACCTGCAAGCATATATATATATATATATATATATATATATATATATATATATATATATATATATATATATATATATATATATATATATATATATATATATATATATATATATATATATATATATATATATATATATATATATATATATATATTAGTGTTTATCGCACATTAGCTACTCATTTCGTGCTATAAAACCTATCCGCTATCTACTCTTTGTCGTTAGGTCCTCATTTTCGTGAGTACTTAACGTTTTGCAGGGCTGAAAAAAATAGTCAGATGTGTTTCTTAACAGAAATTAAAGTGGCACCAGACTAAGGACGTAGACTGCTACCCGGCGTCCCATGGAGCAAACTAGACTGCAAGAAGTTTAAAAGGAAATTTGATCTGAAATTGGACCTCCTATATCAGGCCTGGTCAAAAAGAAGACCTCTGCTACTCAAAGTATATATTCCATATATTTATAAATTGAGGCGGCTTGTTTTTAAAACAAGTTACCGAGCCCTACATAGTACCAACATTAACAACCTTTAATGTTTAGGTTGAATTTCGTGCATAAAGTTCTTAAATATCAATGTAAATGCTAAAAAGAGTATATTTAGTACTGAGTATTGAGTACCTATGATGCAGAATATAATCATATTTTGGTGTAAAAATAATACCTTGGGGAACATATAGTGCTGAGTGGCTAAGGTAGTTTTAATAATCCCAATGAGTATCTATGGTTCAGAATATAATCATATATTGCTGTAAAAATTATACCTAAGGGAACATATAGTATTGAGTGGGTAATGTATTACTCTTGCGAGGTGAAACGTTGCCTACTCACGAAAATGACTATATCAGGACTCGCATGCATTAGCGCCAGGACAGTCTCTATGGTGGCTACGTATGTCATACATGACCTCTTAAGCTTTGCGCTATGAATCTGGCACGCATAGGGGCTGAGATATAGGATGAGTAGCTAAGGTAGAGAGTATAACTACGAGTAGCTAATACACGATTCATGATTATATATATATATATATATATATATATATATATATATATATATATACATACAAATGAGAATTTCATCGTTCGGTAAATTGTGACTTTAAAAGCAGGCGTGGAACCCAGCGCCCGATGACCATCCATCAAAGCCGAGCAACACAAAGGTCACATCGACGGACAGGCAGGAACCCAGAGCTGACCGCGCCGAAGACTGACCCGTCCGATCTCACCGATCAAGATAACAAGGGACGGCGCTTTAATTTCGGAAATACTTTCGCAAAAAGGGCTCTCCGAAAAAAATCCGACGGACAATTTATTTCACAAAATCCAATGCTATCACCTCACAGCTCAACCCAATTGCAATCCCATTTCATCAACTTATAATATAAGCTATAACACATAGTATTATACAACAATTGAATAATAACCAATAAATTAATTAATTAATTAACAATAAACAATTAAACATAATTTCATCCGATCTTGCTTTTTTTATAGGCCTATATTATAATATATCATGATTATAGTATATTATATAAAGATTATATAAGTTATTAAATAATTTAATAATAAATAATTAGACAATTAAACATAATTATTCCATCCGATCTAGTTCATTTTATATTGTCTAGCCAAGAGCATCTCTTAAATCTGTTCCATGCGTTCGAACCTAACCAGGCCAGCCTCATCGATTTTGTTTTTGATTAAGTCCTTGTCGACACTGTGGCTCCCATGAGTGACTTAGCTTTTATGGTAGCTGTAAAATCTGGAGATTTCAATACCGTTTACATCCAGTTATATATCGGCCGTTTGTGCTTTAAGAAAGTAAAAACAACAATAACTTCCATATCAATCAATCAATCAATCATGGAATTTATATAGCGCCTCTTCAAGGGCTCTACTCAGAGGCACTCCCAAGCCAGGCCTGATCAAAGAGAAAAGTCTTCAATAGAGCGTAAAAAGAAGACGGGTGAGTACGAGGAGATAGGCGAATGAGAGGTGGTAAGTCATTTCACGCAGTTGGACCAGCGACAGAGAATGCTCGGCGCTGCATAGTAGCAGTGCGGGCATATGGGACTATATAAAGTCGCCCCGAGAAGAGGAACGGAGGGCTGAGCGACCCGTAAGAGAAGAAGAGAGAGTGAAAAAACTGAAAACGGAGCATAGGTAGGAAGGAGCCATGCCCAAAACACATTCCCAGGCGAGAGAGCAAAGCCGATACAGGATACGCTGCCGGATGGGAAGCCAATGAAGAGTATGATGCATGTAGGAGGATACACTACCATAGCGGGGTACGAAGCCAACAAGGCGCGCCGCAGACCGCAGGACCTTCTCAAGGAAGGACAGGCGGGCTTGAGGAAGACCGGTGTAGAGAGAAGAGCAATAATCTAAACGAGAGCAAACAAAGGCATGGGTAAGAGTTGAAGCAGCAGAGGCTGAGCGAGATCGAGCAACAACCCTAAGCTGGCGGAGATGGTAGAAACAGGAGCGAGACAGAGAAGAGAGGTGCTTAGTAAAGGTTAGTTCCTGGTCAAGAATGACACCAAGGTTCCGGACAGAGGTAGAAAATGACATTAGAGGAAATTCAGCAGCCAAAAGGGTCAGGTCAGAGACGCACGTACGAACTTCAGGGATTCTCCGGAATAGATGTCGTTCATGTTGAGTATGTAGCGTTTATTGTATCATGCATTCTGCATGCAATTTTGGCGGATAATTACCGTCGGCATCGAGTCCGAAAATTCTGAATTATGCACATCGTATATGAACAGCTCGACGCACAGCAAGCGTTCACTTCAACACAGCCGAAATAAACAACTCTAGCGGATCGCGATTAGTTCTTATTAATTTGTCACTTCTATCCCGCCGGTGTCTAATGCGCAAGGAATCAAACGATGGCGCACCAAAACCACACTGTAATTAGGTCAATAGGCCTATCTAGAAGATCAGTCCACTTAAGACAGTGTTCGCCTATGAAGGAAGAATAAGCAATTTCGAAAAAGGTAAATCTTAGCCGAGAACGAAATGACGTAAGTCATAAACGACCAGGGCCGCATTAAGGCTAGTGCGGGCCTGGGTGCTGTGATTACCTGTGTAGCCATCAGCGCCTGGCCCAATTACAAGCACAATGACATTTTTAACGTACTTCCGAAAATGCCAGCACCTCAAAACTGGGGGCCCGGGTGCTGCAGCACCCTTAGCACTCCCACCCCCAATGCGGGCCTGTAAACGACTTAGCAGAAAGCATATTAAACAGCTGATCTTCGGTAAAATGCACCTGAATAATATACAGGCTGTCGTCTATGGAACGAGCCGTAAAGATGTCAAAACAGAGCTTGCATTATCCAGTGTTTAGCGATACCTGACGGTTGTTGCCAGGGTTGTTGACGTCGATCGTACCTAATAACCTTAGCAATATTAAGTTATTCAGTCATGTACGCAACGACATCATTATAGGCCCAGAATACGCTGTTGCTCGAAGAAAAAAAGGTTAATCGAAATGCTCAATTCCAATTTCCAGGACAAACATACAGTGTCAGACTGTCCGCGGACTCAGGTCAGGTCAATTAATGTAATTGTAAGTTGTAACGAGTGGGCCAAGAACAGACACGTCGTATAGGTACTATTCAGCTTCCAGAAAAATTTCCAGAGTACAGATGGGATTATGGAATGCATGGCGAAATGCACAGGCCAAATGGTTTTGGTCCGAATGAACACTAGAATGACATGTCAGGCATGCAGGGAGACAGGCAGGCAGGCAGGCACGCAGGCAGGCAGGCAGGCACGCAGGCAGGCAGGCAGGCAGGCAGGCAGGCAGGCAGGCAGGCAGGCAGGCAGGCAGGCAGGCAGGCACCAAGATCTTTCCACTAGTGGAGAAACCTTGGGCAGGCACATGTTGTATGTTATCATTAGGATTTAAGACTCTAGTAAGTCTAGTTTATTCGGAGTTTTGTCTGGGGCACAGCTGTAGTCGGCTTATCTGGTTATTAGGCTAAATTGAATGCTTACGGTGAACTCACTTTCAGGTTTAATACTCCACTGAACAAAGTTAATGAGTATGGATATATATATATATATATATATACAGGGCTGTAGTCGAGGGTATACGCGGGTATACAGCGTATACTCACCTCTAGACACCGTATACTCACCTCACAAAATATTTATATTTATTTATATTAAAATACTGTACTATACTCACAAAATACTGGAGCGTATACTCACCTCTAATTTGTTTCGGAAAACTAACCGGTAGCGTGTACTCACCTCTAACTTTACCACTACAGCCCTGTATATATATATATATATATATATATATATATATATATATATATATATATATATAATAAACTTAAAATTCATGCATACGTACATACATTGAATTATATATATAAATATATATATAATTGTATATATATAATTGTATATGTATGTACGTATGCATGAATCAAGGTATTTTTTTAGTATCTTGCAAAAGCTTGCTCTGTGTATTGCAAAGGATAGGCTAATCGAAGGATATGATTATCGGACGTAGATCAGGAACAGCAGAATAAATGTAACGTTGGAAAGAGGAGAAAGTAATATGCAGAGAAAATGAGGAAAAGAGAGAAAAGAAAAGAAGACGAGAGAATTAATAAGCATGCCTACAAACTATAGCTTTCTACTCAAACTACATGCCATAAGTTTTTACCGAAACTACTACCGGGGTACTGTCACTCTTGAATTCTAATCGCGTTGCGCCTTGTCAAGCGAAACTCCTCAGAGCCTCCCGAATTAAACCTGGGCCTACTTGGGTTACAATGTCCAAATGACACTAAATTACATGAATTTCCAGGCCAGAGTTAAGCTGTTACAAACCTTTCAAATAAGTGGACCGATGGCCGGGGTAGGGCTCACTGTGGAGCCCTTCCCCGGGGGACCGATAAATAATGAACCACGAGGCTCATGACACTTCATCTGAATTTGATCAGTGATTAACTATAGTTCGTGCATTTAGTAATGTGCGCCGTGGTCCACAGAGAATGAATGGAGTGCGTTGCCATTCCTCATCTCCATGGAACTTATCGATCCACTGCAATTATTTCGATTCAATTTTCTATTTACGACATCCGCATTTCGCGCAAGTGACACAATACTGTTTACGCCGACTTTATGAAAGGACTGCTATTTATGGGTCACAGTCTTTACAGGCCTGGTATATACAAACTCGTGCATATGACACCTTTTATAGATATGTATTTTTATATATAATTATACACGTTTGCCGTCATTGATACGAAGGCGTCGTTAAACATAACCGTTAAACGGTCTTCAGTTGTTATATATAACCATTGAGAGAGAGACTGAGGAGAAACTAACACAAACAGGTAGAGAAAGAGAGAGAGAGGCAGAGACACAGAGAGAGAATGAGAGAGAGAGAGAGAGAGAGAGAGAGAGAGAGAGAGAGAGAGAGAGAGAGAGAGAGAGAGAGAGAGAGAGAGAGAGAGAGAGAGAGAGAGAGAGAGAGAGAGAGAGAGAGAGAGAGAGAGAGAGAGAGAGGGAGGGAGAGGGAGAGGGAGAGACAGAGAGTGAGAGTGAGAGACAGAGAGAGGGGTGGAGGGAGAGGGAAAGGGAAAAGGAAAGGGAGAAGGAGAGAGAGAGGGAGAGGGAGAGAAAGGGAGATGGTGAAGGAGCAAAATACAGATATTGGTATATATATATAACCAGAAAGATATATAAAAAGATAGATATATATATATAAAGAAAGAGATAGCTAGATATACAGATATACATGTAGATAGATAGATAGATAGATAGATAGATAGATAGATAGATAGATAGATAGATAGATAGATAGATAGATAGATAGATAGATAGATAGATAGATAGATAGATAGATAGATAGATAGATAGATAGATAGATAGATAGATAGATAGATAGATACATACATACATACATACATACATACATACATACATACATACATGCATACATAGATACATAGACAGATAGATAGACAGATAGACAGATAGACAGATAGACAGATAGATAGATAGATAGATAGATAGATAGATAGATAGATAGATAGATAGATAGATAGATAGATAGATAGATAGATAGATAGATAGATAGATAGATGATAGAGGCTTAATGGTTCGCTGCTATAGGCTGCAGACAAGAAGTCGGATCTTAGTGGTTATCCATAAAGGACGTCCGCAATGAGGGGAGGAGGGAGGGTCATCGAAATGCGGACAAATGCGGACAAGGGAGGGGGTTGTGACCAATACGGACGTCCGCATCTAAACCTTTAAATTTGATAGTTTTTTAAAACACCACGTTGTTTCAACCTTCCCCGAAAGACGAAAATGTCAGTGACGTTATTGCCTAAAACCTCATGCATGAAAAAACCTTTACTAATACTTTAAGAGGGCCTTTTATTACTATACATCATGCGATATGAAACCCGAACTATCACTTAAAAGTGCACAGGAACTGTGGAATAATAATTTATTGTAAAAATAATGATGATTACATTAGAAATTGCCTTAGGCGTGCGGACGTCCGCAAGGGGGAGGGTAAGGTCAAATGCGGACAAATGCGGACAAGGGGGAGGGAGGGTCCAAAGTAGATCATACTTTGCGGACGTCCTTTATGGACGACCCCTTATCTTCCCGCCAGAACGGCAAAAGGCCCCAAGAGATGAATATTTTTTAGATGCACATGTATTTGAACATGCAGTATGATACACAAACGATCTGTTTCCATATGCGCAGCATAAATTCATATCTACAAAGGCGGATCCAGTCCGAAAATTACAGGAGGGTTCTGCGTTTTGCACAGAACCAAAGATCTGCGCAAATGGAAACAGATCGTTTGTGTATCCCTCGCCGTCTGTTCTTCCCACCGACAGTGTACGGTCAGTGTACTCATTATAGCTGAGTTGTCTAGGCCCTCTAGGGGCGTGGATTGAGCAGAAATCCTGACGCACATTTCTGACTGTAGCTATGGCAAGTTATGGGTTATCGAGGTCTAACGAATTCTAGGCCTATGTATATGATGCCTATCCCTAAATTAAAAACCTGTGTTCACCAAGTGCTGAGCCAAAACTGGAATCATATTCTCGTCTGATGTGGCAACCAGTTGTCCAGGTCCATCACGAAGATGTCTGTTTGAGACCTCTTAATTCACAGCTCATAAAACGCAGACATTTTCAGGTAGGTCTGCCCGTCTATTTCAAGACTCTCTCTCTCTCTCTGTCTTTGTCTCTGTCTATCTTTCTCTTTCTTTCCCTTTCTTTTTTCTCTCTCTCTCTTCTTTCTCTTTCTCTTTCTTTCTCTCTCTCGCTATCTCTCACTCTCCCTCACTCTCACTCTCTCTCTTTCTTACTCTCTCTTACTCTCTCTTTCTCTCACTATCTCTCACTCTCTCTCTTTCTCTCTCTCTTTCTCTCACTATCTCACTCTCTCTTTCTCTCACTATCTCTCACTCTCTTTCTTTCTCTCACTATCACTCTCTCTCTCTCTCTCTCTCTCTCTTTCTCTCACTCTCTCTTTCTTTCTCTCACTTTCACTCTCTCTCTCTTTCTCTTTCTTATTCTCTCTCTCCCTCTCCCCCTTTCTCCCTCCCTCCCTCCCCATCCCTCCCTCCCTCTCTCTTTCTCTCTCTCCCTCCCTTGCGGGCATAAGGTTCCAACGCCACCGCAAATCGACCTTTACATCAACCGGTCGGCCACGTTTGTCTGTCTGTAGTTTTCTCTACCTATAATGTCGCCGTTTCAGTGTATTATTCATTTACAATTAAGTTATTATCATATTGCTGTTGTTATTATTATCATCCATACGTCAAGTTCTAAGTTGCGTCTGTGTCAGCTTAATGTATTGAATAAACGAATTTGACTGATTGATTGATTCAGTAATATCCAAGTCCTGCTTCCTTCCGTCATAAGGTCAAAAGGTCAGCTGGAGGTAAAGGTCGAAGGTCAGAAGTCGTCTAGAACTGCAGGCGTTGAGAATATCATCATCATCATCATCATCATCATCATCATCATCATCATCATCATCATCATCATCATCATCATCATCATCATCATCATCATCATCATCATCATCATCATCATCATCATCATCGCCATCATCGTCATCATCATCATCATCATCATCATCATCATCATCATCATCATCATCATCATCATTATTATCATTATTAAATTCCCCGACTGTCTGACAGGCTTAGACTATCTGCCACTTGAAATGCACACACAGGCCCCTATTTGAATTTCCGCGTACATTTCGCTGTTGTTACCCTGCAGTGTCCACTGCCCAGGTTTCCTCCCTCCATACTATACACTCTTGCCGAACACAAATCGCAAACCATGCAAGCCACACCCAACAATGACCACTTACACGTAGAGTGGCTAGCTGTCCGGTTTTGTACTGGACAGTCCAGTATTTCGGCGCCAATTACCCTCTTCTTACATCATGCGACAGAGCACTTTTTCACCTACCTGAAGGGGTGAACGATGACGAAATATCTGTCGATAGCGATTGCGGTCGACGTGAGGGTCGACACGTGTACGCTCACTCCCAAGGTCATCGGGACGACGTGACACAGGGCCTCGCCGAAGACCCAGGACTTGAGCAACCCCGAAAGTGGGGTGAACGGGGCAGCCAGAAGACACATCATGATGTCCGAAGCCGCCAGATTTGTTATGAAGACATTTGTGGTCGTTTGCATGGCAGGATTTCTGACGACAACATAAACAACCAACGCGTTGCCAGAAAGTCCGAGAACAAAGATGACGCAATACACGCCGATGATGAGAGTGCGCAGCGTGACGTCACTCATGACGTCG
>OY744611.1:43437286-43444786 GCA_963556255.1 Allolobophora icterica
GTCGTTAAACACTGGCAGCAACTACTAAGCACAGCAGTAACAACCTCAGCCTTCGAGCACCTGTCTTTCTCTTCGCCGCTGAAGATACATCAGTCATTTCAAAGAGGAATTCAGTCAAAGACGCAACAAGTCTTCTGTAAGGTTAACAAGAACCCTTCATTCAACCTCTTCAGTTGTAAAATATATGTATGTATGTATGTATGTATGTATGTATGTATGTATGTATGTATGTATGTATGTATGTATGTATGTATGTATGTATGTATGTATGTATGTATGTATGTATGTATGTATGTATGTATGTATGTATGTATGTATGTATGTATGTATGTATGTACGTATGTACGTATGTACGTATGTACGTATGTACGTATGTACGTATGTATGTATGTATGTATGTATGTATGTATGTATGTATGTATGTATGTATGTATGTATGTATGTATGTATGTATGTATGTATGTGAAAATTCCGGCACAGTATCAAATGCTGTAGTCGGGAGCGCCTCTGAGTAGTAGTTGACTTCGAGAGGCGCTATAGAAATATCCGGAATAAATAAATAAAATAAATAAAATGTGTGTATGTATGTATGTATGTATGTATGTATGTATGTATGTATGTATGCATAGTATAGTATAGTATAGTATAGTATAGTATAGTATAGTATAGTATAGTATAGTATAGTATAGTATAGTATAGTATAGTATAGTATAGTATAGTATAGTATAGTATAGTATAGTATAGTATAGTATAGTATAGTATAGTATAGTATAGTATAGTATATGCAGGTCGATTGGTAAGGTTGTAGGTAGGTAGGTAAGTAGCTATGATGAGGATGATTGTGATGACGATGATGATGACGATGACGACGACGATGATGATGACAACGACGACAGCAATCGATTCACTGGGAGAGATCGAGTGATAGTCAGTGACAAAGAGACGAAAACAAAGCCATAGAAGATAGAACAGAAATAGCAACACAGCTAAGCAGTGTTTTTTTTTCTAGAAAAAAAGGTTCCTGAACTGAACAATTATGCAATTATGGGCGGGCTAAAATCCCAAGGCAAACGGGATTGGGGGTTGTGAGGAGTCTCAATAAACACTGAAACCAGTTCACAACACTGAAATTAAATTAAAATAACTAAATTCTTGTTTTTATTTTTAAAATGAATAAATTATTTGTCAGTAGCTGAAAAAAGTGCCGAAACGCCGTTCCGGCTGAAAAAAGCACTGCAGCTAAGCATTAAGAAAGAAAGAAGACACATGTAGACACTGAAAGATACAGACACAGGCAGACACAGAAAGGAATACAGTCTAATACAGACACAGGCAAACATGGAAAAATACAGACACAGGCAGTCACAGAAAGATAGACACACAGGCAGACACAGAAAGATACAGACACAGGCAATCAGAGAAAGATACAGAGACAGGCAGTCACAGAAAGATGCAGTCTCGGGTTTCATCTAGACCAGGAGACGAAACTAGAGCAACTGCGAAAAAAGGAGCCAATTAAAAGTCAAGGCCGATCGACCACAGGCCTACTTGCCAAACTATATAGCGCCTAACAAACGATCGTTTCCATGGCGTCTCTATGGCGACGTCACCCAGGCAACCAGTTGCTCCGCCCCCATAAACTCCCTCTGTTCACCGCAGCATGCAGAAGGCATTTCAATTGCATTTCGATCTCTAACATAACTAGAACAAAGTGAACATTTTATTTCGGTCATCGATTCTCAGCGACTGTTAAACGTCGTCTGAGAAAACGAAACTTATTTCACGATCTTCACTTCGAGATGTTCTGGCTCTCATCCTGGATTGCCAGCTTAAGCGGCTGCCAGCCGTTGTTTTCACAGCCGTTGAGCTGCAGGATTACGGCCGCATCACGTGACGTGCACCGATTCATTATACGACCTCTGGGGGTCGATTTGGAATTATTTAATGGGTCGGGGCGTTGCTTGGTTTCTTCAACGCAAAATAATCATTGTCCGAAAAGTCGATTGTATAGCTGAGCTGTTAATGGATAGGAGTAATTAATTCAAGTGGATTTACGTTGAAAATAAGCCTCTGCTTACGTCAGTCCTTCGCTTTCGCCCCCTTACTTTCGCCTTTCTGTGTCTGTCTGTCTTTCTGCTTCCCTGTCTGTCTATGTATGTCTGTCTGTTTGCCTGCCTGTCTGCGTGTCTGTCTGTATGTCTTTGTGTCTGTTTGTCTGTTTGTTTGCTTTCTATCTGTACGTGTGTCTGTATGTCTGCCTGTCTGTCACTCTATCTGTGTGTGTCTGTCTGTGTGTGTTTGTCTCCCTGTTGTTTATCTGTCTGTTGTCTCACTCACTCACACTGACTCACTGACCGGCTTGTCTGTGCAAACGTATGTGTGTCTGTATTTTCCAATTCTGTCCAACATGTGTGCTCCGTATGTATCTATTTTTCACTGTTTAGCTTCTTCTTCTTCTTCTTCTTCTTCTCTCTCTCTCTCTCTCTCTCTCTCTCTCTCTCTCTCTCTCTCTCTCTCTCTCTCTCTCTCTCCTCTCTCTCTCTCTCTCTCTCTCTCTCTCTCTCTCTCTCTCTCTCTCTCTCTCTCTCTCTCTCTCGTATGCTTTCTGTCTCTCTTGTTCTTCTTTCTTTCTATCGCTCTCTGCCTCTGTCTGTCTGCGTGTAATCGCCTGTCCCTCTGCCTCCTTCTGCTGTCCTATGAACTCGTGTATGATATTGTGAAAGCATGACAGAGTGTGCTTCAGATGAAGAAGGCTGCTAAGCAACGGTTGCTATGGTGATTTTGCATCTGTCCGTTTTCAACGAGAAAACGCAACAAAATCCGACTAATTAATAGGCAGCTAAGAGGCAATGGAAGAAGCACAGACGAAGAGAGAAAGACACAAAGACAGAGTAAGGGATATACACACATATGTAGGAACGCAGAAACGAAGACAAACAAATATATACGCGTACAGACAAAGACAAAAAGAGAGTCACGGACTTACAGACAGTGATAAGCGGAAAGACTATATGATGTAGATAAATAGATAGATAGACAGACAGACAGACAGACAGACAGACAGACAGACAGACAGACAGATAGACAGACAGATAGACAGATAGATTGATTGATTGATTAATTGACAGACAGCGAGGGAGAGAGAGAGAGAATGAGAGAGAGACAAAGAGAGAGAGAGAGAGAGAGAGAGAGAGAGAGAGAGAGAGGAGAGAGAGAGAGAGAGAGAGAGAGAGAGAGAGAGAGAGAGAGAGAGAGAGAGGAGAGAGAGAGAGAGAGAGAGAGAGAGAGATTCAGCCACATAAACGCAGCCACCCGTCATTGTCTATAGTTGTCTATGTGTTTGTCTATCCGTCCTTCCGTTGTTCTGTCCTTTCGTCCGTTTTCCTCTTGTGTCCGTCCGCCCGTCTCGTTGTTCGTCTGTGATCCATAAAGGTCTGTCTGTCTGTGTCTGTCCGTCTGTCTGTGAACATCGGGTTTAAACATAATTAGTCGCTTTAAAGTTACAGGTTCTGTGGGCCAACAGACATTAATTGTTATTACGCTCACTCGAAATGTAATGTAATGTAAATCTCAAAAGTGAGTCTCACCGGATCTACATGTATATGAACATAAGCGTTGACTCGGGGGTGGGGGGGGGCAGCCGGGGCACGTGCTCCCTCCCCCAATAATTGAGATGGACTGCAACAAGTGTAGAATGAATAACCAATATTTTTGACAAGTTACGCCAGTGTATATGATCTCGATCTACGAAGCAGCAAGCGATGACGAAGAAGAGGAACAAAAAGCTCTAGTGGAACGAAGATGGAACATAAGTAACAACTATAGCACTTGAAGATGGAACACAAGTAGCACCTATAGCATTTGAAAATGGAACATAAGCAACAACTATACAGCATTTAAAGATGGTACGTAAACAACAAATAATAACAACATGCGAAGGCTCCAAAGAGGCCAATTGGCCTTTCCAGATCTCTGCCACCTAATCACCGACTGTTTACAGGGCGCTCGATGAAAGAATCCAAACAACAAAATTACCTCTCGATCGTCGATCATCGCATCAAAACAATTTAACGTCTCCAGCTCAGATGGAAAATCTGATCTTGTTTATCTCTCCGATCTGTTGACATGCGCACAAGAGAGCCGCCGGATCGTTTGAAGACTCCCGATTAGACCAATTGTACTTAGAGGACTAAACGCTGCCGCAGTCTTTTCTTCTGTCAAACCCTCATTAATTCTCCCATACATCAGAATATAATACGAGAAAGACTTCAATAGCAGCCTGCATGTCGAGCGCAAACAACATCAAACACTGGGGATTATGGCAGGAGGCTTACCCCTAACACCAGCCTATACAGAGTGAAGACGTAATTATAGGTTCAAGTCAAGGAGCTATAATACGCAGGACTGGATGGCAACTCCTCGTTTAACGTCTTGTGATGACTGGTTTGTGGGCGATAATCCGGCGAATAGGAAAATATCCAGTCTTGTTTACATAACAAATGCATTTAGTTAATTATGCTTATGATTAACTTATGATTGTAAGTCCGTGTATCTCCGTTTGTCTATATATATTATATATCATTTACTTGTCTTCTATGAAGGTCTAAGGTATGCTTATGAAGGAAAATCGACAAAAAAATGTATTTGCGAAATAAGAAATTGTCCTTCGCATGTTTAAAACATCATATTTAGCATAAGAGAGAAGAGCAGTCTCCCTTAGCTGTCCTGAAGCAGCCTTGGGTATGAAGTGTTAGCCACTAAGAATTCTTTTTCTTAGCCTCGATTTATGAGGGCGTATGGCCAATCCTCTCCCTCGCCGTCTTATCTTCCCATAGCCAGCGAGTGAGCGAGAGAGCGAGCGAGAGACAGACAGAGAGACAGACAGAGACAGAGACAGACAGTCAGAGAGACAGAGAGGATGCTATTGTGGGTTGTGCTTAGGTTGAGAGAAATGGGAAGGCGTCGTGGAAGAACTGGAAGGCGACGGTGGAAGACACGGCAAGGCGTCGTTAAATTGTAGTTACGTTAAATTTAATAGGAAATTTATGATAGGTAAACACGTCGAGTTGTGTGCTGTAGGATGGGGCGATACGTCTCGTCTCAATTAGTAAATGGATTCAGTTGCCATGAAAACGGCGCCAGTCTCGTGTGGAATATTTCGCGGTTGATCATATAGCGACCGTCAGAGGGCCACGGGCGTCGTGGAAAATATTACGCGATTCACCCGGGGCGACTCTGCACGCATCTGTGTTCGAAATACTCGTCAGATTAGCATAAAATATGTACCTATTTGCGAGACTGCAGCCGCTTCAGACCGTGATTTGATGTCGACGTCAACGGCTTTGGATCCACAAGATGTCCTTAGACGCGCTGGAAACTGTAGGGGCCTAATGTCCCCCGTAAACACCTTTAATACGCGTGAGACCGATGCTATAATTAAATAGTCATCAACTGCTTGTGATAACATAAACTTGGTGTGGATGCAAAGCCGCATGAGGGTTGATGTCAACGAAGAAGCTGGCGGAACAGCGACAGGAAGTCTTTAGCTGCCGGATGTCAACTATTTCTTATTTAAACACCAAAATCTTGCAGAAAAACAGATGAAGCCCTGCAGGGCCTACATGTAAACTAGTGTGTGCTTTCTGACACAGCGTGCAGTTGACGTTGTCGAGTGTGTGGTTGACGTTGTCGAGTGTGCGGTTGACGTTGTCGAGTGTGCGGTTGACTTGTCTGGAGTGTACAGTTGACGTTGTCGAGTGTACAGTTTGTAGTATGAATTTTTGAGAGGTTAGCTCAAGTCAACTAGACACGATTTCATTCAAATACCTGAATTTTTACTTAAGAGTTCAAGTACAGTTGGACTGTTTGAGGAAGAGCGTGCAGTTGAATTTTCTGAGTATTTAAAGCACTGAATTAAACCGAGGTGCATATAAAATGTGTGAGTGTGGTATGTGTAGAGGGCCTATGTGTGGCAGAATAATATGCTTACACATTGTCGATATATATACATATATATATATATGTATGTATGTATGTATGTATGTATGTATATATACATGTATTATATTTCAGTGTGCACGTATATGTCTTAGTCATAGCTAATCGAAAATTGGATTTGACCTATGTGACCTTGACCTCGTAGATATTAGCCTAGTAGGCAACGGATTGTTTCGAAAGGCACGTGATCAGTTATTCGTCCTTGACCTTTGTGTAAGGCACGTAGACAGTTAATTACTTTTCCGCAAAACGGATCTGTCCCATCGTTACTCGGAGGCGAGTTCCTATCTGCATAAATCCTGCGATGACGTTGATTAGGGCTTAAGAGTAATGAGAAGAGCTTCTGATCAGAAAGACGGAAGCTTTCAAGCGAAGCGGGATGAGCTGTCAACGTCAGAGGACATTCCACTTCCGGTTGTTGTGTTTTCTGTCGTTCGTCGTTGTTTTCTCTGGGTCCTGTCTTGTCTTGGTGTGTATCGTTGCGCGACTGTTGTTGTATCGCTCTTTGTTATTATTTGCCGTTTGATGTTTTCTTTCTTTGATGTTTTGAGTTGTTTATGACTGTTCGGTAGCTACTGGCGCAGCACGCCAGGTTGGCGCCCCACGGGTTTTGTCGTCTTATTGTTATTGTTATTGTTGGTCGTCTTATCGTCTTGTTGTCTGGCGTTGCCTTTGGCCGTTTCTTGTTTTGTGTTGCTCTTTGTTGTTTTGCTGTGTTGTTTTTTCCATGGTGGTTTGATTGTTTTGTGTTGTTCTTCGTTGTTTTGTTGTTACGTGTTGTTTATAGCCATTTGTTATTTTTTTCTGATGTTCTCTGTTATTTGTTGTCTGGTGTTGTTCTCGTCTTTTGGTTGCTTTTGGTTCCCGCTTCATTGTATTGTGCTGTTGTTTGCTGTTTTGTTGTCTTATCTGTCTTTTGCCATTTGCTTGTCGTGCGTTGTTGTTGTTTGGTTGTCCTGTGTTGCTCTAGAGTTGACATTTGTCCTGTGTCGGTTGTTTCCTTGTGTTTTCTCGTGACCCTTAAAGCGTTCGAAACCATCAAATACGATCGTATCGCGTGGTAGGAGGAAATTAGTTCGATCCTGCCATCCCTAGATGATAAGGCGCACGACAATTCGCCGGATGGTACACATCAGAGGGTACACATCAGAATCACATGTCAAAGTTATAAATCGCTCGTTTGCGTCGATCTATGCAGCTGTGACGATGTCCTTGTCCAACACATTTGCGTCTTATCAAAGACGAATAGAGTTGTGAATAAATTTTGTATTATGGAAGCCATTAGATGCGTTGGTTGTGTAGTTGGGTGATTTAATTAAAATAATTAATTATTATTTTACCAGCATCTTAGGGCCAGTATCATAAAATATAAAATAGGCCTACAAGTGCAGATAGGGCTTGGAGAAGACGATTGACAGCGCTGTATTATGCGATGTAAGACAGGGAACCATACATAGATAATTCAAATCTCAACCGTCGGAGCAAGATCGTCTGCTCAGATGT
>OY744611.1:43448551-43451051 GCA_963556255.1 Allolobophora icterica
CTGCCACGTCTGTCTGTTAGATTTAGTTATCATCTGTAGTTATCTCTACCTATAATGTCGCCATTTCAATATTATTAATTTACAATTAAGTAATTATTATATTGCTGTTGTTATTATTATCATCCATACGTCAAGTTCTAAGTTGCGTCTGTGTCAGCTTAATGTATTGAATAAACGAATTCGACTGATTGATTGATTCAGTAATATCCAAGTCCTGCTTCCTTTGGTCATAAGGTCAAAAGGTCAGCTGGAGGTAAAGTTCGAAGGTCAGAAGTCGTATAGAACTGCAGGCGTTGAGAGCCACATATTTTTATTATTATTATTATTATTATTATTATTATTATTATTATTATTATTATTATTATTATTTTGCCCTGAGGTACTAAGTTCCCCCAGGGTCTTAGATATTACATGTGTGATGGATCTGGAATGGCTACATCTCTTCGATCACGGACAGAGAATTAAGAAAAGCACCGCTAAAAGCTTCAGCATTGAACCGTTGGACCGTCATTATTATTATTATTATTATTATTATTATTATTATTATTATTATTATTATTATTATTATTATTATTATTATTATTATTATTATTATTATTATTATTATTATTATTATTATTATTATTATCATTATCATTATTATTACTATTACTATTATTATTACTATTATTATTATTATTATTATTATTATTATTATTATTATTATTATTATTATTATTATTATTATTATTAATTATTATTATTATTATTATTATTATTAAATTCTCCGACTGTCTGACAGGCTTAGACTATCTGCCACTTGAAATGCACACACAGGCCCCTATTTGAATTTCCGCGTACAATTCGCTGTTGTTACTCTGCAGTGTCCAGGTTGCGTCCCTCGATACTATACACTCTTGCCGAACACAAATCGCAACCATGCAAGCCACATCCACCAATGATGCACTAACACGTAGGATGGCTAGCTGTCCGGTTTTGTACTGGACTGTCTGGACAGTCCAGTATTTTGGCCCCAATTACCTCCCTTCTTACATCATGCGACAGGGCACTTTTTCACCCTACCTGAAGGGGGTGAACGATGACGAAATATCTGTCGATAGCAATTGCGGTCGACGTGAGGGTCGACACGTGTACGCTCACTCCCAAGGTCATCGGGACGACGTGACACAGGGCCTCGCCGAAGACCCAGGACTTGAGCAACCCCGACAGTGGGGTGAACGGGGCAGCCAGAAGACACATCATGATGTCCGAAGCCGCCAGATTTGTTATGAAGACATTTGTGGTCGTTTGCATGGCAGGATTTCTGACGACAACATAAACAACCAACGCGTTGCCAGAAAGTCCGAGAACAAAGATGACGCAATACACGCCGATGATGAGAGTGCGCAGCGTGACGTCACTCATGACGTCGTTCGCGTACGGTCGTTGGGCGACACCTGTCGTAAGCCAGGCGGGTATAGCTGTCGAATTGTTCATTTTTCGATGTAGTTCCCTGTTCAAATAAATGAAACAAAACTTATTGTTTATTATTCAAGGCAATTAAACCTAATAATTAATTACGGAAACCAATACAAATAAAAATGAAATGAATTAAACAAAGAATGAGATGACTGCGATTTATCCAGAAATTCCTTTCTCTTGACAATGATGTTGTCAGATTTTGATGTGTTTTCTCACACACCATAAAATTGAGTTTTTGTTTTGTTTTTCACATTCTTCCTGTTTTCTGCTACCAATAGTTTCGTGAATTCAAGATTGATGTAAATAAGCCTATCCAATTTCCGTGCGACTGCTCACGTACAGGCAAACGCAAACGAAAAGTTATAATTTTTCTATCTTTACAGCCAGCGTTGAGCAGATGGCGCAAGATGTCGTTGATATGCATCAATGTCTCCGAAAGCAATCATCGTCTTATGTAGCTCCGCATTTATAAGATCAACGATTATGAAAAGCTGCTTAGAGATCATGTTGTGCTCGCTGTGTGCCAGAATAGCACCTGTTTCACCGTCAGCAACGCAGGTGCTATCGCTAGGGATCATCGTTCTTAGCAGAATAATTTCAAACATCACCAGCAGTGACACGTACTTCCGTATACATTTAAATGAAAAATACATTTCTGTATTGGCCCGGCTTACGTCCAGATGTATTCTCTTGCGATATATACTCATTTCGTGCATGCTGATATATATATATATATATATATATATATATATATATATATATATATATAAGTTGAGCCTATGTATGTGACTGGAGTGACTATATCAGAAAAGAACACACGATATATAAATATATCGTGTGTTCTTTTCTGATATATATATATATATATCGTGTGTTCTTTTCTGATATAGTCACTCCAGTCACATACATAGACTCAACTTATATAATAATAAATAATTGCATGCGTATGAGCTATATATATTAAATATAGGCCTATCGCCCATCAAACGACGTGAATATAGATGTAGATGTAGATATAGATAGAGATATTGACATAGAT
>OY744611.1:43456051-43486051 GCA_963556255.1 Allolobophora icterica
AAAGATACAGACACAGGCAGTCAGAGAAAGATACAGATACAGGCAGTCACAGAAAGATGCAGACTCGGGTTTCATCTAGACCAGGAGACGAAACTAGACCAACTGCGAAAAAAGGAGCCAATTAAAAGTCAAGGCCGATCGACCACAGGCCTACTTGCCAAACTATATAGCGCCTAACAAACGATCGTTTCCATGGCGTCTCCATGGCGACGTCACCCAGGCAATCAGTAGCTCCGCCCCCATAAACTCCCTCTGTTTAACCCAGCAGAAGGCATTTCAGTTGCATGTCGATCTCTAACAAAACTAGAACAAAGTGGACATTTTATTTCGGTCATCGATTCTCGGCGACTGTTAAACGTCGTCTGAGAAAACGAAACTTATTTCACGATCTTCACTTCGAGATGTTATGGCTCTCATCCTGGATTGCCAGCTTAAGCGGCTGCCAGCCGTTGTTTTCCCAGCCGCTGAGCTGCAGGATTACAGCCGCGTCACGTGACGTGCACCGTTTCATTATACGACCTCTGGGGGTCGATTTGGAATTATTTAATGAGTCGGGGCGTTGCTTGGTTTCTTCAACGCAAAATAATCATTGTCCGAAAAGTCGATTGTATAGCTGAGCTGTTAATGGATAGGAGTAATTAATTCAAGTGGATTTACGTTGAAAATAAGCCTCTGCTTACGTCAGTCCTTCGCCTATGCTTCCCTTTCGCCCCTTTACTTTCGCCTTTCTGTGTCTGTCTGTCTTTCTGCTTCCCTGTCTGTCTGTATGTATGTCTGTCTGTTTGCCTGATTGTCTGCCTGTTTGCCTGCCTGTCTCCGTGTCTGTCTGTATGTCTTTGTGTCTGTTTGTCTGTCTGTTTGCTTTCTATCTGTACGTGTGTCTGTTTGTCTGCCTGTCTGTCACTCTATCTGTGTGTGTCTGTCTGTGTGTGTGTTTGTCTGCCTGTTGTTTATCTGTCTGTTGTCTCACTCACTCACACTGACTCACTGACCGGCTTGTCTGTGCAAACATATGTGTCTGTATTTTCCAATTCTGTCTAAGTTTGTGCTCCGTTTGTATCTTCTATCTATCACTGTTTGGCCTCACTCTGTCTCTCTCTGTCTCTGTCTCTCTCTGTCTCTCTCTGTCTGTCTCTCTGTCTCTGTCTCTCTGTCTCTGTCTCTCTGTCTCTGTCTCTCTGTCTCTGTCTGTCGGTCTCTGTCTCTCTGTCTCTGTCTCTGTCTCTGTCTCTCTCTCTCGTTTGTATTCTTTCTGTCTCTCTTATTCTTCTTCCTTTCTATCGCTCTCTGTCTCTGTCTGTCTGTGTGTTATCGCCTGTCCCTCTGCCTCCTTCAGCTGTCCTATGAACTCGTGTATGACATTGTGAAAGCATGACATAGTGTGCTTCAGATGAAGGAGCCTGCTAAGCAACGGTTGCCATGGTGATTTGGCATCTGTCCGCTTTTTCAACGAGAAAACGCAACAATCTCCGACTTAATATTCAGCAAAGAAGCAATGGAAGAGGCACAGACGAAGAGAGAAAGGGACAAAGACAAAGACAGACAAACGGATACACGCGCATAGGAACATAGAAACGAAGACAAGTAAATAATATATATATATATAAATATATATATATATATATATATATATATAATATATATATATATATATATATAGACAAATAGAGAGACACGGACTTACAGACAGTGATAAACGGTGTAGATAGATAGACAGACAGATAGATAGATCGATAGATCGATAGATAGATAGATAGATAGATAGATAGATAGATAGATAGATAGACAGACAGACAGACAGACAGACAGATCGATAGATCGATAGATCGATAGATAGGTGGATAGATGGATGGATGGATGGATGGATGGATGGATGGATGGATGGATGGATGGATGGATGGATGGATGGATGGATGGATGGATGGATGGATGGATGGATGGATGATGGATGGATGGATGGATGGATGGATGGATGGATGGATGGATGGATGGATGGATGGATGGATGGATGGATGGATGGATGGATGATAGATCGATAGATAGATAGACAGACAGACAGACAGACAGATAGATAGATAGATAAATAGATAGATAGATAGAAGTAGCAACTGTAGCATTTGAAGATGGAACATGGGCAACAACTATATAGCATTTAAAGATGGTACGTAAACAACAAATAATAACAACATGTGAATTCTCCAAAGAGGCCAATTGGCCTTTCCAGATCTCTGCCACTTAATCACCGACTGTTTACAGGCCCTCGATGAAAGAATCCAAACAACAAAATTACCTCTCGATCGTCGATCATCGCATCAAAACAATTTAACGTCTCCGGCTCAGATGGAAAACCTGGTCTTGTTTATCTCTCCGATCTGTTGACATCCGCACAAGAGAGCCGCTGGATCGTTTGAAGACTCCCGATTAGACCAATTGTACTTAGAGGACTAAACGCTGCCGCAGTCTTTTCTTCTGCCAAACCCTCATTAATTCTCCCATACATCAGAATATAATACGAGAAAGACTTCAATAGCAGCCTGCATGTCGAGCGCAAACAACATCAAACACTGGGAATTATGGCAGGAGGATTACCTCTAACGCAAGCCTATACAGAGCGAAGACGTAATTATAGGTTCAAGTCAAGGAGCTATAATACGCAGGACTGGATGGCAACTCCTCGTTTAACGTCTTGTGATGACTGGTTTGTAGGCGATAATCCGGCGAATAGGAAAATATCCAGTCTTGTTTACATAACAAATGCATTTAGTTAATTATGCTTATGATTAACTTATGATTGTAAGTCCGTGTATCTCCGTTTGTCTATATATATATATATATATATATATATATATATATTATATATCATTTACTTGTCTTCTATGAAGGTCTAAGGTATGCTTATGAAGGAAAATCGACAAAAAAATGTATTTGCGAAATAAGAAATTGTCCTTCGCATGTTTGAAACATCATATTTAACATAAGAGAGAAGAGCAGTCTCCCTTAGCTGTCCTGAAGCAGCCTTGGGTATGAAGTGTTAGCCACTAAGTCTTCTTTTTCTTAGCCTCGATTTATGAGGGCGTATGGCTAATCCTCTCCCTCGCCGTCTTATCTTCCCATAGCCAGCGAGCGAGCGAGAGAGCGAGCGAGAGACAGACACGGAGACAGACAGAGACAGAGACACAGACACAGTCTGAGAGACAGAGAGGATGCTATTATGGGTTGTGCTTAGGTTGAGAGAAATGGGAAGGCGTCGTGGAAAAACTGGAAGGCGACGGTGGAAGACATGGCAAGGCGTCGTTAAATTGCAGTTACGTTAAATTTAATAGGAAATTTATGATAGGTAAACACGTCGAGTTGTGTGCTGTAGGATGGGGCGATACGTCTCATCTCAATTAGTAAATGGATTCAGTTGCCATGAAAACGGCGCCAGTCTCTTGTGGAATATTTCGCGGTTGATGATATAGCGACCGTCAGAGGGCCACGGGCGTCGTGGAAAATATTACGCGATTCACCCAGGGCGAGTCTGCACGCATCTGTGATCGAAATACTCGTCAGATTAGCATAAAATATGTACCTATTTGCGAGACTGCAGCCGCTTCAGACCGTGATTTGATGTCGACGTCAACGGCTTTGGATCCTACAAGATGTCGTTAGACGCGCTGGAAACTGTAGGGGCCTAATGTCCCCCGTAAACACCTTTAATACGCCGGAGACCGATGCTATAATTAAATAGTCATCAACTGCTTGTGATAACATAAACTTGGTGTGGATGTGAAGCCGCATGAGGGTTGATGTCAACGAAGAAGCAGGCAAAACAGCGACAGAAAGTCTTTAGCTGCCGGATGTCAACTATTTCTTATTTAAACACCGAAATGTTCCAGAAAAACAGGCGAAGCCCTGCAGTGCCTACATGCAAACTAGTGTGATTTCTGACACAAGTGTGCAGTTGACGTTGTCGAGTTTGCGGTTGACGTTGTCGAGTGTGCAGTTGACTTGTCTGGAGTGTACAGTTGACGTTGTCGAGTGTACTAACAGTTTGTAGTATGAATTGTTGAGAGGTTAGCTCAAGTCAACCACACACGATTTCATTCAAATACCTGAATTTTACTTTAAAGTTCAAGTACAGTTTGACAGTTTGAGGAAGAGCGCAGCAACGTAACTAGGATTTTTCGTTTGGGGGGGGGGGGGGCTTAAGCCTTGAACATGGCAACATTTATACAGTATTCATGCGAATTTTAGCTGTAAGCATACAACGGCTTGACTTGCTTGGAGGGGGGCTTCAACTTCGTTTGGGGGCTTAAGCCCCCACCCCCCAAGCCCAACGCTAGATACGTCCCTGGAAGAGCGTGCAGTTGACTATTCTGAGTATTTAAAGCATTGAATTAAACCGAGATGCATAAAAATGTGTGAGTGTGGTATGTGTAGAGGGCCTATGTGTGGCAGAATAATATGCTTACACATTGTAGAAGCGCATCGATATATATGTATATATATATATGTATATATATGTATATATATAATATATATATATACATGTATTATATTTCAGTGTGCACGTATGTCTTATTCATAGCTAATCGAAAATTGGATTTGACCTATGTGACCTTGACCTCGTAGATATTAGCCTAGTAGGGGCCTATAGGCAACGGATTGTTTCGAGAGGCACGTGATCAGTTATTCGTCCTTGACCTTTTTGTGTGAGGCACGTAGACAGTTAATTACTTTTCAGCAAAACGGATCTGTTCCGTCGTTACTCGGAGGCGAGTTCCTATCTGCATAAATCCTGCGATGACGTTGATTAGGGCTCAAGAGTAATGAGAAGAGCTTCTGATCAGAAAGACGGAAGCTTTCAAGCGAAGCGGGATGAGCTGTCAACGTCAGAGGACATTCCACTTCCGGTTGTTGTGTTTTCTGTCGTTCGTTGTTGTTTTCTGTGACTCCTGTCTTGTCTTGATGTGTATTGTTGCGCGACTGTTGTATCGCTCTTTGTTATTATTTGCCGTTTGATGTTTTGTTTCTTTGATGTTTTCAGTTGTTTATGGCTACTTTGTCGCTACTGGAGCAGCACGCCAGGTTGGCGCCCCACGGGTTTGGTCATGTTTTTGTAATTGTTATTGTTGGTCGTCTTATCGTCTTGTTGTCTGGCGTTGCTCTTGGTCGTTTCTTGTTTTGTGTTGCTCTTTGTTGTTTTGCTGTGTTGTTTTCTCCATGGTGGTTTGATTGTTTTGTGTTGTTCTTCGTTGTTTTGTTGTCACGTGTTGTTTATAGGCCTAGCTATTTGTAGTTTTTTCTGATGTTCTCTGTTATTTGTTGTCTGGTGTTGTTCTCGTCTGTTGGTTGCTTTTGGTTCCCGCTTCATTGTATTGTGCTGTTGTTTGTTGTTTTGTTGTCTTATCTGTCTTTTGCCATTTGCTTGTCGTGCGTTGTTGTTTGGTTGTCTTGTGTTGCTCTAGAGTTGTCATTTGTCCTGTGTCGGTTGTTTCCTTGTGTTTTCTCGTGACCCTTAAAGCGTTCGAAACCATCAAATACGATCGTATCGCGTGGTAGGAGGAAATTAGTTCGATCCTGCCATCCCTAGATGATAAGGCGCACGACAATTCGCTGGATGGTACACATCAGAGGGTATACACATCAGAATCACATGTCAAAGTGATAAATCGCTCGTCTGCATCGATCTATGCAGCTGTGACGATGTCCTTGTCCAACACATTTGCGTCTTATCAAATATTGTGAATAGATGTATTATGGAAGGCATTAGATGCGTTGGTTGTATAGTTGGGTGATTTAGTTAAAGAATTAAATTATTTACCAGCATCTTAAGACCAGTATCAAAAAAATATACTAGACCTATACCTGCAGATAGGGCTTAGGAAGACGATTGACCGTGCTGGATTATGCGATGTAAGACAGGGAACCATACATGGATAATTCAAATTTCAACCGTCGGCGCAAGATCGTCTGCCCAGATGTCCTCAGTTTGCCGCGTCTTGGAGCTGAACGCTGCAAAGAGATTTCAGTTTGGGTTTGTCTGTTGCGAGCGTTGGTCGCTTCTGAAGAATAGTACAATTCGTACTCTTCTGATCGATTCGTAGAAGAGTTTAAACGAGTTTGATCAGTTATAGGCTAAACTGAAGATTAGAGTAAAATGCAAAAAGTAGCTCCTCAACCTTGCGATAGATAGAAACGATCGGGCCATCGAAGCAGAGAGCCTACCTTCTACGATAGGCGAACGATTTGTTTTAGTTGTATGAGAAAAAGGGTCGTTGAGGCGAGCTATGTTTCTTTGAGACTGTGATCAACAAACGTAGGTCGTACTTCAGAGGAAGTCGCTTATTGCAGCGGTTCTCAAACTTTATTTTTATTGTGCCACCAGGTAAAAAAATCGAATGTTGGCGTACCACCAGCAAAGGTCAGATAAAAAAAAACAACAGGCGAGCGCGACGTACCCTTACAATTAGCGTAGAAAACATTTAAACTTTTAAGAAAAAGAAGCGCATAATATGTAGGCCTATTACGTAACATTGATTGTCCAGACCATGGGTGCACAAAACCAAGTTTTTTCAAGATGAAAAGTTTTTTGTTTTTGTTTTGTTTTTATGGTTTTTGTTGTTTTGGTTATTCGTTTTAAGATTTGAGGATTTCGGATCATAAAAATCATGAAAAATGGCATGAACAAGCGCTCCAACTCACTTTAAATCAGTTGCGATAATCCAGAAATTTAAAATCATTAAATCAATGTTATTAAAATAACTTCTAAAAGAATACCAAATTTAAAAAACAATTTGTGGGTTTTTCTTGTCTTACAAAAATCAAAAACCGAAAAAAAACTTTTTCATCTCTGGTCTGGACCAGAGCCTTCAATTATGCTATAGATCGAAGGCTCTGGTCTGGACAATCAATGAGCCTCAGAGGCTTCCAGTGTTACGTAATACTTACTTACTTACTTGTTTTCATTATGAATTTCTGACAGTATTTCAGTTCTTTGTCTCTGTTTTTTTTGTTTTATAAGAAGTTTGTCTACATCGAAACATAATATTTTAATATTTCAAGAAATTCTCTCGATTTTGGGGGGCATTGCCCCCTTCTCAATTATTGGGGGCACCTGCCCGGCTGCACCCCCAGAGTCTACGCCTATGGATATAATTGTGCGTAATCATGCTATGCTGTGACAAGTAACGATAAAAGACAAAGAAAATTGCCGGATCAAATATTATGCCTCAGATAATGAACATACAGTTTTCCTACGGCATCATCGTCGGCATGGAAACCCGTGAAGCGATCCAGCGCTCTAATCCACTTTAATCTAATACAATCCAATCTGTCAAATTGCATAGCGCCGTAGTCGTAACGCGCGCGGCATCGATCGCTGGAACTTGGCTAAGACTTCTAGAAAGTTGTGTCTTAAACTCAAAATGCTTCTTATGCATCGGGAGGACCGAAAAACAACGGCTTGTCTAATCTAATTTAGTGTAGCTAATTTAGTCTGGTATTCTATAGCGCCGTAATAATAATAATAATAATAATAATAATAATAATAATAATAATAATAATAATAATAATAATAATAATAATAGTAATAATAATAATAATAATAATAATAATAATAATAATAATAACAATAATAATAATAATAATAATATTAATATTAATATTAATAATAATCATATTATTAATAATAGTAGTAGTAGTAGTATAGTAGTAGTAGTAATAATAATAACAGTAGTAGTAGTTGTAGTAGTAGTAGTAGTAGTAGTAGTAGTAGTAGTAGTAGTAGTAGTAGTAGTAGTATTGTATTGTATTGTATTGTATTGTATTATATTTATGCATTTATAAAGCGCCTCTCGCAGTACAACCAAATCAGAGGCGCTCCCGGTGCGCAGAGCTCAAGTAGTAGTAGTAGTAGTAGTAGCAGCAGTAGCAGCAGCAGTAGTAGCAGTAGTAGTAGTAGTAGTAGTAGTAGTAGTAGTAGTAGTAGTAATAGTAGTAGTAGGCCTAGTAGTAGTAGTAAACAAGGCATCAATCGATGTCGCTTCAGTGGAAACCGAAATCAGAGTGAAATCCAACACCGTCAGAGAAACCAGAAGCCACGGAGGGTACGTTTAGTCCTTGTCAACTACATCGGTAACAGGTCACATCCCATGTGCCTTTGTGCGAGAAGGCGTGCGGATCGCGGTTCGGCTCCCGATAGTTGCTTATTTCAGAGATTTAAATCTCCGGCTGGCACGGTTCGTACATGGGGACCGTAAACGACGTGGCAGCCATTCAAACGGGCAGCGGTGGTGAAGGATCTCACCCGATCAATTCATAGAAAAAGAGCAGGGTCAGGGATATACGGTCGATATTTTAAAACGTGTACAGTTAGCCTACATTTAAGCGTATCTGCCAATGAATGACAAACTCTCAGCCTACCTGGAGTCGTGACGTGCGGCGCATCGGAAAAAAGCAAATATCTTAACTTCTACTGCAGCTGTTGCAGATTTCTTATGAAATCGCACAGACCATGCATCATCTTCTGATATCGAATAACGCTGCCTAGAATGATACAATCTCCCTCTTCCTTCTACTTCCTGCTACTGCTTCTACTGCCATAATCGCATCCCGTTTCCGACTGAACTTGCATCCTCGGCAGCTGCAGCTGCGCGCGCTTTTAAACGCTTCCGCCGCAGATGCTGAGCCAGGTGCACAGCAGGATGCAGAGCTGGATCCGCAGCATCGGCTGCTCTGCCACTAGAGCGATGACCAACTACAACTGAATATCATAGACGTCTTATGTAGCGACATTCAGTGGCAGTAAATACGAATGTAAATGTTCACGTTTATCTGTATTTGGGGGCGGGGGCAGATGTATGGTGTACCCCCCTCACTCTTAAAGGTGGGGTCTTGTCCCCGCGACCCCACCCCCGGGATCGCCGCTCATGTTTATCTCAACATGTATAGTGACCGTATGACCTTGACCCTGCTCAATTTTTAAATGAATTGAGCGGGTGAGATCCTTCACAACCGCTGCCCGTTTGAATGGAAAAGCGCTCTTGTTACTGAAATTTGAAATTTAGAAAGCGCCACTTCAAGAAAAAAAACTCGCCGGTGACGCTCTCAAACCTTAAGGCCCTCGTATACGGACCGTGCTAGCCCGAGAATAAAATCTAAGAAGTAAGCCACCAACAGTATGCGAACCGTCACCCCCCCCCCCCCAGAAGTGCCTTGATGTACGTTCTAACCAATGTAGCTAACCAGGGAGCAGAGGCGTAACTTTGGTCTAGAAAGTGGGGGGTACCAAATTTCGCATTGTTTCAGCCTCGCGTCTGTTAAATGAGTACCGGTACCGGTATATTACAAGCATAATAATAAAGATGATGATGATGATGATGATGATGATGATGATGATGATGATGATGATGATGATGATGATGATGATGATGATGATGATGATCGTAATAATGACGACGACGATGAATACGACGACGATGATGATGAAGATAAAGATAAAGATGATGAAGATGAAGATGATGATGATGGTGGTGCGGTGGCGGTGATGACGGTGAATACGTTGATAATGACGACGAAGGCTAATAGTAAGAATGATGAACAGGATAAATAGGCCCATGAAGACGGCGAAAACGATGATGTTGACTACGATGACGATGATCATAATTTATTTATTTATTTTATACAAAGCATTAATTATGTTTCGAGCGCTGTTGTAAATTATCTAGAACGTGCGTTTTCAAAGGACTTCCGCATCTTCTTGGTCCAGATATAGCATCTGACGAATGGTGATTAGCTAACTCAATAATCACCATCATCAGCAGCAGCAACAGAAGAAGAAGGAGAAGCAGCAGTAGCAGCAGTTTCATGAACCCGTGACCCTCCATAAAATGGCTGTTTTCGTTTGAAGGGAATATTACTTTGCTGCTTGATCATGTATGAAAATCCACCACAAAAACAATCAAGACCAGGTTCCACGCACCACACGCACACACACACACACACACACACACACACACACACACACACACACACACACACACACACACACACACACACACACACACACACACACACACACACACACACACACACACACACACACACACACACGCACGCCTACACACACCCACACGCACACACACGCACACACATACACTCACTTGCACATGCAGGGAGACAACAGCACAACACGCACACAGATAAGCAAAAATTTCATACACATACACATACACACAGAGATAAATATAGACGCACACACATATACACAGATAAGCATAAATGCACACATACACACACACAGATAAATATAGACACGCACAAATAAGCACAAATACACACACGGATGCACACAGGCAAACACAGTGGAACATGCATGGACGCGCAGAACCACATAAGGCGACACAGAGGAACATAAACACTGACATGTCAGCAGTAAAGCAAACGCACGTACACACGTACAAAACAGACAAAGGGACAAACGCACACATAAAATAAATCTGCTGGTATACCTTTAATCAGCTGGTACCTTAATATGGTGTAATATTCCCCAAGCCATTCGTCACTCTCCTAATCTATCCATCTCTTTAAAAAGCTGCACTCCGTATTGACTACTGAAAAATAACTTGGCTTAATTTGGTGTTTATAATTGTCTTATTGTCATTATGATTGTGATTAGGCCTATATATATATTTCATTGCTTTTGTTGGTTGATGAACCACTTTTTTTGTTATTTCGTTTCCTTTCTTATTTTCCATTTTCTTTTCTTTGAGCCAGGTGCTGATGATTTACTTCTAATTAGGAATCGGTTGGCTACCTTCCAGGGATGTCATTTGAGCTTTTTCGGGGGGGGGACAGTGACGTCATTTGAGTTTTTTTCCGGGTGAACTTGGCCAGCTTGCTAAGTTTTAGTCTACATGTGCAAAACTGTAAGCCAATGCTGCATGATGTGTGCTGCAGTGTGCATATTGCAACTTAATGTAATTAGGTTTTGATGAATTTGAGAATCCCTTTTTCTCTTTTACCCCTTTCTTCTTCCAACTTTTCTTGTTCCATCCTTTTCATTAAAAAAAATCAAGCCCTCCCCCAAATGACGTCCCTGCTGCCTTCTTCTTTACATCATGTTGTATTTACTTAGGTGTCCCTGTGTAGCAGAATCTTTGATCCCTTCTGGGGCCCTCGTGCAGCCAGTAGGCCTACTTGTTGATTAGTTTTGGTTCCTTTCTTTTGTTCTTGTGGTTGCAAAAATAAAAATTACTTGATTTGATACACAGACGGAGGCACAAATTTAGTTAATAGGAATCTGCGTAAGTCGTAAATCAATTACTTCTACTGACACATTTTTATGTATTCGATAGCCCGATAGCGCATTGGATAACATCTGGCGTAGAGTGCGAGAGGTACAGAGATCGAGTCCCATAGGCGGACATGCTTTGTAGGCTGCAATTTGCGCCGTGTATTGCAGGCTGTCTGTTCTGTTAGTAGTTAAGATTTATCGCATAACATGTACTTGCACAGCGCAGTGCGTTTGCAGGCGCTTAATTAAAGAATAAATATTATTATTATTATTATTATTATTATTATCATCTACGTGAACTGCCCTAATTTAGACGACCTAATAGGGTCACGGTCAGGTTAATTATTCTAAGATTTTCAGATTCATACCAGCGGAAGAGGTGGGAGGAGAAGGAGGAGGATCAGGGAGAGGAAGAGGCAGGAGGAAAAGGATCAGAAAGAGGAGGAAAAGGATTACAAGGAGGAGGACGGACGGGAAAGGGATGAAGTAGGGAGAAGGAGCAGGAAAGGCAGAAGATGGAGGAGAGGAGGGGAAGCAGAGGGAGGAGGAGCATGAAGAGCGAGATACGGGAAAGGAAGGGAGGAAGAGGAGGACGAGGAAGAGGAGGAGATGGTTAATGAATATAACGAACAGCAGAAGAAATAATAAAAAAAGAAAATGAGGTTCAGAAGGGAGACGATCAATCATTCCTTTATATACAATACATACAGAAACACTATAAATATCGCTGCATAATTCGTTGTATCTAGGCTAAGTGCTCTATGTAGGCCCCCTACATGTAGACGAAAAACAAATAATTTGACGAAAAACAAATAGTGTATGTATGCATAGGCGTAATTTGTGGGGAATGCGAGGGGAACCCGAACCCCCTTTTTGGACTGGGGGGGGGGTACCGAACCTCCACTATTTGAGCAATGACAATCAATATTTTACTATTGTGCCTTCCCAGAGATCGCAGTCTGCGTCTTGCTTCGTGTATGTAAGAAATTGGTGCCCACACTTTTTAGACCAAAGTTACGCCCCTGTATGTATGCATTTATGTATGTACGTATACTAGTTATATAGGCCCCTACGCCTTTGTCTCCTCTATAGAATCGACGGGGTCTACCCGAATCGCCGAATCCCGATTCGCCGAAAGCCCTTAAACTGCCAAATCTGCCGAATTGCCGAAAGCAGTTTTCTACCAAGTGTGCGATTTGCCGAAAACCACTGCCGACTCGAATCGCCGAATCCCTAATCGCCGAAAGCGCTTTAACTGCAAAATCCGCCGAATCGCCGAAAGCAGTTTTCTACCAAGCGTTCGATATGCCGAAAACTAGTTTGGACCCGATTCCCCGAATCCCGAATCGCCGAAAGTGACCAGCGTTCGGATCTTGGCAGTTTGTCACAATTTTGTTGCAAGTAAGCTTATTTGACATATATTTGAATGTGAAGAGGAATCGTGTGTCATTTTCATTCCGAACTTGGTAAAGGTTTACGGTGAGTCGGTGAGATTGTCGATATGGTAAACATCATGGCCGCCGCAGTATTGCATGGAAATAGAATGCTACGACCTACCTAGCATAAGTAAGTACGTAAGTAAGCTCACTAATACAATTTTTGAAACGTCTTGTCCCCCTCGACCCTCCCCCAGGATCGCCGCCCTTGCCAAATTGGATAATAGGCTAAGAGCTAGGGCTGTAACAATAAATAAGAGATAACGTACAGACCTGATAGAGAAAGGAATTAATTTTGAAGAGCGATAGTGTATACCAATAGTCTCTATTTTATAGTCAAGAAAAGTTCGCGTTATTTTCCGGGGATCCGGCTTACAACCGCGTTTTCGAAATACGTTTTTATATAGTTTCGGCGTTTCGGGATTTGGCGATTCGCTACGAAAAGCATTTTCGGTGATCAGGGTTTTCTTCACAAAATAGTTTCGGTGATTCGGCGGCAATACCAATTCGGCGATTCGAGATTCGGCGATTCGCTACGCGCCCGAATCGACCTGGCAATGTTATTTCTCTGGATTTTTGTTTCTCTCTTAGCCTATCTCGAAATTACAGTCAGTTCTAAATGTTTCAGCTCGTGCGATCGGCGATGTAAGCATACCATATTTGTTCTCCGTTGAATTACTCCAGTAATGGAGACAGCCTACGCTGGCGAGCACTAGCACGCGCGTCTGGAATATAATTTGGCGGATTTGCCTTCATAGTGCGAATTAATTAAAGTTGAAGGCTGCCAAATGTTAAGCTTTGCAAGCATTAATGGGCGTGTGCAGAATTGCATGACTATAAAATGCCCAGGGCCTCTGACCCTCACCCCACCCCCAACCCAACCCCCACCCCACTCCGCAAGCCACGACACTTCTATCGGTTAGGCGCGACTTTGCCCAGACTATATATCTTATCAGGCGTGAAGCCTATCAGCGCCTTGAAAGGATAATCTGACCAGAGGCACGTGCGTCCATCCACCAAATCAAATCCACCCCACCCACCCCACCCACCCCACCCCAACCCAACCCCCACCCCACTCCGCAAGCCACGACACTTCTATCGGTTAGGCGTGACTTTTGCCCAGACTATATATCTTATCAGGCGTGAAGCCTATCAGCGCCTTGAAAGGATAATCTGACCAGAGGCACGTGCGTCCATCCACCAAATCAAATCCACCCCACCCACCCCACCCACCCCACCCCCAACCCAACCCCCACCCCACTCCGCAAGCCACGACACTTCTATCGGTTAGGCGTGACTTTTGCCCAGACTATATATCTTATCAGGCGTGAAGCCTATCAGCGCCTTGAAAGGATAATCTGACCAGAGGCACGTGCGTCCATCCACCAAATCAAATCCACCCCACCCACCCCACCCACCCCACCCACCCCACCCCCAACCCAACCCCCACCCCACTCCGCAAGCCACGACACTTCTATCGGTTAGGCGTGACTTTTGCCCAGACTATATATCTTATCAGGCGTGAAGCCTATCAATGCCTGGAAAGGATAACCTGACCAGGGGCACGTGCGTCCACCCACCAAATCAAATCCACAAAAGGAACAGGCATCGCATCGAAATTTTGTAAAATACGTCATGTAAAGGAGGTGTGTGTCCAAATTTTGGGGTGTGCGTCCAATTTTTTAAAGCCTGCGGGCGCCTCTGAATCTGACCTTATATTCCTATTGGTTTTTGGACTGAACGTCTGTGATTAGGCTGTTACCCGCGACTTAGCGTTGGAAATCTCGAGATTAAGGTTGCGATCATCGATATCTAGTCTAAATAGAGATATCGATGGTTGCGATGGCCATGCAAATGTAGCCCTATAACCAAAATAGAGTAAATAATACTAATTTAATATCTGTGCTATAACCACAATCGCAAAGCATGAGCTCCAAAACTCTTACGTTCTCCTCGAAAGCTAAGCACAGGGCACCAGCTTATCGTGAGCGCTGAAAAAATTATATAGGCTAGCGACATATAAACCAGCGTTACCACTCCTTGGGTTTTTCACAAGATCTTGGGTTTTTAAATCCGAACTTTGGAAATGGTGTCTTTTCCTAGAGACCTTGGTTTTTTTGCTTGGGTTTCTCTTGTTTTATTGAAATCCTATTTTTCACTAATTTAATCAATTTTTCAGCGGTCTGGATGATCGAGGTCACTGAATAGGCTAAATGGCGCAATATGCGTTAATTCAAGCATGTGCTATAGTAGCATATTGTTATTTTTAACATATAACTCTAATAACTAACTGTGCTGTAGGCCTAGGCCCCTACTAGTCTATTTCTAAATACTGCTATATTTAGAAAATATAATAGCTCTAAAGAAGAAAGGAAACTGCTGACTGAGACTGTACCTTTTCGAAAGTTTTCCCGAAGTAATCAGCTGTTGTGCTTTTTTAAACCTTAAGATAATTATGATATTTTGAGTTTTATTACGAGCGAGCGCAGGAAATTTTTAGGAGGCAAACTTTTTAGGGGGTACATTTTTAGGGGGATGACGTTTGTGCACAGAAACAAAATTTGCATTTAAAAATATAAAAAAAATAATGATCAAGAAACTCTACCGTACTTAAATATATAAGTAGTTTTTTTACCTTGAAAATCGCGTTGGGACTGTAATTGTAATAATCATAATAATCAAAAGATTTTATTTTTGTAAAATATTTGCAAAATTCAGTGGACCCTCCAATAAGTTTCATAGTCTGTCATCTTCATTCTTGTTTTAAAAAATAAAAAAATAAGATGTGCAATTGAAGTAATAATTCACGTGATTCAGACTCTGATGAAAATAAAAAAAACATGCATAAAACATTTTTAATTTGCTTCGAATATTAACCAATAATTTTTAGCAATTAACGATTACCCATAAAATTGTAAAAATGAAAGATAGAACTGAAAGACAGAACAACATTTATATTACAGAATTGGTATAATTGCATTATATTATTATATTTTATCGTTAAATGCGTTTATTAATTTAAAAAAGTCTGCAGAAAATCACCTTGGGTTTCTTGGGGTTTTAAAATGTACCAACTTGAATTTTTCAGTTTTTATAAGTGGTAACACAGTATAAATAATTACATACTGTGGTGGTAACACTGCTTAGAACAACTCTTCGGACGTGATCGATCAGAAGCGTGTATCAAGTTACACACGGGTACCAGCTAGTCCAGCGGTTCCCAAACTTTTCTAGGTCGCAACCCACTTGTGAATATAATTATTGGCAGTCTCGATACCCACTTTGTAAAATTAAGCATTGTGTACTAAAATTTGCATCGTAAATTGGTATCGAAATATGCGGATTTACAGCGCTTAGAAATTTAAATTTAGGTAAAAACAGTTTACAATTTATTGCAATCCAGCTAATTATAGCCCAATCATAGCCAAATGTTGTTGCTGCAAAAAATTAATGTTTCTTGAAAAATTTGGAGACCCACTTGCCAGAGCTTCGCGACCCACTTTTGGGTCGCGACTCACAGTTTGGGAAACTCTGAGCTAGTCGATATAATTATGCGAACACTGATATGTGCAAAGATGTCTTTGGACTCATACCACAGTATAAATAATTACAATAATTATGTTATTATTTATACTGCGCTTATACGGAAAGCTAGCTTCATCACGTGCAAGGACCTTTTATATTTAGAATCCTTGATCACGTGGTAGCAACCAGGTCTCCGGAAATAGTGCGCCGCGTGTTGCTTGCATTGGATACGCAGCTTAAACTTACGATGGGCGCCAATTAGAGCTTTCACAAAGTGCTTTCCCTTATCATTTGCACGAAGGCGTAGTTGCTTTTTAAAAGGAACTACTTGTCGTTCAAGGTTAACAGATTTTATTCACTAAGGTTGAAATTTCAGCAGTTCATATTTTTGATTTGAAAGCTTGCCGTATGTTCTGCAAGTTCTCGTCAGCGGGATTATGTAGCGCTGTCGTGCGAGACTAACCAAATGCATGTCGTTTCACTTTCTTAGTCTATAAGTTCGGACATTGGCCTCAGCCCTGGGACTTTCAGTGCTGGTCTGTACCTTGGTGTTGGAAGTAATTAAGCGTAGCATATGTATCAGTTGTCGCTGGTGATATGATTTCCTTCTCTTATGAAGCCTGGATGCAAATAAATGGATATTTTCATGCAGGCAATATAATAATATTTTTTTAAACATGCCTAATATACACTCTTGCCATACTGGTATAAGTATGAAATATATTAATAAATAACCACTACAAGAATAGTATGAATAGCATGAATATGAATAAGTAATTATGGATTTTAACCAGCATTACACAATCATCAATATTATTATTAATATGCATAGGATTTTAAAAGAAATCAAGACCTTATTGTTGTTGCTATTATTATTATTATTATTATTATTATTATTATTATTATTATTATTATTATTATTATTATTATTATTATTATTATTATTATTATTATTATTATTATTATTATTATTATTATTATCATTATTATTATTATGCATGTATTAAGCACCACTTACTTAATTATTAATCAGTTGCCATGGTGTTGGTACAATTGCATTGTTCTGTCCTGATGAGAGATTAACCTCTCTTTACTATTTAAACCTGATGAACAGTCTGAATTAATTCTACTTCATTTTGGGTCAAATGCTCTGCACTTCCTGCTTCTGAACATGGATACTGAATCAATAACTGCTTCACAGGAGCAAATAAATGCTGCAAGTGTTTCTACTATAGTCGCCTCGCAGTGCCCATCTTTGACCTTCGAAGATGCGCTTAACGAAATTCCTCAGCTTATCGGTTAGTGTCTTGGATAGGGCTGTCTCAAAAGAATTGCGATTCAGAAGCTGGATGGTTGAGGCCATCGCGTTTTGTCTAATAAGTCTTCAAATAGATTATAGAAAAGTTTTTAAATGAGTTTACGTGAAATCTAGATACAGATTGTGGAATTTTCCGAGATTTGAAACTCTGCTAACTTCTTTGATGTCTTTTCAACTTCAATAATACTCTGCTGGCATTTATTCTTTTCCATTTAAAGTTAAAATCTTCACCATTCGATGATCCACATTTCCTCATTCATCATTTTTCTTTTTAAGTACATTAATTGCCCAACTTGGCTGTTAAAACTATGTGATTACCTCCTTCATAAGAGCTCTACTAGTCATACTATGCAGAGTACCAATACCAATCAGTGGCATTGACGTCTGTACCCAAAACTCGCCCTGTTCCTAACCCTTACCTGAAGAAAGGAAGAAGAAGAGAAGAGCAGTCCCTTAAGAGACAGCCATGGATGTGAAGTGTTAGCGATTTCATTTTCTTAGCCTCAGCATACAAGGGGGTGACCAGTCCTCTCCCTCCCCATCTGATCTGCCCACGGACAGTGTACAGTTGGTGTACTCATTATGGCTGAGTTGGCTGAGGGCGCGGGTGGAGCAGATAGCTTATAAACATCCACCTGAGATTTGAATCTCTAACCTCTCGGTTGACAGTCCAGCATGCTAACTACTAGAATATCGCCCACCCAACCATAACCTGAAGCTAACCATGATATGGTATAGTGTGCCATGATATAGTCAAGTAGGGTATTGGTATCTTATAGTATAGCATGGAATAGTTAAGTAGGGTATTGGTGTCGTATAGTATGGCATGGTATAGTCAAGCAGGGTATTGGTATTGTATTCCAGTGGGGTTGGGTATGGTAGTGTAAGATTTTTGTTAGGTAAGGGACTTTGTTTGGATAGAGTTGGATAGGTAGGGTATGGTACTTTCTGAAATAATGTATCAAATTGTTGGTTCCATATTTAATTCCAGTATATTATTATGAGAAATTGCATCACACAGGCTCATCTATGATCAGCAGACTCAAAATCCTAAGCACAACGTTAATATCGATGATTTTGTAATGTTGATTATTATTCATAAATAATTATCAATAGTATTGCTATTATTAATATCTTAATGTCATTCGTGTAAATTTTATTATCTTCTATTTCAAATCTGTTTCTTCATCAGTGGAAGACTTTCTCCAGCATAAGCAAGAAATGTTTCAACGTCTGCACAAAAAACCCGGCCGAAGTCACAAGGGGACAGTCGATGCAAGCGAACGGCCGTACAAGGAGCTAATGCCCCCTGGATTCCAAATATGGGACTACAGCTGCATTCCCAATGGTAAGGACATGTTCCCGATAGGTTTCGACTGGAGTCTGGAGCTCGAGAATATTTTTGACAAGAATTTAAAGATTTCTGGTTCAGCTGAAGTAAGTAATTATGTGGTTCTTTATTCAATTGTTTCATTGTATTGTAAGTAAGATAATGCAATGTAAAGTAATGTGAAGAATACTGTTTTCGAAAACACAGTTTAATAGCAAGGCTATCTCACGTGCGCTTTTCAGAGTTATGAGTAATGTACGTATATGTCGGCTCTGCCATATGGTTTTTGCAAACGGAATGTTCAGAATAAGATGAAATATTTAATTTTCGTGTTTATATTGTTTGTAATTTTGGTAATTTTATGTGATTCCAGTAGATAAAATCCGAATGAGGTGAAATATTTTATTTGCATGTTGCTGTTTGTAATATTGTGTGTTTTAGATACTGCGAGTCATAAAGTTCCGTTGAAAGTTCTCGAAGTCGATTACAACGTTGCCAGCAACACAAGCGCTCATCATACTGATGTCTTTGAAATCACAAAAACTCGATCGGAGTCAGATCCTTTGCCGCAGCTGGTTGTCCGTCGAGGACAACCGTTCTTCATCAATGTCTGGTTCAGCCGGCCATTTTCCCCCGAAACGGAGGAGGTTATGCTAACATTTCAGTTTGGTGAGCTTAAAACTTTCTTGTGTGAATATAAATGATTGGATATCTAGAGGAAGCATATGATATCACAAAAGAAGGGAATGATGTTCTATGGTATCATTACAAGCTAACTTGAGTGAGTTAAGAAGTCGTGGTTTTAATTGTCAGAAAGATATTTTGAAATATCGTCCTTGTGATATCCACTCATTCAAATTATGAACCTTATCGCTTCTGTTTGCCTTCACTGGGCTAGAAGTGCATCTGAAAAGAATCTGTGAAATGATAATATATAGCTATTTATTACATTACTTTACATTTGAATGGAAATAAGATGGCAGCAAGATACTAAATACATTTAAGCAGAGGTAAGGTGGCAATGAAGATACTTTACATTTGAGTGGAGATAAGGTGGCAACGAAGATACTTTACATTTAAGTGGTGGTAAGGTGGCAACAAAGATACTTTACATTTAAGTGGAGTAAGGTGGCAACAAAGATAGTTTACATTTAAGTGGAGGTAAGGTGGCAACAAAGATAGTTTACATTTAAGTGGAGGTAAGGTGGCAACAAAGATAGTTTACATTTAAGTGGAGGTAAGGTGGCAACGAAGATACTTTACATTTAAGTGGTGGTAAGGTGGCAATGAAGATACTTTACATTTAAGTGGAGGTAAGGAGGCAACGAAGATACTTTACATTTAAGTGGAGGTAAGGTGGCAACGAAGATACTTTACATTTAAGTGGAGGTAAGGTGGTATGAAGATACTTTACATGGAGTGGAGGTAAGGTGGCAACAAAGATACTTTACATTGAAGTGGAGGTAAGGTGGCAACAAAGATACTTTACATTGAAGTGGAGGTAAGGCGGCAACACAGATACTTTACATGGAGTGGAGGTAAGGTGGCAACAAAGATACTTTACATTGAAGTGGAGGTAAGGCGGCAACACAGATACTTTACATGGAGTGGAGGTAAGGTGGCAACAAAGATACTTTACATTGAAGTGGAGGTAAGGTGGCAACAAAGATACTTTACATTGAAGTGGAGGTAAGGCGGCAACACAGATACTTTACATGGAGTGGAGGTAAGGTGGCAACAAAGATAGTTTACATTTAAGTGGAGGTAAGGTGGCAACAAAGAGAGAGCATTAGTCAACAATTGAATACGTATAAAACTATATTAAATTTTATTTTTTTTTGCAGGAGAGGAGGCGACCGTTAGCAAGGGAAGTCGGGTGACGGTGAGCCTCAACAAAGGCATCAAACCTCACAACTGGAGTGCGGGAGCAAGCAAGGTCGAGGAAACAAAAGTACTGGTTCAGATCCTAACGCCAGCCGATTGCATCGTCGGTAAGTGTACGCTGACGATCGATACGAAGAAAGCGAAAAACAGGAAAAAGAGGAACGAAGAAACGCCTCCAGTGGAAGCTGAAGAACTGCTGGAAAAGACAACAGTGTTGCGATACCAACACCACGATCCAATATACATTCTCTTCAATCCATGGCTGAAAGGTATCATCCAAACTTTCAAAGCCTGTTATGCTTCTGGGGGGGGGGGGGTAGATGAATGGTTACACTCTGGCAGGAAGAGCTTTAGATCTTGAAAAAGTCACGGTTCGATACCCATAAGCCCCCTCTAGGTCGACTCAGCCTTCCACTCCCTAAAGGGCAGCAGTAAACTTAGCTGGCGCCTTACAGGCTGCCAAGATGTTTGTTAATTAAGATATTGATAATTGTACTGTCGTGTTTCAATTGTGGTTTGTCAGTGAACTTGTCAATAAGCACGAATTTTTTAATTATTATTCTTGAAGAGGTAACCTGAAGTCGCTTGGGTGCATTATTAACACTGTTGACCATAATGTCTGGTTATAGCAGAGACTAGTCCATATAGTCGCAAATGTCGTTCGCATATTTTCTTTTGTTGTTTTAAGAAAACTTCTTTTGTTTCATGTTTTGTCGTCGTTGTTATTGTTGCTGCTGCTGTTGTTATGGTTATCTTGTTGTGAGTCTCAAGGGAGATGATTAAAGAGGGTAATTTCCAGTTTGCGAGTTTATAGCATTTGCGACTTTATTCCTTTTCTAGGAAGATGTTCTGTCAGCATAGCAAGGTCAAATAGACATTTGTCAGTCTTTTGATAAGATCGATGAAAAAACAGAAAACTGTTATCAAACAAGAAAAGCGCATTGCCTTTTATTAATAGCCTATTACTGGTGGAACAATGGTTGTATCTGCGACATAAGGGAATAGCGATGGGACGAGGACGTGGAAGAAACAGAGTTTTTCTTTCATTAATCGTAATGGTCCGTTGGAGCCCAGTTGACTCTGGTTTACTTTTTAGCCCTAGTTGGGGTTAAATCTTGTAGAGATTCTTTCCGCTCAGTGAAACATGATTTGGTTTTATAGCGTGTTGGTTGGTGATTGTCACCAATATGTTGTGTTTTTGCTTCCAGATGATCAAGTGTACCTGGAGGATCCGAAACTCCGGAATGAATGCGTGCTCGACGCCACTGGAGAGTTGTATGCTGGGAACCACAAACAGATGGTTACAATACCATGGAGTTTTGCGCAGGTGAGAAGAATATGAGAAATTCCGAATGTGTAATGACGTCGTGTGGCTGCAGGCCATTGACACTGACCATCAACTTTAGCTTACAGTTTACTTTTATAATTCCAGTTACTTAGATTTTATTACCACTGCATGTAATTGAAGAGTAGTGATCGGATGTATGTATTTATGTGTGTATGTATGTATTTTTGTGTGTAGGCCTATGTACAGTATGTAACTATGTATTTTTGGGTGTATATATATGTAATTATGTGTGTATAATATACATATATTATATGTAATTATGTGTGTATATATGTAATTATGTGTTCATAGGCGTAGCTACATGGAGGCAAAAAAAAAATTAAAATTTTTTTTAATTCTCAGAAGTTTTGCGACCAACCGCCCTTCGGACGCTGAGAAATTTCCCCCTCACCTCTGAAACAAGATCGCCGCCACTGCATAAAAGTTTTGACAAGCAGTAGTTGCCTCCTCTTGAATTGAAGTCTGGCTACGCCCCTGTGTGTATTTATGTGTGTATGTGCAGTATGTAAATATGTATTAATGTGTGTGTGTGTATGTATTTATATGTGTATGTATGTATTTATTTGTGTATGTATGTATTTATAAGTAAGTAAGTAAGTATATTCTTTATTATACCACCTGCAAACGCACTCTGGTTAACAATACAGGTTATACAAATAGATGCATATCTATGTGTGTATGTATTTACTTATGTGTGTATGTACAGTATGTAACCATGTATTTATGTGTGTAATGTATGTATTTATGGGTTAGAGTATAGAAAGGTTACCAAAGGCAGGTAATTTTTACGTCGTCATAGCAGTGACCAATAGAGCAGGCAGTCCTTGAGTGACGTTCTAGGCCGTTTATTTGAACGAATATATAAACGATGGTAAATGAATATGCAGCACCACCATATGTGGAAAAACTCCTCGATGGCAACCCACTATGTAGGAGTTGCATCATTAATAGCTGAAGATGTGACTGATCTGCAGTCAGCCTCCGTATCCACTGATGAGGGCGTTTGATGGATGTCATCGGCAAGATTGGTCTCATCTCTGACAGTGTTGCAGACAGCCATGCGTTGCATCTGTCACAATTTGAGAAGCCAGTAGCATCATAATCTTGTCCGGCTGCAGCAGCTCGATGAGACTGGGTTCGTCCCAATTATGATTGGTTGCCAACGACAGCGTAAATAAAGACCTATAGTCAGACGCTTTAGTTACTTACTTACTGATTCGTGGTGATAGATTGAGGAAGCTTTTGCCTTTTGCTTCGGAGTCTAGAATTTTTGAATTCAGATGTTAATTCTGCAATTCGTTGTTGATTGACAACCCATTGTTGCAAGAGGGCAATTGTCTGTGCTGCCAGTTGATGCCTATTTCATTATCACAATTTATTATCATTATCACAATTCATTATCAGTAATGCATTATCATTATCATTGTCACAATTCATTATCATTATCACAATTCATTATCATTATCATTACCACAATTCATTACCATTATCATGGTTATCACAGTTCCTTATCATTATCGTTGTCACAATTCATTATCAGTATCACAATTCATTATCATCGTTATCACAATTCGTTATCATTATCATCGTTATCACAATTCATTATCATCGTTATCACAATTTATTTACAATTATTATTGTCACAATTCATTATTGTTATCATAATTCATTATTATTATCACAATGGCACTATAGAAGTTCCAAGATTGGATCATTGTCGAAAGAGGTGTGTAGCAAACAGTTTTATACTTCTTTACCACATGATACAAAACAAAACCTGGAAAACATTTGTGTGGGGGTGATACTACTTGTCACTTACTTACTTATTTTAGTGCATTATGTTGCATTTCATCTGTGCATGTGTGCGTATGTGTCCTGTTACAGTTTGAGCGCATTGTACTCGACTGTTGTCTGTACCTTTTGGACGCAACGCATTTGAAACACACTGCCCGAGGCAACGCAGTTATGGTTGTCCGGAACATTGCGATGTTGGTGAGTTGTTGGACATTGTGGGGCAGATAAAGATCAAAGTTTAGGTATATAACCTTTATGTCAGATCATTGCCTGAAATACTCAGAAATGTAAACTGCACACTCTTCCTCAAACTGTCCAACTGTAATTGAACTGGTAAGTAAAATTTCAAGTATTAGAATAAAATCCTGTGTAGTTGAACTGAGCTAACCTCCCAAAAATTCATACTACACACTGCTCATGCCAGACTCCACAGTGTCAACTGCACACTTTGTCAGAAAACACTATTTTAGGCCCTGCATCAAATTACTATTGTTTTAGCACTTGTGGGAAGTTCTTAAAATTAAACTACCGGTAATTAGGCATCATTAAAACTTTATTGGTTTTTGACAAGCACCAGGTATTCTTCAAGCTCAAAACTCCAGAATGTTTTAAGACACTTCGTATGCCGAGGACAAGAAATGCGAGGGAGAGTATTGCCGATGACTTTGTGGAATTCTATTACAGCGCCTGGGTTTCTGTCATTCTTGAAGTCTCTGGTCTGGTGGTGTATGTATTGGAATATAGTCTATACTCTATATTCAGTCTATATTCATACACCATGCAGCATAAAGAGTCCAATTTGCTGTAGAAAGCTCAAGGGCGCTTCAGTTATGACGCAATTCTTCTTCTTTATCTGACCAGTGGATGACAGTTTCATTGCAACCAGCTGGGCTTTTCTGTGTCATTGGCTTCGCTATCGTTATGAGCACGTCGAGTGGCTTTGGCAGCAACTATTTTCTTTTATCCGCGCTGCAACAGTCGCTTATAACTATGGACAAGCGCAGCACTTGGAGAATGAACCCGAATACTTTCTTGCTCGTGACGATATTGATCGTCTGAATAGAATGAATTCGGCTTGCGGGTTTTATAGGACAATAGGACCTTTTAAGTGGCACTATTGTGCGGCGCTCAATTTGCTGAAATATTGTCGAAACTGAATTAAGCGATTGCGAACAGGGTTGCTGCTTAGATTTGTGTTTATGATGGTCCTAAAACTTGATTTATCAAATGGTGGGCGAGTGAGTATAACGTGATATGGTCTCGCCCATTTCGAACACTACTAGAATTTTACAGCCGGCTGTAGCAGTCAATTTTTAGTGCAACTCAGGTTGATTAGATGGTGCTAAGCATTTCTGTGTAAACCAAAAGATTGACAACCGTAATGATATGCATTCTTGCCGACTTGGATCAATGAAGAATGTCAATCAATCAATCAATCAATCAATCAATCAATCAATCAATCAATCAATCAATCAATCAATCAGTTTTTGTTTATTCACAGACACAACTATGACAACTATGCTAGTAGTGCTAGTACTAGTGAATGTGCTAGTAGTGCTAGCACTAGTGAATGTGCTAGTAGTGCTAGTACTAGTGAATGTGCTAGTAGTGCTAGTACTAGTGAATGTGCTAGTACTAGTGAATGTGCTAGTAGTTTATCTTGAAGAGGTGCTTTATGAATATTTTTATTGTAATAAATATGACAATTATGTAATCCCATCATTACCCGTACTGGCAAGTGACTCTAAGGTGAGGTAAGGTGTGCTGAGGTAAGATAGGCGTAATTTACGGGGGGTACCCGTATCCCCACTTTTTTACTGGAGGGTACCTTACCCCCACTTTTCATACCCAATTGTTTTGCCCATTCTTATTTTATCTGAGGAAGCCCTCAAGATTCAAAACATTTACCACCATCGTCACTCTCATTGTTATTATTATTATTTTGTACTAAAAGAGGTGGCAATATAATATCATTATCTGTGAAATCACAATGCAATTATTACAAGATGTTACAAGATGTTGCTATGGAAATATACACAATGCAATTATTAAAAGAGGTTGCTACGGCAACATGCCCTCTATGAATCACAATGCAATTATTACAAGACGTTGCTACGGAAATATAGCTTGTATGAAATCACAATGCAATTATTACAAGACGTTGCTACGGAAATATAGCTTGTATGAAATCACAATGCAATTATAACAAGACGTTGCTACGGAAATATAGCCTGTGTGAAATCACAATGCAATTATTACAAGAGGTTAGACAATCGTTACTATGGCAACATGTTCTCTGTGAAATCACAATGCAATTATTACAAGAGGTTGCTATGGAAACACAATACTGTCTGAAATCACAATGCAACACGTCCTCTATGAAATCACAATGCATTTATTCCAAGAGGTTAGAAGAGGTTGCTAAGGCAACATACCCTTTAAGTTTATGAAGTCACAATGCAATATTATTCCTAGCAGTCATCATGCACATCCTCTGTGAAACCACAATGCAAATACTTATTCTTACCGGTAGCAATTGCATTGTATTTTTAGTTTGATAACCAAACATTGCAAGGATAAACCAAACATATAATGCTTATAATCAAATAACATAATCTGGCTAAACAGAGTAGACCCAAATGGGGTCGTAGACCCCGCTACCACTGCCTACCAGGGTCACCTGAGTAGTAATAGGGCCTACAATTTGATGAAAACCAGTCGATCTAACATCATTAGATATGTACTGGTAACAGCATTCTTAACTAGACTCGATTGCAGATCTTGAGGCTATAGGCTGACTGTACGCTCATTGTATTTCAGTTGATTAAACTGTGGGGGTGTTAATTAGTTTCCCTCGAATATGGAAGACCGTAGCTTTTGCTTAAATGATCATAGGTTGGGTAGTTGCTGAATTAATGGTGAATTAATCATTGTCGCTATTATTATTATTATTAGTAGTAGTAGTAGTTGTAGTAGTAGTAGTAGTAGTAGTAGTAGTAGTAGTAGTAGTAGTAGTAGTAGTAGTAGTAGTAGTAGTAGTAGTAGTAGTAGTAGTAGTAGTAGTAGTAGTAGTAGTAGTAGTAGTAGTAGTAGTAGTAGTAGTAGTAGTAGTAGACCAAAGTTACGCCCTTGGTAAGGTCAGGTAAATCGTAAATCGTAAACTCCAAATTTTTAAATGCCACTTGAAAGCTAAGTGCAGGGCACCAGCTTATTCACGAGCACTGAAGTAAGGTCGGATAAGGTAAGGCAATGCAAGTTACTAGCGAATTTATTCCATGTAAATATCAATGTTATTTTCTGATGTTGGTTCTATGGGTTGAATAATATAAACTTAACACTTTATTTTTTAATTTATATCTGAGAGAGGTTCTTCATAAATGTTTGATTACCCTGTGTCGTCACGCTTACTATCTGTCACTTTCTTGTACAGATGAACTCTTCGGATGATCACGGGGTTCTGGTGGCGAACTGGTCGGGGCAGTACAGAGACGGAACGGCTCCGACTCAGTGGCTGGGAAGCCTGGCGATCCTTGAGGAATTCTGGAGCACGAAGCTTCCAGTGCGTTACGGCCAGTGCTGGGTCTTTGCAGCCGTGGCCACCACAAGTAGGCGAAAACAATTCCTATTGTCTTCTTCTTGCTTTTTTGTTTTCTTTTTTTACTTCCACTATATTACCATTCTGTTGTGAGGTTTCAAGAAAGAGGTGAACTTATTCTTTCTTACTAACGCTTTTGGATTGGACTGGTAAGAAGTACCATCAAGAGGTACTGTCAGGGGCGATTAACGTCTAGTTATGTTAGCATATGTTATGGATAGTATATCTCCCCCCAGGGCAGAAATGTGGTTCGAGATTTCTGCTTCACCTGTTCCTCCGAGCCATCTGAGCTATAATGAGTACACTCACTATACTCTGTCGGTGGGAAGATGAGACTGGGAGGGAGAGGACTGGCTACCTGCTCTCATATGCCGAGGCTAAGAGAATGAAGTCGCTAACACTTCATGTATGTTTGGCCCTGAGCAGAGGGGAAAGGTCATTCCAGATCGTGGGCCCACTACAGCAAACGCCCGGTGCTGGGCTAAGGCAGTTTTAGCCCTGGGAATAAAAAGATCAAACCGATTTACAGAGCGCAATGAGCGTGAAGAAGATGCAGATAGCGGCTTTCGCAGATAGTTCGAGAGATATTTCAGGGCAGTACCCTGCTGAGATTATGCATTTAATTACATTACGTAACTCTCCCCCTACATCCTGGATCTGCACACTTTACCATAATACTTATGTACATACATACATACATACATGCATACATAAATACATACATACATACATACATACATACATACATACATACATACATACATATATACATACATACATACATACATACATACATACATACATATATACATACATATATACATACATACATATATACATACATACATACATACATACATACATACATGTATTCATGTAGATATATATATATATATATATATATATATATATACATACACATGGATATATACTTACATACATACACGCACATACACAGCACGTATAATGTGAAATTGATAAGCTACTTGTTGTGAAGCCGTGTTGCCAGCACAGCATGGTGTTGAGAAGTTCTTAAGAAGTGTCAGGCAATGCTTTAGTATATTATACACCCATGCAAACACAACACAGTTGCCGGGCGGAAAGATTGCGGAGGTTTAATGACTACACCCTGGCCAGAGCATCCTGTAATCTCGAGACCACGCCTCAGAGGGCTTCTGTTGTTGCAAGAGGCAGATGATAAACAGCCCATTATGTTATTCAGATGATAAACAACCCATTATGTTATCTTTCTTTTTGTCACTCATCCTCTAGGTCAGGGGTGGGCAACATACGGCCCGCGGGCCGGATCCGGCCCCTGGGGACCTTTGGACCGGCCCTTGACATGTCTGTTATATAGCCTTGTACCTAGCACTTGGGAACCTTTTATACGGCCCTACTTGGATTTCTGTGCATAGGCCAACATTAAAACATCTGTTTGTTATTTATTAAGAATCCGGCCTCTAGTCTAGTCAGGTAGTTTACTACTCAGTCATCAATGTATTGACTCTCTGCATGTAACAAGACCACAGAGTAGGTAGTTCGTAACTTTAGAAGCCATCTTCACTTAGATTTTATGCCCTGAAAATGGTTGTGCTGTTTCCAAGCACTTATATTTGTGAACAGTTCTTCTCATATATGAAACTTACAAAATGCAAAAAGAGATGCAGACTAACAGATGACAATCTCTCCAATGAGCTTCGAATTGCCACTTTGAACATTAAAGCAAACATTCAGGATTTGTGTCGATAGAAGTAGTGTCAGATCTCACATAAATCATTAAATATAGGCCTAACACACCAAGGAAATGGATACATTTTACAGATTTTAACACTGTTATGTATTTTTAAAACTGAAGAAACTTAAAACATATTTTTTTATAAGACTAGGTTTTAGGATGTATATTTTCATCATAAAAATTATCTTCATTTACTTTAAACCTAAAGTATAACCGTAACGGTTATTCCACAATATTTAGTTTGAATAAAATTAATATTGTCTCCTTTACTGGGGAAATGAATCTGCAAAAATTACCCCGCGATGGGCATGCGGCCCCCGAGCTGCCCTTAAAATCTTAGTGCGGCCCTCTGTTAAAAGAAGTTGCCCATGCCTGCTCTAGGTTCTCATCTCTTAATGGTGTCTGATAAGAAACCATAATGGCTGTGGCATGGCGCCAGACACTTCATGACTACCAGCCTTAGGAAAAGCTATGCTACGGTTTCACTCTTGTAACAGGTGTAAGTGGCGCAATAGAAATTCTTCATTGTATTGTATTGTCTTTATTGTATTGTGTTGCATTGTCTTTATTGTATTGCGTTGTCTTTATTGTACTGTATCGAATGTAGTTTCTGCGTAGATAAGGGATTAGGAATCAGCACCAGTAAGATACAGTCAAAGATATTTAGTGCTGAGCAGATGAACCCAGTGGAGGCAGGTGGTGTAAAGATTGAGAATTTATATATTTGGGAAGCTCCTGACGTGGGATAGTGACTGAC
>OY744611.1:43491051-43663342 GCA_963556255.1 Allolobophora icterica
CGTCTTCTGAACCACTTAAAACCCTTGTTATATTATATTATATAACAAGGTCCATAGGCTTACACGAGTGCAGTGGGTTCAGACCGCTATCGCCTTCCTTTATATCGACATCTTTTGTCACGAGAGTTGTTTAGCATTTCAGAAAATTATTCGTTTTAGTATCTTTCGATGACCATTCGTGTTAATCGTTTTTTTTCTTTTCCTGTCATTGTTTTTTATTTATTTATTAAGTCTGTCGATGTCTCGGAATTCCAACGCGTTGCGTCACGAACTACTCTTCGGCTCACGACTGTGATGGCACGAATACGATCAACTTGCACTGGAACTTCAATGGAGAACCGCTGGAAAGCATGAACTCGGACGGCATTTGGTATGCCATCGAATAACTATTGCACTTATATTAACCATAACAGCCACGTGATTACCGAAACGCACGATAGTTTTAGGAAAGGCAGTGGCGGCGACCTTGTTTGACAGGTGGGGGGTGGGGACAGTTTAGAACTGATCTGGTAAACAAGAGTTTTGAACTGATCTGAATTCCAGTGTCGGCTGTGAAATCAACAGACTGTGTTGAAGCCTTGAAGACAGGCGGTTGGCACAAACACGTTTGGGCTTCAACTGAAACAGCCTTCAAGCAAAGAAGAACTGAACTATTCTTCAAGCCTAGAATGATGGATATTGCAGGTGAAATATCGTTCATCCAGAACATTTGATATTTCAGCTGAAATACCCTTTAAGCTTAGAACTGAAATATCCTTATGTGAACAAACACACTTGAAATATCCTTTAAGTTCGGAACAATTAATATTTTAACTGAAATAAGTCACAGCTCTTGTACAGCACCTATTCAGTTCAGCGAAAGTCCTCCCATTACAACACACACACACACACACACACACACACACACACACACACACACACACACACACACACACACACACACACACACACACACACACACACACACACACACACAATCACAATCACAATCACACACACACACATACAATCACACACACACACAACCACACATACAACCACACACACGCACACACACACACAATCACACACACACATAACCACACATACAACCACACACACACACACACACACACACACACACACTTACATGCATATAGGGGCCTACATACATGCAGAGGATGTCTGTATTACTTGCCTTGAGAGTGTCGTGTGACATATCGACCTCCGACCGACGCAGGATCCTGCAAATGAGAAGTCACTCGATTCATTTGCCTCATCTTCCTAGAATACGCCCAGCAGGTGAATGCTTCATCTGTCCTGTCTCTCTCCTCTATTGGCCTCATCAGTCGACTGATGCTGACCATTGAACGCTGCTGTCTTCAACAATTCTTGGACACCTCCTTCAGGCACCATGCCAGCAGCAGCAGCAACTGCAGCAATCATCAGATGCCCTTGAGCAGATGATGAGCCCTTCCGCCCTTCGTTAGCCGGAAGATGCTGCTCCGTGTCCTCGTCCCCAGCCTCCGAATCTGCAGCTATTTCCGACTGCCGGATAAATGTCCAGTTGCACACATCCATCAATATATACATACATGCGGATATACATACATTCATACATACATTAATACATACATTAATATATACATACACACGTACTTGCATACATAAACACATACACATACATACATACGAACATATATAATATTCTATGTATACAGAACATACATAGAACTACATACATACATACATACCCTTGTACACATATAAAATTTAGTCATACATGCATGGTAGGCCTACACACTTACATACAACCATAGTTCGAGAATTCGTGACTTTTGGTTTTAAAATTCGTAAAAATTCGCGAATTTTTGGTCTTTTTTAAAATTCGTAAAAATTCGTAAAAATTCGTTGGCCATTGTTGGACCTTTTCACATTGACAGTGGCGTTTTGAAAAAACAGCGTAAGCAACATTAACAACAAATGTGATGACGTCATTATTTGTTGTGTTAAGCTTCTGCTTAGAATGTAATGTAAAATTCGTTATAAAAGTTTATTACGTAACGAGTTAATTTAGTTTAAATCTAATTTCTTAAAGATGAAAGAACATGGTCCGGAGTGGAAGTATGTAGTAACTTTGGAGGAGAATTAAAGGGTAATACAAAAATACAGTGTTGTTTCTGTGACAAGGTATTTGTTGGTTGTTCTGCCCGAAATCTGGAGCATTTGCTTGGCGAAAATACAGAAACCAGAGTCGAGTGGGAGCAGTGGGCTGTTCCTGACTCAGAATCAGAGGCGATGAAGTAGATTAGTAGAAGACACAGCTCGGTGAACGTTGCCAACCCTTAAGGCCTTAACCATGTTTTATTGCAAGCTGTGTCATTATATAACTCGTCACACTGGAGCTGAGGCTCTGGTGGTGTTTCGTTCTGCAGCAGATACATTTAAAGTGATGTATTTTGTATTTGTATTTGAAATACTTTTCAGAGTATTTTGTATTTGAAATATCAAATACTTCGTTAGAAATACTATTTATTATCTACTTACTCTCATAATTTCACGCAACATAAATTTTCTCGGTAATAATAACTCAGTGGTCTTCTAACTTACGATCTTTGATGAACGTTGTATAGTTACCAGTGTTGATCACTATATCTTGGCTGCTGTAACCCATCCATTCTGATACAACTTTTGAGAAACTGTGGCTGTTACAGCAAAACAAGGACTTTTTCCTTTGAAAACTTTGCGAACCTGACATTATCTTATTATGACATTAACCTGACGTTATCTTATTATCAACTTCGTCAGTTAAGGGTAGTCTCCCGCACTCTGACGCAGGCAGCTGCTCCTACCCTTGTCCATGCGTTTGTGGTTTCCCGTCTGGACTACTGTAGCGCCCTTTACGCTGGCCTCCCAGCTGCCCGCCTTGGGTGTTTGGACCGGGTTTTGCGTGCAGCCGCACGTCTTATTGGTCGCATCCCCAGATTTGGCCAGGTTTCTCTTTATATGCGGGATGTTCTGCACTGGCTCCCTTTCCCGCTGCGGATCGCCTATAGGGTCTCTGCACTGGTTAGGCGTTGTCTAGAGGGACTTGCTCCCCCATACCTGCGGGAGTTGTGTCGCTCTACCTCGGGGGTCTTGCGGAGATCTGCTCTTCGCTCGGCTGACCAGGCCGAGCTATTGGTCCCCCGCACGCGGACAGCCATTATGCAGCGACGTTCTTTTTCGGTCGCTGGACCTGCAACCTGGAATGGCCTTCCTGTTGCACTTCGCCTGGTCCCTATGACTCACTCTACCTTGTTTCTTGCAAACTTAAAAACTACTCTCTTTAGCCGTGGTTGGACTAGGAGCGCTCCTGAGTAGATAACCTTGAAGGGGCGCTATATAAAAGCTCATTAATAATAATAATAATAATTGTGTTTTTGCAGCATGATAACTATTAATGGAGCATGTATCCTTCTATAGAATAAAATGTATTTTGTATTTGAAATACAAAATACAACAATGTATTTGTATTTTGTATTTGAAATAAATTTTTTAAAATGTATTTTGTATTTGTATTTCAAATACTTTTGAAAAATGTATTTGTATTTAGTATTTCAAATACATTTACAGAGTATTTTACCCAGCACTGGTTCTGCTGACTGACACTCACAGTCACACACCCCAACTATGATAGAATTCGAAGCTCAAGACTACGTAGAACAGTAACTGAATATCAGTAGGCCTACTGTTGTGTTGCTAGTCAGCTATCTTTTACGGCTGATCATTTGTTTGATTGCCTGTGACATTGACATTTACTTGCTTATAAAGTTGAAAAGTAAACAAATAATAAAATTCGTTGCCATGGCAAAGAATTATATTATTTTATTATTTCACGAATTTTAACGAATTTTAAAACTGCAGTTTTAAAATTCGTTAAAATTCGTGAATTTTAAAAATTCTTAAAATTCGTAAAATGCGAATTCTCGAACTATGCATACAACCATACATACATACATTCACACAAGCACATACATACACACATACATAAATTCAAGCATGCATACACATAAGCATGCATATATATACATGTATGCATACACATATACATATATACATACACAATAGTTTCCTACATAAATAAGGCTGTGAATGCAGGTTTCCGTAGAAAACTGTTGTACTGCGGTTTGTATTTATGCCTGAGGAGAGTAAGTACTATCTGTGTGTTGTATGGCGCTAAGAATGTCTTCTATCTATGCCGACTGATGGACAATTGTCCGGTCAGCTGGAGCATTTGTCCTGCTTAATCGTCCGCATCAATTATTCACAAAACATTTGTCAAGCCGAACAAAGCCGCGGCAGATGTTTCGTCAATGTCGGGCGAAGGCGTTTTACGGCCGTTAAAAATCACGATTACAGACGACGCTCGGCCGATGTAAAAGACACAACCCGTGTCTTGCAACACTCGGGTTCTGTAATTGCAAATTTGTATAGCGCCACTTCAAGAGAGACTAATCAGAGGCGCTCCGACCTAGAAAAAATGAAACCAGGATGAAACAGAATGGTCTTCGAGTGCTTGCTGAAAAAAAACAAAGAGAGGCTGAGGAGTTCTTGTCGTAATTGGTTAGGCAACTTATTCCAGGAGGACGGGCCGACCCAGTGGCGGCGATCTCGTTTGACAGGTGGGGGGACATTTTGGAACTGATCTGGTGAAAAAAGAGTTTTGAACTGATCTGGTGGAAAAAGAGTTTTGAACTGATCTGGTGAAAAAAGAGTTTTGAACTGATCTGGTGAAAAAAGAGTTTTGAACTGATCTGGTGAAAAAAAGAGTTTTGAACTGATCTGGTGAAAAAAAGAGTTTTGAACTGATCTGGTGAAAAAAGAGGTAAAAAAAATGTGCGCAAAAAATTTGATGACCTTTTTTGGTGTTTCCTCAAAATTTGGGGGGTCCGATGTATGGCGTGTCCCCCCACTCTTAAAGGTGGGGGTCTTGTCCCCCTCGACCCCCCGGGATCGCCGCCCATGGGCCGACCGCATAAAAACTCCTGTACTGGTCCGAGTCGCCTTGCCTGGCACTGCAGAAAATCTGCGCCCAGGTTGATTTTTTATACTCGATTCCAATAAGAGTACTCTGATGCTGCCATGCAGGATGGAGCCATGGCCTTAGAGCACTTTTCCTGCACTGTAGCTACACAATTTGGTTTATGGTTACAAAACAGCATGACATGCTAAGTCTTCAGTGGGGTTCTGTTCTGTGATCAGACTGGTGTAATTACAGAAGTGGGATTATAGTGATTTTGTTACAGCGGTGTAAGTGCAGTCGTGTTATTAGAGTTGTTCTCAGTGGCATCATGCCTGGGGTACACAGTTGTGTAATCAGAGTGGTGTAATTAGGATTGTGTAATCAGAGCGGTGTAATTAGGATTGTGTAATCAGAGCGGTGTAATTAGGATTGTGTAATCAGAGCGGTGTAATTAGGATTGTGTAATCAGAGCAGTGTAATTAGGATTGTGTAATCATAGCGGTGTAATTAGGATTGTGTAATCAGAGCAGTGTAATTCGGATTGTGTAATCAGAGCGGTGTAATTAGGATTGTGTAATCAGAGCAGTGTAATTAGGATTGTGTAATCAGAGTGGTGTAATTAGGATTGTGTAATCAGAGTGGTGTAATTAGGATTGTGTAATCAGAGTGGTGTTATTAGGATTGTGTAATCAGAGTGGTGTTATTAGGATTGTGTAACCAGAGTGGTGCAATTAGAATTGTGCAATCAGAGTGGTGTAATCAGAGTGGTGTAATTAGGATTGTGTAATCAGAACACTGTAATTAGGATTGTGTAATCAGAATGGTGTAATCAGAGTGGTGTAATTTGGATTGTGTAATCAGAGTGGTGTAATTAGGATTGTGTAATCAGAGTGGTGTTATTTGGATTGTGTAATCAGAGTGGTGTATTTCAGTGGTGCCGTTTGACGGGTGTAACTTCATTGGTGTGCAGTGGTGTAATGACAGTGGTATAATTTGTTGATGCTCGTCACAAAGCAGTCTTTAGTATTCTTCACTCTGGTGATCTTTCGTTTTCAATTTCAGACTTGATGCTTCTTCTTTTATCACTGATGCTGTGTTCGGTCCATTTGCTAATATTTCTTTCTTCCGTTTCCAATGACTTTGTAGGAGTTTCCATGTTTGGAATGAGTCATTTATGGGGAGGTCAGATCTTCCAGGTTCAGTTGGAGGATGGCAGGCATTCGACCCAACTCCACAAGAAGCTAATGACGGTACGTTCATTCTCAAATACAGGCAGACATATTGACAGAGAGACTGAGAGAGAGAGAGAGAGACAGAGAGAGAGACAGAGAGAGACAGAGACAGAGAGAGAGTGAGAGACAGAGAGAGAGAGAGAGAGAGACAGAGAGAGAGAGAGAGAGAGAGAGAGAGAGAGAGAGATAGAGAGAGAGACTGAGGACATCCTGACAGGCAGACATCCTTACAGACAGACTGACAGATAAATACAGTAAGGAATAGAATCAGATAGACTGACCGAAGAATGGATGGACGAACAGACGGACTGAGATGAACATAGATTTCAGTGAAGATAGAGTTTGGCAGGGAAACAGAATGACAGTTAGACAAAAGGAAGAAGGAGAGTCAGAGGAGAGAGAAAGAGCAAGAGACAGACGGACAAACAGACAGACAGACAGACATAGATAAAAGACAGACAGAACTTGGCAGCCCTTTGTGGTTTCAGATTCTGGCAAATGTAACAGACTGCGTCGTCTTATAGGTTAAACACAATTATCCATGGCTCTCGATGCCCCCCCCCCATGTACGCCTAATTTCTAATTTGGGTCCCTCTAGCGTTGATTTGCCTGTGTCTCATGCCAAGTGCATCATCAGTTTCACAGTCTCTTCTTCAGGAGATTTGCTGCAAGTTCTTATGTTTTCTAAACTCTCATAAAAATCCTTTTATAATAATAATAATAATAATAATAATAATATTTATTCTTTAATTAAGCGCCTGCAAACGCACTGCGCTGTACAAGTACATGTTATGCGATAAATCTTAACTACTAACAGAACAGACAGCCTGCAATACACGGCGCAAATTGCAGCCTACAAAGCATGTCCGCCTATGGGACTCGATCTCTGTACCTCTCGCACTCTACGCCAGATGTTATCCAATGCGCTATCGGGCGCAAGAAAGCATCTCGCCTATGGTGCCTGCCGTTAGTGACATTATAGTTCTTTACAAACAAAAGTAAGTAAATAAGTAAGTAAACATTCTTCAGATAACTAGAAAGTCTCCACCGGTGGCTGGCTTCAACAAGGATCAGTTATTACTTCACTGTGAGCTGGGTTCTTTTATTTCCATCCAAATCTCGCGGATCTAATTTCTCTGCGGTGTATTATTTTCCTCTCAGGTGTGTACTGCGGCGGTCCTTGTTCTGTTGAGGCGATCAGGCGCGGAGAGATCTTCCTGCGTTACGACGGTGCCTTGATCTTCTCCGAACTGAACACTCACCGCTTCCACTGGGTGTTTCAGGAAGATGGAACATGGAGGACGATTCTCCAGAAGAATGTGTCAGTGTCAGAGGCCTATGATATAATTTTATCGTGCAACTTGGCTTGAGCCAGGCACTGCCAGTGCCCAAGGCGCCTTTTATGCTTTGAGTACCTCTTATTTTGTTTGTCTTGAAGTGGCGCTATATGAATTAGCAATTAAATTGCGGTGTGATTGAGCTGGCAATCTTGTGTCGTATACTGGTCATATTGAATCGGAACCATATTTTCATTCAACAACAGAAAAATACAGGTGCATAATGCAGTGATTGTATCAAAGTATGATGATTATGCTGTCAGCAGGACACTTTATAAAAAGACAACCCTAACTGGTTAAAACTCTGATGGGTGCAACCAGGGGCGTCTACACCATAGAAACCGTGGAGCAAATGCTCCATCCAAGAAATACGGGGAAGATCTGTCAGTGTGTGCCACCATTTTAGGGGGGAAGGAAGGGGAAGGGGGAAAAGAGGAGAAGGGGAACTTGCTCCAAATGACTTAGGGGGATAGACACCCCTTTGTGCAACACTGTCCTGTTACCACTGAAAGTTCTCCAAATGTATGTTAGTCTATGTTGTTTAGGAATGCTTAAAATTCAAAAAAGCAACACCAGACAACTAACAAGCTTTAGTTTTATGGAACAGTTAAGTCCTTCCTATGTACACAATTCAGTCGTATCTTTTGTATTTACAGGACTGGTAAGAGTATCATCACACGAGCGTCTGTTGGCGAATCTGTGGTTAATGCCAGCATTGACTACAGGGATCTCACCAGCGAATACAAGTTCGTCGAGGGCTCCGAGGAGGAGAGAGCTTCGTTGCTAAGGGCAAACACCTGGGCAACAAATACTGGAGTGTTTGATAAGGGTGATGGGGTGAGGAGACTTTATCTAGAATTGCAACTTGACTGGTTTTGTAGTTGGGAGCTATAAACGCGTATTTCCTGGGTATGAAGAAAGCAAAGTTGAGAGAACCAGCTTTATGCTATGGCAAGACTAGATGCTATGAAACATGCATTGAGTTGGGTTTGGTTTTGCTTTGGTGCTTTGTATTCAAGACCGTTCTGCTGGCATGGGTTTTACATGCAGGAACTGCAGCAGCATACAACTGTGTTCCAGTCTCGAGTCAACCACGTTAGTGATCATTTTGCTTTGCTGCCTGTTGCGATGTTTGGCCTTCCATGCGTCAACTTGAGCTCTTCATGCCTTTTCCAGTTGGAACAATCTTACGATGCTTATTTGTTCTGTTGCAATGGACTGCAATGAGCTTACCATTTCAAGCTATCTTAAAATGGTACTCGAGAAGATTTTCCATAAATTCTTTCTATATATTGGAAAACTGCTGAGGTGTCATAATCGTAATTGTAATCTCTCAAATTCTAAAGAGCCACTGAAAAGCCAGGCGCATGGCACCAGCTTATTCACGAGCGCTGGAGGTGTGCCACAGTGTCTTCGTACCTCTTTCCTTTGTCTCCTCTTGTCTCTTTGCACAGCTTTTCTTTTGGGACGTTTCATTTCATAATGATAATACTTTAGGCTGGAGATTTACCGGTACCTTTCCCATCAGACAAATCCCTTTTCGCTGCTAACTAGTTTACTTTTGTTTTCTTGTTAGGATGTAAAGCTGACTCTCAGCCAGAAGCCGGATATAATGGCAGGGTCGGCGTTTGATGTTGCGGTTCAGCTGCAGAACAAGAGTCGTTTTGAGAGGAACGTCCGAGTGACCTTGACCCTCATGTCCTCCTACTACACTGGGCTGACGAGAGCAAAGATCAAGACCGAGTCGTTTGATGTGACACTTTGCTCACTCAAAAGTCAGTCAGAACGCTGGAAATTGCTTACTTGAAATAATTCAGTCGTGGAACTTATAACGGAATCAGAAAAGTCACTCGTGAAACTTAAAGTTATTACGTCAAAGTTACTTGTGGGATTCAGAATTCTCAATCAAAAGTCTATCAAGTCAGCCACAATGTTGATAACTAAAAATTCAAACTTGGCTTAATTTCTGGGTTTATGTTTATGCAAACCCCGTTCTGATTAAGGGATATGCATGCTTCACTGTAATATAGAGATGCAGAAAGAGGATTGAACCCGATATTCCTTGTGTCTGAGACAAAAGTTGGTCAGTTTGGTTAGTTACTGTTTAGCGACACTGTGTTATAACAAAGCTGATTAGCAGCACCCTCCCTCTTTATCCAGGCTTGGGACTGGCACCACTAGAAAATGGCGTGATGGAGTTGTCAAAAGTTCAACCTTCCCACTACATGGTTGCACAGATATACATACAAATGTTAATCTCCTAAATTCCTCATCGCCACACAAAAGTTATGTCAGAGAGACCATTACTCACGAGCACTATATAACATCGACTCTGTAAGAGCCAGGTTGATTGGCCAGATTTAGGGCTAGGTCAGGATACAGACAGGTTAAGCCAGGGTAGACAGGTGCTATGATAGAAATTGAGGATAATGATGATGGTTGGTGGAGGTGAGGGTAAATGGGGTGGTGATGGGATGATGATGGTGGTGGTGAGGGTGATGGTTGGTGGTGGGGTGGTGGTGATGATTGCGATGATGATGGTTGGTGGTAGGGGTGATGATGGTGAAGATAATGATGGTTGGTGGTGGGGTGATCATGATGATGATGTCGACGATGAAGATTACGATATACTGACTTCTATGGTTTTGTAAGTTTATTGATTTGAGAAAATGTGAAGAAGAGGTTACTGCTAATAACGGTTTAACGGTTTTTGAATTGACTGAATGTTCAGGTCAGCAGGTTTCGATGAGAGTTCTCGCTGAAGACTACGCCTACTCCCTGACGGACCAAGTGACATTCCAGATCTATGCTCTTGCTCGAATACCAGAGACTGACCAACTGTTTGTCGACTGCGTTGATTTCTGTCTTGCTCGCCCAATGCTAGAAATTGAAGTGAGTCAAATCAGTCTAAATTTAGTCCAAAATGACAGGTTAAGGATACTTTACTCACAAGTCTGTTTGTCTACTGCTTGACCTTTGGATTTACCTGGACTTTGACCATTCAGATGACCTTACCTATGTAACGATGTTGTTGAATAGGTACCTTTGAATAACTGATTCTCTGTGTCTTTATCTTACTTTGTCATACCTTACCTAACATTACCTTACTTACTTTTTCTTGCCTTACCTTTCATTACATTACCCTGCCTCATCTTACCTTCCATTGCCTTACCTAATCGAGCACCTCTGATTAGGTTGTAGTGCGAGAGGTGCTTTATAAATTCGTAAATACAATACAATACCTTGTTACCTTACCTTATAAATTGCCTTTATCTACCTTACCTTACCATGTCTTGTCTTGTAACCTTACCGTACATTTCCTTTATCTATCTTACCTGATCCTGACCATACCTCGTCTTACCTTACCTTACCTTACCTTACCTTGGGTAGATGAGGACAGTGCAGGAAATGTAAAACTGGAAAGTGTGTGCTATGTTTATACATGTATACAGTTAGTTTTAAATTGTTGCACCGAGTTTAAAATACATTTTGTTTTGTCTACTCTAGGTGCCTCATTCGGTAAAGGTTGGCGAGAAGTTTGACTGTGTCGTCAAGCTGTTCAGTCAAATGCCAATTGATCTGACGGATTGCGAGTGGATGATCGAATCCCTTGGACTCATTCAATCGATCAAATCGCCACAAAAGTACTTTTGTTTATTCAGAAACTAAACTGCAATAGCTGAATGTTAATTATCTTTTAACACTTGTTAAAGACGAGCTGCATTGGTTTCCCAGTCACTTTAGTACACTCTCGTTGTTAAAGTGTGGGTTGCCTGAAGTCTTGTGTAAAGGTGACCCAAGTCAGATTTATGTAACACCTCCGTGTAATGTAAACTAAGCTGTAATATGCAACATGTACGTAGGTGTGTATGTATGTGTATGAGGTGTGTGCGAAGGTGTGTATGAGTGTGTAAATAGATGGATGGATGTAAAGGCATGCAGGCAGACGGGCAAACAGACAGATGACTAGATAGATGGATGAATGGATGGATGTTTGCCATGGATGGATGGGGCAAATGAAATGTATAGATGGATGAATGGGCAAACGAATGAATGGACGAATGATTTAATAAATAAATGAACAGTTTCATTGAAGTCTCGTAATTTCTCAGTTGTATGAAACTCCTGTTATACATTCATTGGCTCCTAAATGAAGTTCACAAGTTCAAAGTTACTGGGTCAATTTCTGGACCAGGTCAACGTTCAACTAAGCCAGGTCTCTGGATCCAGTTCAACCTGATGCAGAGCTAAACAAGTTTATGAGTTATTGGTTGTTGTGAATAGTAAATTTTAATTTGCTATATATATTTGATTTTTGCAGGGACCTGGAACCATATGCAAAGGTACAGATTAAGGTTCCAGTAACTCCCCAGCGTCCAGGACGAGTCGTCATCATGGCCAGCTTCAATTCGAAACAACTGATGGGTGTTACGGGCACCAAGGATGTTAATGTCTTACCTAATGAATAGGCTAACTAATACAAATGTTTTATTTTTTAATTCTGTTATTTCTTTAATTATTTCCGTACTAAGAATGATTCCTCAGGAATGGTAATTATGTTCAATCCATTTTGTAAATAGGTTAAGTGTTTACCTTTTAACATCCAATAAGCTTTTTTGGTACTTATTTATTCGCTTAAATGTTTTGTACTTGCTTTAACTATTTTTAAGATGCAAACTGCTTTTTGAAAGCGTAGTTTGAGGAACATCTAATGCTGAAGCTTCACATTGATTTACAATAAGTTATTAATGTTAAAATTTGATCGATTTGAACTAGCTCTCAACAGATTTGTACAAAATATGTCTAATTTCAAATATGGAAAGCTTTGAGCTTTTCACTCGTTCCTTGTATAACTGTAATTGAGGCGTATCACTTATTTAATGCCAAGTGTTTCTTAATATTGTTTGATATTTTAAATATACTTTAATCTATAATTTCATACTGCAACCTATATTTACTTTGATCTTAATATATTTATATTGTACCTTTATAAGATAGACTTAAATTTAATTCAAACTGTAATTTGTTTGAAGTGGATATTTGCAGGACTTTCTCACATTTCAGTATTTGACTTTCTTCAATTTCACAATTCTACTTAAAAGACTTAACCTGTTGAGCACGAGAAAAACGTTGTAAATTTAAATTTTTGATGTTGTAATCTAGAATTAAAATGCATCATGATCTTTGACTGGTATGATTTTGATGTTCATTGCTTGATCTGTCATGATAGGACTGTGTCAAACTTCCTACACTATTTGTTAGATAACTTCACACGTGTCTATAGCCTTTTGTAAATTCATCATGGTCTAATAAAAAAAATACCAAAACAAAATGTTTTAAGGATTGTTAGAATCATAGAATCATAGATTTAAGCAAGACTTCCTGGAGTAGGCCAAAGTGGGACATTTAGAAGTACTAGGTCAAAGTAGCACATTCAGAAGTAGATTGGTTTGGATACTGGTAAGTTTGCCTTACATAAAGGACGTCCTCATAGGACGACCTAATTTGGACCCTTCCCCCACAACATTCTCCATTACTCTCCCCATCCGATGTGCAGGACATCAACACTGAAACGCTGCACAAAGACCCAGGTAACATTACCCGGTTAATCTTGCAGGGTTTACCGTGGTAACCCGTCAGCAAAGTGCTGCAGCCACATCCAACAAAGGGACTCAAAGTGTAGCTACATCCGAGCAGTACAACCAGACTGCCATCCGACTGAAGTTGGCATCTGAACCTTTAACTTTACGGTGTATTACGTCTAGGATGAACATTGGAGTTAAGCCAAATGTGGAAGTCTGTATTGGGAATATAACCATCCCCTGTGATTCATCATACTCGACAGTTTACACCACATTCAAACTTTAATGAAACGAGTCGCAGGGAAGTTGTGCTCATCATCACAAGTGCTCCTACAACTCTACGCTTGCCCAGCTGCAGCAAAGCTTTCGGTAAACTCGACGCACACAACCGTTTCATCACAACAAAGAACTCAATCTTCTGATTTTTGCACAATTTTACTTCACAGTATTGACGCTAGTTGTACGAAGAAAACGTTTTAGAAACCAATACCAAATGTAAATAGTGTTTACAACCACGCTAGACCATACAATCTAAATCTAACTTATGCTACAACTAATTATAGTTTTAAAAAAAAATGAAGTGTTGATCACACAAATCCCAGTCTGGTCATCAAAACTGCCATGGAAATCACATTAAACTGACAACAAACAGACATCAGCAGAGGAGTCAAACTGACAAATGTACGGTCGTAGATGAATCTCGTAAATACTGACATTGTGATCCAAGCAAGCAGAGGAAACAGTGAAAGCGACATGAAACGTACACAGAACACACAATATATTATACCAAGCGTACTATGATTCGATGGCTCCTAAAGCCTCAGCTAAATAAAGGAACCATGATTTAATACGAGACGAATTCTCTTAACAGAACTATAAACGTTTGCTTAAAAATAACTTCCAGACGTTCAAACGCTTTGTCACTACGTCATCTACGGCCGATTGGATAACCGTTTATGCATGATCACGAGCGTGGATGTACTTCACCAGATCAACAACACGACGGCTGTATCCATACTCGTTGTCATACCTATCACAAACATCGGCACAAACGAATTAAGAACTACCATACTCGTCATACTTATTACAAACATTTGTAAAAACGAATTAAGCACTACCATACTCATCATACCTATCACAAACATTGGCACAAACGAATTAAGAACTACCATACTCGTCATACCTATCACAAACAGCGGCAAAAACGAATCAAGACCTCGTTACATCACACCGCCTTTGGCATCCATTGTGTAAGAACTGCGCGACTCGTGTTCTACAACCTAATTTAATTTGGGATCTTTTTCTCCAGCATTGCTCAGAATTTGTATTACTATGCAGGTCTTGCATGCACATATCCAGTTATTTACAACAGGCCTCTAAGGCACAATATGTTAACGACAATACCATATTCCGTTCCACACGATTGATTAGGCTCATCCGGCAAATTGTAATAGATTTAATCTAATCGAAGGACTTCTGTAATTTGTAGTTGTTATCATATTGCACTGATCGTTCTCTGATCCATCAGATTATGACATGGCTTTCCAATAGATCATGATTTCTTACTGCAATTTCATTTCAAATGACCATCGACTCCTGTCTTGAAAGTAGATTAGATTAGATTAGGAGTAATTAGATTTGATTAGTTTAGATTACACAATTGAAACGATTATCAACAGTCACGATACTCTACAGCAGAGTTTCCCAAACTGTGGGTCACGACCCAAAAGTGGGTCGCGAAGCTTTGGCAAGTGGGTCGCCAAATTATTTTGAGAAACATTAATTTTTTTCTTAGCAACAACATTTGGCTATGATTGGGCTATAACAAACTGTCGTTGCATTACATAGGTACAACAGTTGCTTTTAGATTACAATAAATTGTAAACTGTTTTTACTTAAGTTTCCTTTTAATGTTTTAAATATATATGCCAATTTCTAAGCTCTGTAGGGACCTACGTAAATCCACAAATTTCGAAGTCAACTTATGAGGCAAATTTTAGTACACAATGCTCAAGTTTACACAGTGGGTCCCGAGACTGTCAAGATATTCACAAGTGGGTCCCGACCCAGAGAAGTTTGGGAACTGCTGCTCTAGAGAAGTTCCGTTGAAATCTGACAGGCAGGGGAAAAGGATCATTATCAATCAATCAACCAAGCGTTTATACACCTCCCTTCAAGGAAACTATTCAGAGTGCTCCCAGCCAAACCCGGCGAAAGAGGCAGAGAAAAAAGCGGTGGACGAGTCTCGAGGAAGAGACCACAGTAGTTACTATACTTGTCTGTTGGCACCCTTTTCTCCCAGCATCAATACGAACAGCAAGTTTACTTACCAGGACACCAGCTTAACGAAGTTGTTGTTGAGGGAAATTCCGGCCTTGGCATCGAAGATGCTGCTGTAGGTGCTTGTGATGAAGTCCGAAGAGACGACTTCATCCTCCGTGTATGCAAGGATGCCCTTCAGTCTTGGGCTCTCGGAGGCAGCCTTGATGGCAGCCTTGATCTGGTCATACGTTGCCTAAACAATCCCATCACAGATCACATGTACTTAATTGCTAATTGCTACTTAACTAATTGCTACTTAACTGCATAGTTGTGCAATTCGGATGTCCGTATCTGTTAAGACAATTGGGACATTTTACGCTACGTACAACAAACCACTGAGCCACGTAGCAGTACCATTGTGTGGCACATTGGTCAGTCGGCAGTGTGCCGTGTGCTTAGGACTGCACACTTTTACTGACCTTTGTTTTCATCATGTCAAATGCAATTAATAAAATAATTAAAATAATTAAAATTACATAGCTTGTGTCCTACGCACACAGGGGCGTCTATCCCCCCTGTCATTGGAGCAACTTCCCCTTCCCCCTCTTCTTCCGCCCTTGCCCTTCCCCTTCCTTCCCCCCTAAATTGGTGGCAAACACATTGACAGATCTTCCCCCCTCTTTCGTGGATGGAGCATTTGCTCCAAGGTTTCTATGGTGTAGACGCCCCTGTATGCACAGATTTGTGTTGAAACGGCATGTCAGAACTTTCCATTTCTTGCTAAAATTAATAAATTAGTGTATGGTACAGATAGTCAGATACCACAATGGTCCTGACAAGTGTTTCACAGTAATCCATGGAATCTGTCTCATCAGAATATCTCTACATAGTAAATGCAAGGAATTGCACCCCAAAAATTTCTTATCAAGTCACCATATCCTTAATCAGTTTGCCCCCTCTTTTTCAGTCAACCTAACCCTCCGAACAATTACCTTGCCCATAACTTTTCTTAACCAGTGCAAACTTTTCCAATAAACTTACGTTTCTTACTCAACCTGTGCCTTTCTCAATCAAATCCAGCTATGATAATAAAACCTGTACAATCAGTTGACACCGACTCGACCAACTCACCCCTTTCTCGATGCGGACGGTAAGATCCACAACGGAGACATCGGGCACAGGAACGCGGAAAGCCATTCCGGTCAGCTTTCCATTGAGGGCTGGAATGACCTTGCCGACGGCCTTGGCAGCTCCAGTGGAAGACGGAATGATGTTCTGGGCGGCGGTTCTCCCTCCTCTCCAGTCCTTGTTGCTCGGTCCATCCACAGTCTTCTGAGTGGCAGTGTATGCGTGCACAGTGGTCATGAGGCCCTCGATGATCGTGAAGTTCTCGTGGATCACTTTGGCGAGAGGAGCCAAGCAGTTTGTTGTGCACGAGGCATTGCTAAACAACAAAAGACCCATTGCATTTGCCCGTTACTACAAATGTCTTTCATACAAAAGTCAAGGTTGCAGAAGATCACACAATCCCTAGGTAACAAGCCTAAATACAGTCAATCAATATTAAATATTAACTTATTTCAAGCATTTATTACGAGCACAGAATCAGCAAGTAAAGTACGTATACAAGAACGCGGGTGCACACCTAGTTCAATCTTTAAGGCTAGCTTAAGTCGACTGTTCTTCTTCTGTTCATGCATGTCGGTACACAAGTATGTACAATTGTACATATGCATATGTGTATACATACATGAATGCATGCATGCATGTTGTATATGAACGTTCACAAGTACATACATACGTAACTGTGCAATAAATGAAATCTATTTTACACAGAATACAAATGATAAGTTAGACTGTAGTACCTGATGATGCTCATCGACTTGGGATCGTAGGTTTCCTCATTCACTCCCATCACAAACATGGGTGCATCAGCAGACGGTGCTGTGATGATCACTTTTTTCGCACCAGCCTCCACATGCACCTTCGCCTTGTCGATGGTCGTGAAGATACCAGTCGACTCGATGACATATTCCGCACCCACTGTGCCCCACGGAATGCTCTTTGGGTCTTTCCTGCAAAAATACAAGACAATGAATGAATGAATGAATCGAACGATTCAACAAATTCAAGCAGTCAATATCGCATAATGCAAACTTAGACTAGTGTCAACCACAACAGCCGCTATCGAACATCTGGATATCTAAAGGCAACAGACTAACCATGCCTCAGATCCCATTTCTGCTGACCCCGAATGCATAAAAAATTCTGTAATAATAATAGGGCAATCCATAGACTAAGGCCTGCTGCAGTACACGATCAACACAGTAACAGCAAGTTAGCAAGTTTAAAATAAGTCTGTACAGTGTACACATTAACCAGAATATTTCATTCAGGATTTTCAGTTATCAATTTCAGTTCACTTTAAACATAAAATGCTCTTTTTGCTCAAGAACAATCATTCACACGTTCCTGATGATGGATTACCAACCACAAATCTTTGGATCACCCTATTACTATTACTGCAGAAATTTTTAATGTGTGCAAGGTCACACACAAACGGACTCGGAGGCAGTTTTGCAAAGAATTTTGAACAAATCTGCCAGGTCAAAAATGGTGCAATGCCTTGCATATGCATGCAATGTAAAAGGTATGTATAGAATGCCTTTTCAGAACCTCACAAACGAGATTCTCTTCCAGTTTATACCACAACTTTGTTAGCCATTTTGTTCGCTTTACATGAATGTAGCCTCTCTAAGCAAACCATGGACACCTGCACATGAAACTTCGTAAAACCTCGCCCCAATAATTTATATTTTTGCACAAGATGAAACCAAACTTACTCCATGTAGACATGGATTGGTTTTCCATCAACAACCAGCTTCTTATCTTCGGCCTTTAGAGTCCCCTTGAACTGTCCATGGGTGCTGTCATATCGGAACATGTAAACCTAAGCACAATTGAAGAACTACAAATCATCAATCCAATTTGCAAACAAGTAAAAGGCGATTTCAAACTCGTTATTTCAGAGTTTCGTGCCCATGGACAATGCAAAACCAAAACTTTGTCAGTTGCTCCTGATCATAATTTATCTTATCTTATTATTATTATTATTATATACTTAATAAGCACCACTATCAAATAATCAAACATCAATAGATGATGCCAAGAAATTGCGAGTGAAGGACTTGCTCAAGGTCCCTACACACCACACAGTAACCGTCTCTCTGCGTTATACGGCAAGCGCTCTAACGAATTGGCCACCGTGTCCCAAATATATAAATTACAAATTACCTCCCACAATTACAATGATGCTATCATGGTACCAGTACATTCGCCAGAAAGTTTCCTCTTGGTTTCAGCTGTAATGCAGAACTATAGCCAAGGCATACCACTCACAAATCATTACGTAACCTTAATAAAAGCAGCACTCATTTTGTAGAAAAAAACTAAACCAAAGATTGTCGAAGCAAATCAACAACCACACATCCTAACAGGTGTTCTTATCTGAAGTTCAATCATGCTCTTGTTCAAAAATGCCAAATATTTTCCTGCAGCAATAAACTTTTACCCTTTTTTATTACCACAATTACTGAAATGGGTGAAAGCAATTCTCCATCAGGATTAACAGTTCACAGAATAACCTCGATCATACCATGTATTCTGGATCGATAAACGGATCGTTGATGGCAACGACCTCAAATCCACTCTCAAGGGCATTGCGGAGAACAAGACGACCAATGCGGCCAAATCTGGAAACACAGCATCGATATATATAGCAAGTCTTTCGTGCCCCACATCACCTTACGAGTGCCAATGCATTAAATTACAAAGTGCCCATGCACTAAATTGCAAAATGCCAATGCATTAAATTATAAACTAAAAAGTGCCAATGCATTAAATTACAAAGTGTCAATGCATTAAATTACAAAGTGCCAATGTATTAAATTACACAGCGTCAATGCAGCAAATTACAAGGTGCTGGCACATTACATTACAAAGTGCCTATGCATTAAATTACAAAATGTGCCAACGCATTAAATTACGTTCCAATTCAGTAAGTTACAAAACGCCAGTGCCGTGACTACATGGTGTCCGTTGCAAGATCATACACATAACCAGTTGCCTCACAAACTGGCCAACAACTTGTACTGTTGTACTGTACCTAATTTTCAGTTATCAAGTACCAATAAGTCACTGGCAGTAAGCAGCTGCACTGTAATCAAAAATATAGGGCTCCTACAGTAGAATTAAATTCGTTGAATTAATTAGTTGAATTAAATATTCCATACAAACAATTATCAATGCAGTCAGTAAACACCATTTAAATTAGTTTAGTTGTACCAAATTTACAACTTTCTTATTATATTTATATACACAGATCAAGTATCTCATACAAACCCGTTGATTCCAATCTTTGGACCCATGTTTAACTGGAATTATGTCACAAACAAAAACCTACAATAGAAAAAAGTACATGTGAATTGCAACACAAATAAGAAAGTCTACACACGGAAAACAGCACCAATCCCCAGGACCGTTTTAAGGTCATCGTAGGCCCTAGGCACTCTTGCATTTGTAGGCCCCAAATTCAACTGCCAACTCTGCATTAAAGCTAAAGTAAACACATTCACATTATTTCTAAGTTTCTAAATTTGAATTTGCTTTTTTCAAGTTTCCTTTTCAATTTTCCCGGTCAATCATTCGATATCTCATTTTCAGACTTTCAGGCCCCTGAAAGTTTTGTAGGCACTAGGCACAGTGCCTACTGTGCCTAAGTGTCATACCTAGGCACAGTGCCTACTGTGCCTCGTGGATAAGACGGCCCTGCCAATCCCTCTACCCTTATGAAGCCATTACTAGCGCAAATACACGCATACTGGTAGGTTATGCATCAAGGCACTTGTACACGTGATATCTTTCAAGAAACTCTCAAAAGCCCTGCACCTTAAACAAGGCTGAAAAAATATGCAAGGTCAAGCTATGCAAAACAATGCATAACGACGAGTAATGATCCTATACGTATGTACATGAACAAAACCAATGGAAGCAGACCAAACTTTGTGATATGCCATTCTCAGAGCAAATACAAACAAGGGAAATATGATAGATCTGCAGACATCTGTAGCACTGTTAAATTGCTCATCCAGAGGTCGCAGACCTCCACAATAACCCAGATATTTGCAGAATTAAACCAATTTTTTCTGGCTAATCTGTGACCGATACTCGCTATTCAGATCAAACGAGAAATGCACAAAGAACGACGCATAGCATCGATTATTGCAACGAAGATGCAGTTTGGCGACACGTTTCCTTTTTTAGTGACAGATCTCATAGTTCAGGCGGCGGATCTCAAATCACAGGTGCTGGATCTCGGGATCCGGCTGATTTTAACCACCAAGCATCAAACAATGGCTGTCTCAAACATATGAAGAAAACCAAGGAAAGGCAGGCAAATCAATTTTGGCCAAAATCTCACAACTTTCCGGCCAGAAAAATTTGTTTTGGATCATGGAATGGGTTCTGAGCATTAGAGCAGCTATATAACAGTGCAAACAGGGGACAAATACAACAATGAAGTATACAAGTACCGTGAATTTTCAGAAAAATCTTAAAAATCACTAGGAAATGGTTAAAATCTGTTTTACACACATCTAGCATAGTACACATACAACTTGGACTAAATAGTTTTGGGAAAGCAGGCTTACTATTATGCAAAACCAAGCTCGAGCATTGTACAAAAAATTCAAATTTCTCTTGCTAATCGACTTTTCAAACGGCTTCCTATCAAAATCTGCTAGCAAAATCCTGGGAGTCTTCCCTTACTTATATTAACAATAACCTTTATACTCAAACTTACCCCACCCCACCAAAACCACCCACCCTTTGTAGTTTTCAAGTCCACATAGCCAGCCAATGTTCAAGTTCAAAAGAATACTAGGTCAAAGACTGGCATTTAGGATCAGGTGCTAATTCTCGGCAAACCGACCGCCGGTAGACAGCTACTTAGCAAACGGAATCTAAACCAGTTGCGCCGAAACCAAAATACCACGTAGGCACTGGACGCCAAGTCAAAAATTCTACCGTAAGACCGACCGCCTCCTCTGTCTAGGCCAGCGCTTCACAAACCACCAACAGGTGTGCCACGGCGAGATATATTTATCGAGCAAGCTCAGACGTAGGAGCCGTTACTCTGGAATTCTTCCTTCACCTTGCGTTTCACCTACCTCTTTTTAACTGACAGCAACCAACACCTGGTAATCGTCGAAGTGACTGAACTTCAGAGCAGGTCCGCCTCTCACGGTCGTTTGAAGGTCACTGCATAAATTACGCCCGATAGACAACACCGCCAATGATTTTACACACTTGGTGTAGAAAACACCCCTAGTCATATTTTTAAGGCAAGTGTTTTACCATTGATATCGAGCGCGGATTTATACTGCTCATAGCAAACGTTGTAATTGTCTTGTCATTGAACACATTAATTATTGCATCCAGTAAGAAGGTACGTTGCAATTGGCTTAAACATTGAAAATAAGATTGTTTTTTAAAATTACGGCCACAAAAGTAAATGTAACTGTGATAAGCTCGTGAATAAGATTGTGCCCTGCGCTTGGCTTTCGAGTGGCGCTTTAGACGTTTGGAGATTATGATTATGATTACACATTTTTCTACAGCTACCGTATGGACTCGGCCTTGTTCATTTTTCAATGAATTGATCGGGTGAGATCTTTTGCCACTGCTGCCCGTTTCAACGAGTGCCAAGCCTTTTAATGACCCCGTATATGCAACGCGCTAACCTGAGATTCAATTCTCTGAAATAATTGACCATAAGTAGCAGTGTCGCTGTTCACGTCCTCAACGTCGCGATTAAATCAGACTGCTGATGACTTAAGAGCGTTGCAACTTGCCAGACTCAATTAAACATGTATTTGGATAGATTCTGGTACTGGACGGCGGCAGTTAAGGACTAGTCACTGGTGTCCTAGCAGGATTTTGAGATGAGTTTTATTTGAGACGAGTCGATGTTATGGAAAAGTATAGTTGTGTGTAGAATCAACTTTCAGAAGTGGCTATTGTACCCTATTAATTTTAGAGACGTACTGCCCTGTCCAGCAAAGGAATTCTAATTAGATCCGGTGCACTATATACATGCCTCCACGGTCTGACTGAAGTTGTTGTTGAAAGCACAGACAGACTACTGCTGCCCGTATCATTTTACATGGAATTTTAAAGAAATTTCCACTGGTGGGGATATTTTGGAAAAAAAACGGACTTTTTTGCGCTTATTTTTACGTCAAAAAGCACTGAATCAGAGAAACTTGGAAAAGGACATATATTTTAAATATTTGAACTTTCAAGCAGTCAAATTGTCAAACTTAAACAAATTATCAAAATTAAACTATTAACATTTGTAATTTTTTACAGAATAATTTCAAGTCCAACAACAAGCATCGCACAGCTGCAGACAAGAACAAGAAAAAAACAGAATAGAACTGATTACTGAAACAAGATAAATGTTACAAATGACTTTTAGTGTAACTAACTGCAGTTTGTCAGTGAGCTTGTCAATAAGCTCGAACATGTATTATTTATTACAGAAACTAGGAAAAATGACCAGCTTATCTGAGAAATTTCTGAATGAAATCTCTTTTGAGTAAATGTCTAAACTGGGCTTATGTTCTCTTCGATTCCTGGCAAGAAAGAAAATGTGTACAACGGCCATTCTTGAATCGTAGTGAGCAGCCCCACTCCATTCAAGGCAATGTGAAGTCGTGCATTGATTGTGTCGGAGTCGTGCATTGATGATGTCAGAGTTCATACTAGTTCTATGATCGTCCACAACCAAGTTGTGATGTGATACTATTATCTCAGTTTGCACTGAATGCGGTGACAATGTCGCAATTGTTGACAACAGCTTCTGCACTAACCCCGTAGTAACTGGAAGCAAAATGGCGGAGAGGAACCGACAATGAACATCCAAGATCAGCTCTTGGTGGGTCTAAAAAGGGTAAAATCACTGGTGGGGAAAAGGCAGAGGCGAAACTTTGGTCTAAAAAGTGGGTGGTACCAATTTCTTACATACACGAAGCAAGGCGGAGACTGCGATCTCTGGGAAGGCACAATATTAAAATATTGATTGGCATTGCTCAAAAAGTGTGGGGTACGGTACCCCCATTCCAAAAAGTGGGGGGTACGGGTACCCCTCGTACCCCCCACAAATTACGCCTATGGGAAAAGGGTAAGATCTGGTGGGGAATTTGAGAGGGCTCGTTGGGAATTTCCCCACCAGTTAACATGTTCAAAAATCCATCAGGACAATGGGAGGTCATTACAATCTTAATGTAATGTAATGCAATTTCTGAGCACATCTTGAAGGCACTCCACAAGAGTCTAAACACTGGAGAGTTCATTAATCAGACGAATGCTACTGGAAATATTTCAGTTACAAGCGCTTCCAAACACTTTGATAATCACAGACTTTTTACCGACTTACTTACTTACTTTACACAACTAATTGTGCTGGTTATAATTCTTTCTCAGCTGGACTTGTGCCAGAATGTCTTTAGTCGTTTGACGACCTCTTTCGATAATGTGCTGTGGTAGCAAGGACATCACAGACTTCATCTGAAAGCATAACAGCAAAATCAATTAACGAAAGCTGCTGCGGCAGACAGATAGAAAGACAGGCACAGACAGACAGACAGACAGGCACATACAGTCATACAGACAGACATAGATACAGACATACAAGACAGACAGACAGAGAGACAGGCACGGAAAGACAGAGATACAGACGCAGATAGACAGACAGCAATGATAGTCATAAAGACAAACATAAAGACAGTCACAGGCAAAAAAGACAGCAACACATAATTATAACCACGGCAGAATCTAGATTTGAAGCTGAGAGGGCAAAGCAGTCATACAGACAGACAGAGATAGACAGAGAGACATCAATACAGGCATACTGGCACACATAGACAGACAGACAGAGAGACAGGTACAAGCAGGGTCTGGCTAAATATTTTCCTCCAGCTAAGTCCATATAGCTTATTGGGGCACATGTCCTCTCTACATTCACCCACAAATAATTTAGCTATAGAAATTTGACTCCATTTAATGACAACTAAACCGCTACAGATGATGAAAACGGTAAAAACATTATTATCATCATCATCCTCATTATTATTATTATTATTATTCATTTATTTATTCATTCATTCATTCATTCATTCAAGCATCTGTATAGCACCTTTTCAAGCGGGACTACTCAAAGCAGCTCCTGACTCCAGTACGACGAAACAGAACTGATTATTATTATTATCATCTTTATCACCATTAGTAGGTCAATTTGTAAAGCTCAATAATGAAACTAAATGCACCACAAATGAGAACATTATTCCGGATATTTCTATAGCGCCTCCTCAAGTCAACTACTACTCAGAGGCGCTCCCGACTACAGCATTTGATACTGTGCCGGAATTTTCACGCCGAAGCGCCACGAGCAATTGCGAGTGAAGGACTTGCCCAAGGTCCGTACGCAGCGGCTAGAGTGGGATTCGAACCTGCAACTCTCCGGTCACAAGGCGCCGACCTTACCACTGAGCCACCACGCCCCAACATTGACCACACAGCGATCATAATTCGGTCATTTTCGCTGATCTGACCTGTTCAGCTGCTGGCAGCTTTGAGACATACGACGGTATATGATTCCTTGCGATGTTATCGATTTTAAGAATTTCTTCCAGAATAACTCGGTAGTTATTGATGTTCGTAAACTGACTGCTAACGGCAATTGTCTCTTCAAAGTTGAAGGCCTGTTTAAATAACAGATTGCAAATAAAACCTCAATTCAAGCATCATACCTGCACCAGAAACTGATTAGCTTGCAACATACTCACAATCACATCTAATAACATAATAATTAATAATTAATCTAATAATTAATTAATCAAATAATTAATAACATTATTTTAGCACATTAGATGTAGTGTTTGCTACGAAATCTTAACTCTTTAGTCATTTTATACATACCTAAACAATTTGGCAGTTAATCATAACAGAGCCCTTGAGAGATACTTAAAGATTTCTACAGATATAGGGGTATCTGGGTATATTTATGTGCATAAAGTCTATCATACATATCAGAGGCTAAGGAGGATAGATCAATTCTTTCACACAACCCCAAGAGGCGACTATGCAAACAAGTATGTATGTATGTATGTATGTATGTATGTATGTATGTATGTATGTATGTATGTATGTATGTATGTATGTATGAGGACGCTTATAATAGCACATTTTTAAGCATCTCCCAATAGCATTGAAACAATGCATACGAAGTGCTAACAATTTCCTAAAAAATCTAAGAATTTTGGCAAGTTTCCAAGTTCGGCACATGTAATGTAATGAAATTATCTGAAATCTCTCTGTGGCACACAAAAGCTTAATTGCCAGAGTTATATCAAATCAAGTCCAAAACAGCCACGTTAATGAGTGGTCAGCTTTCTCGTTTGCTGGAAGGAGGGCATAATAAGGCTCAGAAGTTAGTCAGTGTTACCACCAATCACCACCCGCAGAATCAGGAGTGAAAGGTCAGTGTCCTCTACACTTAGTAGATAGACGTTCTTCTTTTTCAATAACATGCCCCAAATAAATAGATTTACTTTGGCACCCTAACTTCAAATCTGCCCAATGTCATGACATCACCAAAATAGTCTTAGAAGTAACATAGAAAGTATTATACCAGCAATTCTCAACAGAAGAAATATGGCGTATATTCACCTGATGAAACCAACCAGTCGGTAGGATAAGCAATTCACCCGGATACTGATCAAACTCAAAGTATTTTGCCTTTTTGAACTCTGGAAACTGTTTGTCGTCAACTTCAAATGTATCGATTGGGCTAAACAAGCAATATGAAACTACACAGTTTTTCTGTTTTCCTTTCGATGAAAACAATAATAGCAATAATAATAATAATAATAATAATAATAATAAATAATAATAATAATAATAATATATATTTACATGCAAATAGGGCCTATAAAGGAGCCCGAACACAGAGATGAAATGCAAAACGCATTACTGAAATGTCGAAATGCTTATTTAATAATAATAATAAAAATAATAATAATATAATAAACCATCTTTCCTATTCAGTTTTCTAACTTTTCGTACAAAGCAAGTGCTACTAATAAATAGCCATATAAACTAAAAAAATTAACCAGTTAACCTGAATTAACTAAATGAGATAAGTATAGCAACAACAACAATGGGCTGCAACAACATGCACTGGTTACCTGTTGTATTTGTAGCAGTTGAGAGGAAATTCAGACTTTCGATTTGGTATGACATAGAGAAACTCATCCTGACCCGGTGGAAACAGCTGGAAAAGGAAGACAAGAAACACACAAATTCCATAAATTATTTGTGCGAATAATAGCAGCAACTAAACTAAAAACAGTAATTAGACACATAAGCAGAGATATGCCATCCCAGATGAGTCTTTCAGATATAATCGTTTCACCTTACACATGGGCATGAAATAAATTAATCATTTAACAAATAATAATAATAATAATAATAATAATAATAATAATAATAATAATAATAATCTGCGATCTGCGAACCGCACAAATGCGCATGCGGCGCCAACGTCTCGTCCAGAGGCGCGCATGGGCTGTCGTGCTCACTGGGGTTCGGCCGACAAGCTAGGCATAGCAACATCAACGACCTCATCCACCGCAGCCTCAACAGAGCCGGCACCCCGGCAGTCAAGGAGCCGTCCGGCTTATCCAGGTCGGATGGTAAGAGACCGGATGGCCAGACCCTAATACCGTGGAGCGACGGGCTGTCCCTATTGTGGGACGCGACGGTGGTGGACACGGTGGCCGCCTCTTACATCACAGCAACGGCGGCCACGGCAGGAGGGGCGGCGGAGGTGGCTGCCGCGAGAAAGTACATCAAATACTCTGAGCTACAGAAGCGATACATCTTCATACCTGTAGCGGTGGAAACCTTCGGTCCCCTTAACAGAGAGGGCCTCGCCTTTCTATCTGAAATTGGTCGCCGGCTGTCGAAAACCACCGATGATTCCCGCGAAACAAACTTCCTATTCAAGAGCCTATCGGTGATGGTGCAGCGTTTCAACGCAGTGGCTTTCCAAGGCGCCATGTCAAAGCTGCCCGGAGCCAAAGAACAACAAAGCCGTCGATATCCATCGCCTTCTTAACGGAGGCAGCGGCGTGGAACTCGATTTTATGAGTGAACAGACACCTTGACATAATAATAATAATAATAATAATAATAATAATAATAATAATAATAATAATAATAATAATAATAATAATAATGTGTCTAGATGATGAGGCTGTTTAAGTGGCAGGTGTTTGTTTAGACCTCGACTTTTGCAGCCCTCACCTCTGTCCATGTGGGTATTTGGTGTGGTAGGTGACTTTTCCAGCACCTTCCATCTTTTTGATATAACATAAATTCCAGTAACAATGACAATATTCAATACTGATAACATAAAAATAACTTAAACTAATACCCAGAGCTGGTATACAGTGTGTACTCACCTCTAGAGACCGTATACTCACCTCACAAAATATTTGTACTCACCTCTATTTTGTTTAACCGTTAGCGTGTACTCACCTCTAATTTTACCACTACAGCCCTGCTAATACCCCACCATATTACATATTATTATTTATAATGCTAATGATTTAAATTATGGTAGCCACGTATATCATCAACAGCAAATAATGGAAAACTGACCACACAGCAGATGAACAATAAGGAACGAATCATCCGGAAAGCTACTAACCCTCCATCGCTTCACACCCGCTATCACTGCATTGGTTCCGGTCCAGTTGTATGGATCAATATGAAGGGATGACCGAGAGAAAGTCGTTCCCCAGAGTAGCATTGAATTCCATGGCCGCACTTCAATCGGAAACAACTGGAAGAAATCCTCATCACCCGGAACCTAATGGCCATAAAATCCATTCACCCACATAAATCAACTTGTTTTCGTGCCTGTGTGCTTTTGCTGCACACAATGCTGGCAGGCAGGCAGGCCCAGGGAAGTTTAGGCAAATAAGTCCATTTAGTATTTGCAGTCCATTCAGTACTTGCAGTCCATTCAGTACTTACAGTCCATTTAGTACTTGCACTCCATTTAGTACTTGCAGTCAATTCCTCTTCTTCTAAGTTAGCCTGGTGTGCCTCTGGGAAGTTCCCAGATGGCACTAACCAACAAGCAGATCATACACAATTCATAATTACGCACTTATTAAGCACCACAATCTAATGTCCAAGCATCAGTCGATAGCGCTGAACAACTGTGAGCGAAGGACTCGCTCAAGGTCCCTCTTACACAATAACCTGCACTTCCAGTGTACTCTCCCTATTACAAGGCGAGTGGCACCGAGTGCTCTAACCAATCGGCTACCATGTCGCACACCTAAAATGTCTGAAATGCACAATCTAGACCTACCATTTCTCCTATATCTTTCCGAAGCCAGGGCCTCATTGGAATGAAAAGTTCATCTTCCACGTACGTCCACGAGTGCCAACCAGTGTCATTGGTATGATTGCAGAACATCTCCAGAGGAAGAGCCACCGTTGATGCTTGATGCAGGCCACCCTGTACACAACCCAATCGTTGTAACAATTTTCCGGTAGGAAAAAGTTTAACTGCTCAGGAGTGCTTTATACAGAACATTCCAGAATAAATTAAATCCAAACATGAACAATATTTAAAGGCTTGCTAAGCCTATAAACCAGTTAAACTAAACTAAACTTCGTGAATCTGAAACCGAAAATATATGCCAGGAAAATGAAAGTTTAGCAGGAAACTGGAACTATAAAAATTAAGTGACTTAGGAACTGAAATTAAATAGATACAAAATTGTAAAACTGAACTGAAATTACTAGATGTAACATGGAATTGAAATAAAATGGAAAAAGAAATGTAACATAGAAGAAAGAATTAGGTTGTCATCAAGTAATGACACTGCAAAGCAACATTAATATGCAAATGTCATACAAAAATTAATCTTACATTTTAAAAATGCCCAGTTAACAGATACAAGACCTTACCAAATCAGGACTACATCACAGGATTAACTTCTGACATCATCACTGGACCTTGATTTCGATAAACTAAATATGAATACGAAAACACACTGAAAACCGAACAGATTAACTCTGAAATTTACAAACAAATTTATATTAAACAATCAACATCGAAGAACTGAACATAAAAATAATTCACAGAAACCGTGAAACATAAATAAAATATTAGAAATTTCTTGCATATCTGTTCTTAGGAATCCATTCTTCTCTGCTGCCATCTCCCCATTTTTCCTTCCAATTACATTCTAATGAGTCACCAGTTTAGCCAATCACAACAAAGGGTTGTAATTGTAACGTCCAATTTCAACAGCACTTAAAAAGCAAATTCCTGGGAACCAGGTGCTTAATGCCATAAAATGTGAGTCAGGTTCAGTTCCATGTATCTAATTTTGCCTTATCTGTATTAACCAATACTTCAGCCTGGCACTATAAATATATAAAATTACTGACTTTAGAGATGTACATCTACAGCACATCAGAGCACGATACATTGCAATACAATACAGTATTGACTGCCTGTTTGGCGCAAATGCTAATTACTGTATAGGCACTTTAGTTTAATGGCCCTTGCAGCCTAGGACGTCAGTGACTCGCTCAGTCTCGTGGAGATATGTTACAAGGTACAGAACAGCTTTGATTAAATGTTGTCAGATGTTAAATTTCAGTCACAAACATATTTATGTGATTTCTGCACATACGCTGACTCCCTTCATGACAACTCTTTCCTGGCCGTAGGTTTCACACAAGAACTCACGAGTCCAGTTGCTCGCTTTCCACGTTGGTACAACATCCTCGACTAAGACCGGCCTACAGTAGAAATCCACAAAGTTTCCATGCTACACTGAAAGCACGTTTCATTAAACAGTATTATTAATTCTGATACAGCAGGTCTATGGTATAATAATTATTATCATTATATTTAGCTTTTCCCTCATTATATATGATCCATTAGAATTAAAAAACTTGTGGACAACATGGGACTTTTTATCATCATCATCATCATACAATTATTGCATTTATTAAGTGCTGCTACTCGATCATCAAGAATCAATCAATAGTGATATACTGATGAGAAGTTGTGCATATAAGAGTTTCTCACGGTCCCTACACAGTAACTTTCTCAGGACAGACCTGCACACCATGTTGCAAATAATTGCTCACACTAATCGGCTATCATGTCAAATGATAAGGATCTTGGCTGTAATATAAAGACCAACACAATACAATACATTCAGTTTCACAAAGTCCAAGTAAAGCTAGATGTACACCTGCATATACATTAACAACTACATCTATATAGCGTCTGATCAGGAACTTCCTATTCATTTTCTACAAAGAGAAGACACTCGTAATTAACCAACCACTTTCCGTCATAAACATCTCTGTATTCTTGCAGGCTGAGGTTTGACCTCCTGTCGATGCCGTTTCTGTTGTATGGATACCTGTACAACCTCATGTTGTTATCTCTCACTCTCAGCACACGCTGAAAGTCAAGACGGAAGGCCTTCGTCAGAGGAACGTCCAGATAAGTAGCATTCATTCGTACAATCATCCGATCATCCGGTTCCCCACCGTAGAACCACTGGAGGATGTCATCCCATGACCAGCTGCTGAGAAACAGTGCAGAAAGGCTGAAGAGATTCAAAACTACTGCTAATACGACAAAGATGACGCAGAATCGGTTGAAAGTCAGTCCGGTGTCGCTTTTCTGAGCCGATTTCTTTGCCAACTTTTGAGGTGACGGCATTCTCTGTGGGGCTGAAGCGGCTGCTGGAGCTGGTCGTCGTCGTTGTTTCATTTTGACAACAGCAACACGAGAAACCAAACTCCTCAGACTGTTCTCCTGTCAAAAACAACCAATCAATGCCATGTTAGTTCAGTAAAATCATGCTCAACTGGCAGCACTGCCAAAAACTTTTTTCTGATCTAATTTGGAGACATTACATGTCATTAAGTGTGTCTGTGTCATTATATGTCTCATTATATGTGTGTCTGTGTCACTATGTGTCATTACGTGTGTGTCTATATCATTATGTGTCATTATGTGTGTGTCTATGTCATTATGTGTCATTATGTGTGTGTCTATGTCGCTATCTGTGTCATTATGTGTGTGTTTATGTCATTATCTGTCATTATGTGTGTGTTTATGCCATTATCTGACATTATCTGTGTCATTATGTGTGTGTTTATGTCATTACCTGTGTCATTATGTGTGTGTTTATGTCATTATCTGACATTATCTGTGTCATTATGTGTGTGTCTATGTCATTATCTGTGTCATTATGGTCATGAAATACAAAGTAAATGGCATTCTATGATCATAATCCTTTGAACAAGCCAAGTCAACGATCCAGAGAAACCATAAGAAAGGCTGAAGAAGCTGCATATAATCATAGACAGAGGAGACCTTCGTGGATGGGGTAAGCACGTTTGTTCAAAGGAACATTCTTTCTGGGGCAGTTATTTCAGAACCCTAGAAATGTCTTCCTGCTCATAATGCTGTACAAATTCTCACAATTACCATTACATTAGGTGTGAACTGTAAAGCATGAAGGTATACAGTTGCAGTTCTGGGGCTATAAGATTGATAAATTCATTGAAGCAAGTATACCTTATTACATATGGATATCTCTTAGTTGTCAAAAAAGACCTGAGGATTCAAAGTTTTACATATTACCAAAGTACACAAATGCAGGTCGTTAAAAACATGTTTTTAAAAGGTTGCACATGAAACAACTGACCACTCAAGATATGTTTTAGTTTCCTGATCCCCATCATCTTTTCAGTTATCTAGCCTAGGGGTTTAAAACAAGTGCTAGGGGGTTGAACCCCCCAGACAACTAACACACAGTCTAATATTTACACATGATCAACAAAGCACGTTCAACCATAGACTTAATCTCTGAGGACATTGTCTGTTGCCTTCCAACCTGAATGCATATAAACCACCCAAACAATTCCAAAATTAATTTTAATTAAAAACTTTACAAACCCACATAAATCACTTTTGTGTTCACACCTTGAAGCAAATCGTAAAGCCTACCTGCTGTTTCTTAATGATTGCATATTGATTGCCTTTGTCAAACAAATGACCTATGATTCACTCCAACAGACTTGGTATAAAATCAGGTACACACTGGAAACCAGTCTCCAAACCATAACCATTTGTTAAACTTTCAACCTACAAACTACTAACAAGAACCGCAAATTGCTCGATGGACGACTAACTAGAATATCAGTGATATCTAGTCCGTTGACGACTGAAAGAAGGAGAAGCAAAGCAGAAGGCAGTGGGTCGAACAAAACATACGTGTGCGGTATTGATTGGAAACATAGCACACTGGTTATCTACAATAGGCACAATGCAAGTGCCGAGGCACAAACAAAGCTAACACGCAGTGGTAGCCAATGCAAACGAGAAACGCTAACATGCAGCGTAGCGACATCCAAAAGCATCCAGTGGGTTATTCACAAAACAATGTCACAACAGGCCATGCAGGTACATGTCGCTTGGATTCTCATGCAAATGTTTCCATAATGATCCATCAAAGCTGCAGGTCGCACTAAAACTGAGAAAATGGAAGGGCACGAAACAGTGCCGTAACAAGCCATACGGAGAGCACGAATTCATAAAGGGATAGCACCACAGTATAAATAATACAAATAATTATTTATACTGTGATAGCACGTATTTTTAGTTTTGCGTCAAATCTATTGGTGGTACTAAACTTGGAAAACGCAAGTAGTTTGAAGTAATGGTGCATGTGGCTTTTGAATTACTATTGGTTCTGGCTTAACGATGGTCTATTGGTAACAAACCTGGATGAAGAACCGGGTTGTGGGTTCTAATCTGTGTAAGGACCCTGGGCAAATTGTTTGCACAAACCTGTCTCTATCACCAGGCAGTACACAATCAGTAACGGCAAAAGTTGGGAAGTAAACTGCAAGTCCTGCACTGGCCCCGAGTCAAGGACCCTAGGATTCGTCCATCGCTGGCTTACGGGCTTACAAAAAGGACGTGAGTGCCTCCGGTAAGTCCCAGGGACACAGGACTCTTACTTCACGTGTGTTAAAGGAAATAACTGTGAATAAAATGTGTGTATTTCTGCACTACATAGGCTGACTGGATAACCACTCTCTCTGTAACATGAAGGGTGTGGGTCAACGACTTCCCCTCATAGTCATTGTTTATAGACCTCAGCCGGTCCTTCATGCAAGTCCTTTGTAAAGTGCCATCCGCTGAGGCCTACTCGCTTGACAATGGCATTACATGACGTGTCTAGGCATGCACGTCTGCACAACTGACTATCACTGAATGAATAATTCATAATACAGTTTATACAAAAATCATGCAAGACAACTGACCGTCATTGATTTAATAACAGTGCATTTTACCAACATACAGGCACACACATTTGTACCTGGGACATACATACCTGGTACATACATGTACAATTGTACATCGCTTCTGAGAGGTCTCCATTCCAATCCGAAGCCTGGATAAAGGAGGAGGGCAACACCAACAGCCTTTGCAGCCATAACATGTCATTAAACATTGGACACTACTATACTTTAAAATGCACTCTGTAAAAGCCCAGATACATACATGCATACATTGACAGTTATTCATTAGGATTAAAAAGTTGTCTAGTTTATGGATTACCATTGTTGTGCTTGTAGTTGGTCAAAAAGGTTATTCAGTGCTCAGGACTACTGCCACCAGTTGTTATCAAAAGGGTTTGAGTGTTGCATTATCAATCAATCAATCAATCAATTTATTGATCCACAAAGCAAACGTGACAATATACAAGAAAATATAATTTAAATAGCCACTATGATGCTGAAAAGGTTTGAAACATTAAGATATTCATGGGTTTGGAAGGCTATATCATGCTGTGAGTGGTCAATAGGAAGCCCTAAAAGGACCAGGGTCCCGCTAGTAAGGGCCCCCATTTACTTAACAAAACTCGACGACGGCCATGTACACATGAGCCTTTGAGTAGACCTATTTAGAGACAACGAATTTGCAAAAGGTGGGCAACTAGTTAACAGAATAGTAAGACTTAGTGGCAAAAAAAGGAAAAACAAACATTATAGTCTTAATGTGAAGGCGGTTTGGACTTGCTACAATAATCCCCTTCTGCGAAATATGGATCAGGCTCCGTTTCGGCTCCTAATTCCTAGGAGACATACGCTTTTTAATTAAGCCCCCGTGAATAAGCTGGTGCCCTGCGTTTAGCTTTCGAGTAGCGCTTAAGAAATTTGGTGTTTACGATTAGGATATACCAGAGCCGTATATTACCTGGGATATACATGTAAGGCTTAAGAAAGCTATTGGATTGCAATAATATTAATTAATTTGAACACCGTCTGTCCTGTACGATTTCACTTAAATTTTAACAAACACCAAAATTATTTATACAAATAATCAAGATGTTTTACATGTAAGTCAGTACCTCCAAGCAAGCAATAACGAAGCGCCTCAACAAATTCGGTACGACGTAACGATCCGTATATTAGTTGAACCAATTCGGGCGCTGGTGTAAACTTAAGTGTTGCTAGGAACTTCAGACGGTAGACCTACATTGTAAAAATAATAATGGTATGACTTTCACAATAATTAGCTCCCTATTTCAAGCGTTGTCCTCATTGTAGACAAAACTTGTCATGGCGACTGGTTGTCGACAAGTCTCTGTCGTAATCGTAATCGCAAGCTTTTCTAAACTTTTAAAGCGCTACTCTAAAGCTAAGCGCTGGGCACCACCTCATTCACGAGCGCCGTCTGTTGTTGGAGACCTCTGCCCCAACAGCGACCATAGATCGCAGTATCGTCACAGTATAAATAATTACGGTATCTTCAATATGCGGTTTTCCCTTGTATTTAACATAGCTGGTACCGTTCTATGTTGGATTAAGCCATACCTTTCCTCACGTTGATTTACCGGTAGTTGTAATGCAGCACACCCGGCTAGGCTTAGTCGGTGTACCTCAAGGTTTTATTCTCGATACCATGCTGTTCATTCCTCACACCTCGGGTCCCCATCCTCTGTTGATCATCCCCACTAATGCAGATGACACACAACTCACTTCTTTCTCCCTTCACTCCCTTTCAGATGCACTAAATCTGCTACCTAACACCACTTGTCCAGTTAGCTACAATGGCAAGAGCTCACGCCCCATGTACCTCTGTGCGTGAGGGTGCCAGTTTGTGTACCTAGGGTTACTTATTTAAGAGATTTGTGTCGGGCTAGCGCTGTCCATACACAAGGAGTCTTAACTGGATGGCACCTGTTCAAAGGGCAGTGGCAAGAGGGATCTCACCCATTCAATTCATTGAAAACTGAGCAGGGTCAAGGCCATAAGAAAATACACCATGGAAATTTCTCTTTGTCAGAGGCTCAGAGTCAAATAATGCTAAATCACAGTGGCACAACTGAGGGTTGGACTCGAACCCCTGGGATGTGCAATGAAGACTTAACTGTGGGGTCCTCAGAAAGACTAGGGAGTTGAATCTCCAAACCCCCGATAACTCGCACCCTGCCATCACCAAGATAGCAGCCTGGATGACTGCAAATCTTCTATGCTTATACCCTTCAAAACCGTATTTCTCATAATTGGCCTCTGCAAACAAATTTTTAAACTGACGCCCAGAATCCAGATTGTGCCTGAAACTTAATTCACCCTGCACTCAATTCCTCTGTAGGCTTTTTCTGTGTCTTCTCAGATTTCCCTCTTGGCTTTCAACTGGACTCGCAAAACTGTCGCCAATTTCGCAAACACGCTTGCACACAAACCACACCAATTTTATTTGGCAGTGACTATCAACTGACCCAATATTACAATGGCCCTACTATAGAAATTCTAAATTATTATTATTAGCAATATCCCAACATAACCATATTATACTGTGCTCAAGAACAATTTTATGTAATTTTTTTCACGCTAAACTTTAACCTATGCTTAGAGAGATTGTAAACAGAACTTTAAAGGTGCGATGTCTTGAAAGAAGTGTGCATGTCAAAGCTTTCTACTGAAGCAATTTGCTTCAAAGTATTTTAATGTATTTGTTATGGGCCAGAGAAAGCTCGAGAACAGCCAGATAGTAAGTAATTAAGTAGAGCACTGAAGCTCCTACCATTCCACCAGCACAGTAGCACACTGGGGAAATCTGTTAAAAGGCAGGATCTTGAACATCTTTAAAAGCTGGCGACAGTTTTGCAACAGTCTAAATTAACTCTACAAGGTCAACGAGTGTTGAAAGTGTAATGTAAAACCATTCAGTAACCTCATAAAGTAGACCATGAAGGTGATATATGTTTGCTACTCTTGTGGAAGCAGTTACAAAAACTGACACTAAAAAGTAAAGACGTTCAAACTATAGAGGTCAGACAGTTGTTGCCACTTCCACCAAATCCCCATTAACAAGAAACTTCACAGTTCAAACTCGGGACAGGCTACAGTGAACCTTCATTTACGACCACAGGGGAGAATGAACAAGCCTCGTTTTGAGTGGTCAAGTTAAATGTTTACTAAATTTCCGCTAGTCAGGCACACCAGTTTTACCCTGACATCGAATTTTGAATCTCTGGCCAAGCGTAAAAACCTGACTGTGGCACCTTTCAAACACTCCTAACCACAAATTCCAATTACATGTATGACACTTCGTTTTTCACAAATCAAACCATGTTTACAGTTCAAACATCAGGTTAGTCATTTATTAGGCTAGAAAGATAACCGGGATGGCATACAGCATAAATACGACAGTGGAACAAAGCAGAGTTCATGAGACAATCAGAGGGCTCTAAACACTAGAAAAATTATCGATCAGGGAAGCCATAAGTGATGTTGAGATGCGTACTAAGTCTTCAAAAAATAAATACAAATGACAAAACCTAAACCATACGGCAAGTAAACTGAAAGAGTAGGACACATCTCGGCCTGCAGTATTAAATCTTCCTGATGCATAAATTGCAAACACAATGTAATCAGAAATGGTAGCAACTGAAAACTTTTAAAGTAATGCATCACGAGAACTATCATCCCCAACTAAAAAAAAAATGGCTTTCCCGTAGTGATAACCAGAAGTCAGAAATTTAACCTGAAGACAATACATTTGTGATGGACAGTCAGGGAGTAATTAAGAACTAAATTATGAGACTGAATATAAGGTACATGCTTTACATACAGACATGTTTCACCCTACGACTGTTACCACATACAGACTGAACAAAACCATATTTTACAATGCACCACATAACAATACCATGACAAATATAATCTTATTGTGCCTAGACAGCAGCTAATATTCGGTTACATGCTTTTGAAATTTCTTGACCTGGTTGTCCGAGAACTCACAATGCATAAGAGTAATAATAATCTTCTTTATCTAATGTCGTCTACAGCACTGGCAACAAATGTACAGGCATCAACAGAGGGGAGCACAAAAAGCCAAGTTTAACACTTCAACAATGAGCTGCATTGGTTTCCCAGTCACTTTTAGTACACATTCGTCGTTAAAGTGTCAAGAAGCAAGTCTTCTATCAAACTCCAAATGCTATCAGGATTAAGCTGATCGGTTGGTAAGATGTCCAAGAGTTGAAACAATCCAACAACATGAGCTGTTAAGCAGCACAACTTTCATCCCAACACAAACACACCAGCTAGTAATTATACGCAATTGATCAGGTTAAGGCCTTTCCTATGACAACCGTCTAGAGTCAAAAGCCAGCGATAAGTTCAACACTAACAATTACAGACTTTACAGTATCTTAAGTGCTCTTGTAAGGGTCTTAAAAGTCGCCCTACAAATAGCAACATACATACACACATACATACATAGAGTACAGTAGTCATTTACAAAGTACACATTCAAGAAATCTAACCCTTGAACATACAGCACTTAAAATTGGACAATTTTACATCTGATGCAAAAAATTACAGCAGCAACAGATTAACAGCCAGATAGTCACTACGGATATACGCATCAAAGGACAGGGGCCAACGACATACCCTCAGCGAGACTCATCGAACCTAAGATGCGACTACGACTCAGCCAACCCACAAGGCAAACAATCTGCAATAATGGTGACAAATGGAAATGCAAAGAATCAACGTTTCAGCATAACGAAAATTGCAAACTGCGAATCATAACCCTCTAACGTAACCGACAGTTGCCCGGTCGAGCACTGAAGTGAATTCCGTCGTAGACTTTAATATTTACAGGATGAATAAACGTTGTAACACCTACGACGTCACATGCCACAGGTCAAATGTCAAAAGGTCGACGACATTCGCGCCATCTCCTGCTAAACTATGCTTCCGCACGTCTCGCCAGATGTCTAACACATGTTGATCGTAACATTTATGCTAAGGTTGCCGTTGTCTGCAAAATGCTGTGCGACGTTCGTGTCGAAAACCAGGCAGTCGCTTGTATTAATAGCAGATTGGACACCATCGTGAATGCTTCTCGGTGTTGCCTCCCAAGTCAACCGTCGCTTCTGGCCATTCAGCTCAAGCCTAAAATGTCAACACACCATTGGTAAATATTCACCGATAAAATAAACAATCTTGAACACCTACAAACAAACAGTGGCACTGCAGTATAGATTAACTGCACATTCTTTCAACCTCAGTATCCAGGCTTTGAGCCAGATAAGAAGCTAAACAGTTATGCAAAACCAAACCTTCATGCCCAGTAACCAAAATGCGCATATCAGTTACTGTTAACCACTCAACTGTTCGGTCTCTTAAGGACTGAAAACCCTAAACACAGCCAACGATGTGCCAGAAGTTCACTTCTTATCCCAAGCGAAGGCAACAAACTCAAGGAGTATGCCACAAAAAGAAATTCAAAGAAAATCAATCGCAAACTGCTTGCCTGTACGCAAAACTTTCAGCTTGCTTTCTCGTCCCTATCAGCTGAACGATGGTGTAGAAGAGTTGGTTCCCTTCAGTCTTCTCCTGCTTTTCCAGAACTAGCATGAAATGATGACCGAAGCAGGTCTGCATCATGACCCAGTCAACCGCTCCTGGCAAGTTGATATCGGTGGCCAGGAACACAATATCCTCACCTAAAGAAATAAGAACAGGCAAACTATGCACAATAAGAAAATAAGTCAAATCAACCTGACGTTAGAAGCAATATATCATGACACAACATTGCATTACAAGAAACGCAGAGCAGCAAAATTGGTGAACGCTCGATTTGTATCATGGTTTGAGGCTTCCCCATGACAGTCACCGTGGCAGAGGGACTTCCCATAGTACTTAACATAGAATAGCTTAGGACCGCTGACTAATGCCATATTGTTAGGACTGTGCACAACAGCAAATCGCCAGGTAGTTAGAGAATATCTCTTCAGTTTTGATAGATTCTTACAGAAACTCCAAATAACTCAAATACAATCAGTGCTCGAAATGGACCGGAACGCCGTTCCGGTTCGTCAAAATGAATTAGCGTTCCGTTCCGGTTCGTCAAATGAATTATTGTGGAAAATACTATGAAATTAACGTGAATGCTCCCATATCTTTGACTAGCGTTCTGTTTCGTAAAATTTTCCATTTCGAGCACTGAATACAATGACATTCACACATGGCCTGGCAGTAAACATGAAGTCCTATGATGCACTCACCCAGAGACTATTCCATCTGCCCCCTGCAGAGCTCATGGCCTAAAAGAGAAAGAAGCGCACTTCTGCTGCCTGTCCATGTTGACAGTTAAGTGTCACTGCTTCCTGCCCTCTCTGACACTACTAGCAATTTAATGAGAGTGTACTAAAAGCATCTGGGCTCGTTGTTAAAGCGTTAAGTCTTTTGATACAAACACATACACAATCATTTTTACTGAACTTGTCATACGAAGACATCAGTCTTCACAGTGTAAGTTCACCGCATACCAAACTGCACTCAAGCAAAGAAGGTAACATAGAAGGTACCACAGAAGGTAACAGAAAGGCTGTACAACACGAACACCATGTCTTACCCTGTAAGGTTGTGATGCTCTTGTGCTGCTGTAGAAGATGAGGCATAACCTGTTCCAGTGAGCCCTGCCATTTACACGATGCGCCCGGGCAAGGACAGCTGTATGGTCTGATATCAACAAAACACAAATACATGAATCCCAAGGCAAACCAAGGCAATTCAAGAAGACGGGCAGAACAAAAATAAACAAAAACACGCGCCCACAGTCAATGTTGTACCAAAAGACAAGTATAAGAAATCAAATATCATACGCTGTTTTCTATAGCGACGTTTCATTCACGCCTTTTCGAGTCTTTCAGACAGTCACACTTCAGCACCTCCTCCACAGTGACTTTTAAAAACCTTTTACATTTTAATGGTTACTATATAGTCTAATTTAATTTAATGACGTCTAAGTGCCCTTAACGTAATGCACAAGGCCTCAATTGATGGTCACGTCAAGTGAAACCGCAGTCAAGAATCACAATCTGCTATAGAAAGCACGGTCACAATCCAATTGGTCAGAACACCAGAGAATGTGGAAGTGTGCATATATATCAACACAATAAATACAAATGCACAATATACATCCTCTTAGCAGTTTTTTTTATAATATGTGCCATAAAAATGGACCAACACAATATAATAGCAACTTTAATGACTCTATTATTGTTATTATCATTATATCATTATTATTATTATTATTATTATTATTATTATTATTATTATTATTATTAAAGCAGTTTTATATAGAGCCCCTTCAAGATTGCCTACTCAGAAGCACTCCCAGCCCAACCACGGTAGAACAACACAGTTTTGAGGACAGTGAGAAACAAGATGAAATGACCAGCCGGTATTTGGTGGAGCGTGGTAGGGAGCCCATTCCAGGTTATGGGGGCATATAAAGTATCTTGATACATGCACAGAAAAATTACATTTGTATTTACATACATACAATACATGCATGAAAATACATGATAGGTGTGTGAAGGTAATACATAAATGCTTGCCAACATAATAATACATACATGACTAAATAGATACATGCTAGTGCTCCGCGTTCTTGCAGGTTTGTTAAAAGGTGCTATATAAATGCTAGAAACTGATATGAAAACAATGTTCCTGACCTGAATTCGCAGCCGTCTTCGTGACCAGTCTTTTCCGTGTGTGGAAGTGTTGCGTCACAGCCATTGGAGATGTACTTGCATGGAAACATGACCTGGCTTGCCACCTTTTCCATCGCCAAATTGCGAATGTTGCCTGATTAACAAATTGACATACGTGTCACTGGGTTTGTGGCTTGGCGTTTGGTACAGTGAAGATGTACTAAGTCCATGTAGTACTTGGAAAGGTGATTGTATGTAGGATACTGTACCAAATAGTGCCAACTCATCCACCATACTTTACTTGTCAGTACTAACACAAACTAGTTGTTCAAAAAAGTAGTTACCTATGGGGGTGCTTGATAGTGTAGTGGTTACCCTGCTGGACTGTCAACTACGAGGTTTAGGGTTCAAATCCCTGCCAGGGCAGAAATTTGGTTCCAGATTTCTGCTCCACCTGCACCCCCTAGCCAACTCAGCTAAAATGAGTACACTGCCCATACACTGTCAGTGGGAAGATGAGACAATGAGAGAGAGGACTGGCTACCCGTCCTCATATGCCGAGGCTAAGAAAATGAAGTCACTAAAACTTCATACACATTTCTGCCTAGCTAAAGGGACTGCTTAAGACCTAGCTTAACCCGTTCCCACCGGACCGGGTCACCCGTGACCCGATTAACCCAATAGGTATCGAAACAATTCTGGCGGGAAAGGGTTAAAGGACTGCTCTTCTTCCACCTACGATTACCTCTTCCACATGAATGCCATCGTTTGGCTAAACTCATCAACAGATCAAACAGAAGCAAACCAATCAGGTCTAAACTTAAAATTCACCCCCACTGTACAGTGGCCTGATTTCTGTCTTCTCAGAGCGACCTAATATCGACTAATAATAATAATAATAATAATAATAATAATAATATTTATTCTTTAATTAAGCGCCTGCAAACGCACTGCGCTGTACATGTACTTGTTATAAACCTTAACTACTAACAGAACAGACAGCCTGCAATACACGGCGCAAATTGCAGCCTACAAAGCATGTCCGCCTATGGGACTCGATCTCTGTACCTCTCGCACTCTACGCCAGATGTTATCCAATGCGCTATCGGGCCCCCCAAACTAGACTTCTGCAACAGCTTTAATTACAGTTTCACTTGAAATGACCATCAACTGATGTATTCTGATAATGGTTCTATACAAGTCTTCAGATTAGATGAACTACTGGGTTAAAGGATTCAGAAGAAGCCAGAAAGCAGTCAAGGTAAAGGCTGTGCGGGTCTTCATTTATCTAATGGACTTAAACTAGTAATAGGTGGGTTTGCAGCTTGCAAACTCACCAGATAACTTGTCAAACACTAGCACATAAGTTTTTTAAAATCACAACAAACACTATAACCTGTCTCACTTACCAAGCGCTCCTCTGCATGTTGGACAGAACTGCAGTTTCGGTCGGCAATGCGAGCAAACAATGTGACCACTTTGGCACTGCATTATCGGTGGCAGAGCATAATCGAAACAGACTGGGCACTCAAAGAGTGATGCCAGATCAGTTGACATTGCACCAGGTGATGAAACCGCTGCAAGAAAACAACAGATTACAGTATAAGTAACCACAAATTACACTGCAGTGACAAACTCAGGGAAAGTTTACACCTTAAATGTACATTTTCCCGGAACAGAAAAGAAGTTGTTACACAGGGAGGCAAATTGTCACAACAGTTTAGAAACAATTAATCACCCGAGTCATTTCCTGCATAGGAACAGTCATTTCCTGCATAGGAACAGTTATTTCCTGCATAGGAACAGTCATTTCCTGCATAGGAACAGTCATTTCCTGCATAGGAACAGTCTTCCATTGCAAAAAAAACACTGTTTCACTTAACTCTGCTCAACAAATATTTTCAGTCTGCCTCAAAACACACTCGTTTACCCAGACAGCCACTTGAGTTGCAAAAATACACATACACAGTCACCATTCTAACTCAATAATTAATTAATTCTTTCATTCATTACTGTTTCCTAGTGTACAGGTTCAGAAATTATGGACACTGTATGCCACAATAAGTTCTTTAATTAAGTACTACCTAAATAAACAAACGTACAGATTCTGCATGCATAATGTCCTTTAAATAAATATATAAAGCAAATAAACAGACCCTGCAGTCTGCATGCATAATAAGTCCGTTGACAAGTAAATAAAAGATTTGATTTGTCATAAAACTTGTCATAACTTTGTCATAGAACTCGTCATAAAAACCAAACAAATAAATACACTCCGAGTCTGGTTCCACATAAAAGAATGCAGTCTATGCTGGTATGAAGCAACGCTATATGAAGCTCAGTTAGGTTCACAGTTGACCTGTAGATTTCGTTCTAAGATCTTCAAGTTAAGATGTACTTATCAAGCCTGATAAGTACATCAGGCATAACACAGCAAAAAAGAACAGAATAACAGAACCATGCCAAACTTACAACTGGCTGATGACAGACTTCTGACGGCACTCATAGGCGGCTGATGATTCATTCTCTTGACTACAGTATCAGCAACTACCTGCACACATCAGACTAAACCACCTCTAGTATTTATTTATTTAATTATTTATTATAAACAGGTAAACAAGGCTTTCCTGGCTATACAGGAAAGCCTGTGTTAATAAAAATCCAAAATAAAAGTAAAGCGCTCGTGAGTAAGCTGTGCTTTGTGCTTAGCTTTAGACGAGCGCTGTAGAAATTTGGAGTTTACAATTACGACTATGATTAAAGATGTGCTTACGGCTGGCTGGCCTGCTGAAATATAAATTCTGAATCAAAATTACCAAAAACTGGCTCCAAGCTATACTACATACATTCAGACAGCAATACATCTAAATCACCCAATGCAAAGTAAACAAGTGAATCTGCATTTAAAACATTTAAATCTGCTATATTAAAAGAATGTAATATTTCCAAAAGGAAAACATCATTTATAACAGAATATCTTGGCCAAAAATGTAAGTTTCAGCTCAAAACTACTTGTGATTATAATGACTTGGTTCTAAGGTCAATCTTGAAATGGTTCCTGATGACATACGTTTTATGGAAACATTTCAGATGCGATCTCTTATCCGGACTTGCACCTCCGCTTGATATCACATCCCCTCCGACATGATGCAGCACTTGTGAATAAGCTGCTACTCAACGCTTAGATTAGAAATTTTGAAACTACCATGACGATATTCAGTGTTCCATATACGCTAGTGACTAGGGATTCATTAAAACACACATCTTTATAAATTATAAGAGAAATTCTGATAAAACATGTTTGGGACAGGACTAACTAATTCCTCTAAAAATTCTCATTACAATGTGACACTCCTAGCTATAACTAGTACATCAAAATAAGAACATATAAACCCTGTGCTTAAATCTTTGCATTGGCTTCCTGTTCAGCAAAGAGTTAGTTTCAAATTGGGGCTCATAGTTTATAACACTTTGAACTCTGGCCAGCCACAATACTTAAAATCAGTTCTTATTCCCCAGACTTAAAACATTATTCAACGACATCATCAGATTATCTTTGTCTGGTCATACCTAAATCAAGAACTGTACTTGGTGAACGAGCTTAGAATTCAGTTGCTGGACCTACTTTTTGGAACTCTCTCCCTGTGTCTGTGTGCTCTGCTCAGTCACTTGCGTCATTTTGTTCTCAACTTAAAACTTACCTCTTTCAAATTGCTTATCCACCATAGGCTGCCTGTCTGTCTTATGGACTGATCTTCTGGATATTGACCTGATTACGGCTTGGTTTTGGTGTGCCATCGGTTGATGCTTTGTGCATTAGACACCAGCGCAATAGATGTTACTAATTACAATTTCTTCTACTTGGTGGTTCTGGATATGGCTCCTAAAGACAGTTATCACAAGTGTCTGGTGATTATTATCCAAGACGTGTGTCCTCCTACCAGCCTGACTAGTGCCTGCTTCAATGAGTCAATAGTTGAACAGCATGATTCAACTCAAAAGCTGTTTGAATTTTCTGTTGTTGACTCTTATCTGTAAGATCCTAAGATGTGGAATGTCCTACGGACTTCAGACAACATCTTCGGCTACTTTTCTATCTACCACTCTCAAAAGAGATCTCCTCTAAATGCAGAAGATTCAGTTGACTGTTTTATTGGGTGCCTTTCCCCAGGGTGAGAATTGTCAGGGGGTTGGGGGGTTCAACCCCCCTAGTCTTTCTTAGGACCCCATAGTAAAGTCTTCATTGCACACCCAAACTCCCCATGAATCAAGGTCTAACCCCCCCCAGTCTTTTTTCTACAATTCTCATACTGCCTTTCCCTTCCAGCTTAGGAAGAGAACTCTTGATTCAAGGTGAAAGTAGATCAATCTATATCAGAAGTAGGCATAGCTTACAGTTGTTTACAATTGACATAAAGAACATTTGAAAAGTCATAAATCTCATTAGAAATACCAGTGAAATTGTATCAAGGAAATTGTACAACTCAATGTTGTGAAGTGCGATCTTACATAATCAACAACTATTATGTTCTACATTGCAACTTGTCAACATCACACCCTGATTCCAACGCCTGGTCATATTTCCTTTTCGATTGAACTAGTCTCAACTGTTCTGATCACTTTATTGAATGCCTCTTCTGAAGTTCCAAGATACCTCTCTCATATCGGAAGAGGCCAAAATTTTGCCTCAAACTTCTGAAAGTGGATTTTCTCCAAGTTGCCTTTAATACAGTGGCTGACCCCTTTCTTAAATGACAGTATTTTTACGAATGGAAACGGTAGACTTTCACTAGTGTTACACAGGCGTTCGTTATATTAAATTTACTGTACACAAACAGAAACCACATCCGAGTTTCTAACGTCGACTTAACGTCGTATTTACGCTACTCAAGGGGTCAACGTTGAATAATAGATCAGAACAGAAAAACCAACAAACCGTTATTAAACTAGAGGAAAGCGAGTTTTCACGAAAACTTCCCTAGAAACAAGAGCGTTTAATATAAAATTACTAATATTTAGTTCACGTCTACGACGCTAGAACTGGAAATAGAATATCGTATAAAAGTAAGTAAGGCAGTTGGGAATGAAAACGAATAAGTAAACAAGTAAGTAAACAGTTTTGCATAAGTTGGTAAAAGAAGTGTTGTGTCTAAACTGACACGAAGCTATAACACTGGACATTTATTCTGGTCATAGAGTTACGTGAATGTAAGCCTATACGGTGGATAACATCGCAGTTTATCACTGACCTAGCATTTACCAGAATATCGAATTAATAATCTGCGTGATCTCCGATTTTTTAAATAGGAATTTACCCTTTTCCATAAGACCAATCTTAATTTCTCACCAAACGACTTTTTTCCGTTTCGCCTCCACTTGTGTGAAAACTGAAGAAATAGGCCTATAGGCCCTACATGACGCATCCATAGTTTACAATGACGACGATGAAATCGGAGGTAATCGAGAAACAGAAACTGATCATAGCAAAGAATAACGGCTTAATTTGTTATGATCTTCATTTTGTGAAAACGATATGCATATTTAACCGAATTTTTAGTCCGTATTGCGTCGTGAGTTTATAAATTATATGTATATAGGCCTACTCGCCAAATTATGGCTGGACTAAAATGCGGTCTAACTAGGCCTAATTATTAATTGGAGTTGTTTTTAATGATTGATATTGCAGTGTATCCTCATGATCCTAAGCCGTCACATCTCTCAAAATGAACAGCAGCTTCGATGGTGCAGAGCGGCTGTAAGTTAGCAAGCCGCTGATGATCCCTACAGTGCATACAGACTAACTGAAGGTACGATACGATTGAACCCGTAGTAGGAATACTGTCCGCATTACAATCTTAAGATGTTTTCCGTTAGATTAGATGCCAAGTGCAGAAAACTAGCTCATGTGTTTTACTTGTAATATCGCGCTGGTTCACTTGCGTTTATATTCTTTCAGAGTTGACGATTAGGCTACCATCTGCAGCAGGGCGTTATCGCAATTTATGAGTTTTCACAGTTGTGGTAGGGTATATATCTTAACCAGGGGCGTGGGGGGGGGGAGGAGAAGAAGATCTGTCAGTGTGTGTGCCACCATTTTATGGGGAAGGAAGAGGAAAACAGAGGGAAGAAGCAGTTGCTCCAATGACTTAGGGGGATAGACGCCTCTGATCTTAACTGTGCCTGCGTTGCGCCTCTGGAGGCCCGATATATGGCTCTAACAACCTCTGAGCAGGGCCACCGACAGAAATTCCGGGCCCCTAGGCAGGGCAGTCACGGGTCCCTAAAGCCTAAACTATGTTTAGGCTTTATGAGAAAAGTTGATTACGGCCCCGGCCCGGGCCCCTAAAAATCGCTGGAAAATCGCCGGGCCCCTGGGCATTTGCCCCCCCCCCTCTCAGCGGGCCTGCCTCTGAGTCCCCTTGAAGAGGTGCTATATAAACATTCGAATGAATGAATGAATAACAAAGGTGGCTGTCATGGATTTCACGACCTGTTTACCCGTTTAACACTTTAACGATGAGCGTGTAGTAGCCGTGTACTAAAAGTGACTGGGAAACCAATGCAGCTCGTTAAAGTGTGAAGCCATACATATACATATATATATATATACACACGCACACATAAATATATACATATATCTCCTCTTAGTTTAATAAATTAAAAAATTTTCCTTGGGTTATAGCCCTGAACCTGGATGTTGCCTCCTCTTGAACGGTGAATCCTGTCCCAAGAGAAGAAATTTAAGAAGAAATCCCAAGAAAAGGTCATCAAATTTTTTTGACAATCTCCCAAAAAAGTCAATTTCTTTGGGCAGCAATCTCCAAAAAAGGTCATCAATTTTTTGTCAAGATTTTTTTGCCTCCTCTTGAATTTAAGTCTGGTTACGCTCCTGATATATATTCCTACATACCATTTTATTACTACTGTTGCTACTACTTGACACTGCATTTTATCATTATTTACCTTTTTATTATTATTTAAGTACTAATCAAGTAACAAACACATGTATTGAGTAATAATCAAGAAACGGAGGCCAGGTTAGCAGAAGCTATTAGATTTTCTAGGCTCCTGTTGCACAGTACTTAATACTGTGACAGTTGACTGTAACTTGACTTCTGTTAGCATAATTCACATTGCTTTAATCAATGCTCACTTCAAGGAAATCCTTTATTGGGAGGGCCCATTAAAATCTAACAGTACAGACAATTCACAATTCAGGCTGCAGTGGGTGTTAGGAGTGAAGTCGGATATGCTTGCAGATCCCTGCCGGAACGTACAGTGATTGTACTAAACCTGCATCTTGTAACAGCATGGTAGATGGAATCCCAATTGTGAGCACATCTGAACTTTGACTGAATACGTGTCATCGGTTGATGCCTTGCACCAACACTATAGACCTTGCTAATTAACAACTTGTAACTTTGTGTAGAACCACATATCTCTGAAGCAAATTGATGTTCTAAAATATCCCCAAATGTATTGCATTTACAGAAGTCATTGGATACAGCACGACCAGTAATCTCTTGCAGGCCATGCCCACATCTGAAAAACAAGGGGTCCAGTCAATTCATGGGGTAGGATCATTATGATCAGTTGTCAGCATTAAAATTAAGTCACTGAGGTGAGGAAACGGTTAAGACGGTGCAATGATTGATACGTAGTTTAAACGTAGTTTCTCAGCTAATAATTCTGGCAGCGCTTCTGAATGGCCTGCCTGCTAGGAGTGCTTTATAAATATCCAAATACAATACAATACAATGGATGCAGCTAATGCGAGTGGTATACATCATGTTGGATTGGCACACCATCAAACTGTTACAGTGTTACTGGTGATTTCCTTAGCGTCCAAGACCCAACACACATCTAGCTGGTAGGTATCAACCTTAAACGTAGTTTCTCAGCTAATAAACATGTATTTAGAATATGAAAATAATTCAGCAGGTGTGAAACAAGCCAATCAAAATTGTAGACTGTAACATACACAACCATGAGGTAATTTGAATAAAAAAACTGAGAAATACATTTTCTGGAAAGTCTAATTCAATCTGAGGACCAAAACTCTAAAAAATTAACTGATGGTCACTCCAAAACAAATCTACCTTCCAGTCAACATGTGTTGAGCAACATCAGTCAAGATTCAGGAGTTCATAATGACCAGACAACAGGTTAGGTTATGTTAAGGTGCATTTGGCTTAAAAAATTACTGACAAGCCAACTCATGTTATCCAAATTCATATACAAACAGATTGAATATAAATTATGTTCTCACATTTCGTAAAGTGAATTTAATATCGCAGCTAAATATTTTCTTAGTGTCAGCTTCAGTCTTCAAATAAAAACTTTTATAACACTAGAACACAGAAGAAAATCTGTGACTGATTTTATTATTACAGATTGTCTTTATTGATAGCTACAAGATAGATAGTTTAGCCACACGTATTAGGTCGGGTAAAAACGAAAACTTACAACTAAATTTGCAACCGACTGACTTCTAGATGTAAGTCTGGCAAGTCTAAGATCTATCACAATGCACAAAACTAACTGGACAAGTTAACGTGCAGTTTCCAGTAACCAACATTTCTAAAAATCTTTTCAGTTAAATATCTGCTAACAGAAAAATTATGACACTTGACATAGATATAGTAGTTCAAAACTTTAATCAACGAGGGCTCAATTCATTTCAAACAACAAAGATGACTTGTTGACGAGATTCAAGGCTTTTAACTCTATCTGTCTGATCGCATTTCAGTTAATTAGCCAGTCTAATTTAAACGGTCCAAAATTAGGCATTCACACCTGATTAGGCAATCCATTTCAAACACCTTGTGTCTTGATGAGTTCCCAGGCATTTAACTGAACAGTATCTCGAACCGCACTGAACGCAAGTATAGTTCGATGGAAACCCGCACACCGAACAAAAATGGCGTTCGGGAAATTTTGACGGAGGCACACTGGCGGATAGATATGTAGGGCCTTCCCTGAACGAAGACTGCTCTTCTTCTAAAAGGGCCGCAAAATTCTTCCGAAATCGCTGTTTGAAATGCTCGCCTTTAGACTTCTTTTTCTTTCCGCGTATTGACGTTGAACCAGCCTCCACGGTTTCTTCGAATTTTGGGGCCCGTTTATTCATTTTCAAGTCCGCGTGCGGGTCTTCCTGGAAATTGTCTTCTTCCAACGCTTCGAGTACTTTGCGCTGGCGTCGCCTTCTTGCCGCTTCATCCAGCACTCTCTTTTGCTGGACATCTTTAATCCTTCCTGATTCTCTTTTTTCAGCCATGTTTTCAGTCGTGCTGTTAACCGCCACAATATGAATGGCACAGAGAAACAACGGCGTTTAGAGCCCCACATATGAGAGCAGGATCGCCATTTTAGTGCCCCTTGAAGCATTCATTAGTATAATTCAGATGGTTAAATCCTCGATAGAAGCCTTAATATTATTAAACTGGATCACTGTGTGAAGCAAAACTTCACAATTTAAAAACCGCATAATTTAGCAAGCTGAATTTGCATGTGCTTAAAATGGAACCAATGTTATATAAACTAAGTTTGCTTTAGGGAACTCTTTGGTTTTCGGCATAAGTAAAGAAATAAGCCCAGGTTTGTATCGCATTAATAGGCCTTAAGTCTGCTTAGGTACGCACTTTTCTAGTGACCGACCAACCTAATGATGAACTTACTTATTCATATTATTCATGTCCACAATTTAGAAGGATCAATACTAATTTCTTGGTCCAAATTTAATCGCCATGATCTTCTTGTACCACGAGCCAAGACCACTATGGCCAAAACTCGAGCGTTTTCTTGCATTGGTCCTGCTCTATGGAATCAACTCCCTCTAGTGACACGTGCCTCTTTGTTTGGCTGGTGGCCCGAGTACCTCGTTCCGCTGTCTTAAAACCACTTTCTATTCACTGGGTCTTTCGCACTGGGAGCTCCTCTGATTAGGCCTAGCGAATACTGTGAGGGGCGCTTTATAAATGTTTAGATACAATACAATACAATACAAACTTAAGATTCGTGTGTGATAACTTGCTTACCCTCGTAGTTCTATTTCCGGTTCTCTGGATTTCGATGGGGCTTCCCCGATGGATTTTGTTTCCTTTACTACGATCTTGAAGCGATCATCGAGTCATCGACTGAAGCATTGTGCAGGGCATACTTGCGCTAGATTGCTTACGTACTTACTTGTAACTATAGATGACGCTACGAGTTTGTGATGCTTGATGCCTATTGGCTGAGTATGGACCAATCAGCGTCGCTGTAAATATTTATGTCACTCATCATCTCCTAGCGGATGCGACCGAAGGAAAACATCTGATTACAGCTGAGCGAGGCTAGATTGGAGCGGTTGGAGTGTGTTGGGGGTGGTGATCGATACCTTGGTATTGAAACGAATTTCACATCGGTTTAGGGTTAACGGGGATATCAATGAATATCGAAGACGTAGAATATGAGTCGACCAAGCGACTGTCTTTCGTCAGCTTCACTCGGAATTCTGGGTTAGTTTCGTACGAAGGTCAAAATTGCAGTAAAATGTTGTATTCAGCGGTTAACTTATAATTGTCCAGAAATAGCTCGAGCTTTTATATCTGATCTAGTACATTACTCGGTCTTAGCTAGTTTTCTTGTTTTATGTTCCGCGTGGAAGCCCGGAGAATTTGGCGTTTAAATTCTGCACAGAAGTGCGAATCAAACGATTTAAATGTGTCATTTCGAAAATAAGAATGCATGTAGGCGTGTCGAAATCTAAACTCGGCCTTGACCTTAGCTGAATAATCGTCAGAATCAAATGCCGTTCCTATGCAAAGATACAATGGCTTCATTCTTCTCGGATTCACCGTCTTGTGCCTTCTTGCATAATTTTTTCCAAAACTATAATCTCGGCCCGTTATTAGCATTCTGTTCTGTAGCTTATTTAAGTTTTCAGAGTCCGACTTTCGGTAATATGATTTGATATTGCATGCTGAATTTTACTCGACCGTTGTATTATGTGTGAAGACGCTCCCCCGCCCCCAGTTTCCATCCGCTTACAAGACCAGACAGGGCCGTTTTAAGGTCGTCGTTGGCCCTAGGCACTCTTGCCTTCGTGAACGCCAACTCAACTGCCAAGTCTGCATTAAGCTAAACGTATTCACATTAGCTTAACTTAAACTGTTTCAGTATAAAAGTTATTGGTTTTGAATTTGCTGTTATTTGCAATTTTTGTGGTTCTATCTTCCAAGGTGATCATTCAATATCTCATTTTCAGACTTTCGTAGGCCCGTGAAAGTTTCGTAGGCCCTAGGCACAGTGCCCACTGCCTACTGTGCCTAGTGGATAAAACGGCCCTGAGACCAGAGAAGTCTGTTTGACCCTTTGTTTGGAAAAGTGTCCTGTCTTAATCTGGATCAGATTGATTTACAAACCAACCAACCACAGACCTGTTTTAATGAAAAGTTGAAATTGTTACTGTTGTAGTTCAGTTGTTATTGGAGAAAAAACAAGTTGGAAGTCGTTCAAAATAAAATCACCTATACAAGTGAAAATCGAATATGATTTTGGTATGTATTTGTTTTGTCATTAGGTTACTTAAAACTTTTTAATCCATATTTTACTGACTGCTCTTCACAGCTGTTTTTAATGTATGCCGCATAGGCTATGCGTTTGTGTGATGCTAATAAATTTTATGTCTGCTTTGATCACATGGTTTTCCAATTTCTTGGGCCCTCTTTCGACTTTTTCAATTCCCACACATATCTCATCATTCCTAGCCTATTTTTTCACTCCTAACACATTATATAATTATTCCTTCACGTCTTTCATGCTGTTTTATTAAAACAATGCAAAAATCATTCTTCAAAGCCAGTTTGCATTTGAATCAAAACTAAAGTTTTATTGTGGCAAAAGTAGAGAAATTATTATTATAAGAATTTTATATCTTACAAAATCACTCAAACAATATGAGTCGACAAAACAAATCTTCTTACTCTGCAAGCAGAAATTCATAAAATCCATTGTTTTATGTCTGAATTTTGCTTTATTGAATTTTTGGATTAGAAGGTATCAATGCTGTTATAGAGAAATGGTATGGATATCTTTTCTTTCATAGATCATGAAAAGGAAATCTATCTGTTTGAAAGGCTGCGTGAAAGCAATCTTGCTGCCGTGGTCTTCAGTGAAAGTTCTTCATCGTTATTACTGTTTGATTTGAAGTCGAATGCAGAAATATGTCAGCTCGACTTTGTTAATCATATCCTGGCTGTGAAACTAAATTCAAAGGTAATTATTCAAAATATTCGGTTAGCTTTCAGTGTTAAGGCAGAGTTATAATGTGGCCTTGAGAGCAGCATAGTAATTATTATTATTAAAGCAGTTTTATATAGCGCCCATTCAAGATGTCTACTCAGGAGCACTCCCAGCCAACCATGCTTGAACAACACAGTTTTGAGGACAGTAAGAAATGAGGTGAAATGACCAGTCATTATATGGCGGAGTGTGGTAGGGAGCCCATTCCAAGTCATTCCAAGCCACAGAGAAGGCACGGCGCTGCCATTTGGCTGTCTGCACGTGGTCAACAATAAGCTCAGCTTGTGCAGCTGAGCGGAGAGAGCAACAACGTTGTGAACGTGAGGTGGGACAGCAGAGCTCCTGCAGGTAAGGAGTGGCAAAGCCCTCAAATGGATCCACAGGGCTTGAAATAGCTTGGTCCTGCCCTGGATTTTCAGAAGATTCATCATGTTCTGATGCCCAAGGAGTGCATCAAATGTACGTTCACAAGTTCGCATAGTATTACGTTGTAACGAGCTGACCTATCTGCGTTCTATGCTCACCCTATACAGAAAGATGTTGCACTCTATCAATGGGCAGAATTACTCTTGCTGTGCCCACACCCAAGTAACGTTGTGCTCTTGGGCTTTCTTTGTGGCTGGTCCATAGCTTTGAATTTCACTGCCGCCCAGCTCAGCTAGCTCTGGCAATTCTTTGATATCATTAAAATCTAACATCAAGACTCGTCTCTGTCCATTTGCTTACCTAGGGAGTAACTGATTAGCATTTTACCGCCGATTACCGATTCCGAATGGCACGTTTTTTTGCTGGTTCTGAATCTGATTAATCTGAAATATTTGTTGAGCTTGTAACATTATATATACAGATATATTGAAAGTTTGTGGTATTTCATTATGTGTTTTGAAGTTGTTTCGGAATTCATCTGGATGCTTTGATTAATTATAAGCAAATTTCAAGAAAGTGCACTCGAAAATGAAGCTTTTTTAAAATTTGAATCGGTTAGTGAATGAAATGCAGATTCTGACTAAGTGGTGCTATCTGTTTTCTGTATCAAGAATCGGTTACTCCCTATGTCTCTCTGTGTCTCTGTCTGTCTGTCTGTCTGTCTATGTCTGTGTGTGTGTGTGCCTCTCTCTCTGTCTCTCTCACTGGCTTCTGGTTTCTTTGATCTATTGGATTTCGGTTTTGGCTTCTTTGATTGATTCTGGTTTTCGATTGTGACTTCGGTTGTGGGGACCATCGATTGATGTTTTGGGTATCATGATGATGTCACTGTAGAAGTCATCGGATTAGATTAGATTAGATTATATTAGATTATATTAGATTAAGGTGTATGCGTATTTTATCAGGCTGTTTATCGAGCACCTTTTGACAACCTCAAAGGCAAGTTATGTGTGCAACTGACCAACGTTATCTCATAGTTTATGCAAACTGTTTAACACTTTAACAACGAGTGTGCACTGAAATGCTTGGAAAACTAATCCCTCTCATCATTGAAGGGTTAACAAGATGTACCTGACTGCTGTGTTTGAACTGTTTCAATTTGTGTCGTAGAGAGTTGTGACCATGACAACCGTTGAACTGTGCATATATGATATCCACTGTGCGACACATGTGCACACAATACCTCTTATGTCTGGATTTCCTACGGACGTGCTGGCACTTTCAAACAATGCTGATATCTGCTATGCAGCTTACCCAGAAGGCTCTGGCACAGTCAGTGTTTTCGATGCTGAAGATCTGGTAATTTTCGCAAAACTACTTTCAAGTTTTCTAGGCTGAGCAGTAGCCATCCTAGATAATGATACTTTGTGTAAAATATAGCTTCTTGCATAGCTTTGGATGTCGGCTGGACTATTCCAATGGATTATGATTTTGATGACCAGTTCACACGAATGACCATGAGTGATTCGATATGCATTATGTTAATGGAGCTATAGAAGTTATTCAAAGTGGATTAGATTAGCAGCCAAATCAGAAATCATCAACTTTATAATGAATTAACGAAAATTGATTGATCGATTGAGAAACAATAGTCCAAATTGAGTCAGATTTAAATGACCACTTGTAGTTTTATGTGTTATAGTTGGACTCTACTACATGTACTTAGGATCTTACTTAGTGTCTGGGCATATAGTATAGCATTGTCTGGAGCGCCATCTCAAGGAGGCTAAGGACAGTGATGGCAGGGTTACTGAAAAGCAGGAGTGTTTCCTCATATTAAATTAATAGTTATTAGTTTAGTTTTGGTAGTAGTTAATCTATTTATTAGTAGTATTAGTTTCAGAAATAGTATTTGAGTGATGTTTGTGATTGTGCCTAATTAATAAAGTACTTGTTTAGTTATCTGTTTCTGATTACAAGAAGCATGCTATTGTTTCTGTTAAATGAAGCGAGCCATTTCAACAATCTCCGCTCACAACAGTCGTATCGCAGCCTTGGCTTTCAATTCTCAGGGAGAGTTACTTGCAACAGCTTCAGAAAGAGTTAGTTTTTGACAAAGCTATTTTATATACATTGTTATACAAGTATTACTTGATTTTCAGTTGTTACAATAAATTTCACTCAATTTAAGGTCTATTTATCACTAGTGATAGCTTGCAACTGAAGATAATCATCTATCCATCCATTCATCCATCCATCCATAACTTTTCCATGTTGTTTGAGTATTATTTCTTTAAAAGTGAACTTGCTGTTAATTAAGTTTACATCACTGAGGCAATAAATCCATGGTTTATTCCAGGGTACAATCATACGAATTTTTTTGGCGAGTGACTCGACTAAACTGATGGAATTTCGTCGAGGATCTTCTGCGTGCGTATCTATAATTTTTAAAATTCGAGATATTTTCAAATGTTAAGAGATGATCTTTTCTACTCTACCCCTCCAAAGAGCAACTCACACTTCATTGTAGTGAAGTAATAAACAACTGGGTATGGGAATAATGCCTGCTGAAGCAAAGTCATCAGAAAGTACCAATTAAGTATTAGTACCAACTAAGCAAAAATACCAACTAAGTATAAGTACCAACTAAGTATAAGTACCAACTAAGTATAAGTACCAACTAAGACATGCAAAGTGGACAGGCTCAACAGGGAAAGCCATCATCTGGTCTTCACCCTGCTCTTTTTTCAATGAATTGATCTCGTGGGATCCTTCACCACCTGTGTCTATTTGAACGATACCAACCATTATGCTAGGTGGATAGGATCAACAGGAGCTTCGTAAGTATTGGCAGTGATGAGCGTAAACATTTCCTTAGTTAGAGCGCTTGCCTTGTAACACGGAGACTATGGGTTGAGCCACCCCTCGGACAGTTATGCTGAGTAGGGACCTTGAGCAAGTCCTTCACTCACATCTGCTCAGCACCATCAATTGATGCATGGTAATTAGATAGTGGTGCTTAATAAATGCATGATAATAATAATAATAATAATAATAATAATGCAGAGTTTCTTTCTGATCTGACTTTTCCTGTGACTGTTCATGATAGCGGTGATGTTCTGTAAGGAATGCACAGTATTCCTTGAGAATATATCCTTGTGTTTGCATTTAATTGGTGCATCGTTGATAGTGTTTCGATCTACTCGCTGGCATTCAGTTTGGACTCACGTTATCTCGCTTGTTCAAGCAACAGCCGAACAGTTCACGTCTTCAAACTGGATTCTGAAAAGAAAAAGTTAGTTGGCAAAATTATTGAATGAAAAAGCGTTAAAAGTTTTATGCTGTTTAAACAATGGTATTTGAATTCTTTGTAACTCTTGAACTTTCTGAAGGTCATGTTCTATACAAATGCTATCTTTCATTTTCAATTAAAACATGCTGCTTTGTATGCTCAGGGAATACAAAATTTTTAACTGTGTTGAACTGTGAATTGTTTATCGAATATCATATTGCAAAATTTTAAACCAAGTTTTAAACCATAGTGAAAAGTGTAAACTGATTTGAACTGTGAATAACTGATTGAATATCAGTTGCAACATTTTATAGTAAACATTAAGTAAAGCAGTTTTTTCACGTCGTAGCATGCAATTTATGTAACAGTTGAAACATTCTTAATCGTTTGTTTATTCAGTTCAGTACTTTGATGTCTTAAACGTGAACTGTCGCAAAGACGGCAAGCTTAGATTAGAGACACATTGAGAGTAGATTAATGATTCAGATTGGATTAGCTAAGAACTAGACTATTGTAATCCTCTTGAGACATGTAACAAGAGAAAATCCGGTGCAAATGATTGATGCTTCGTGTTATTTTAATTTAGAGACGATGAGTCGAGAAGTGGATGGTTATCTTATTTAGGAGATAAGCTTCAGACTTCGGCCAGCTTCCTTGCAGGAGACATTCTGCCTCTAAAACGATCATTTGCAGTGGCGCATCTCACATCGGTAGACCTGAAAAGCACGTGTGCAATCGCTACGTATGTATATGTACATTGTATCGAAGTACTGGTATATTTCTAAGTACTTGTGTACACTGGAGTCTCGTTCTAACACAGTTCATTATAATACGAGATCTGATATAACACATTCAGTTCAAACTTAATTCACCTATTCTAATATACACATTGTAACATGACCGATCGTTATAATGCAGTTCTTGTTGTGGCTTCCAAAGTTGGTATGGTTGTAGTTCCTAGTGTAGTGCCTCACTGTGCATGTCTAGAACCTCTCAAAGGTGCTGAAACACAATTGTCTAGCCAATCTGAATAGTCTGAAGAACAACGGCTGATGTAAAGATTCGTGAGATAAGCTGTATATGTTTTGAATATTACATAGAATGTGGCCTGGAGAGGCATTTGTTGTCGCCCATCTGATGTCGCCCATCTGTAACATAACCATAAGGGGCATGGTGGCTCAGTGGTAAGTTCGTCGCCTTGTTACCGGAGGATTGCAGGTTCGAATCCCACTCTAGCCGCTGCGTACAGACCTTGGGCAAGTCCTTCACTCACAATGCTCGTGGCGCTTTGGCGTGAAAATTCCAGCACAGTATCAAATGCTGTACACGGGAGCGCCTCTGAGTAGTAGTTGACTTCGAGAGGCGCTATAGAAATATCCGGAATATGTAAATAAATCTGATAGGTGACACACAGGCCATGAAATCGTATACTCAGGTACCCGAAACCCAGCCTTAGGAGCATGTTTATTGTGAGCATTGGTGACCTGAGGGATATTGTGGTCTCGTGGATAGGGTGACTGCCTAACTAACTTAGTTTATGCCTAATTGCCTATGATTCGCATGCACCTGTTGGATGACTGTTACACGGAGTGACGGATGCACTGAAGATGACTTATTTTCATTTTAGTTTTGAGGATTGTCCTTATCTTCTCGTTGCAACCGTTGACGGATGGTTGAACATTTACACGATCGAGGAAAATGGTGGCGACTGCTCGCTAATACGCAAGTACAAGTACGTGTGTAGCATATTCATGCAGTTTGACATTTTACTTGCCAACATTATATCCAGTGCCAGGTACCCAATCTGATGCTTCTTCAACAGATGGGGTTAGAGTCATGGGATAGCTATATTATTTTCATAATTATTGTTATGTGAAGATATAAAAAGCACAAGTTAACATTGCTAAATACTCAGCTTATGCACTATACACTGCATAACTGCCATATAGTAGCAATAATCTACTTAATTCTTTATGTGATGATGCATGATTTTGAAATACCATTTACTATATAAGAAAATTCACTTCAGTCAGGATATGCACTCGAGTATTGTGTGAACCATACCACAGTAAGAAGGCTGTTTAAAAATCTTTCATTATATCTGTTGCAGCTTTTTATGAACAATTTTTTATTCTAATGCTAGCTATAATAGTTATTGCTTGGCATTTTAGGTTGGATGAATTTAAAAGATTCACTGACGAGGGTTTTCAGATTATTGGACAGAAACCAAACTGTCTGGATCCCAACGAATTTTCGGTCACAGAGGAACAGTTCGAAGCACTTTCACTGGCCGCTTCCTCAGAAGATTCCTGTCTGCAATATGCACCAGTACCAAAGCCATCATACGCAAATGTCGTGATGAATAACTGCAGAAACGATGGTCCAAGGGAGAGGAGGGAAGAGGCTAAACTGTCACTGCAGGAAGCTGCAGACTGGGAAGGTAGCGATCGTCTATCCTGAAGCAAGTCTTTGTAGCAGCTTTCTCTTTTTAATGTAGCAGGCTTTTGCCCCCTGATTTTTGAAAAAAAAATGAAAAAGCTGGAACAAGAAAAGGAGGAAGAAGAAAGGGGTTAAAAAGACAAAAATGATACTCAGATTCATGGAATTATTATATACTATTAACAAAACTAGAGTCTGCATACCTTTTTCACAAGACCACACCTCTTTGACTGTGGGGGGGCACATTATGCAGTTTTCCCCCAAAATTTTGAAGAAACACCCAAAAACTGTAAAATTTCTTTGCGCAGAGCACGAAAAAAAGTTGTTTTACCTCTTTTTTGACGTCCTTGCCCCCCCTGAAAAAAGCTGAAATGACGTCCCTGGAAGTATGCACCCTGGAAAACCACACTTTGATGAGGCTTGAGACAGTAGAATTGCTATAGAAAACTTTGAATTTAGTAGAAACCAATGTCTATTCAGTTGGTAACGGAGACCATTTCTGATAATGCCAAAGCATAACTTATACACAACTGGGTACTTCTCCCAGTCTGCTAACCTCTACTGCATGTCATTCACGGGCTATTATACATTTAAAAGAAATATAAAGAAGCTATATAAATGTTTTGATCATAAATATAAGTGTTTGGAGCAGTTATAAAACAATATATGAGACAGCTTTTATTTAGAAAGATTATAATAATGTGTTGTAGTTTTCGAGTGAAATTTCTGTAAAGGTTGTTTGTTGTTCTTGCAGAAAATAGATCACCGGACTTGAACGTTGCAGTACTTGAGCTGAGCAACGAAGATGAATTTCCGTCGATTGCCAATGGTCTGAAAATAAACAATGCATTTCACGTTGCTAGGTGAATCCGAGGACTCTGTTTTGCCGAACACCCGGAATGTTTTGAATCGTAAGGTTTAAGATTTTTTGCACTTTTTGGTTTACTTACTATTTTCTTATATAATTTCTAAATATGGCCTTTGCTTTCTCTTTTGTCTTATGTTGTGCTGTGGTTATCAGATATTACATATGAAAAAAATTGTTCCATTATGTAAAATTTTTGTAATAAACTTTTCTTTAGATGAGCCTTTTGAATGATTGACGGGTCTTTCTTGAGCTTTAACATTTAGATTTTCTGATGCTTTAACATTTTAATTTTGTGATGCCTTAACATTTACTTTTATCTCGGAATCTTTTAACTGAGCAACAACTTTTATTGTGCTTTAAGAAATTAAACCAAACTAGATTGAATTTAAGTTAAACTACCATTATTCTATAGTTTTCATAAAGTCATTCTGTTTTGTTTAATTTCTTCTATTTTTTAAGTAGTATATTATGATGTGGTAATATTTTTGGCTCTGGGAATGTTTTTGTAACAGCTATAGGCCTTCATAAACTTGTTTTTCATAAAGAAATGAAATCCAGCTATCAATAATAAACACAATAAAGCATGCGATAAGGAGTCTGTAGTATGGCATTGGCATTTTTGGCATGGAACATTGGGTAGCGTCCGATGCCTAGCGTTGTGACGATGGTGAATGGAATGTATTTTAATAAACATTGCCATGCAAATTGACGGACTGTTCTAGGAGTTTCAAGTTTCTGCTTGCAGTGCAGCCGTGCTTATGTTTATTGCAAAATTGGAACGTGGAACGTGTACTGATTTATGTAACATGAACTGGTTGTACCAGTTTTTTGCAGTTTTTTTATTCGTAGTTTTGTGGAATTTTTTAGTGTCATTTTGTACAGCCCATTTATGAATACATTTAGGCAATTTTTGCTTTAATTCTGTTTTCACTCGAGATTAAATTTGTATGTTTAGCAGATCGACTCGTTGTCCTTAGTGCAGATGAATATTATATTTCTTTGAAAACCAGTTATTGTGTACCTTAGGAAATTATTTGGTTCATTTTACACTCCTATTGCAACTGGATTTTGAAGAGTTTATAATGGTCGTATTGGCTATTCTAGGAAATTGCCAGTTCATTTTCTGTTATTAGTGAAAATGAATTTCAGTGGTTAGGAAATTAATTTATGCATTTTACGCTGTTATTGCAACTAGATGTCAAAGGCTTAATGATGATCGTAGTTGGCTATTCTAGGAAATAACCAGTTCATTTTCTGTTATTAGTAAATTGGATTTCAGTGGGTTAGGAAATTGATTAATGCATTTTACGCTGTTATTACAACTAGATATTAAAGAGTTAATGATGATTGCATTTGGCTGTTCTAGGAGATAACCATTTCAATTTCTGTTATTAGTGAAAATGGATTTCAGTGGGTTAGGAAATTAATTAATGCATTTTACGCTGTTATTGCAACTAAATATCAAAGGGTTAATGATGATTGGATTTGGCTGTTCTAGGAGATAACCAATTCATTTTCTGTTATTAGTGAAAATGGATTTCAAAGGGTTAATAATGACTGTCTTTTCAGTAGATCAAGGACCACTAGTCAAACTCAACGATGCTAACTGTGACTTGCCAATTACGGTTTTGTCTTTTGGGCTTGGAGTAATACTAGTTATACTTCTTCATATTTACAAACTTTGCTAGTATTGTTGCAGTGTAACATTTAACTGATCTGAGATGGTTTTGACTACCACTGCATAGCACTAGTCAAGTTTGGTAAATACTGGCAGCCCGAGTCCATTCTGAGCGGTTACCCAGCCAACCATCATTCCTCTATAGGAAAGAAATCAATCTTCATATGCACTTGAGCTAACTGAAGTTAAGCTGCCCCTATGCCCTTAAGGCCATGGTGTCTTTCTGCCCACCGTGTGGGGATACTGGGTTGTTGTCGAAAGTTGTAAATTAGTGAATTGTACATTTATAAAATTTGTATGTTTAGCAGATTCACTCATTGTCCTTAGTGCAGTTGCATATTATATTTGTATATGTAGTCTGTAGATATAGTGCAACGTTGTAGTCTGCGTGGTTTACTGTATGATAACTTTCGACAACCACCCATGGTGTCATGGGTCACACAGACAACTGTGCGTTATTGAGTCTTAAGGCCATCACTAATGAAGGAAGAACTGTGTAAAATAATCTTCGGGTTTCTGTGGTATGACTTGCGGACCAGGTGCCACCCGTTGAATGGGTGTCCAGGTCTCCAGATGCCTGTTGTAAAGGTTTGATAATAGGAAATTAAGGAGTAATAAGAATATTAATTTGCTTTTACTATGGTCTAAAATTATGATCAATTTTTTTCTAGAGAAAATATTGTACAACGATAAAGGATGATGATCATAAATAAAAATAACGGTAGCTATTAAATATCGATAATGGCATTTGTGTACTAATATTTTATGTACTTTTAATAATAACAATACTATTGTTTGTTTTGATGTGACATCAGTTGATGCCTTGTGCATTAGTCATGGTGTAATAAGAGTTCCTAATTTTGTGACTAATTCAACGTTTGCGATGAGAAAAAATGAGACTTGCAGATTTGAAACATGGAAGTTTTCCTTTGCATTTGTCACATTAAAAAATATTGGTGACAGCAGTAAATTTTAGCTAAAACTATTATGCTAGTGCTTGAATTTACTTGTGGATTGAAGTTTTCATGTTAGTCTGTATGTAATCAAATGCATGTACTGCAGAGTACCTGGAAGTGTTTGTCTTCGCTACAGTGTATGTTCGCTCTTAACTGCCCAGCATACCTTAATGCTTTCAGGACCATAGTGCCTTGAGGTACCTTGTTTTGATCTTCAGGCATGTTGTATTTAAGGAGGCACTTGCCACTGATATCGAAATAATAATAATTCAAGAGCTGGTATAGTGCTACTGTAATAGAGTTCAAAGTTTCAGTCGATGGTAGGTACTAAGCAAGTTGGTGTGCATAGCAAATTCCAGGGAAAATCTGGTCAAAGTGCGAGATGAAAATCTGAGAACACGTAGAAACAACCTACAGAGGAAAAGAATCAAAGAAAGAATGATGGTTTTTTTGTTGAGATCATTAGCCAACACGTACTCTCTTGAGTGAACGTATCAAAGATCAGTTGAAGAATTTGATCTGTAGTAATATCAGATGATGGGACCAGGGTTTGAACCAAGCACTGCCATCCATTGCAATCAAAGACTATGGGCAAACTGTTCACGCACACATGCCTCTCTCACAAAGTGGTATAATTCGGTACTGACAACAGCCAGGGTTAACGGCAAGTTCTGTGATACACCGGTCTCGCATCCAAGACCTTGGGATTTCTCCATTGCCAGTTCCAGAGCCTAAGAAAGGAAATGAGCAGCTCCACTAGTCCCATACTATTGGACTTTGGACATTTACATTGTATTGGCGGTTGGTCTTAACTGAAACCCGTTTGTGATTAGGAACTTTGTTTCAGACCTTGATCATAAATAAGGTTCGATGGGAATTTTGAGGTACTGACGTTTGCTTGTTTTCAGTTGTGAACAATTGTTGTACCGTATGCATATAATCATAATGTATTTTGACATTGTTTTATGTACCTGTATGTCCCTGCTGTTGGATTCTTTCAAAATCGTTTCTTGATTTCTCATTTCCAACTTAATTAATTACATGTATGTTTCTCAGTTTTTAGTTTCTTAGTTTTGATGTTCAAGTTAAGAGTTTTTTTTGGGTTTCTTCTGCTATAATGAAAAAGTCATAGCTCACTATGTGTCTGCAAAACCAAGCAGTGTATGCACAGTGTGTCTGTTCCATAGGGCTTTAGCTGTGTCTTGGTAACAATAATATTATGGTGATGACAGTAGATAATAATCAGTTGATTCACAACAAAGGGGATACGGAAATTTCGCCCCCGGAAGAATCGCCCCCGACATTTCGCCCCCGGGAAGAATCGCCCCCCGGAAGTTTCGCTTCCGGGATCTATGATGAAAATGTAACTAAGACTAGAAGCTGGATTAGCGATGAAAATGTAACTAGAAGACTAGAAGCGGGATCTATGATGAAAATGTAACTAAGACTAGAAGCTGGATCGACGGGGGCGAAACTTCCGGGGGGCGAAATGTCGGGGGCGAATCTTCCGGGGGCGAAAAGTCCTAGAACCACAACAAAGACAGGAATTACTGAAATTACTGATCTGTGACTGACATGTTTACGATTACAGTCACGTATTTAGTCAAAGACCTACGAGTGAAAGTCTGAAAGACCACAGTTTACCCACATCATCAGAAATTAGTTGTGTGTGCATTGTTATTTATAAATATGTACATATTGGAGAAAAAGTTGGTTATTTCGTGATTTATTCGATATGCTGTAGAAATATCATTTTGAATTAGCTACCTAAAATCCTACTATTGTAGAGTTTATTTTTTGTGTTTAGTCTTCTGTTGTAATTTTGAGCGTAAATTTAAAAAAAAGTGCAGGTAAATTTTGCAATTTGTAGTATAACAACATAAATTGAAATGAAAATATTTTCCAGATTTATCACCGAGTTGCTTTATTTGTGTACACATTTGTAATTCTGCTGTTGTTTGCATTTCTTTCAGTAGCTTAATATATACGGACCGTAGTCACAGAATTAGTTGAATAAATATTTGATTTTAGAAATGTGTGGCATTTGAATTCCTTCATTTCTTTGTACAGTCACTTCCTGCTATTGGTACTTATAATGACTAAGTGCATCAGAATCTATGGTGATAACACCTGAGCAATACTAATGCTTTAATGAAGACTTGGCAGAATGTCGCCTAAAGAAATTTCAAAGTGGCATATATTACAACTAGAATACCAATTCCACAAAAGGTATATCGAAACTAAATACCTACAGTTCTTTATTTCAGACACAGCCTACAGGCAGCCTGTCAGGGTGGGAATTGTCGGAGGGGTTGGGTGGGGTTCAACCAGTCTTGCTGTCCTCAAGACCAAGGTCTTGGTCTCGAGTGCACTCGAGTTTGTTTTTAAAAGTCTTGGTCTTGAGACCAAAAGTCTTGGTCTTGGTCTTGAGGTTCAAAGTCTTGATCTTGGTCTTGAGGTTCAAAGTCTTGGTCTTGGTCTTGAGGTTCAAAGTCTTGGTGTTGGTCTCGCAAGACCAAGACCAAGACTCGGCTGTCAATATGAACAGTCATTTAACAAAACTTAAGAATTTAAAAATTTATTGAGCCTGTTTGCGTCATAAGACAAATATCTACGGACGGATACAATCTTGTTGGCCAGGAAAACCTGTCGGCAGCAGCAACAGTTATACTGTATCTGGAAGACCTGCGGAGACTTGTTTATGAAGCCAGACGGTCTGATAAACCACAGGAGGATTTCAAAAAGACTCACTATTTGTACATTTACATCCAGTGCTTGAAAAGCTAGTTTGTGTACCAGCGATTTCAGCACCTGTAGAATGTATTTTTTCACATGGCGAAATTTTATGAGGCCTCACGAGACATGCCTTGGTCAGAAAATTCACAGTGAATTGGTTTTTATAAAATAGAAAAGGCATTTGGAATAAGATTTTGCAGGAAGGACTTTTGTAAATACAAATTTGGAATTCTCTGCAGTCTGCATGTAAAGTTAATTTGCTTGAATAAAATAAAAGACTCGCATTTTCATTAAAATAGCGAGTATTCCAACTTGACAATTTTTTAGTAAGGAATAGATGTCTTGACCTGATTGTGTTTCTTGGTCTCGGTCTTGGTCTTGAGGTTCAAAGTCTTGGTCTTGGTCTCGAGGTTCAAAGTCTTGGTCTTGGTCTAGAGGTTCAAAGTCTTGGCCTTGGTCTTGGTCTTGAGGTTTAAGGTCTTGACAACAAGACTGGGTTCAACCCCCTAGTCTTTCTTAGGACCCCCACAGGTAAGTCTTCATTGCCAACCCCCTCAGTTGTGCTAACTGTGATTTAGCATTATATGACTCTTAAGTCTCTGACAAAGAGAAGAAATTTCCATGGTGTATTTTCTCAAGAAAGGAATTGATTTTGATTCGAGTCTGACTTGCAAAACTGCTAGCGTTGAAGACTTGAAGTCTGCTGCTTTCAAATTTCGTTGACATCAGTTTGCAAAATACAGTAAAATGTTCAGTACTCCACCATCTAGCCAATTCGCTCCACCCGATCATCCTCATAATACGGTACTCATCTCAAGTTCTCTGTTCACACAACGGAGCCATTTTGGATTTGCAATTAGGGTTTCCAACACTGCACCACGACTCTGGAACGATCTCCCTCCCAAAATTCAAAAATTTTTGCTTCCTCCATCATCATTGCCTCGGCCCTCCATCATCCGCCTCTATCTACCACGGTATCGCCCAGGCTTTCCACTCAAAATATTATTAGTCTCACCTTTTCAAGAATTCATACTGTGACTCATCTGATCCTCCGCCTTCCAATAACAATTCTCGACCTAAATGACACCCGCCTTAATTAACAGCTGCCTCTCAAGATCTTGTTCTGGGCCCACTGGAAACCGCGCTCGGGCCTCCTTTGACCACCCTGGAAACCCTTCTGACTTGACGTAGCGCTGGTGAATAAGCAGGTGTCCTGCGCTTGACTTTCGAGTGGCGCTTTATAAGTTTGGAATTAACCATAACGATCGCTTTTAGTATTTTCGTATTTTGGAACGAAATTTTGTAAAACGGTTGGAATCTATGTAATTGGCTTCATACAGAAATATTCATGTAACTACTCTTTTCGTTATTAAATACTTACTACTTTTTGATACGTTAATTTCGCATTATTTGCTGGTGAAGCATATTTCGTTCTATTTGTAAGCTTAGGAAGCTATACATATTATGTTAGTAATAACTATTAAAGGACTATAATTATGTATACTCTGAACTTGCCAATATAGCCGATGCGAAACTCCTTTTCTCCATATTACACAACCCTAAGCATGTACTTCACCAACTCCTACCTCCACTCCGACCCCTCTCCTCTCACCAACTAAGACCAAGAGCACACAACCACAGTATAAATAATACACAGTACGTCGACTCCCGGCCGATGCAACAGTCGGAATGTGTGAGCGACCGCCATTTTGAACACGAGCTCTTACACGTCGATACACCGGAACCCATCACATCAAATATTTTTAAACGTTGCAACAACATTGAGGACTACACGCCGATACACCGGAATCCATCACAAAATATTTTTTAAACGTTACAACATCGAGGACTTCATTAGAATTAGCAATATTATTTCTAACCTTAATTTCAGCTTAAATCTATAATTCAAGAGCTCGGATTCAAAATGGCGTCACCCCAAAAACTAGTCAACAGTTAGCATTGCAAGTCGACGTACTGTGTAATTATTTATACTGTGACACAACCATACTCTCCTACCCAAGGACAACTCAATTTATTCCCAGATCATTATATAAAAATATTTACTAGTTTATTCTAAAATATTAAAAATATTATTCTAATGAACTAATTATCCATTATCACTCATGTAAGCATTTCTGTGTTTTTGTCAGATTGTCTTTTCTTCTCAATAAACGAATATAAAAAAAACATTAACTATGTCAATCTTTTATTTCACCGACCATTGCCGTCGAATTGCAATCTCATAGAGAATAATTTTTTTATGCCCTTATTACGCATACTGACGAATGCAAGTTAGGCTAGGTTAAGTTGGAAAAGTGAACCTTGTCTCTTTTAAATGCAGTGACTTAAAGTAAATGGTATCCTCTTCAAAGTTTTAGACAGTGTAAATTTGTAAATTTTAGCGGATTACAATATTGTTTTGCAATTTAGCAAACACGCATAGATGTCAACTAATTAAATAGTTATGTGCAGTGCCTATGTTCTATGACACTGCACTCAGGGATTCCAAACAGGCTTCAGTTTGGCAAGGATCTCGCTCTTCAAGTTCTCTGCCTTTGAGCAGGTTCAAATGTCCAATGACTCCTCCCATGTCGATTGTGGGCTTCCTCCTTGAGTTTACTGTATCCCTCCACAGTCATTCAGTTCAGCAGCATCCATCTAGGTCAGGGGTGGGCAAACTTTTTGCACATGGGGCCACATTAAACTCCCAAAAAATTCGGAGGGCCGGATAACACATTTTTAACTTTTAATAACGACTAACATGAAAAGAAGTTAACTTATTTATAATATATTAAATACACTTTGGCTGTCACTAATGAGATGTAAGCAACTGTGAACATGCATTTAATCAACAAGTTCCCATAATCCGGATTGATTGCAATTCACAGTTTGAGTTCAAGTTTAGATCACTTAACTGAGAGCTGTAGGTCCTACATGGATTTGTTTATCTTAGTAGTTGAAAATCTTTGTTGACAGATGTATGTGGATGCGAATAACACAAACATACATTTTTAAAGCAAAAGTTTGTAGATTTAAGAATTTTTCCTTCCTGAGCGAAGAAAAGAGTGTCATTAGGTCTGATCCTTTGAGCTGTTCTTTGTGAACAATGTCTCGTTATGGGTCGGTTAACTCCAGCTGAAGTTCCGTACATGAGCTAATTGTCAATGTCAAATGTGAACGGTATATAGCAAGCAAAGCAAATTCAGCCTCATTTGATTAAAATCCACAAATCGTCTAGTGGACTCTTCTGTCAAACTTGACAGCTGAAGGCTATATTTTTTCTACCCTGTAGTTTGCATCTGGAGGGTAGGAAAGTGCCCGTAGTTTTGTTGTTTCATCTGCTTTTCAAAGCAACATTAGCTTTACTTGAACGGATTTCACTCTTGCGTACACAGATCATGTGCAAAAACCTTTGCAGAAAAGCCCACAGGGACAGATTGGCAGAGTTAATGCATAAAGTTGTCGAGACCGGAATAGTAAGTTAGAGAGTAAAACGAAGAAAACTTCTCCCGGTCTGATTTTTTAAAAATTTTCTGGAGAATTGTTGGGCCGGATAAAAAGTGTTGGCGGGCCGGATCCGGCCCGCGGGCCGTAGTTTGCCCACCTCTGATCTAGGTCTTCCTCTCATTCACTTTCCCCCTTTCTTTTCTCTATGATAGTGCTCATTAGCAAGTACCCATCAGTATGTGACCAATCCACTTCTTAAGTCTCTCTTGTTTATTGGCAATAGGGGTCTTTCTTCGTCTGCCTTATGCACCATATTTTCTTTTTGTTTTGATGCTGTTTAAGGGCTTGGATCACAGTTATTAATTTTTCCAATAATTGTATTATCCAGACTTCGAGGTCGTTACTATAGTTTCCTGGCGTTTCTGTGCCATGTTTTAAAAAAGGACAAGAAAACAATCTTATGCAATCATGAATTTCTGTTGCTTGACTGCCTATTCCAAACTTTCTATCACCATTCCTCGGAAGCATAATCACACATTATACACAGTTAAGAAAACATTCAAATATCAGTTCAGTGATCTCAGATTTATAGATGGTATCAGAAAAGTGTTTCCGGTGTTTAAGTCATCTCCCCAGTTACACCTTGACTGCGTTACCATGCACCTTCTAATATCGTCCTTGTGACATCTCCGCATACTTATAGTCATAGTTGTTAAAAATGATACAAACTAAATAAAACACGGAAAAAACGCCGCAATTTTCGAAAAAATAAAAAACGGGAAAAAACTGAAAAAACGATAAAAGAAAATACTTTGACTTTCTCGCATCTTGTAGGCCCTACTGCAATTTAAAATTAAAAACCTTGTTTACGGAAATTAATCAGCAAGTAACACAACTTTATTAGTAAACACTAAGTAACATCATTCTGCAACAATTATTTTATTTCTTATAGGTTTAGTTTAATAAGAAATTGAGAAATTAAAAATATTGAAATTTTTTCAAATTTAGATTGTAGACATAAGTCCACATAAGTCCATGATGACTAAACTAACACAATTAAAAACTAAACTTTGTAGGTATAGATTATATAGTGTAAACTTTCTCACGGTTAATGCATTTCAATTTAGCCAATGCTGAGTTTTTGTCTGTCTCGTTTATCAAAGTAACGTGAATCCATTCCGCACCCTTTTCTTTTTGGCATTTTAGATAACTTAGAAATTACTTTTTAAAATTTTACTTCTTGTACTGTGCTATTTCATAAAGTATTTATTTCTCAAATGATGACGTAAATAGTGACGTAAATTAGCTGAATCCTTGAAAGTACTGAGACAACGTAAGGGACATCAGACAAAAAAATTAAAACAGAAAATGAAAAAATTAACAGACAGTAAATAAATAAATAAAGTTACATACAAGAAATAAAAGATGGAAAAAAGATAAGAAAAATAAAAAACGAAAAAAAACGGTTTTAACAACTATGCTTATAGTTCATGACTTTGGATTCGTTATTAGGGTTTCATTATTCTTTGTCTTCAATTTCCTATTGCATCCTATCTTTCTTCAATAATTTTATTTTAACAGTTGCATTTTGTAATTCATAATAGGTTTGCAATAACATGGAAAAGCAGTAATAACTTCAGCCTATAAATGTTTGAGTTGAGTTCAAGATCTCAAGATGCAAGTAAATAGCCAAAACAAACCAAACACATACATATGTGATTTTTGTAACAAAACGTTTACATGTAAATCCAGTCTGAAAATCCATAAAAGAACCCACACTGGAGAAAAACAATACATGTGCAATTTATGTCACAAAACATTTGCATCGAATACTGGTCTGGGACACCATAGAAGAACCCACACTGGAGAAAAGCCATTTATATGCAATTCATGTCACAAAACATTTGCACAGAAGATTCATCTGGTTTTCCACAAAAGAACACACACTGGAGAAAAGCCATACATTTGCAATTTATGTCACAAAGCATTTGCATGGAAGACTACTCTGGACTACCACAAAAGAACCCACACTGGAGAAAAACCATACACATGTAATTTATGTCACAAATCATTTTCACAGAAGAGTGCTCTAACCTACCATACAAAAACCCACGCTGGAGAAAAACCATACATGTGCAATTTATGTCACAAAACATTTGTGCGGAATGCTACCCTGAAAAGCCACAGAAGAACCCACACTGTAGGAGATAAACCATACATGTGCAATTTATGTCACAAATCCTTTGCACGGATGACTTATCTGGAATACCATAAAAGAACCCATACTGGAGAAAAACCATACTTGTGCAATTTATGTCACAAAGTATTTGCAGAGAAGGCTACTCTGGAACGCCATAAAAGAACCCACACTGGAGAAAAACCATACCTGTGCAATTTATGTCACAAAGCATTTGCTTGGAAGAATGTTCTAGACCATCATACAAAGACCCACACTGGAGAAAAACCCTACATGTGCACTTTATGTCACAAAGCATTTTCAAAGAAGGCCACTCTGGAATGCCATACAAAAACCCACACTGGAGAAAAACCATACATGTGCAATTTATGTCACAACGAATTTGCAAAGAAGACTCATCTGAAATACCATAAAAGAACCCACACTGGAGAAAAACCATACATCTGTACTTTATGTTACAAATCATTTACACGGAATACTACTCTGGAATGCCATAAAAGAATCCACACTGGAGAAAAACCATTTATATGCAATTCATGTCACAAAGCATTTGCATGGAATACTACTCTGGAACAACATAAGAGAACCCACACAGGAGAAAAACCATACATGTGCAATTCATGTCACAAAGCATTTGCACAGAAGAATAATTTGGAACGCCATAGAAGAATCCACATTGGAGAAAACCCATAAAAATGTAATTTATGTCACAAAGCATTTGCAGCAAAAACTATTGTGGAATGCAATAAATGAACCCACACTGAAGAAAAACCATACATGGACAAATTATGTCACAAGGCATTTGCAGAGAAAATTCATCTGGAACGCCATAAAAGAACCTGCACTGGAGGAAAACCATTAAAATTTAACTTGTGTCTCAAAGCATTGGCAGAGAAAACTCATCTGGAATGCATTAAAAGAACACACACTGGAGTAAAACAATCAAATGTAATCAAATGTAATTTATGTCACAAAACAAAGCATTTGCAGAGAAAACTCATCTGGAATGCTTTAAAAGAATTCACACTGAGAAAAACCAAACATTTGCAATTTGCATCACAAAGCCTTTGCACAGAAGAGTCCTAGATCTCCATAATAAGAAACTATACCAGAGAAAGGCATACAAGTGCTGTTTATGTTACAAACGATTTGCACGCGGTGGTGCTGTCCGATGCCATGTAAGAAAGTACACTGGAGAAAAAAATATACACATTAGGGTGATTCACGCCGCCATGGGAAAAAAAATTTTTTTCCTGATTGGCTGACATAGTAGATTATTTTGTTCCTTTGGTTGTTCTGAACAATACAGCAAAATTTTACTGTAATCTATCAATGTTTACTGGTTGCTCAACGACCTCATATTCGAGATATGGTCCCCATGGAGAAAGCAATGTATTTGCCATTGATGAGACCCTCGAATGCAATGATCTAATTAAATTGGGGTAAAATCTTGGGATGCATCGTTTCAGACAGCCAGATGCATATCATATGGTCAGATGGATGGCTAAGGTTAGTTATTGCTTCAAGAATTATCCTTTTAGAGATCAATTTCAAATGAGCCTCTTGGAAAAGAAATACCATTGAATTCTGTTTGTTTGCAAGTCATATATATGTGAGAGCATGGATAGCTTGTTCGGTGATATCTGATGCACCAGTTAACGACTTCCAGTTGTACAAGCAGATCAGGCAGTATACATCAATTAACAAAGTTGTGTCTGAGGATGCCAAAAAAACAATCATCTGCGGTAAATAGGACCTGAAAGAAAGCCAAAGGAACCCTTGGCTTTCTTTCTGACAAAGCATCATTGGACCTGAATGCAACATTATTGCTGGCATGCGTCAACATGGCAAAAACTGAAGAGTCAGAGGCATTAAAATAGATCCTTGTATGGATCTACGCAACGAAGAGCTGAATGAGCTTGTTAATCCATCTTAAGTCTGTACCATGCGTTCTCTTGGCTTTGATACAGTCTTCATCATGTCTAATAATCCAGAAACTTGGAGCTCATCTGTGATATTTCAACAGATCGAATCTGCCATGGTTAGTGTGTGGTCAGTGATGCTGCTGAGTGCTCCATTGCTCTGATATGACATTTCAATGAGTCTGTAACCAAGAATTAAAATGAGATGCAAAAATTGATGCAGGTGGTTGAAGATCACTGACGCCGTGTGCCAGATTCTGCCAAATCTACTTGGAAAGGCTGCAGTTCGCGCTAACAGCTGGAACACTGATTTACGATTGACTAATAAACACTTCCTGGTTGATTGTTAGATTTTTTAGTCAACAGATATGTGAATTTCTATTTTCTAATGGATACTTTGAGTTATTAATGAATCTACTATTCATGCTATTCAACTTTATTCTATGTGCGATATAGCCATCATCTTAATATGTAACTTGAGAATACGATTGTATGGGAACTTTTGTGCTCACTGAGCAACCTCTAAAATGTATTTGATACTGAATTTTTTTATACAGACTTTAATCTGAACCCAAAAGGAACAAAATAAACAACTATGCACATTAACTTTTCAAAAAAAAATTTTTTGAATCACCCTAATACACATGCAATGTATGGGGCCATCCATTTGCTTGGAAGAGTGTTCTAGACCATCATACAAAAACCCACACTAGAGGAAAAACCCTACATGTGCACTTTATGTCACAAAGCATTTGCAAAGAAGGCTACTCTGGAATGCCATACAAAAACCCACACTGGAGAAAAACCATACATGTGCAATTTATGTCACAAAGAATTTGCAATGTATGGGGCCATCCATATATTACGTACGCAAAAATCTGGAGAATTGGACCCCTCCCCGTTCGCACAGGTATTTTTATTCCACCCCCACCTGCGTACGTACGCTTGACGCACCCCCCCCACCCCCGTAAGACCAGCTGCAGAATGTGTCAGTACGACACTGCACTTTAGGCCAGATTGAAGGATGAGTAATCAATGGACTCACTGCTGGCCTGTGTGATAGTTTAATAATAGCGTTCAGAGGTAAGGACCCTAAGGTGGCATACAAGTGACACCTCTGCCACAGTCCTACTTCCCATGGTAGTACCTGATAGCTGAAAAGACTGAACTCTGGCTCACTTGAAGGCCAATCAATTGAAGGCCAGTATAGACAAATTATAGGTTTTACCCGTCCCCTCGTTTCCTATGCGTACGTATATTATCAGTAGACCCCCGCCGTACGCACCCGTACGCAAATCGCCTAAATCCGATAACCCCCCTCCCCTCACTGCGTACGTAATATATGGATGGCCCCTATGTCAAAAATCATTTACATTGACTTGCCCTCAGAAACGCCATGCATTAAACCCCATGGAGAAAAACTACAATGCACTTTATGCACTGTATGTAACAAAGCATTTACACGTAGTGACGCTCTCAAAATACAGTCAAATAGACACACTAGTCTTGGTAAAAGCCACAGAAGTGTAAATTATGTGATTGGCTTTGCACGGAGTGAGTGTCTCAGCTACCACGCAAGATCCCATACCATAAGTATTTGAGAGTAAATTATATGAATTCGTTGCGCCCAAAATGGCACAAATAATTATACCAAGCAGAACTTTATGTACATGTAAGAGCCTCTGTACATTGTACTGACTATAATAACTGTGTAGATGGAAATCAGTTGTCAGCTACAAAAATCTTGCTAGATCTTCCTAAGCAGAGGACGAATCATCACAGCCCAATTGAAAACGATTTTCTGGAGCTATTCTAGACTACTGTCTGGTGTTATTACTTATTTAATTTTTTAGATGTGGGTGTTACAAAATGTGTGAAATTGAGAAGGATTTATGGAACATTATTTTGTTATCCGAACATCTTTTTTATGTTATCATCACTGCTGTGATTTATTCCGGATATTTCTATAGCGCCTCTCGAAGTCAACTACTACTCAGAGGCGCTCCCGACTACAGTATTTGATACTATGCCGGAATTTTCACGCCGAAGTGAAGGACTTGCCAAAGGTCCGTACGCAGCGGCTAGAGTGGGATTCGAACCTGCAACCGTCCGGTCACAAGGCGCCGAACATACCACTGAGCCACCACGACAGATATATTTCTTGAAATAATTATTTGTAATGTATGGGTTTAGTTAATTTCCTAGAACAAAGAAAACATTAGGTTGCAAGTCTGTAGAACTACATCTGTTGACTTTACATGGGTTTTAATGTAATTAACATATTTGATTCTCGCCTAGTCATATTTCGTCAAAGCTATACTATTACCAGCTATTCCTTCTGTCTCCCCACACTGACGTTGATATCGCTGCTTTTACTGTTCAGTTATGATATTTTGACGTGCCTTCTGTAACTAGAATGGCGTGGACAGCGTTAAACCTGGATTTATACGGGGTCACTCAAAAGCGATGTCCGTCAAAGGGGTGAGTGGTCACAGATTCGGAGTAGGGAGTGCGAAAGTTATGCGATTGCGAACGTCCGCATCTTAAAATAATAATTATGTCAAATACGCACAAGGGGAAGGAGGGTCCAAAGTAGCATATGTAGATCATTCCTTACGGAACTCCTTTGTGGACATAGACATAGGAAAATTTCTGATTTCCAGCTGATTTCTCAGAACTTCCGCTTCCGCCATCAATTCTAAGCCAGCACATGTTAAAAAACACGAAGCAATAGTTATGGCCCCAACCTTGTCCAACATTGTCCCAGATATGTGCGCTAGCTGGACTAATTCTCTTGTGTTTTCTACACTGAGCTCCAAGTTTGTACATACATTCATATACACACATACCGAATGCTAAAAAGCTTCTTCTGGTTCTCTGCCTTCAGGCAGGTTCAAACGTCCGACGACGCCACGCCTCTCTTTAAGTCTGTTGTATCCCTCCCTCATCATCTAATCCAGCATCATCTGTCTAGGTCTTCCACTTGTGTCCTACACTCCATTTTTCCCTCGATGACATTTCTGAGGAAGGAGTCCCCTCTCAGCGTATGCCCGATCCATTTCCTGTCTGTCTGTCTGTCTGTCTGTCTGTCTGTCTGTCTGTCTGTCTGTCTGTCTGTCTGTCTGTCTGTCTGTCTGTCTGTCTGTCTGTCTGTCTGTCTGTCTGTCTGTCTGTCTGTCTGTCTGTCTGTCTGTCTGTCTGTCTCTCTCTCTCTCTCTCTCTCTCTCTCTCTCTCTCTCTCTCTCTCTCTCTCTCTCTCTCTCTCTCTCTCTCTCTCTCTCTCTCTCTCTCTCTCTCTCTCTCTCTTACTGTATGTATCAAGCCAATGAGACCACTTGTCGCCCACATAAAATTTTATTCGGACAAAGAGCTCCTCACCTCGCACCCAGATGGGGCTGGTTGTGGGCCAGCCCTAACCTATAGAGCCCAGCTAATTGTTAAATAGGCTCTATAAGGGCATGCTGGCTGGGAACATAGTAATGCGTGTATATATAGTAACCATAGTTAGCCTACCTTACTGGTGTAAGCTAAGGTAGCCTAAGGGTAATTAAGGATAACTGAGTCTTTTGCAGCTGCACCAACCGTCAGTCGCGGAGTGTCCCCACTATCTACTCATCGGCGAGCGACGAGTAGCCCTGCATGCATAGGCGTAATTTACGGGGATACGAGGGGTCCTCGTATTCCTCACTTTTTGAACTGGAGGGTACCGTATCAGCCACTTTTCAAAACCATTGTTTTTGCCCATTATTATTTTATCTGAGGAAGTCCTCAAGATTCAAAACAATTACTGAGCATTATCATCAGTGTGATCACCATCATCATCACTCTCATTGTTATTATTTTTTTTACTAAAAGAGGTGGCAATATATTATCTGTGAAATCACAATGCAGTTATCGCAACACGTTACAAGATTTCGCTACAGAAATAGCCTATACCTTACAGTATGAAATCACAGTGTGATTATTACAAGAGATTGCTATGGCAATATATTCTGTATGAAATCACAATGCAATTATTACAAGAGGCTGCTATTGCAATACATCTTCTGTGAAAATGTCATCACAATGCAATTATTCCCAGAAGTTAAAAGAGGTTGCTACGGCAACATGCCATCTATGAAATCACAATGCAATTATTACAAGATGTTGCTACGGAAATATAGCTTGTATGAAATCACAGGGCAATTATTACAAGAGGTTGCTAAGGCAATATATCCTCTAGTCTATGAAGTCACAATGCAATTATTCCCAGATGTTAGACAATCGTTGCTACGGCAACATATTCTCTATGAAATCACAATGCAATTATTACAAGGTGTTGCTACATAAATATATATAGCTTGTATGAAATCAAAATGCAGTTATTACAAGGTGTTGCTAAGACAATAATTATATCCTCTATGAAATCACAATGCAATCATTTTCAGAGGTTAGATAATCGTTGCTACGGCAACATGTTCTCTATGAAATCCACAACGAAATTATTGCAAGAGGTTGCTACGGAAATATAATACTGTGAAATCACAATGCAACACGTCCTCTATGAAATCACAATGCAATTATTCCAAGAGGTTAGAAGAGATTGCTAATGGCAAAATATCCTCTGTGAAATCACAATGCAATAATATTATTATACTAGTGTATTTTCCCGTCATAATTGTGACGGGAGTATATAGTGTTAGTCGCCGTCGTCAAGACCGCTGTCGTCAAGACAACCGGTTTATGTTTCACAATAGAACAGAAGCCGTTTGTGACGTAGCGTCATACGACGGACAAATTTGCATATAGGGAAACTATTGTATAGAATCCTCTGTGAAATCACAATGCAATATTATTCCTAGTATAGCGGTAGCAAGCAATATCCTCTGTGAAGTCACAATGCAATTCGGTAGCAATATTATCCTCTGTGAAACCACATTGCAATTACTTATTACTAGCTGTAACCCGTGAAAAATCACGGTTAACAGTTCTATCGTTCTAGAGAATAAGCCCGTTATATTATGACGTCATAACCCTCCTTTCCTTCAATAGTGTATTTCCCCGTCATAATTGCTATATTATATTATGACGTCATATTATAGGCCTATAGTCGTCTTGGTTAAAATGCTCTAAACGCCGTCGTCAAGACAGCCGTCGCCGAGGCGGCAGTATAGTGACGTCACAATAGTGTTTGTTACGGGACAGACGTACAACCGTTATTATGTTGTTTGACTAGCGGTAGCAGCTTTATTGTATTGTATTTCTAGTTCGGTAACCAAACATTGCAAGGATAAACCAAACATATAATGCTTATAATCAATTAACATCATCTGGATACAAAAAGTGGTCGTTAGACCCGCAGTGTGTAATCTAGTCCCCCTGTTCTGGGGGGGGGGGAAACAAGGTTTCTCGGGGGGGAATTTCCCCCCAAAAAGGTCTCTGCCTTACAATATTGCTGAGTTCTGGGGGGGGGAAACTTCAATCCTGGGGGGGGGGAAATTTCCCCCCCAAAAGACGTCTAGATTAAACACTGTTAGACCCGCTACCATGGCAGGGCCACCTGGGTAGTAGGTAATAGGGCCTACCACTTGATGAAAAGCAGTCGATCTAGCACCATTAGATATGCAATGGTAACATTATACTTAACTAAAGACTCGATAGCATCATTATTAAACCTGTAATTATTATTATGCCTGCAATGCAAACGATGGCGTTATAATTATTTAACAGCCGCGAAGCTGAAACAATGCGAAATTTGGTACCCCCCCCCCATTTTTAGACGAAAGTTACGCTCCTGCCTGCATGTCCTGCGCGTATCTGGTGGTTCGAAAGATTTTCCGGGCGCCCCGTCGTCTTAAATGTACGGAGGCCTGAAGGGTGAGACAACTGCCACTGCCCAGTGGCCGCTGAACACAGCAAATTATCAATTTATGTCGCCACAATAGATCAAATCAATGAAATAGTATATTAAATAACACTTAAAAATTATAACAGCAACGTTTGAGCCTTGTCATTACTGTCAATATATTATTTTTTTGTATTATGTTCAGGATAATATGCCTAAAATAAATTAATTCGTTTAATGCTGCGTTTTGTGGGTCAGGTTGGGCCTATGGCCCATTGCATGATTAAAATGACAAGACCCCAAACTGGTTTCAGTCGGACTCTGATGTAAACTATAAGCTCTTGATGAGAATCAATCTTTGGAGTTGTAGGCCCTATACATGTCTGTGGGAGCTCAACAGTGACAATTTTTGGTAGTTGCCAGAACACAGTTCGCTTACGTTTTCTTTTGAATGACTTGAACATTACTTAGGCTGGCAGCGGTAACGCTCTTGTGAGTATCGTCATAGGCGTAATTTGTGGGGCTTCGAGGGTTACCCGTAGCCTACACTTTTGGACTGGGGGATGCTGTACCCCCTACTTTTTAAACAATGCCAATCAAAATTTTATTATTACTGCAATTAAAAAGATGTATTGTTTTCATTGACACAAAAATTATATGAAAATACTGGCAGGGTAACATGTTCAAAATGGTCTCCATTCAAAGAGCGAAAACGGAGAAGAAATTGGTACCCCCCACTTTTTAGACCAAAGTTACGCCTCTGAGTGTCGTGTCTGGATATCCCTACAGTTGATATTTCTTGAATCGACACAGAAAATCAATGTCACTTACAGGCGATAATTTTTCTCTTCAACCCAGGGTCCGGGGCCCAGAGTCCAGGGGCCAGGGTCACAGAGTGCATTACGGGGTAACCGAGTGCAGCTTGTTTATGACGTCAGGCCTGGTTAAACAGTTTACGCCGTACTAGTGCACAGCACTGCATCATCTGCATAGCGATTCACAACAATGACGTGACAATCTCTAAGTTCATAAATCACGTCAGCACAATTCAACACACGGCCATTTTCGCTACATCATTATCACGACGCGGTAATCTGATTATCTTTGTGTAGTCATATCTAAATCAAGACTGTTCTTGACGAACGAGCTTTTTACTTTACTTAACTAGCCTAATTACTGGTTTTTGGATCTCTCTCCCTGTGTCTGTGGGCTCTACTCAGTCACTTGCTCAGTCATTTCGTTCTCAACTGAAAACAACTCTTTCAAATTGCTTATCTACCATAGGCTGCCTCTCTGCCTTATGGACTGATCTTCTGGAATCTGGATATTGACCTGATTACGGCCTACTTTGGTGTGCCATCGGTTGATGCCTTGTGCATTAGACACCGGGGCAATAGAAGTTACTAATTACAAGCAGTCTTGTTGTCCTCGAGACCAAGGTCTTGGTCTCGAGTGCACTCGAGTTCGTTTTTAAAAGTCTTGGTCTTGGTCTTGAAGTTCAAGGTCTTGGTCTTGGTCTTGGTCTTGGGGTTCAAGGTCTTGGTCTTGGTCTTGGTCTTGAGGTTCAAAGTCTTGGTCTTGGTCTCGCAAGACCAAGACCAAGACCGGCTGTCAATATGAACAGTCATTTAACAGAACTCAAGAATTCTGTATCAAGCCTGCTTGCATCATACGACCAATATCTATGGATGGATACAAGTCATGTTGGTCAGGAAAACCCATTGGCAGTAGCAACAGTTATTCTTTATCAGACGGTATGATAAACCATGGGAAGATTTCAAAAGGACTCACTATCTGTACATTTACATCCAGTGCTTGAAAAGCTACTCTGTGTGTGTCAGCGACTTCAGCACCTGTAGAACGTAGTTTTTCACATGGCGGAATTTTTATGAGGCCCACCAGGCACGTCTTGATCAGAAAATTCTGAGCGAATTGGTTTTTATAAAATACAAAAGGCATTTGGTTTAAGAGTTTGCATGAAGGACTTTTGAATACAAATTAGGATTTCTCTGCAGTTTGCATTTAAAGTTAATTTGCTTGAATAAAATAAAAGACCCATGTTTTCATTAAAATAGCGAATATTCCGACTTGACAATTTTTAGAAGTCTTGACCTGATTTCAATTTTTAAGGTCTTGGTGTTGGTCTCGAGGTTCAAAGTCTTGGTCTTGGTCTTGGTCTCGAGGTTCAAGGTCTTGGTCTTGGTCTTGGTCTTGAGGTTCAAGGTCTTGGTCTTGGTCTTGGTCTTGAGGTTCAAGGTCTTGGTCTTGGTCTTGAGGTTTAAGGTCTTGACAACAAGACTGATTACAAGTACAATACGAAAATTGATACCCCCAATTTCTACACCAAGTGACATCCCTGCTAGTGATGCTTGAAAAGAAAGTTAACATTTTAAAATATAATTACCGTAGTTTTATACTTTTTTTACAGTGAGTCGAATTATTAAACGCTTACCAAGTTTTAGTGCTGGTGGAAGCATAGGCGTAATTTGTGAGGGGTGCGGGGGGTACTCGTACCCCACTTTTTGGACTGGGTGGTACCGTACCCCCACTTTTGGACTGGGTACGTGGTACCGTACCCTCCACGTTTTGAACAATGCCAATCAATATTACGCCTCTGGTTGGAAGTGGTCGTTAGACAGCGATATATTTGGAAGGCTACTGATCTGTATGGCCTAGTATTTTGTGCGGAATTCAAATTTAGAAAATTTCACTGATTTAGAAGTTAGTACACTTAGCATGTTACATCACAGATCTAAGATCTTTGGTTACATTACTCGGGTGTGATGTCTTGATGGCGATTATGTTCGTGTTGTTACTCGATATTGACTTGTCAGCGAAGCCAGCGAAGGATTTAGAGTCGAGTTCGTTGCCTTTTGTTGGCGATGACAGCTTTTGATGAAAATTGATTTCGTCTCTGCGGCCCAGATTATCGGTGCTTTTTAAAAGTGGATAAAGATTAGAAGAGGCGCGGATAGAGGAGGTTATTCATCAGTGTCAGGAGACAGTGACATCATTCATCCCACATCCGGTCCTTCCTCTCCACTCTTCTATCCGACTGATAGGCCTATGTTATGGTGTCTCCTTCGCTGCCATCTTCTGTTCCATCGTTCATCCCTGTCTACCTCACTGCCCGTATAGACGATACAATGAAACCCGATGAATTTCTGTTGAGGTACGTACATTGTGAATAACCAGATGTTTGTGCGACCGCGCTGAAGAAACTCCTTCTGCTGTCGTATGCAGTTGATAAGTGGATCCGGTGTGAATCTGCTTGCAAAAGATAAAAGTTAGATAATGATCTGGTAATCTAAAAGTTTCTTGACTTTGAGCGTTTCCTCCCTTAATCACTGGTGTTTAGTCAATCAAGGTTTTTCGACAATTAAAAACCAAAATATCTTCTTCCTCGTAGATTGGATATGTAAATTTGGTCTTATTGTGTAACAAAATTTGCCAGATTTTACTTTACATTACAAACAAGGAATGACATATTGTAACTTATACCTACCTTTCACTTGCATCTTCTGTTCTTAAGATTGTTATAGATGTGTGTGTGTGTGTGTGTGCGTGCGTGCGTGCGTGCGTGCGTGCGTGCGTGCGTGCGTGCGTGCGTGCGTGCGTGCGTGCGTGCGTGCGTGCGTGCGTGCGTGCGTGCGTGCGTGCGTGCGTGCGTGCGTGCGTGCGTGCGTGCGTGCGTGTGTGTGTGTGTGTGTGTGTGTGTGTGTGTGTGTGTGAGTGTGTGTTCACGACGAAATCGCGCAGTTTCTCTCAGTTGACTTCTTTGTCCTGTTAACCGCTTGGTGAGCTTCCTGTGTTCTGCCTCTCCGAGGTCCTATTCCTCTGCTCAGATGACTGTTTCGAACTCGTAAACCTGTTTCTTCCTCCAGCGCACCAACACAGAACATGGAAGTGGAATGATTTCCTCATGCTTCAGCTGACGTCCTCAATGGTCTGGCCACGGCGCGTCGGTCCGCGCGCGGGTGGCGTCGGTCCGCGCGCGGGTGGCGCCGAGGAGATAATCCGGGTCTTTGTCTACGGTCACATGTTTATCGTTACCGTTTCCGGGTCTGTCGCATTATTCGTCAATTAATTAATCATATTTCTTGAACACTTCTTTTGTGACGCCGCAGTCGACTTGCAACTTATGCCGAGAGCTTTTGTGTCCCGATTCTGACAGTGACTGAATACTTACGCGCTTCACATCTGCCGCTGAATCTGCCGGCGAGTCTCTGCGTTATTATGGGCTGGCAGATTGCACGCGTCACCGTCTCGCCAACAATCCTGCCGGGTGTTGTCTGTGTTCTTCTCTCGTTCGACGTGTCGCCGTTGTGTGCGATTAGCTCTGCCACAGATTGTTTTGTGGTCTCTTCTCCCGGAGAAACTGACCGTGCTGTTAGAATCCCTCTCAGATGCTTGATTTGTCAGTGTTTTTAAAACCACCTGGAACTAGAAGCACCGCGCTGTGATCGCGCTGAGAAGACATGACGCTTGTGGCGCCTGAGGTGCGGTTGTTTTAACAATAACATCTGGCTAGAGGGCGTTACTTTGTCGGGCGATGGCTGTCGTTGATAGACTATCAAAGACATGTACAGTGGCTACTACAGTTAGGCCTGCAGTTAATAGGTTAAGCTAGCTGTGTGCCTTTAGTGCCTCTATCAGTCCATTCAATTGTCCAGTCTTTGAAAGTGTTGTGTTCAGTTTAATGGTAGACAACATGTTGGAGGTCAGATAGCCTATTTATCAGACTTACCAAGACATTTGCTTGGGCTGTTGTAAACCATCACCGTTGTCGTCGTTTTCGTCATGGTCATCATCATCATCGTCGTCGTCATCATCATCATCATCATCATCATCATCATCATCATCATCATCATAATCGTCTTAATCTTAATTATCGTCTTCATCTTCTTCATCATCGTCATCGTTGTCATCATCATTATCTTAGTCATCGTCGTCATCGTGCCCATCTTCACTATCCATAACTGTCAAACCTCCCTATCTTAGGCTGGTCTCCACTTTTATTGGATATTTCCTGAAGATAAATTCTTCATGATCCTCTGCAAAGATACGGTTCTTTCTAATTCTTCATATATACTGTTGTCTATTTTTCATGAAGATATCTCCAAGTCTCGTTCATCTATTACTTTCTATTCATGTAATGGAGACTGCTTTGCAGTCTTGTATACGCCTTCTGGCGTATTGCGACCTCTGCCGTGGACTGACCGCTTCGTAGTCGCCCTCTGGCGATGACTGCTTCGCAGTCGGGGAGACTGCTTCGCAGTCTCCCGTGGACTGACTGCTTCGCAGTCGAAGAGGGTGAACCCGGCGTTGGCGGGTTAAAGAAATTACACAATAGTTATTTTTTTAATGTTACTTTATTTTAAATTTAACTGTAGAGCTTGGAGATAAACAACATTAGTTGTCTTGCCATTTGGTGCCAGAAGAAACAGATTCTTACTGGCCCGAACTGGAGAGCAGGCAACGTACAGCGGAGACTGCTTCGCAGTCTTGTATACGCCTTCTGGCGTCTAGCGACCTCTGCCGTGGACTGACTGCTTCGCAGTCGCCCTCTGGCGGCGACTGCTGTGCAGTCTTGGAGGCGCTTGTGGCGTCTGGCGACCTGTGGGGGAGACTGCTTCGCAGTCTTGTATACGCCTTCTGGCGTCTAGCGACCTTTGCCGTGGACTGACTGCTTCGCAGTCGCCCTGTCTGTTTGTGTTTGAACCTACCTGTGTTACAATTTTGCTGTAAAACGATTAATATAGTTCGAAGCGATCGTTATTAAATTCTTTCCGAAAGTAAACAACGACGCTATGGCCATTATTAATGACGTTGGGGAATACCGGCGCCGGAAATTTCCAAATCTTCCGTACGCGTCCCTGGTGCTATTTTTAGGTATAACGTCATTGTGCTATAATTAATTTGTAGTAGGGAGTGGAAATTTCCTATGCCGTGGGGCGAGTTTTTGGCCCTTTTCACCATGTTAGCGGTGAAAAGGGGGTACGCGAACCCCTCCACTGGGTGTCCCATGCCGAGGCCGACACAGTAGTGAAGGTTTGGAGTGAAAAGGTGGAAAATTGTAGAAGTTAAGCCCGGTCAAACAGACAGAGAGACAGACAGAAAGCTGGCTTTATTTATATAGATTTCCTGAAGATAAATTCTTCATGATCCTCTGCAAAGATACGGTTCTTTCTAATTCTTCATATATACTGTTGTCTATTTTTCATGAAGATATCTCCAAGTCTCGTTCATCTATTACTTTCTATTCATGTAATGATCTAATATATATTCCTGTGTGGTTATATTAATATCATAAATTTTCTTCATTTTTTAAGGACTTTCTGTGTGTTTTCTCACTACATATAGGCCCTATTCCCGATGCAGATATCTTAACAAACTGCATCTTCTCACTCCATGTGTTCGATTCACACATTTCTTAAGCTATCTCCATATTTGATTAATATTTTAAGGTTTTAATTAATATGAAAATTAATATTTTGATGAATATTTTTTAAAGGTGTCTTCTTGTTTGCGCCTCCTTAAATTGACTGTTCCAGTGTAAATAGGTTTTTCTAATGCGCCTTCAGTTATTTCACCGCTGTATACAGCGGCATGCGCTCTATTAAGTGTCCTGATACATACATACATACATGCATACATACATACATGCATACATACATACATACATACATACATACATACATACATACATACATACATACATACATACATACATACATACATACATACATACATACATACATACATGCATAAAGGTAGCCTATGCTTTGTCAAACCTGCACAATCTTCTGCTGAATGGTATGCACGTTTCGCCGTGACTATTTCCGAAGATGGTTTTGACGAATTGCAGCCAATGTCAGTCAATATGTTTACAGCCAGTGCTTTTTTTCTAGAAAAAAAGGTTCCGGAACGGAAAAATAGGTGCCGGAACGCAACAATTATGGGCGGGCTAAAATTACAATAAAAACGGGATTGGGGGTTGGGAGGGGTCTCAATAAACACTGAAAACAGTTCAAAAACACTGAAATTAAATTAAAATAACTAAATTATTGTTTTAATTATTAAAATAAATAAATTATTTTTTATTAGCTGAAAAAGGTGCCGGAACGCCGTATCGGCGCGTTCCGGCTGAAAAAAAGCACTGTTAAATTACAGCCATTTATTAAATATACTCTTTCACGGTTTGTGAGCTGCTCAAATGAAGTCGTGATTCCCCATTCTTTGACAGCCCTTTCGGCACTCGGTTTTTCCTTATCAGGTGACAGGAACCATTATATAGCAAACTCATACACGGGTGTGTTCGACCGCTCGTGCACTCCTTTCATCCGTTGGGTAGGTTTCTTCAGGGCCAAGTTTAATCTTGCCTTTTATTTTGCATTGACTTGATTTGCCATTCACTTCATCAGTATTCTACTGACATAGAGCCACGCACGCTGTCAGATGCGGCTGCGGCCAGTGATGGCCAACGGTCAGCTTCCGCAACCACGGTTCCTTCCGTGGCTGCTAGATTGCCAGACGCTTCCTTGCATCACATCAGAAAGATTCGGCGTTTATCACATCGTGCCGCGATCATAATAAACAAACAATGCATCTCCTGCAATGCTAAAGAAGAGACGATAGAATGGCGTGGAAGATATCCATATTGTAAAATAAATGTTAATAATAATAATAATAATAATAATAATAATAATAATAATAATAATAATAATAATAATAATAATAATAATAATAATAATAATCTTTAGTAATTCAAACTGACAAGTACGCAGTAAGATTACATTAAAACATGACAGTACAATCAAGTAAGTAAGTAAGTAAGTAAGTATGGACTTTAAGATCTTAATTAAACACACATTTTGGTGGCCATGCAAGGCGCCGCCCTAGAGGGGGGTTACGGATATCGAACCGCGTTCTAATGCCCTTCTGGCCATAAGTGTTACCATTCATCTATCCCCCTCCCCAATTATTTAAAATATCAACGTATAAGTAAAAGATAGAAGTAATGTTAATAGAATTACTGAATATCTATGTACCAGCTCCTCTGCCTCCTCTCTCTGGCAAACGAACTCGGATCTGACACGACTCAGCGCTCGTGAATAAGCTGGTGCCCTGAGCTTAGCTTTAAAATAGCCATTTAGAAATGTGGATTTACAATTATGATCACGATGTCTAACCTAACTATATGAGATGGGTTTCTTTGGTTCACCGTTGCTGAGATCCTGTAACTTTAAGATTTTAAATCTTACAATTGAAATTGAATTACAACTGAATTGGCAAAATATAGGCCCTATTCTCATGGGAATGAATCAGAACTGATGGATTTTCTGTTCCACTTGCTAACTCATTGTAGCATTGAACTTGCGAATAGGCTCGGAATAGCTCAAGGCTCTATAGCAGTGTTTAATCTAGACACTTATGGGGGAATGTCCGCCCAGAATAAATGTTCCCCCAGAGGCCAGCAATATTACAATGTAGAGACCTTTAGGGGAGGAAAATTCCCCCTCCAAGAGAAAATTCGTTGGTCCCCCCAGAAACCTTGTTTCCCCTCCCATAAGAGGGGGACTAGATTAAACACTGGCTCTATAGGGCCTAGCTCTTCCAACATTTGGCTATTGGTAGGCCTATTTCTATATTCTGAAGATATCTCTGCGCCTGACATATATTTTTTCTAACATATCGTTACATTCGATTAGTATATTTCTGAAGATCTCCTCACGCCTAATAAGTATTTTACTGAATAAAATAATCCATTTTTACATATAATTGCTTCTGGAAATGATATCCCTTCTTTATTCATCGTGTGCATGTATACTATACCGTGTACCAATATGTATAATTCCATATTTTTTGTTTGCTTGTGGCAATGTAGCTATAGTGTATAGTCGGGCAATTTATGCGGTGCCTAAACCCGAAATCCTTCATATGGCTTTATATCCGTGTAGACTGCAGCGGAGAGAGCTGCAGTTTTTTGTTGGGAGTAAGAGAAGCCACGCTTGGAATGAGAGTTGAGAGCTCCTGTCTTTCCGGTGTCATGGACTGCTTCTGCTCGGTCGTATACGGATCATAATTGGTACAGTGATGTAAATGGCTCGAAGCCATTCGATGCCCGGGTTCAGTTCATGCCAGAAATTTGTCAGACGGAATCAGTTGCTGAACCAAATCTCTGGAACGAACTTCCCGAAGCCTTCCGTCATATTTCTCATCGTTTGCCAGCAAAAATCAGTAGAAATTCATGCTATCTATTGCATTCTTATCTCTTCAAAGCTTTCATTCTCAACTGACGTTTGAAACAGTCATTCGTATATATACTACAGTTAGTCAGTGTGTACGTATATATATATATATATATATATATATATATATATATATATATATATATATATATATATATATATATATATATATATATATATATATATATGAAACAACATAATTACCGTTGTACGTCTGACTGTCTGTCTGTCTGTCTGTCTGTCTGTCTGTCTGTCTGTCTGTCTGTCTGTCTGTCTGTCTGTCTGTCTGTGTCCCGTAACAAACACTATTGTGACGTCACTATACTGCCGCCTTGGCGACGGATGTCTTGACGACGGCTATAGGCCTATAATATGACGTTATTGTTATCACTGCAATAATAATTGTTTTTTATATACCGTGATTTTTCACGGGTTACAGCTAGTATATATATATCAACTTACATAATAACCGTTGTACGTCTGTCTGTCTGTCTGTCTGTCTGTCTGTCTGTCTGTCTGTCTGTCTGTCCCGTAAACAAACACTATTGTGACGTCACTATACTGCCGCCTTGGCGACGGTTGTCTTGACGACGGCTATAGGCCTATAATATGACGTTATTGTTATCACTGCAACAATAATTGTTTTTTATATAGGCCTACCGTGATTTTTCACGGGTTTACAGCTAGTATATATATATATATATATATATATATATATATATATATATATATAGTCTCTCTTGAAGTGGTGCTATATATGTAAATTTGCAATTACAATTATACAATAGTATCTACCTATAACCTACTTAGACCAAGCTACTGCGTTTGTGGTGTCAATTCGCAAAGTCTGGTTTCTGCAAAGAAACGCTTCGTAAACGTTTCATGGAAATACATGACTGTAGCTTTTGGAGAATTCATGGATGTACGACGACAGAGACATGTGCTGACCTAATCGTGTGTTCATTTAGCGCCTTTAACGACGAAGTAGCATATGGTATGAATACAAGCTATAGATGGTAGGAATTGAATCGAGATAGTAGGAGCAGAAGTGAATCACTGTTTATCACTCGTTCTCACTCATTCACTCGCTCACCCATTCGCTCAATCTCTTGCTTATTTACTTGTATATGCTTAGTTGGGGAGGGGGATAGACGAATGGTAATACTCTTGTCTGAAGAACATTAGATCTAGACTTGAAAAGACGCGGTTCGATACACGCAAGCCCCTTCTAGACCGACTCAGCCTTCCACTCCATAGGGGTAGCAGTAAAATGAGCGGGCGCTTAACAGGCTGCCAAGAGGTCTTCAATAAGATCTTGATAATTGCACCGTCATGGTTTGATGTTTCAATGTTACTTACTGCGGTTTGACAGCGTGTGACTATACACGAATAATAATAATAATAATTACAGTCTGATTATTATTATTATTATTATCATCATCATTATTATCATCATCATCATCATTATCATTGTAATTATTACTACTATAACAAATGGCGACTAATGAGCCTTTCATTATGACGTTTTCTTATAAAATGTATCTGACGTCATTTGTTTCCATAAACAATGTCCTACAAGCTGCCTACTTGTTGATTATTTACTTACAAATAGCAATATCTGCTCCTGCAATTATAACGTCATATTATAAAACTATATCTGACGTCATTTGTTTCCATGACGAATGCCTGTCCTTCGAAACCATCAGATGTATTGTCTGAAAATCCGCATACGCTAATGTGAGCAGAACGTTCTTAAGTAAGGAAGTAGCCTTTTATTAATGCAAGACAAAAGTTCACATTTTACTAAATTACTGCCTGTTGATGCAGTAATTGCGGCGGACAGGAGAAGTAATAGCTTTTAATTGCCAAAGTAAGGACCTAATTTTGTCAGATCACAGTTGTAAAGTATACCAATGCCGAACACAATTCCTGAATGCGTCTTTTAAATTGTGTCTGCTAATACCAGACATTGCAGTTAGGTTGGTAGTTGTGTTAGCCAATCAGGAAGTAGGAAACCGGGTAAGGACTGCCTCAAAGTGTATAATAAGGCGTTTTTTTCCTAGCTACTAACTCTCCTCAGAGGAACAATATGGATGTCAAGCACAACGATACATGCAACAATCCACGGGCGATTAGATTAAACTATGCATGTGTCTTAAGATACATAATGTAAATACATACATATTATGTAGGCCTATACTTTGGCAAGTTATATGCGCCAGAACTGTAGGCATGCAATGACCATAAGCGCACCCATCTAAAATATCCTCTGAGGAAAACGCCCACACACTGAGTTCATTGTCCACCACCTTTAACCACGATCACCACTCTCTCAGTGGATCGAAATGGGTGCCGAGCTGAAAAAGTATATACCAATACTACGCATGCAAAAGTCCACGGGTGACTAGATTAGAGAATGCATGTGATGAAGGCAGTGATCATTAGGCGCACCCATTTCAAATATCCTCTGAGGATAATGCCCATATAGTTGGGAGTTCACCTTGTACCCACCAACTTTGACCACCACCACTGGCACCACCACCACCACCACTACAATCAACAAAACCACAACTGTTATGCGTAAGACATTAATCGAAGGTCGCTTCAAGCGAGATCATAGTTCATAGGCATCATAGGCATCATCATCATCATCATCATCATCATCATCATCATCATCATCATCATCATCATCATCATCATCATCATCGTCATCATCATCATCATCATCATCATCATCATCATCATCATCATCATCATCGTAATCATCATCATCATCATCATCATCATCATCATCATCATCATCATCATATTTATTAAATACACAACGTCACTAAATCTGAACCTGAGGAGTGAAGCAATAATTGTGAATGAAGGACTTGCTCAAGGCCCTTACACAGGGAGTTCCAAGCCGTGTTCAAAGCATTGCAAACAGAGCGCTACCATCTCAACTATACAGTGTTCCATTTTCTCCGCTTCAGAATTTCAAACAACTTTGGAATGGCAAACCGGAGCCACCACAGTTTGCCACCGCGTACCACTATTGCAGTAGTCATTTCAACTTATTAACATATTACACAACATCGACTTTAGCTGAAATTTCTTCATCATACTAAAAACTACTCGTGAAACTTTGTGAACGATTAGCCCACTGCATGAAACCGAGATTCCTACTTGAGAATTTCCGACAAAAGCGGTAGGCATACTTGAACCAGCCGACCGTCTGGCAGGACGGCAGAAGTCGTAAAACCCTGGCGCGCAGGAGTCGTGACCACGTCTTGACAATGTCGATCTGCCCGTGACAATATGACCCGGCTTTGACGGCGGCGATGCGTCGGGTTCGCGGCCCGGATTACCGGCACAATCATTCATCACTTATCTAAGCCGCATTGTTGGGGAATGCCGGCGAACGACCACAATGCACCAGTGCGTCGACAGATATCGGTTATAGTCTTACACGCTGTAGTTTCATTATAACCGCCATCAGTCTTCGCCGGTTGGCGCCGCCGCGTGTATCCTTGCGCCGCCGTGTATCCTTGCGCGCCGCGCTTTTCAGCAGACGACCGCGGCGTCCAGAACGACGAGATTGATTTTGGAAGAGTGCGGAAAAGATTTCGGTTTTCAGTCGTCACCTTTGTAGATGTGATGGCCGTCGTTGCTTTTTTCGTCGGACAGAGAGTTGCCTTTGCGAGTTTCTTTTGGTTGATCGAGTGCGTTTTGTTGAGTTGCGTCAGTCTGCGTCTTCATGGAGTTTACGGTCTGCACGTCAGACATTCGAACGGTGAGAAAGAGGACACGTCTTACGGTAATTCCGGGTTTATTGGGGGTTTTCGGTTCGGGAATTTGCAAGGATTTGAGAGCGGTCGGTGCATTTAGAGGGTTTTATTAGATGTTTCTTACTGCAAGGGTTAAAAGTTTATAATTATGTATGTAACCTATACTGTTAGTTTATTCCTATTAATCCTTTTGGTTGATTGCGCCAACATAGAGTAGCAATCCGCTGTCCTAGTTGAACTTCGTGACTCTCAAGCTGTGCTGTTATGTTGATGAGCATTTTATTCTTTATTTATTATATGCTGAGCACTTTATTACGCCCGAGGGCAGAAGGAACAAATCAAACGTATTGTCCATTCATTCGAGGATTTATATGGCGCCCCTTCAAGGGAACTACTTGGCGCTTGGTGGTTTGGCTGTAATTATAAATTAACATAGCGCAGCATCGAAGAAACCGAGCAGAGGTAGTCATTACACTAGCCTAAATTATATTATTTTTGTTTATTAAGGAAATTTATATGGCTCCACTCCGATGATTACCGGCGTTAATAATGTTAATGTCATATAAGAACAGAAATATCATCACTAAAGAATACATGCACAGGAAGCTAGAAGAGTGAAAAGTGATTGTTCCAAGCGGACACTGGGGCTCAACCAACCGATTCCTGACCAAAGATCACACATGACACCATCTATGATACAGAATACGGAAACCTTGCATTTCACCTGTGTGTCAGAGGTTGCACTGCCAATGCAGCCTGTCATCCTAAACTGACAATTCGTTGTCAGAAGAATAGTTGGTTGGTTCTTGGTTTGCAGTTGATGTTTTATTTATTGTATTTACGATTTTATTCTTTCATTTAGTGGAGTAACCATCTTTTAGCTGTGATGTTCTGTTGTGAAGAAACACACTAGGCGTAACTGTCTTCTTACTGTACGTTCATTCTGAGTTGCAACCAGCATGTTCTTGAATGAGGTAATAAAGCTTGGCTCCTGAATTTTGCACAATAGCATTCTATCATGAAATATCATCAGTGGCGTTACCAGAACTATGATGTTGGGGGAGGTAAGGTAGGGAATATGGAGGACTTCGAGAGGAAGGACGTATCAAACTATATGGGGAGGGGAGGTACGAAGCTCACGACTAGCCTGGAAGAGAATGGGACAGCCAGAGGCATCTACACCATAGAAACCTTGGAGCAAATGCTCCATCCAAGAAATAGGGGGAGATCTGTCAGTGTGTGTGTGTGTGTGTGTGTGTGTGTGTGTGTGTGTGTGTGTGTGTGTGTGTGTGTGTGTGTGTGTGTGTGTGTGTGTGTGTGTGTGTGTGTGTGTGTGTGTGTGTGTGTGTGTGTGTGTGTGTGTGTGTGTGTGTGTGTGCCACCATTTTAGGGGGAAAGGAACGGGGAGGGGAAGAAGAGGGGGAAAGTTGCTCCAATGACTTAGGGGGATAGACGCCCCTGGGGGCAGGTATACCACTTGCCCCTCGTGGCGACGCTAATATATATTATACTATTTCAGGTAGGCCTACTTACTCTCTATGATATTGTTACGATAGTACAATGGTTGCACGTTATGACAATGTTACAATATCGTCCTGATATTACTTTACTCTTGTGCGTTAGTGTGCATGGTGTAACGAAGCTTCATTTGGATTGGTTGCATCCTGCACAATAACTGCACAATGTATACGAGCTTTAAGGAATCGGCAAGCAACCAGGAAGCTGTTTCCCATCTTCTGCCGTCGAAGACTTCACGGTTGATTAGAAATGCATTAGAACGGATGGATGCCTCTGCACAGCAGGCTCCTCAGTTAAGATGATCAACAATAGCGGGGTTTATCACGGACACTTTGATTTCTAAGAAGCATTGTGCGGGGGTTGCGAGCGGTTTCCTGGTGTTGTATAGCCGTGTATACCCTGTACTTGTGCATGAACCGAAAGAGGCTTCAGGAACACGACCATGTTTCTGAGGAGTTTCCTGTACACAAGCGTGCTATGATCCTATCGTTTACCGTTGGGCTTGACGCGTGTATATACAGAAGCCCGGCTGTCGTGACTTTCCGGGTAATCTGAGCATTGTTTGCTAATTACTAACGAACCTTTAGTTCTGAGCAAACTTTACTTAGCTTAGACTAGCATATTGCTTTTGTTAGCTCATTAAAAGGCATTGTATTGAGTTTCTATATGCATGCATGCATACATATATACGCGCATACATACATACGCACACACACACACACACATACATACATACATACATACATACATAATTACATGCCTATATATACATAAATATGTACACATACATACATACATACAACATGCATGCCTACATACACGTAGGTATATAATACGTACATGCATACATGTATGCCTACCTAAACATAATATATACACTCATGCATACATACATACATACATACATACATACATACATACATACATACATACATACATACATACATACATACATACATACATACATACATACAACATACATACATACATACATACATACATACATACATACATACATACATACATACATACACAGATACATACATACATGCATACATACATACATACATACATACATACATACATACATACATACATACATACATACATACACAGATACATACATACATGCATACATACATGATGAAAACCTTGACCGTTATTCATTGCCATATCAACAGCCATAGCCCTTGTATATTCGGTCACAGATGGGTAACAGTCATGAATTCCTCAGCTTCAGATTGGAATAATTTTAATTAAACGAATGATAGAGTTAAAGATACATGACGTTTAATATTGTCTGAAAGGGAACTGTCATTGCAAGCGGTTATTCTTTGCCAGACGAATTGAACACAAAAAGACTTCAGCGTCTCATTTTCTTTGGCGTCCTTCGATGTTTTTGTTGACGCCTCCTCCAACCGCTTGCAATCACTCGGCAGAGGATCGAGGGGTGTACTGTCATCGCCCTTCATGTTCCGCTGAAGAAAGAGAGCACCGAGTGTTGATCCCCGGGTTATTCTAAGCTCTTTTCGAATTGACCCTTTCATCTGTTCTGCCAGATTTCGTGACAGAAAATGAAAAGCTGTGTTTTCGCATTCGCTTGTCTCGACTGATGATGTCACGCGCTGTGACTGGGATTTAGTGACGTATACATCTAATCTTATCTAAGTAATTCTATATGACGCCGTAATCACAAGGCATACAGTATCAGTCTATGATTCTTTCAATGAATTATAATATTAATTTAAAATAATAATATTCGTTTATTAAATTCAAACTGACAAGTACGCAGTAAGATTTCACGATACAGATGATAATAAGTTTAAAAGGAGTCGGATTTAATTGTACGGCAGTCTGCAAGGCGCCCATCTGTCCTACTGCTCATTTCACAGTCGTCGCCTATATATAGGGAGTATAGGGAGTAAAAAGGTTGGGCAAACCTTTATGGGGCTAGCGGGTAGGCCTATACATCGAACCCGCGTGCTTATATATGATCTTCGTGCCAACGTGTTACCATTCAACCATCTCCCCACCCAATTGAACTTGCCTAATTTGATGACTTGTATAGCACCTTCAATCATGATGCACAAGGCATCTGTCGATTGTCGCTTTAAGTGAGGTCAGAAATGTATGCAAAAAATGTATGTATGTTTGTATGTATGTATGTATATGTATGTATTATGTATGTATGTATGTATTATGTATTTATGTATGTATGTATGTATGTATGTATGTATGTATGTATGTATGTATGTATGTATGTATGTACGCGAGTATGTATGTATGTAAGTACGTACGACGTACGTGTATACGTATGTATGTGTATGTATGTGTATGTATGTATGCGTGTATGTATTATGTATGTATTTATTTATGTATGTATGTATGTATGTATGTATGTATGCATGCATGTATGTATGATCTGTATGTCTGTATGAATATATGTATTTGTGCATGTATGTATGTTTGTATGTATGTATGGTGGTATGCATGTATGTGTATATATAGCATGTAGATATAAGTATAGGTAGGTAGGTAGGCAGGCAGTCATGTGTCAGATTTCAATTTAAGAAGCGCTGTGAACAAGGCGGCCAAAGAGACCTATGCAGTTATGCTCTGGTTTCTCTTTGCCGTAGCCAATAGTCTTCTGTTCTAGAAACCTGGGCGAAATGCGAAAGGTCAGGGAAAAGTTTAGCATTTAACATTATTAATTTGAATTTAATGTAATTAAATTTAGGTAGCATAAATATTTCTTTTATGCACTGTTACACTGGTTTTCTGATCCCTATATAATTTAATTTATATTGCGTCATAAAAATGTAATAATTTATGGTACTGATTTTGTCCTACTTTTCCTTACATGGGGTCAGTCCGATCCAATAAAGGAGGGGAAGCCACACGCCACTTCGGTAAACCCAAGCGATCTAGAAGATTCTTATAAAAGCAGCTGGTGTTGTTGTTCTATTGCAACATTATCGTCAAATTTCAATTAGACTGCATGTCACATTAAAACTGTCCGTAAACGCACCCCCATTGCTATGGACTATTTCTTCTTTGAACCATGGGCGTCTTTTGCATTTGTTGTGGTGTCGCAGTAGTACGGCAGTACACAACGTAACATAACATGGTATAACATAAAATTACAGGGGGTTTAAATGCTTCAGAAGACATGCAATCTGTGTTCGAACCACTGCAAATTAACCTGAGATACTTAACAGATTAGGCTTCACGGTTGCATTTGCAGTTACCCTCCTCACGGTTTATAGACCTGGATCGGCTACCGTTACTCCTCAGTTCTTCGAAGAATTCTCCTCCGTCCTTGAGTTTCTTGTCACTCGCAATACTCAACTCCTCATTCTCGGCGACTTCAATCTACACCTGGAGGACCCTACCATTCCTACTTCGTTACGATTCCTCGAACTTCTCACTCAGTTTGGCCTCCGCCAGCACGTCAATCAAGCCACGCATCGACTTGGTGGATGGCTTGATCTCGTCATTACCTCTGATGACGACCAAGTTACGGACCTTCTCATCCTTCCTCCTACGATCTCCGATCATTCGTATCTCAAATTTACTCTACCATCAGTTCACCTACAGCCAATCCACTCCATTCGGAAGATGCGAGGATGGAAATCGTTTGACTCTCAGGCTTTCAGCGTCGCTATCAGAGACTCTCTCCTCTCGTCACCGGGTCCTGCACTTGACATTCTCACGGTTCCTCAATTATTTGATCTCTACACCTCCACCGTTACCAGTCTGCTGGATTCCATGCTTCCATGTCGTCAAGTAAAGACCCGTCATCGACCATTGGCCGTCTGGTTCGACGCCGACTGTCATAAACTTCGCCGTCGCACCCGTTGCTTGGAGCGACGCTCTCGCCGGACCAAGGATCCTAATGACCGATTGGCTTGGATTACCCAGCTTCGTGCCCTTCATCGTCTCTACCATCGCAAGGAGGCTGCTCACTGGGAGAAGCTGGTCTCACGCAATCTCAAAAACCCAAGACGCCTTTGGTCTTCCATCTCGGGTCTACTGGGCCGGCCTTCTCGTCCTTCAGAAATTCCTGCCTTCTCCGCAAATGAATTCTTGACTATGCTCACGGAAAAGACTGACCGACTCAGAGCCTCCACATCAGATGCTCCTCCACCGACGTTTACCACAACGTTTTCTGCTTTTGACGATTTCCGACCCATATTGGACTCGGACCTTCGTACAGTTCTTTCATCAGTTAATTTAAATTCTTGTGAATTAGATCCTCTTCCCCCTTTCATTCTTAGTGACATTTTAGATGATTTTGCTCCATTTCTGCTTTATCTCTTTAATAGGTCCCTCTCTGAAGGTTGTGTCCCCGCCTCGCAAAAGCGGGCCATTGTTTTCCCCTCACTCAAGAAGCCCAATCTTGACACAAACCTCTGCCAAAACTACCGTCCAATCTCTAATCTATCATTTCTATCTAAAACCCTTGAACGCCTTGTCTCTCTTCAACTTCTTCCCTATCTGGAACAATCTGGGCTTCTACCTCCCTTTCAGTCAGGTTTTAGGGCTCACCACTCCACTGAAACTGCCCTCCTTTCCTTGCTTTCTGAAATTTATTCAGCTGTTGATAGGTCCGAACTCACCCTTCTGGCACTATATGATGTCTCTGCAGCCTTTGACATGGTGGACCACACCATTCTTCTACAGCGTCTTGAGACCTCTTGTGGTCTGAAGGGCCCCCCTCTCCAGTGGTTCCGGTCATACCTGTCTGATCGCACTCAGATGGTTATCTCTGGTGAATCTAGAACTCTGTGGGTCCCTATTAAACTCGGTGTTCCGCAGGGCTCTGTTCTGGGCCCTCTCCTCTTTATTTTGTACACGGCTGGTATCCCCTCTCTCTTCCCCATCCATGGGGCTTCAGGCCATCTCTTTGCTGACGATGTCCAGGCTTATGTCCATGGGCCTCCTTCCTCTCAACTTCTTCTTGTTCAGCGCATCGAAGCTCTTTCTCGTGATCTTCATACCTGGATGTCTTGCAATCGCCTCTCCCTCAATTCGTCAAAAACCCAGTTTATCTGGTTTGGCACTCCTCAGCAACTTAAAAAACTCGACTTTGCTGTGCTGTCTCAAAGGTTTCCGCTTTTCACTTTCTCGTCTAGCGTTCGTGATCTAGGAGTGACCCTTGACAATTCTCTCACCTTTACTGAACACATTTCCAAACTCACTCGCACTTCCTATTTTCACCTAAGGCGCCTTAGAGCTATCCGTCGCTCTCTGTCATCTCCAATTTTCACTTCAATTGTCCATGCATTTGTCTGCTCTAGACTTGACTACTGCAATTCCCTCCTCATTGGTCTTCCCAAAGTCCGTCTTGCTCCTCTTCAGTCCGTTCTCAATGCTGCTGCTAGATTAATTGCCCGTCTTCCTCGATTCTCTCATATCACCACCTTTATGGCAGAAGAACTCCACTGGCTCCCGCTTTCTGCCCGCATCCAATTTAAGGTCCTCATCCTTGTCTCTAAGGCTCAGCTTGGTTTCGCTCCAAAATATTTATGTGACTTATTTCATCGCCCTCACTCTGCGGCTTCTCTTCGTCCTCTTCGTTCATCTGACCGTTTGGACCTCCTCGTTCCCCGTGTCAGGACTTCACTGGCTCAATCTAGGTCGTTTGCTTCCATTGGCCCTGCTCTTTGGAATGGGCTTCCTCCGTTTGTTCGTTCTTCTATTCTCTCAGGTAGCGTCTCTTCCTCTTTTACCTTTCTTAAAACTTGCTTTTTCTCTCGGGGTCTATCGCACTGGGAGCGCTTCTGAATGGCCCTCCCGCTAGAAGCGCTTTATAAATATCCGAATACAATACAATATACAATACAATTGTCAGATGCAAGTAAAGGCTACTTACTTACTTACTTACTTACTTATATGCCACCTCATGGATTTAGGCAAAAGTCGTGATCCCAATGTGATGGATTACTGGATTTGTCTGCCGGAAAGCACCGTAGTCTGTAAGTAACCTTCGCCTTTTTAGATTCACATTAGTTTTGACGGGAAGTGTTATGCTACTATGGCAGGGACAGTTTATCAAGCATCTTCATCAATAATGCAGATCTTTATTTTAACTTATTTCATTTTATCACTTAAGCAAATCGAGTTCACCGAATTACTGAATCTATAAGGTGCAGAAATTCTCGTCAGAATGTTCATATAATTTTATGGGACCCATACGTAAGATGGGAATAAAGGCCCCATAATTATGGATTCGTCAGGGTAGCTCGCCTCTACTTTTCTTTTGGAGCAACGTCCCTTTTCCCCCTCTTTTCCCCCTCCCCGTAACTTCCTCCCCCCCTAAAATGGTGGCACACACACTGACAGATCTTTCCCCCTATTTCTTGGATGGAGCATTTGCTCCAAGGTTTCTATGGCGTAGACGCCTCTGGTTGGTTGAATAGGCTGGTGCCCTGCGCTTAGCTTCTGAGTAACGCTTTAGAAATTTGGTGATTACGATTAGTGTTTTGCATCGGTTGTCATTGTTGCTGTGCTGGGTCGTTTTATAAATGTATGTGCGTAACTGGATACTTGCTATAGCGCCTTTTAAGTACCTCACAAAAGCGCTTCTGGCTACGTTACGTACACCTTATCTCAATGTTTGAATACTATTCTCTTTCCAGATAAGTGGGGGTTACAGTACCATCCAGTCCAAAAAGTGGAGGGTACAAATATTCCTTGCACACCCCCCGAATAAATTACGCCTATATGATTAGATATTGCGAAGAGGCGCTATATAACTTTGCTGAGTGTATGCATTAATTTTTACGTTACGTTCTTGGCAAAGCTGCAGATTCTTCTGTTTTGCACGCTTCGTCTTTTGTAGCAGCCTTCGCTGCTCTCTCTGTCTCTGTCTGTCTGCCTCTGTCTGTCTGTCTATCTGTCTCTCCCTCTCTTGAAGGACCTGCTGCTGCATCTCATCGATCTGTCTTAGCAGATACGTCATTTCTCTCGATTATTCATCTGAACAGAGCGTAAAAGGGAGCGCTGCCCAAAATGGTCTGATTTGTACTAGTTCAGACCACCTCCCACTGAAGATAGCATTTCCTGCATTTTTTGCAACCTCCATCCATCCCTCCCTTAAATCTTGTATATATCTGGCTATTTGTAAAGCGCCTCTTAAGAACCTCACGAGCGAGGGAGCTTAACAGATCTGACGGATCTAAGACGTACGTCAGATTTAAAAAAATTTATTCCGGATATTTCTATAGCGCCTCTCGAAGTCTACTACTACTCAGAGGCGCTCCCGACTACAGCATTTGATACTGTGTCAGAATTTTCACGCCGAAGCGCCACGAGCAACTACGAGTGAAGGACTTGCCCAAGGTCCGTACGCTTGCAAATGTTTCTTGAGCTGTCTGACGAATTAGTTCATTATTGTATTGTACTGTATTCCTTTATTCAACCAGACAGCTGTCCGAACGCAGCACTTAACAATGAATTGAGATTTCAACTGAAATAACAATAGAGTGATTATAATAAATTTGTTCTACTACTGAAATAGTACACTATTTCGACTGAAATAGCGATAGGGAACCGATTATAATTGTCAGGTTGGCGTTAGTAAACGCCTTTGTACACCAATCGTGGGAGGAAGTTCTTATGGTCTTTATGAGGTAGGCCTATAGGGCGAATTAGTTCAACAGTCGACTGGTCTTCCCAGTGGTTCAGACTGTCTCCCAATGAAGATGCATTCTCTCCAGTAATTTCGTTCCTTCCTACGAGTCTTGTCCCACTGGTTCAGATTAGATCACATTGAAAATGCATTTTCTCCATGTACACCAGAGACTTGTTACAACACAGTTTGTCGCAACGCGAATTCTGATATAACACGATCAGAGCATGGATCCAAAATTGGTTCAGCCATAGAAAATAACTTTATTATAAGATGCTTTGATTATAAGGTGGTTCTTGTTATGGCTCCATTTACTGTGTTATCACGAGTTCCTAGTGTATTGCAATTCCATCTGTAGGTCTTTCTGTTCCCAATTGCATCCAGTTACAAATCGCACCCTCGTTCCCCTGCAGTGCATAATATGGGTTATTTTGATAAACGAAGAAATTTATTTTTAGATTTTACTTTACTTTAACATTTTGCATTAAGTTTATTTGTTACATTAATTAACGATTTTGCAGTAAACTTTTGTTTTCGGTTTTGCAAATGTTAGGCAGTGCACGAATTTTCTAAGGCATTCATCAAAAAGTTTGAATGTTGCTGATGAATAGGATTCTACGTAAACAGAGCTGGAAGACAAATGAATGTATGCTTTGATGCATTCTACTACATCAAGTCGGAGACAGTATTTCATAATCCACGTTTTCAGTTTGCCATTGACATATGGTGGGCGAGTGAGCACTCAACCGTGTGGCATGAGGCGGATTGGCTGATCCAAGTATTTGCCCCTTGAAACACATCAGGCAGTGTTGATTTCATACACACACATGCAAGTGTTAACCCATTGACCCATGCACACATAGGCGTAGACTCTGGGGGGTCAGCCGGGGCACGTGCCCCCCCAATAATTGAGGAGCCGGGGCAATGCCCCCCCCAAAATTGAGAGGAGAATTTCTTCAAATATTAAAATATTATGTTTCAATACAGACAAATTTCTTCAGAAACAGAAAAACAGAGACACATAACTGAAATACTATCAGAAATCCATAATGGAAACAAAGATTTATTTTTATCTTCAATATCTTCAATGTGAAACAAATTTAAAACACCCATTTGCCTTTGCTGACTGTCCAGACCAGAGGTGAAAAAAGCTTTTTCAGATTTTGCTTTAAACAACAACAAAAAGAAAACCACAAAATTTGTTTTTGTTTAAAAAAATAAATTTCTTATTTTTGTAGAATTTATTTTAATAGCATTGATTAAATGATTTCAAATTTTCGGAAATCGCAACTGAATTTACTGAGTTGGAGCTCTTGTTCATGCCATTTTTCATGATTTTTATGATCCGAAATCAGAAAAACTTAAAAACAACCAAAACAACAAAAACCATAAAATCAAAAAACCGAAAAAACAACAATAAACAACGTTTCACCTTGAAAAAACTTTTTTTGCACCTCTGGTCCAGACCCCATGCCCCACCAATATTTTGCCCCACCAATATTTTGCCCCACCAATATTTTGGACAAGTTTACGCCAGTGCATGCACACATGCATTCCTACAGATATACACACACACATGCATATATTTATATGTATAGTTTGTTACTTTGTATATGTGCATACATCCATGCTACATTATAAGTTAAGGTAAAGTACCTTTCCTCACCTTGATAAAGAATTTCATGGCCGAGGCTTTAGGGTAGTACAGGGGTGGTGAACTCATGGCATGCGTGCCCTAAGTGGCACATGTACATATGTTTTTGGCACCCATAGCTTAATTCAGAGCGCCCACCAAGGGCACCAACGTTTCAAATTTCAAAATATATGATCACTCTAGGAATCCCTTTTATGAATGATTTTATTTAACACCTTTTAAAAGAATCTTTGAAATAATGTCTTTTATTTCATGTTTCGTTATGCTTTAATTGTCTGTTAAAACCTATACGAGAAAAATAATTATATACTGTGCAAAAAAGGGAAGGCACGAGAGGGTATTTAAAAAAATGATTTATGTGTACTTTTTGCGGAACGTGTTCTTTAAAAGGTTCCTAACCTCTGGTCTAGTAACTAGTCTTGGTCTTGTTTTTCAAGCCCCAAGTAATGGCCAGGAATGAGATCAAAGGAAAGCCGATAGTTGGCAGCCTCTGAACTTTTTGGATCTTGGAAACGATTAGGAAACTGATAACCGGCGCAATACATCATAAACTAATAGAAAGGCTGATGAGGTCTGATCCTCGGAACTAGATTGAACAAGACGCAGAGGGGTATCGCCTTTCACAGAAAGAAAAAGGCTTCACTGTAGCATAGGTAGACTTAAAGAACATTTCTGCATTAGAATCCTTAGAATCACTTAGATGTTCTCATCCTCATTTAGAATGAGGCTGTGAAAATTTTGTTGATGGGATAAAGTTGGCAAGTTTAAGGGTAGGTTTTAGAAGTGTTCTAGATAAGAATGAAGATATCATATGAAGGTATAGTTGATGAGAAGAGGTTTCTCAATAAGTGAATAGGTAGATTTTACTTTTTTTGAATAGAAGGAAGATATGAAGATTTGGCTGATAAGGTAAAGTTTTTCAATAAGTTAATAGGCAGATTTTAAGAATATTTTTCGTCCGATTAAAATGAAAATGTAAAAATTTAGTTGATGAGAAAGTTTGATCTTGTGAATGTTTTCTGGTAACAGATTTCACTTTACAATAGCGGGCTCTAAACTGCTACATGTTGTTTAAATATTAATATTATAACTATTTAGAAAAATTTCAAACCACATAAGTTCGCAGAAAAATACGAATATGAGGAGCGCTTAGCAGGGGATTCTACACCATAGAAACCTTGGAGCAAATGCTCCATCCAAAAAATAGGGGGGGGGGAGATCTGTCAATGTATGTGCCACCATTTTAGGGGAAGGAAGGGGAAGAAGAGGGGAAAGGGGAAGTTGCTCCAGTGAGTTAGGGGGATAGACGCCCCTGGCGCTTAGTCAGTCGCCAGTTTAGGAACTCTATATTTTTAAGTTGTTGATTTAGTGTCAATACTTATGCATGTTCACCAGAGATGCGGATGCGCAACTGGCATAATAAAGAATATACTTACTTACTTACTTAATACTCTATAGTTTGCAGTTTCATAGCGCCATTTAAGCAACTCTCAAAGGTGCTTCAGTCAGCCCACATGATGATCTTCGAGTGGAGTATGACAGCGGGGTTCATCTGCAGATAAATGATGGTTGTTTACTGATAGTAGAAATTGGCATTCAACTGGCGTTGAGTTGTGTCCTGATTGATTTTGGGTTTATACAGAAATTCAGAGATTTGCTGTCGGTTTACATAACATCATTTATTATTGAGGGCCTACTACTGCAGTTGTGATGCACGCACTGTCATTTATCTGAATCAGAGGCACATTTGTATCACAATGCAGATCTCCACCCCTGCAGCGTGCAACTCTCCCTGATGTTTGACGAGGAATATGGTAGGACATCTGACAGAAATCGCTTACTTGCACAGAGAGTCGGATACTTAAAATACACATGACATGTGGATGTATCTGAACGCCTGGTTTCCATGCCTAAGTATTTGCTGAGAGCTGAGGATACACCAGGTTTAATCACATTGTCCTTAGTAGGCACAAAGTGGAAGCTGAGGAAATGCTGGTTATGGATCATATTGTCCTTAGTATGCACTAATTGTGAGCTAAGGAAGTGCCGGTTATCAATAACATTGTCCAGTGGCGGACTGGCCATTGTGCCCGTGTCCGTAGCACATGGGCCCCTCAGGTTTCAGCACGTGGGGCCACTAGAACAGAAAGAAATTAATTGCATGATTGAAATGGCAAGGCCTCCAAAATGGGGGGGGGGAGAACATGTAAAAGTAGAGGAAACGGCGTTTTCCCTATTACATTTCCCCTAACGTATGAGGCGGATTGCTTCTTATAGCAGTTAGCGGTTGCTAACGCGGCTGAAGTTATCGCTTTCTGCCGTCGAACAATTGCTATTCATTGCTGTAAGCCGGAGCGATGACAACGTTTGCCGACGCCGCCGTTCGACGATAAATCACTGGCCGTTGATGGTTCTGCTTTGTGTGCAGGGCTCGTGCAATATCTGATACACAATGGCCAGGAGTTCTTCGAAAGAATTGAGAAAGATAGCGTGAAGACTCAGTGGACAACGCCGGAGACGAAACTGGAGACTGGAGAGGACTCGGCTGTGCTGTTCGCGACACCGGAAGCCCATCTCGTCACGAGGGTCACGCTCTCGTCCACGTTCTCGATCTCGTTTAAGGTCGGTGCTGTGGCTCCCATAATGTGTGTACGTAGATGGGTATGTTGTATAATCATTTAGGCCTATACGTGCATGCGATGTGTACACATAATAACCCATAACTCAAGACTCCATTGTACAAAGTTGCGTTCCTTGCAACTTTTGAATTGAATAAACGTTTATTGAATTGAATTGAATTGTATATGGTGTCTTCCAAAATGTTTGTGCGTGCATGTGTATTGATGTGTATGTATGTATGTTTGTATGTGAGTATATGAATTTATGTATGCATGTGATGTATATGGTGTCTCCCAAATGTGTGTGCATGGATGTGTGTATATATGTGTATGTATGTATTTTTGGTTGTGTGTATGTACATTTTTTATGTATATGACTGTATATTTATGATGTACCAGAATGTTTAACCTACTCCAACTACTACACTACTACTACTACAACATTTACTATTAATATATATATATATTATTATATTATTATTATTATTATAATTATTATTATTATTATTATTATTATAATTATTATTATTATTATTTTTTCCCCGAGGTACATATGATCCCTCGGGAGTTCAAAAATTAGGGGGGCATTGTTCTGGAATGGCTAGTCTTCGCAGATGGTTTTATTATTATTATTATTATTATTATTATTATTATTATTATTATTATTATTATTATTATTATCATTATCATTATAGAAACAATTGGTGGACTTTTATGACACCTCAGTGGGATTATTAGGCCTACCAGCTTGCGTAAAACTGATGATATTTTGGGGGTTGTGATGACGTCGATGATGGTGGTCACTATGATGACGATGGTGCTGCTGCTACTGCTGCTGCTGATGATGATGATGATGATGATGATGATGATGATGATGATGATGATGATGACGTTGATGATGATGATGTCATGTTGGAACTGAACAGCTGAAAACCGTCCAGAGAGATGGGTTGATCATGTACTGCGGTACAGTTGGTCACGATTTCCTCGCCATCGAACTCTCCGGCGGACACCTGCGATACATCTACGACGTTGGCATTGGAGCGCGTCTGCTTCGCAGCAACCTCCGCAGCCCAGTGAACAACAACGAATGGCACGACGTCGCCATCTATTGGCGAAGTATGTCGGAACACCTGTTGAGGATCGACGACACGACGCTGTCCGACGTCCTACCGCATTCCAATTTCTTCGAACTTCAGGGAGAGCTGTACGTTGGAGGAGTCAGGTTGAACATGTACCATACCCTACCTAAAAAGGTAAGGAACTCTTTATCGTAACATTATGCAACTAGGGTTTAAGGTGGTTCAGGAGACGTGTGATTTGGATAGCTGGCCGATTATTTGGCTGGTTGATTATATGACTGATTGATAATTTGGCTGGTTGATTATTTGACTGGCTGAGTATTTGGCTGGTTGATTATTTGGCTGGCTGAGTATTTGGCTGGATGAGTATTTGGCTGGCTGATTATTTAGCTAGCTGATTATTTGGTTAGTTGGCTGAGTTTTTGGCTGGATGAAAACTTGGCTGGCTGATTATTTGCAAGAATGATTATTTGGCTAGCTGATTATTTTAGCTGGCTAATTATTCGGCTGGCTGATTATCTGGCTGGCTCAGTATTGGGCTGGCTCAGTATTTGGCTGGCTCAGTATTTTGCTGGCTCAGTATTTGGCTGGCTCAGTATTTGGCTGGCATTTCGTTAGGCTGGCTGATTATTTGGTGGTCTGACTCATGAGTATTTGGGTGGGTGGTTATTTGGCTAACTGACTGATTGGCTAAATATTTTCATGAACCCCTGATAAATTGCTTGATTAGCTGACACTTGAATACTGAATGTTCAGTTAACGCGATTCGATGTTGATGTTGTCAAGTGATTATAGGATGGCATTTTGTAATTTTGAGATTCGTTCAAAGCATGGATTTCAAGGGTGCCTGTCTTCGCTGAACCTCGATGGACTGAACCGCGATTTGCTTGGCTACGGCATCAGCCAGATCCAGAATGACTACCAGGACACAATCAGAAGAGGATGTGGTGGTAGGTACACAGACGGTCGCGTCTACTGGAAACGGAGTTATTTGCACGTGAATTTCAGAGGTACCTGACTGGCGCTTTATAAATTACCAGATACATAATTTTAATTAGTAACTTCTATTGCGCCGATGTCTAAGGCACAAAGCATCAACCGATGGTGCATACATAAATACATGCACGCAAGGCCTACAGTAACTACCGATATCTATGTAATGTAATGTAATGTAAATCTCCGAAATTTCTCAGCGCCACACAAAAGCCACGTCAGGTAGACCAGCTTATTCGCCGGCGCTATATCAAATCAAGTCCGCAATAGCCATGTCCGCCTTATCCGTTCCGGTGCCAGGTCAGAGTCCGGGGAGGTCAAGTAGTAGTTAATAGTCGCTAAAGTTACAAATAGGCGTTACAGGCAGGGTGAGAATTGTCAGGGGGTTCAACACCCTAGTCTTTCTTAGGACTCCCACAGTTATGGCTTCATTGCACACCTCAGGGGTCGTTTCCAACCCCTCAGTTTGCCATAAAGATAAGTGTTACTTAGTATTTCTGGTTTTCGTACTACTGTTTATATTGTGCATATATTTTAGCATTTTCTTTCACAATTCACTTTGTGGGCTACTAATAAAGTAATGTTCTGGTTTATTGTGAGATTTGTGACAATGTGAATTGTATACTAATAAATTTGGTGATGTCATCACTTTAAGAGTTTAAGCTGTCTATTGCATTTTTGAATTTTCTCAGTTTGCAAAATACGGATAAAATATTCAACTCCACGTGGATCAAAATCATCATGATAAGTCTAACCCCGCAGTCTTTATTCTACAATTCTCACACTGATTAAAGGTGGTTTGGATATTTACTCTACAGATAACATAAATATCTATGTATGTGTGTTTTTTTATGTTATATTCTGCAGGACCGTACAGTGAGTGTTCAGATAGAGCATGTGAAAACGGTGGTCAGTGTGTCCAGGGTGTTGACACATTCACGTGTTACTGTGACCATACATCCTTTACAGGGCCAACATGTGGTGACGGTAACTATATTTAACATAAGTTTTGCTCATGTGCATGCTTGGCTCAATGGCTGCGTTTATGTTAATACATGTACATCTGGACATTATTAGGCCTACTACTATTATTATAATTATTGTTATTATTAACATAAGTTATTAAGCGCCACTATCTAATGACCATGCATCAATCGATGGCACTGACCAATTGCGAGTGAAGGACTTGCTCAAGGTCTCTACACAGTATGACCGTCTTCCCTGGAAAGGCTCGAATCTTTCATCTTCATGTTACGAGGCAAGCGCTCTAACCAATTGTCTACCATGACCATATTTAGCAGTAGGCCTCAGGCCCGGTTCGTCTGTTTGGGAAACTGGGCAGCCGCCCAGGGCCGCCGATTTTTAGGGGCCGCCAATTTTCCATTTTTCAAAATTATTATCGCGAATTCCTAAAAAAAGGTCATGACATTCATTTGTGAGGCGAATTCCTACAAAAAAGGTCATCAACTTTTTTGTGCTTAGGGCCGCCGGTTTGCCTAGGGCCGCCGATTTGCCCAGGGCCGCCAAATGTCTTGAGCCGGGCCTGGTAGGCCTAGTTAACAGTCGCCAATAAGTAGTCATTATTAATTAAAAGTATGTATAAGGTTTGCATCTTGAAATGTTTAGGCTCCCTATCTAGTTATAGATTTGTGTATTTGAAACTTTAACGACGAGAGGGATTAGTTTTCCTTGCATTTTAGTACACGCTCGTCATTAAAGGGTTAAGGTTTTTGTATATTCGTGTTACATGAAGCAGTAACCAAGAGCACATCTCTTGAATTGCTGTTACCTGCATTTCGGTGTGTTGTAGTTGGATGGTAATTGTAGTAAAGCTGTTGTTACCGTTGTCAGACAGCATTGCCTATGGTTTTGGAGAGCGAGGTGGAACAATCAGCTTTGTCTTTGATGAAAACGTCTGTCTCGATACGAAACTCGACTCCATCACGTTTGGAATCACAACGCTTCAGTCTGATGCAATTTTACTTCGAATCAACAGCATGAACCAGAAAGACTTCTTGGAAATCGAAATGGTATCGTTTTCGTTTCTGTTAAAGCTTCTCCGTCATCTATTTTGCAAACGATTGTGCATTTATTTTCTAATTCTTTTACTAATTTATATTCTGTAATTATTTATTTATATATACTCGTTTATCTGTTTCTGTTCTGTATGTGTGTATGTATATATGTATGTATGTGTGTGTGTACATACGTATGTATGTGTATGTATGTATGTGTGTATGAACGTATGTATGTTTGTAGTATGTACATATGTATTTATTTATGTATGTATGTGTTTATGTATGTATGTATTTACGTATGTATGTATGTACGTATGTATGTGTGTATGTATGTATGTGTGTATGTATGTATGTATATATGTGTGTATGTATGTATGTATGTTTGTAGGTATGTACATATGCATTTATGTATGTATGTGTGTGTGTGTATGTATGTATGTATGACATTGTATGTATGTATGTATATATGTATGTATGTACGTATGTATGTATGTACATGTGTGTGTATGTATGCATGTATGTATGTATGTATGTTTGTACATATGTATGTGTGTATGTATGTGTGTATGTATGTATGTATGTATGTATGTATGTATGTATGTATGTATGTATATATGTATATATGTATGTATGTATGTATGTATGTATGTATGTATGTATGTATGTATGTATGTATGTATGTATGTATGTATGTATGTATGTATGTATGTATGTATGTATGTATGTATGTATTTATGTATGTATGCACCTTAATAATAATGACTCTAAGATGCTATTCATGCTTGCATTGCACTGTTTGTCGGTTTTGTGATGCAGATAGAGGGTTGTCTATTTCTGGAATACAACCTTGGACAGAAGGACCATCGCATTGGTGAACTTCTACACAGGATCAACAACGATGTCTACCATGTTGTTAACTTTTTACGAAACGGTGCAAACGCCACTGTCTACCTGGACAACCATTTGATTTACTCATATACAGCCTCGGGTAAGTGGTACAGGATCAAATCGAACTATAGCCTAGCAAAGTGTGCACGAAAACTTGTTGAGGGCCGTTTCTGGGAGTCAGCTCCGCAGGATTGAAATTGCAATCGTTTAAATAACTGACCAAGTGATCTAACGACACTTCCCCACGCATGAGTAAAGTCAGACAAGACATTTATCGGTGGTCACATAAGGCATACACTTCTTATTACACGTCTATGTTAACTGGCTGTAGTCCTAAAAAGGCATTGAAGGATGTAAATTCCCTTTGCTGCAAACACGTATAGAAGATGCTGTTAACGTACACCAGGACTTCAAGTGATTGCAAATCTGTTTGTAAGTACTTTTGGTTGATGCTTAACGAATTATTAAAACAAGGCTATAGAAGTTCTAAGTACTAGATTTGAACTGTGGGGTGTTGGAGCGCATTCGGTGTTGACAACTATCCCATTTGTCTAATTAAGCTTACAGGTTAATTGATTTGGCGATTTGTTTGCGGTTTGTGTAGGTCGTCAGTTGAACGTTTTCAACTGTCAGTCTGAGATATTTATCGGTGGGCTCCGAGACACCAACCAACAACTCATCCATCCGTTTCATGGCACTCTAGTAGGTACGTATCGATCAGCAGTACAATACAGATGCTTTGTCAGGTTCTCAAGCTGAATTTCCTACATGTGCTTTACTTACATGTGTTTGTAGAAGTCACTGTGTTTGGAAGGTGGTTGTTTATGCAACAGCCTTTCGCTTTCAGATCTGCGAATTCCTGTGCATTTTAGTTAACTAGTAAGTTAGTTATCTAGAAGTCTAGCACCGCACCCAGACTGCAGTCATTGTAATCAGACAGCGAGGGAGAGGACTGGTCACCCGCTCTCATATGCCAAGGCTAAGAAAAATGAAGTCGCTAACGCTTTTTTGCAATTTTTGCTTTATGCAATTATGCATGGCTGCCCCACAGTGCCCCAGGGCTACCTTAAGGGACTGCTCTTCTTCTTAATATAGCACCTGTATGTTACTTATGTCGAGTTTATTATAATACCAGTAATCGTAATCGTAATCGCAATCGTATCGTAATCTCCAAACTTCTAAAGCGCCACTCGAAGGCCAACCGCAGGGCACCAGCCTATTCACGAGCGCTACGTCACATCAGAGGGGTTTCCAGAGAGTAGTCCAAAAGAGGTCCAAGTCCGATTTCCAGGGTACCCGATCAGGGGTTTCCAGAGAGTAAGTTACGGTGTAGTTATGTAGATGTTTAATATAGCACCTTGCCTTTACACTTCAACGACGAGATCGTGCTAAAAGTGACTGGGAAACCAATGCAGCCCGTCGTTTAAGTGTTAAGTAACTCTTTAAAGTGGTGCCTATGCTAACCTGAATAGTGCCAGAATTTATTTGGAACAAAAGGTTCATCAGTAAGCAAGCAATGCTCAGACAACTAGAAGGTTTGTAAGTAAGTTGATCTTAGTTTTTGGTGAACATCGTACTGGTAGGTTTATTAAAACTTGAAAACTTATCATTTCTTTGATAGGTCTGGTGATAAACGGTCTGCGTCTTTTGGATTTGGCTGCGGAGGGGGACGATCGAATGGCGATGGTCGGTGACATCGATTTGGACACAAAGCCTCTTAAGATTCAGCGCAGGTCTCTCTGATATTAACGCAGTTCTATCTGTAACTAAAGGTTCATCAGCGGATCAGCCTAGTGCTGAAGGATATGAATTGAATTGAACTGAGTTTCCGCATACATGCACATTTACCTAGTGCTGAAGCATATCAATTGTTGAATAGGTTGTTGACCACAACTGTGGTTTTGAATACATTTTACATTTCTGCTTAGACTGATAACACATTTTGAAAAGTTCAGGTTTATTCTTAGAAAATTGAACTTTTTTGGCTGTGGACAAATTTTTAGCTTTGGTGTCATATCTATCAAGATTATAGTCACTAATACCTTTGAAAATTTCAATTTCTTCTTTAACACACTATATACACCTTTACAGATTTGAATAATAGCGCAAACTTTATTTTAGTTCCACCGCAAAGCCGTTTCTCTTCCGGCCTCTGACAAACAGCTGGTCGACCAGGAACAGCAGTGCGGTGACTCGAGAAAATTCACGTGAAGCAAGTAGTCTGATTTACTATGACGGGGATCTTTTGGTAAAGAACAGATCTATGGGGTGGGGCCAAGCCGGCCATTGCCTCCTATTTAATTGGGGAAGCCATAATTTTGGGTGGGGGTTTCCTAGAAAGATTCATGAAATCCCACAGATAGTGCATATCTGTAGAATTAATAGAGTAGATATAGATGTCCTGGGAATGTTATGAAATCTGATATATGAAGCAAGAAAAACCGAAGAAGAGGTTACAACAGTTTAACCTGCCTGTCTACCTGCCTGACCTTTGAAAGAAATCTGGAGATTACAATTACCAGTTGACAAAAGACGAGTTTTCACAGTTATAATTTATAATTATGTCAATATATTAATACGCATTTATTAAACGCCACTATCTAATAACCAAGCACCAATCGATGGCGCTGAGTAATTGTCAGTGAAGGACTTGCTCAAGGTCCCTACACAGTAACACGTACTCTTCACATTACAAGACAAGCGCTCTGGCCAATCGGCTATCGCGTCCCATTAGGGATAAAATTATTAAGATACTTGTATCTACGTTCACACGTAACATCATTTCACTCGTTTTGTCTGACTTGTAAAGGGCCATCCATATAATTATTACGTACGCATGGAGGGGTAACCGAAATGCATGTGCTTGCGTACGCTTGCGAACGGGGTGGGGGTGGGGTCTACTGATAATGTACGTACGCAAATTGATTGGCCTTCAAGTGAGCTAGAGTTCAGTCCTTCCAGCTATCTGGTACTACCAGAGGAAGTAGGACTGTGGGAGAGGTGTCACTTGTATGCAACCTTACATCTGAACGCTATTATTAAAATATCACACAACTCAACAGTGAGTCCATGGATTACTCATCCTTCAATCTGGCCTAAAGTGCAGACAGTCGCTGCCTGGACGTGTGTAACTGACTCATTCTGCAGCTGGTCTTTTTTTTTGGGGGGGGATGCGTCAACTGTACGTACGCAGGTGGGGGGAAAGTACGCGTGCGAACAGGGAGGGGAGGGGTCCAATATTCCCGGATTTTTGCATACATAATATATGGATGGCCCCTAATGTAGGTTTTTCAGAAAGGCTTGCCAGATGTGGATGACCTTATATTTACGAACAATGACCCGTGTCCTTACGACGAGGAAGAGAACTGTCACGGAACGAAGAAGATGCTGTCTGATTCGTTCATCCTCCCAGTCGTCAAAATGCTGACGAAAGAACCAAACTCTTGGACAGCGTAAGTGTCTGATGGCTCACTCTTTTACGTTTCAGTCTTTCAGACATTCATGTCTGGATCTCTGTATGTATCTATGTATGTATGTATGTATGTATGTATGTATGTATGTATGTATGTATTTAGCATGTATGTATGTATGTATGTATGTATTTATGTATGTGTGCATGTATGTATGTATGTATGTATGTATGTATGTATGTATGTATGTATGTATGTATGTATGTATGTATGTATGTATGTATGTATGTATGTATGTATGTATGTATATGTATGTATTTATGTACGTGTATAAGTATAAATAAATAGCCTTCTTAGATACATGTATACTCATACATCAATTTATACATCCATGCGTACCAAAAGTATAGAGTTCAGTGCCTTTAGGCAAACAATAAATGTTTGCTTACATGTATGTTGATTATTGCAGAGCATTATCATCTGTAATGCCACTGGTGTCATCCGTATCGGATGATGTGTCAGGAGATGATCATCCGTGTGTCACAGATGACGAAGACTGTGACTCTTCAACGGAGATGCATACGCTGCTGCGCCAAGATTATGACATCAGCAGCAGCAGTAGCAGCAGCAGCATTCAGGAACCTGTTTACGATGGCGAAAAAGTGTCCATTCCGTCTGTTTTCAATACGGTCTCCAGACCCCCGACTCTGACCGTCCTGACAAACATCACATCCGGAGCTAATCGGAAAATGGCCTCGCCGAGTTTCGGACAGAGAATATCTTCGCTTCCACCACAACACACGACTCCACGTTCATCCAACGAAATCATCATCCACGTCACCGCGTTGTCCCGTCTCCAGATGCCGGAGACAACGCTGGGAAACGGAACGTTCTATCCGCGCGTTGTTACACGGACAACGGAAACCCCCAGCAGGTCGGGATTTCCGGACGGAATGTCCAGCTTTTACCCCGAGTTCAGTCCAATGACGATCAACATTGGACTTCTGAGCGGCGTGGCCGTGGCTGTCTCGGTGTTGCTATGTACTCTTGTGTATGTCCTGCGTAAGTGCTGTCGACATGAGTTGGTTGTTGTGCAGGAGGAGGAGAAGCAGGTCGATCAGAAGATCTCGAACGAGAGAGCGGTCTTGGAGACGAACGGTCTTCTGAGGACGAGCCATGACCTGCCGAAGCGGAGAGACGTTAAGGAGTGGTACGTCTGAAAATGCTTGACGTGCTGCGTTTGTTGCCACATTGGCTGAAGATGTTTCACGTACTCTGGCAAAGAATGTTTTTCATGTGCTGTTTATCGTGTGTTATATTATGTGATGTTTGAACTGTGTGTTTCATACGGTGTACAGACGTGTACAGTAGGTAGGATCTGAACGCACTAAATAAATGCCCACTTGCATTTTGCATCATGTTGCACATGTCATGTCATGTCAATCCGCCGTCGTCGCTTCGCGACGGTTGGCTGCATGAATGGACTATCGCTGCCCAGCATTGTCTGTCTTTTGCGACTTTTAATAAACCAACTCCCATAGGCGTAATTTGTGGGGGTACGAGGGGTACCCGTACCCCCCACTTTTTGGACTGGGGGGGGGTGCTGTACCCCCCACTTTTTAAACAATGCCAATCAATATTTTATTATTGTGCCTTCTCAGCGAACGCAGTCACCACCAAAAGTACGAAAATACTTAGATTCACAGGTAAACCGAGAGCCAAAATTAATGAGAATACTGGCAGGGAATATGTTCAAATTGGGCGCCATGCGAAAAGCTAAAGTGGAGAAGAAATTGGTACCCCCACTTTTTAGACCAAAGTATTGGTACCCCCCACTTTTTAGACTAAAGTTACGCCCCTGCCAACTCCTGAAAGGCCAGTCCAAGTTATGATGTTGGCGAACCAACAGATTCTTGGTCTCCCGCGTCCACGAACTCCCTCCACCAGTTGCACAGGAATAGATTTTTCATACAATTATTATTATTATAATTTTTCATCAATATTATGTACATTGTCATAATAATCATTATGATTGTGGTCATTATTATTATTCTTAATGTTATATTTACTACTTTACTACCAATACTAGTCTACTACTACTACTACTACTACTACTACTACTACTACTACTACTACTACTACTACTACTACTACTACTACTATTACTACTACTACTACTACTACTACTACTACTACTACTACTACTACTACTACTACTACTACTACTACTACTACTACTACTACTACTACTACTACTACTATTACTACTACTACTACTACTACTACTACTACTACTGCTACTACTACTATTATTATTATTATTATTATTATTATTATTATTATTATTATTACCACTTATAACTACTCGCCGCTTTTAACAGAAAGGCAGACAGTCATCAAAATAGAAAACTCACTGCACAGTCTTGCCTAAGAATTAAATTTAGAGGTAAAAGGTATTAGTTCTTGAAGGTGTAGACCACCAATCCTCACTCAGGTCAAGGGATGACGACAGAAGTCTGGATGATTATTTGTTATATATACCCTGCAGGATTGGTGATGAAAGATGTATGATAGTCATCACTGCTTGGTAGCATTCATATTCGATTGCTGATGCGTCAGCCCATATGGGCAGTGGCGGTGATCTTGTTTGACAGGTGGGGGGGACACTGGACACTTTTGAACTGATCTGGTCGAAAAAAAGGTAAAAAAATGTTTTCGCGCGGAAAATTGTGTTGACCTTTTTTGGTGTTTCTTCCAAATTTGGGGGACAACTGTATAGCGTGCCCCTCCCCAGCTACTAAAGGTGGGGGTCTTGTCCCCCTCGATCCCCGGGATCGCCGCCTCTGCATATGGATCCCATATATTGGCTATGGAAATGCTTATAGGGACCAGTGTGGAGCCTGGTACTCCATGAAGATAATTTGTCTGGTTTGTTCGGTAAGTTGGAATTCAGAAATTCACCTTTAACCACAGTGGGACTCCTGTGAAGACTTTTGGTGATACAAGCATGTAAGGGGCAAAGGGCTTAACAAATGAGCGAATTGCTTCTTATAGCTTATGTATCAGTTCTGTACAAAATTAATGTGTGTTTGGTTTTTATTTAGTGTTTTATTTCTGCCAGAGAATTGCCTGCAATGTCTGGATCAACTGTCAGGTGCAGAGAAAGTGGATGTTAAGCAATATTTTTCGTCGAATTTGGAAGAAACAAATAACAAACTTGTTCTAATTTGAGTGTATACTGTCCATTTTTTTATTGATTTTACCACATGAGAGCTAAGAGTATGGCACCACCGTATTTAGGCCTACGAGCGCTGCGTCGAGTCATTAGGTTGTCCAGCGATACGGAGCGGGTGAGATCCTTCACATCCGCTGCCCGTTTAAATGGGTGCCACTCTTTTAAGATCCCCGTGTACGGACCGTGCTAACCCGAGATTAAAATCTTTGAAATAAGCTACCATCAGGCAGGGGCGTCTACACCATAGAAACCTTGGAGCAAATGCTCCATCCAAGAAATAGGGGGGGAGATCTGTCAGTGTGTGTGTGCCACCATTTTAGGGGGGAAGGAACGGGTAGGGGGGAAAAGAGGGCGAAAAGGGACGTTGCTCCAATGACTTAGGGGGGGATAGACGCCCCTGCCATCAGGAGGCGAACTGACACCGTGCGTGAGTGATTTGCAACCTCTTTGTGGCGACGGAACCTTGTACAAAAGCATCATTGGCTCACTGAACACAGCGCACACGTCCAATATTGCAAGAAATAAATGTAATTATAACTTGTAATTTATAAGTCACAATTACATTTATTAGTTGTAGGCCTAATGTTGGGATAATGTTTAGATTTTAGAATTTTGAACTTTGAATATCAGTTATTTGCAGGGCTGTAGTCGAGGGTACACGCGGGTATACAGCGTGTAGGCCTACTCACCTCTAGTCTCTAGAGATCGTATCTATAAGGCTACTTACCTCACAAATATTTGTACTCGCCTCTAATTTGTTTCGGAAAACTAACCATTAGCGTATACTCACCTCCAATTTGTTTCGGAAAATTAACCGGTAGCGTAGCCTATAGGCCTACTAACCTCTGATTTTACCATTACAGCCTTGGTTATTTGCACTTTGGTGCAGGCTATTATAGGCCTATCACATTACAAACACGTAAGGCCTAATAGCAGTGCTTTTTTTAGCCGGAACGTTCCGGGGAACTTCCGGCACCTTTTTTCAGCTATTAAAAAATAATTTATTTATTTTAATAATAAAAACAATAATTTAATTGTTTTAATTTAATTTAAGTGTTGCGAACTGTTTTCAGTGTTTATTGAGACCCCTCCCAACCCCCAATCCCGTTTTCCTCGGGATTTTAGTCCATCGACAATTGTTCAGTTCCGGAACATATAGGCCTATTGTTTATTTCCGGCACCTTTTTTCTAGAAAAAAAGCACTGGACATTAGCAATCAAGTGTAGTGCACAAAAAGGGAGAACGACAACGCAGCGTTTCTATAGCACTGCTCCAGAAAATTTTAATAATAATAGGCTATAGCCGCTAGGCCCTATATAACAAAATGCAGTTTTTCACTAACATTATTTTTGTGCACTAGGCCTACACTTGATTGCTAATAGGCCTACGCAGGAAATCTGAACTCGCATAATTATATATAGGCCTAGGTAATTATAGTCAAAAACTGCATTAGAATTCGCAAATCTTTCTGAGCAATAGATGGGAGAGAGCTATTTTCCTTTTCGACCAAATATCCAAATACGAGCCACTGGGTCAGCTCTGCATGCTTCAGTCTAAGCGTTCCACCAGTCGCGATTTCAGCGAGTTCTCCTAACTGAACAAAGGAAGAATTAATTTCCATCTTCGTCTAAATGTAACCCAGTCTTAGGTTTAGGCCCCTACCCTTCAACAGACACTAATTGAAAAGTGAAACTGTTGAACAGAGCGTCCAAATAGTTCAAAATCAACGGATTCTATGCGGGCAGCCCAAGCCCATGATTTTGGTACAACCATATCGCCTAAGTTTCCCTTCCATCTTCCCTAGGCCCCTATATCTTTTCTTTCCTGTCCTCTCTCTCTCTCTCTCTCTCTCTCTCTCTCTCTCTCTCTCTCTCTCTCTCTCTCTCTCTCTCTCTCTCTCTCTCTCTCTCTCTCTCTCTCTCTCTCTCTCTCTCTCTCTCTCTCTCTCTCTCTGTATCTCTCTCTCTCTCTCTATTTGTGTTTGTATCTATCTTTTCCTCCTTCTCCTCCTCCGCCTCCTTGACGTGTATTCCGTAGCGTTTGGATTAAGCAGAGATCATGAGCCTGAACCTTGTCATTCTCATACGAATTGAACGACACACAGTTGTAAGCAATATTATAAACATATAGCTTTTGGCATCCTGGTATGTATTTATGTCCGTATGTATGTGTGTGAAACTGTGAATGTGAGTATATGTATGTTTGTGTGAATGTATACATGTGTATGAATATACATGTATGCATGTGACCTCCCATTGTAGCCTTTTGTGAGGCATCTCGTAAAGGGGAAGGGAAGTTGCTTCAATGACTTCGGGAGGGGGGATAGACGGCACTACTTGTGAACAGCCATAAGCCCACTGTAAACCAAACGAACCCGATTGTCAGATATAATAGACGCCCCAGCATCTGAGCATGGCTTTGAACACTTCGGTGCCAAAAAATGCAGCTCGACAATTCAGTCTATGGTATGACGATGATGATCTTTCGATTTCGCGAATAAGTGTATGTCTGTGACAACAGCGCTCTACAAATCATTAAAGCAGATTTAATTAGACAAGATTTCATCAGTTGCTCGTCGCAGACATGTGAGGTCATCCACAAAGGAATGGTCTATACTTAGGCTTCTTTTGACCCTCCTTCCCCTTGTGCTTATTTGACATTAGTCTTATCCCTCTTGCGGATGTTCGCACTCCAGCGGACTACAAAGGCTTAAATTAGGCTACCTTTTCATATGTAAGGCTAGCATGCAATTCCATAGGGTAATATGATAAATATTGAAGCGTCCGTGCAAAGGGTCTCTAGATTCAACGCTGTATACAGTATACTGTTTGACTATAATTGCTGTTCAATGCACAGGCTCCCTGATGTAACTAACCACCTACAAAACTTAGATGCGCACGTTCGCAATCGCATAACCTTCGCACTCCCCTACTCCGAATCTGGGTGACCTCTTGTTCCATTTGCGGACATCTCTCTTGGGTGATCCCATACTCCAGGCTCAACGTTGTCACTACCATTCTAGTTCCACAAGGCACGTCAAAATATCATAACTGAACAGTTAAGCAACCATATCAACGTCAATGATGGCAGAGAGGAGGAATAACTGGTACAGCGTATACTTTAAGCCTAGACTTTAATGAAAAAGTGACTAGACGAGAATCAAACACATATTTATAACGTTAAAACTGGTGTAAAGTCAACAGACGGATCTATAGACTTGCAAACTAATCCGTTTTCTTTGTTCTAGGAAATTAACAAAACTCATACATTTAAAATTATTCAAGAAATATATCTGTTTGTGGAGCACCACATGTTCAGATGATAACATAATAACCTTCTCCATTTCAAATATTTTGTCACACATCCCACATCCGTATGGTCCAAAAATTAAATGAGTAATAATATCAGACATTACTCTAGAATAGCTCCAGATAATTGTTTTCAACTAGACTATGATTCGTCATCTCCTTAGGAAATCTTGCAAGATAACTGCTTTCCATCAACACAGTTCTCAGAGTCAGTATCGGCACTTGAGTCTCTTAACATAGCATAACATGGCATATTCATTCACTCTCACTTTTTACTAGTATGGATCTTGCAAGGTAGCCGAGTCATTCACTCCGTGCAATGACATATCCCAAAATTTACACTTCCGTAGCTTTTACCAAATGTGTCTCTTCGAGTATATTTTTGAGAGCATCACTCCGTGTTAATGCTGCTACAAAACGTGCATTTGTATAGTTTTCTCCGTTGTGGGTTCATGCATGACGTTTCTCAGCACATGTCTGACATTTTTGACATACAATGCATGTATATATTTTTTCTCGTGTAGTTATGGCATTTTAGAGCACCACTGTGTGCATATCGTTTGTGATATAAACAGCACTTTCTCTGGAGTGGGTTCTTATATGGTGATATACAACATTCTTCTGTTCAAATGCTTTGTGACATAAATTGCAAATGCATAGTTTTCCCTAAAGTGGCTTCATATAAGGCATTCCAGACGAGTTTTCTCTGCAAATGCTTTGTGGCATAAATTACATTTTTATGGTTTTTATTCAGTGCAGGTGCTTTTATGGCATTCGAAATGAGTTTTCTCTGCAAAAACCCTGTGACATAAATTACATTTATATTATTTGTCTTCAGTGTGGGTTCTTGTATGGCATTGCAGATTAGTCTTCCCTGCAAATGCTTTGTGACAAATAATGCACATGTATGGTTTTTCTCCAGTGTGTGTTCTTGTATGGCGTTCCAGATTAGTCTTCTCTGCAAATGCTTTTTGACATAAATTGCACATGTATGGCTTTTCTCCAGTATGGGTTCTGTTATGGCATTCCAGATGAGTCTTCCGGGCAAATGCTTTGTGACATAAATGGCACATGTATGGCTTTTCTCCAGTATGGGTTCTGTTATGGCATTCCAGATGAGTCTTCCGGGCAAATGCTTTGTGACATAAATGGCACATGTATGGTTTTTCTCCAGTATGGGTTCTTCTGTGGCATTTCAGAGTATTCTTCTCTGCAAATGCTTTTTGACATAATTTGCACATGTATGGCTTTTCTCCAGTATGGGTTCTGTTATGGCATTCCAGATGAGTCTTCCGGGCAAATGCTTTGTGACATAAATGGCACATGTATGGTTTTTCTCCAGTGTGGGTTCTTTTATGGTATTCCAGAAGAGTCTTGTTTGCAAATTCTTTGTGACATAAACTGCACTTGAATGGTTTTTCTCCAGTGTGGCTTTTTGAATGGTGGTCTAGACCACTCTTCTGTGAAAATGCTTTGTGACATAAATTGCACATAAAGGGTTTTTCTCCAGTGTGGGTTCTTTTATGGCATCCCAGAGTAGTCTTCTCTGCAAATGCTTTGTGACATAAATTACATTTTTATGGTTTTTATTCAGTGCAGGTGCTTTTATGGCATTCGAAATGAGTTTTCTCTGCAAAAACCCTGTGACATAAATTACATTTATATTATTTGTCTTCAGTGTGGGTTCTTGTATGGCATTGCAGATTAGTCTTCCCTGCAAATGCTTTGTGACAAATAATGCACATGTATGGTTTTTCTCCAGTGTGTGTTCTTGTATGGCGTTCCAGATTAGTCTTCTCTGCAAATGCTTTTTGACATAAATTGCACATGTATGGCTTATCTCCAGTATGGGTTCTGTTATGGCATTCCAGATGAGCCTTCCGGGCAAATGCTTTGTGACATAAATGGCACATGTATGGCTTTTCTCCAGTATGGGTTCTGTTATGGCATTCCAGATGAGTCTTCCGGGCAAATGCTTTGTGACATAAATGGCACATGTATGGTTTTTCTCCAGTATGGGTTCTTCTGTGGCATTTCAGAGTATTCTTCTCTGCAAATGCTTTTTGACATAAATTGCACATGTATGGCTTTTCTCCAGTATGGGTTCTGTTATGGCATTCCAGATGAGTCTTCCGGGCAAATGCTTTGTGACATAAATGGCACATGTATGGTTTTTCTCCAGTGTGGGTTCTTTTATGGTATTCCAGAAGAGTCTTGTTTGCAAATTCTTTGTGACATAAACTGCACTTGAATGGTTTTTCTCCAGTGTGGCTTTTTGAATGGTGGTCTAGACCACTCTTCTGTGAAAATGCTTTGTGACATAAATTGCACATAAAGGGTTTTTCTCCAGTGTGGGTTCTTTTATGGCATCCCAGAGTAGTCTTCTCTGCAAATGCTTTGTGACATAAATTGCACATGTATGGTTTTTCTCCAGTATGGGTTCTATGATGGTATTTCAGATGCCCCTTCCGTGCAAATGCTTTGTGACATAAATTGCACCTGTATGGTTTTTCTCCAGTGTGGGTTCTTCTATGGCTTATCAGATTAGTATTCCATGCAAATGCTCTGTGACATAAATTGCAAATATATGGTTTTTCTCTAAGGTGGGTTCTTTTATGGTTTTCCATGTGAGTCTTCTGTGCAAATTCTTTGTGACATAAATTACACTTGTATTGTTTTTCTGCAGTGTGGGTTCTCTTGTGGAGTTCCAGAGTAGTCTTCTGTGCAAATGATTTGTTACATAAATTGCACATGTATGGTTTTTCTCCAGTGTGGATTCTTTTGTGGCATTCCAGATGAATCTTCTGTGCAAATGCTTTGTCACATGAATTGCATATAAATGGTTTTTCTCCAGCGTGGATTCTTCTGTGGCGTTCCAGAGTAGTCTTCCATGTTAGTGTTCTGCTACATAAGTCGCACAAATATTGTTTTTCTCTAAGGTGGGTTCTTTTATGGATGTTGAGACTGGATTTCCATGTAAACTTTTCATTACAAAAATCACATTTGTTTGTGTTTGGTTTGTTGTGGCTACTTGCTTGCATCTTGAAGCCCAAATATTGGACTCATTTATAGGGTGAATTTATTACTGCTTTTCAATGTTATTGCAAACCTATTACGAATTACAAAATACAACTGTTAAAATAAAATTATTGAAGGAAGATGGGATGCAACAGGAAACTGAAGACAAAGAATATTGACACCCTAATTGGAAATCCAAAGTCATAAACTACAAATGTGCAGAGATGTCACAAATATGATCAATATTAGAGGATGCATGGTAGTGCAGCTAGGTGTTACTGGAGAGATGATAATACTGGAAACACTTTTCTGTTACCATCTGTAAATCTGAGATCACTGAACTGATTGAGATTTACGTGCCGCGTGACTGCAAGTTCCTGGTCCAGGATGACTCCCAAGTCCCGGACCCAGGTCAAGAAAGAAAGGTGTGGGAATTGCAAGCAAGAGAAGACAGATCTATTATAGAGAGCTGCAGGGGAGTGCCAAGCCATATAAATTGTGTCTTGGCGAGGTTAAGCCGCAGGCGGTTTGAAGACATCGAGGCCTGTAGGACTCCATGGCATGGGTCATGGTATCCACCGCTGCAACAGCGCGGAAAGCCGGGCAGTGTATATAGGCTTGCAGGTCATCAGCATAGGACTGGCTAAGAACTTACCCAGCCGCCAGCAAGGACCCCAGGTCGGCCATCAAAAAACAGTGGGTGAACTCAGTAAAAGTGATATAACTTTTGTTCTGTTTGAAATATTTTCGTGAAATTTTGCTGTTATACGTAGATATGAATTACCTTTAAGCAAGCAAAACTTGATTTGAAAATTCTTACTTTTAGCCGAAATATTAGCAAAAGCTGTACGGGTTACTTTTTGGCCCACCCTGCATATATATATATATACATATATATATATATACACACACATATATATATATATATATATATATATCGGCCCGACATAATAAATTGTTATTACTCACATACTATGTATACATTCCGTAGCTTAGATATAGAACGAAATATGCTTCATCAGCAAATAAATGCAGAAGGCGAAATTAACGTATTAAAAAGTACTAAATATTTATAATAACGAAAAGAGTATTAATACGAATCGTTTTCTTTTATGAAGCCATGAAATAAACATAATAGGCAAGGACCGTTTATCCTTGCATGATAGGCTAATATAGTTCCCAACCGTTTCACAAAATTTCCTTCTAAAGTGAGAAAATACTAATCGTGACCGTACCTGAATTCCAAACTTATGAAGCGCCACCTACGCCAAGCACAGGCACCAGCTTATATTCACGTGCGCTGCGTCAAGTCAGAGGTTTTTCCAGAGGGTAGTCAAAGGAGATCCGAGTCCGGTTTAAACATACATACATACATACATACATACATACATACATAGGGGAAAGTTGTCTAAAACGGGCCCCTCGGGTCAAATGGGCCCCTCTTTATCGGTGCCATCTAGCGGATTTGTCAGCGCTGTCTATAATGCAGGGCACCAGACTAATGTGTTGAATATTCATCAGTGTTTAGATTGGCGTGAATCGTTAAATGTTGGCAGAAACGATAAAAAGTTCATTTTCGGCGATTTTCTTATTTTTTTCTTCGACTTTAAATTGGCTGTGCACGCGTTGTGTTAAACATTTTCTCCGGAGGTAAGATATTGTTTGCAGTGTTATTTACTTATAAATAAGTTGGTTATAATCGATTTAGCATATTCTATCGTTTCACGTAAAAATATCCGTCTGTTGTATTGACCTATGTTGCATCTAAAACGGGCCCCAGGGGCCCGTTTTAGACATGTGTTAAAAGTTGATACATTTTTACAAATTTCAGTGCAGTACATTTGTTTTTCTGACAGTTTTTAAATGGGAAGATACAAGAGAAAAACTGATAGGTCCGAAAGAAGTATGACAACTGATGTTGAGGTATTAAAAACTTGAAAAATGGGTTTAAAAACTGGGATCTGCGATTGGTTCAGGAGGATTATCTCTGGCAGTTGATGTTCCAGCAGTTGCCTGTGCGACTGGTTCAGGAGGAATATGGGGGCAAGTAAAAACAACTTAAAACTGCTTTCAGTGTCGTTTGCCCGGGATGCGGCATAAAAGAACATATTGCCAAAGATTTTAAGATGACATGAGGATGGATTGCATGCCAGACATGCCATATTTGGTATCACGAGCCGTGTGCCGAACAGAATGGTGTATTTGATGACGATGACTTCATTTGCATTCGATGCTACTGATTAAATATTTTTAAATTTTAGCGACGTTTCTTTGAAGTTTTTATTTCATCCAGGCTAAAGCCGAAGTTCTAATTCTAGCATAAAATATCTCATGGAAGTCAGTTACCTAATGCTATAGTAAAGGCATGGTAAATTATGTTATGTGGTTAAAATGGGCCCTAGGGCCCATTTTTACCACACCTATAGGGTGAGATGGGCCCGTGGTGTCATTTTTTAAAATGCTCAAACTTCACTTGTTGCATCTGGTTACTCAAATATATCTATTACCCATTTATTATACAATAAATATCTTACACATTTAATATATTACATTCAAATTCTCTTCTATCCTTTTTCAGAAATATCAATTTTCCCCTTAAGGGGCCCGTTTTAGACAACTTTCCCCTACATACATACATACATACATACATACATACATACATACATACATACATACATACATACATCAATCAATCAATCAATCAAGAATTTATTGTAACAAAAAAAAACAACAAAAATCAGTGTACAAAAAAGGCATGGAAGTTTTGGCGACAAATGGTAACCCAAAAGGGCTATATGCCCACTAAGTAGGGTTACCCATGTAACATAAATGAATTAGTAGCAAATAGCGAAATGGCTTTCTCATAATATAAACGTTATATTATAGCCTCTTTTCACTGTAGAGAAAAAAAGACATGTAGGCCCTACAGCTGGTGAAATCCAAAATAACCTTAACTAGATGCAAGCTTAACTAAATTAGACAAGACAGTAACTCGGGCAGCATGACATTTTTAACTAAGGATTCAGTATATGTGCTTTCGAAGTTTTCTTAAACGAAGACAGATTCGTCAAGACTAGTGTCGAATCTCTGAGGGAATATTGTTCCAAGCCGATGGACCTGAGGCTCTTATGGCAAATTTCCTGGTATTGGTGCGAGCAGAGACCTCTCGTACCGTACGTGCTACCCCGAGATTCAGATCTCTAAATAAGCCACTGCGAGGAGGCGAACCGTACACACTCCCACAGAGAGGTGCATGGGACCTAGGCCTGCGCTCTAACCAATGCAGCGAACTGGGCCAGTATTATGGACACGGGCACACTCATCTGAGCTCGCCACCAGAAAGACATACAAGCAGTTTGTGAAAAAGTGCACTTTATGACATCTAGCAGGTTCATCGTTATGGTAGGTAGTTTAAGATATATTCGTAATGAACCCTACACATTTATTCCAATTCTCCCTCTTCTTTTTCTGCCCTATAGCTGTAATTTCAAACCCCATCCCGTCTTTCCTATGATAGCCACGTGGCCCACGTTCTCTGGGCCAGCATTGGTCTTTTGTATATCTGGCATAGCCTATTGGCGTAATTACCACCATTTTTACAATGCCCGTGTAAAGCAGATATATCTACTCTCGCGATCTCAGTTAGACTCGGAGCCGAACCTGACCCACTCGGCCTCGTGAACATGTTTTGATTAGGCCTACGTGTCTCACGTCATAGCTTCTGCGAACTATTATATTTTGGCGCTGAAGAGAGTACAACAAGCAGGTTTACTCAGCCGATGTGATGTTGACCCAGGTAAAAGTGAAACCAAAGTACAAGAAATCAACATACATGTAGGGAAATAAGTACGTGAAGAAAGAAGTAAGCCATGATCGCTGGTTTCTCCTATTGCTTTTCATTCAGGACCAAGCGCTCTGGTAAACGAAGTACTTTTCAACATCACGTGCCTAACCTCTACATCTCTACTCGTACCCAAACACCGACTAACGGGTTTTACAATTACCATTTATATTACGAAGTCCTTTACTTACTTATTTGCAAACGTACCTACTTGGAATTCTGCAAAAGGCAAAGACTGGTAATAACGAACACATGGTTCCAGCAGGAAAAAAGACGAAGGTACACGTGGAAATCACCAGGAGACAGGGAAAGATACCAGCTGGATTACATAATGGTAAGGCAGAGGTACAGAAATAGTGTGAAGAATGCGAGAGCCCTTCCCGGGGCAGATGCAGATACAGACCATAACATGGTAGCTATGACAGTGAGCCTACAACTTAAGTTCATCAAAAAGAAAAGAGTGAAGAAAATGAAGTGGAACAAAGAAATGATAAAAACAAAGATGGGAGAAGTATCGAAGAACCTAGAGGAAAAAGTAGAAAATCTAAAAGAGGGAACAAAAACAGAAGAGAGGTGGACGAACCTAAAAGAGGCATTGATGAAAGAGGCGACTGAAACGATAGGATTCCAAAAGGGAAACGAACCACGTAAACCATGGATAACAACAGAGATGATAAAAGACATAGAGGAGAGAAGAAAATGGAAACATCAAAGTACAGAGGAGGCTAAACAGGAATATAGAAGACTTAACAACCAGCTGAGAAGAACAACGGATAAAGCAAGAGCAATGTGGTGGGAGGAGCAGTGCAGAGAACTGGAACTCCTGCAGGAACAGGGGCGAAGCGATTTGGTGTACGGTAAAATAAAATCACTAAGCAAGAAGCAAAATACAGGAAGAGGAGGTGCAATCAAGAGCAAGGACGGCAGACTACTGGAGGACGCAGATGATATAAGGGAAAGATGGAAGGAATATGTGGAGGAATTATATACAGGAAGTGGAAGCATCGAGGAAGAAATGAGGAAACAAGAACGGAAGCAGGAAGAAACACAGGTGGAGGACGGCATGGGTCCGGAGGTGATGAGAGAGGAGGTCTTGGCTGCAATTAAGGACATGAAGAATGGGAAGTCGGAAGGAATTGACAACATCCCAATAGAAATACTCAGAAATCTTGGAGAGAAGGCAATGAGCGAGGTGGTGCAACTATGCCGGGACATCTACAACACGGGAGAATGGCCAAAGGACTTCCTGCAGACAATAATTATACCAATACAGAAGAAGCAGAATGCAACAAATTGCGAAGACCATCGCACGATAAGCCTTCTGACACATGCATCAAAAATCCTGCTAAGAATTATAACAAAGAGACTGCAGACAAAGGCGGAAGCAGAAAATTGCTTGGGAGAGGACCAATATGGGTTTAGAAAGGGAAAGGGGACAAGAGATGCGATAGCAGCATTGAGGATAATAGCAGAAAGAAGCATCCAACATGACCAAGACATATATATCTGCTTCGTCGACTATGAAAAAGCTTTCGACAGAGTAGACTGGAGAAAGCTAATGGGAATACTGAGAAGAAAAGGGGTGGATTGGAGAGAAAGAAGATTGATAGGTAATCTATACATGGGACAAAGAGTGAAAATAAGAGTTGATGGAGAGTACTCAGAACCAGGAAAAATAGGAAGAGGGGTAAGACAAGGATGCCCACTGTCACCAATCCTATTCAACATCTATATAGAAGAGATCATAAGAGAAACGCTAGACGATATGGAGGAGGGGATAAAGGTAGGAGGAAGAAGGGTGAAGGCATTGAGATTTGCAGATGACCAGGCGATGCTGGCAACTAGCCAGGAGGGCTTACAAAGGATGATGGATCGTCTAAATACGGTATCACTGGAATATGAAATGAAAATAAACGTAAAGAAGACAAAGGTAATGAAGATAAACAAGAGAAGCGGTATAATACCACAAACAATAAAGATCACACTAAACGGACAAGAAATAGAACAGGTGGAGAAGTTTTGCTATCTAGGAAGTGTGATCACAGACGATGCAAGATGCCACGAGGAAATAAAAAGAAGAATATCCATGGGAAAAGATGCATTTTACAAAAGAGGAGAGCTGATGAGAGGAACCTTAAGCAAGAATCTAAAGAAGAGAATGGTGAAGACACTGGTGTGGAGTGTGGTGCTGTACGGCTCCGAGACATGGACAATGAGGAAGGACGACATAAAAAGATTGGAGGCCTTCGAGATGTGGGTGTGGCGCAGAATGGAGAGAGTTAGCTGGGTGGAACGGAGGACGAACGAGGAAATCCTGCAAATGGTAGAAGAACAAAGATCACTCATAAGTACTATACGCGGACGACAAAGGAAATGGATCGGGCACATCCTAAGGAGTGAGACACTGCTAAGAGACATCATGGAGGGAAGGATGGAGGGGAGAAAGACGCGAGGAAGACCGAGGGCAATGCTGCTAGACTGGATGATGACAAAAGAAGAAGGATACAGTGGACTGAAGAGAAGAGCACAAGACAGAGAACGATGGCGTCATTGGTCATACGAACCTGCCAATGGGCAGAGAACATAAAGAAGAAGACCTACTTACTTACCTTTGTGTGCGAGCCACACTGTTCAGCGCTTGAGCAATGCAATCCATAATAGCGTGATTTTAGTAAGCGCTGAAATGCAGCGCTACCTTGCGACCAGCTGAAGTCGGGAGTAGTTGTTTTTTTTACAAATGTTCGTCGTCTGGGATTTCTCCAGTGGAATTGTAGTTATGGCATTGTTTCGAAAGAGGATCAAGTGAAACCGACTGGTTTTAGCGGTCTTGCTTTGACGCTTGACGCCTAACTTACAATGGCTATGTAATTCATTTATTACTGCCTAGCATTTAATATAAACATAAATGCTTTTTGGTGAGGAGACTTAGGTGTGGCAAGTTGAATAAATATTCAAGTTAGGGTCGCGGCTGATCACTTATGAACCGTATGGCCGATGCAGACTGGGAGAGAATAATATTCAGTACATGTAATAAATTAGAACCGAACGCAACAACACATGTTTGCGGAATAACTTTCATTTCGTGACAAGCTATGAAGTGGGACTACGTTTCTAATATACCCATGACGTTGCCGAAATCTTTTCGTGCAGAAATGCACGTCGCCAAATGAACTTCTGAAGATATGTGGAAACGAATTGTAAATTGTACCAAATTGTCTTTGGTTTACTTTTCGTTGGATGCCACATGTTCTCCACGTCATGTGGATCTATGAAGTTTCTTTCATGTACAACAACAAAATGCAGAAAAATACTGTTTTCCAGATTGAAATAGGCTTGCGGATATGCAGCCTAAATATATATTTCAGTCTTGTATCAGATATCAGTTACGTGCTTACTTCAGGGAAATCATGTGGAGGTTGTGACACTTTTTCTCTCCCAGTCTAGGATGGCCAATAGCTATAGTGTTTTACGTGATCGGACGCAAGCAACTCATACTTGAATTTTACTGTAAGTTGTTTGGGTTTGAACCCCCAATTTTTATCATGGTTCTGGTAAAATTGAGCTGTATATCTGTCTGTCATTGACTGGTCGTTTGTTTGGACCTTTGAGAATGAGAATTTAGCTATAAATGAGCACATGGTGGACAAAATAAGATTTACAACGAGCTGCTGGGTCAGTGGCAAAAGAGAATGAAGTCGTCAACTCTATTGGGTAGTGTCACAGCCGCAATTTGCTGGTAGAAGTATCTTAGTACCTTATAGTTTACATGGCTCAACAGTACATATTGAGCATCTTGATAAATGTTGAAATGCATGCATACAGAAGTGAAAGACAAACGGAGCAATTTTGTCACAATGCGATCCCTTTATTCAATCGAGGCTAATTAAGTTTATGATCATGTCCTGTTAAATAATTACCGGCTGGTGAGAGACTTGTCAAAGGTGCATCATTCATTTTATTATTTATTTAGTTTATTTTTTAAATGATTATTTACTATCCGTCCAATCAGGATTCTACTTTCCCATTTCACATCCTCAGTACATTCACTGCAACAGCTTCTCAGTCTCCTCTCTGGCTTGAACTGGATTTTATTCTTCATACGATATCTCTAGACAACATTTCTGACTTGACGCAGCATATGTGTTGCCCGGTGCTGAAAAGCTCGGCTTTTAAGTAGTGCTGTAGAAATTGTTGATTTTACGATTATGATGGTTTCCAGACAATACACAATTGAGCCGAGCCCACTGAGGAAGCATTTTGGGCATTTGGCCGAGAACACACTGGACGTGCACAGGGTCGTCTTTTCAGTTCAGAACTTGCTGGTTCTGGTGAAGCCGATGAATAATGCCCTTGAGATTCTCCACAGAATAATGAGGTAAGACAACCAAATTATAAGCTACAACTTGGTTACCACTTACCAGTAAATGTGTTACCTGTAAACGTATTACCTGTAAATGAATGCAAAGTCACTTTGCACTGTCCAGTTCTTTTGAAGGGTCACTTTGCTGTCTGATTACGGGCAAAGGTGACTGTGATTTAATACCAGACAATTTATGTTTCTGACTGCAGTAACATCTAAACATCTACTGTTTCCAGACATTATTTTAAAGCATGAATTGTCTGCATTGTACTGCCAAGCGTATGGATACACATATTACACAACTGTTGTCACCTTAAGCAGGTGTGTGAACAGGCCACATATAAATTGGATTGCACTGTATGGAATGGTCTTGCTCTAGACCTGTGTCCTTGTCTACCCAGTTACTCTTTATGCATCTTTTACCAAACAGCTATCTTTCACTGAAGGCAGCCATGGGTATGAAGTGTTAGCGCATTCATTTTCATAGCCTCATAGCAGGGCACAACGTAATGCGATGAGTGATTTGATACAAGTATTCAGAATGGAAATTTGAATACAGGATTCATTTGCTATTAAACAGTTGGCTATTGAGCCCTTCTGAATGCAAGTAAAACTGAAAGTCTGATATTAAAGTTTCTAATCGTTTCTGTTTTACTTTTCATGTCGAGATGGGAGTTTTTCTGGGCTACGGCAACCTTTCTGTTTGTCTGTAACGTCAGCTGTTTTCTGCTTCCACCTTGTAAGTCACTCTTAAATCTGGTACTTTCCATAACAATACAATGTGTGTGTGTGTTTACATTGATGTGGCACCTTTATAAAGCCAATCAGAGGCACTGAAACACAGAGCCATATCTGGCAGATCTAATGATAAATGTCCTATTGATGGTAGAACTGTACTGAACTATAGAGAGGAACAGGACATAGAGCTGAGCAAAGAAGAATGGCATGGTGCGATTGGTGGGATTAGTAGATCTGCCTAGGAACAGAGGAGAAGGAGAAGAAGAAGATTCTGGAGACAACAGATAGTTTACGTGTAACCTTTGAACTTCTTAACAGAATTAAGCATTTATCTGACACTGATGTTTGTAGAGCATTTTAACTGTATATATTGTATTGTATTGTATATGGGCATTTATAAAGCGCCTCTCGCGGTATATACCATTCAGAGGCGCTCCCAGTGCGCGAGACCCCGAGAGAAAAAGCAGGATTTAAGGTGAGAAAAGGAAGAAGCAACGCTACCAGAGAGAATGGTGGTGCGGACAGAAGGAGGAAGTCGGTTCCAAAGTGAGGGACCTATGCAGGCAAAGGACCTGGAAATATATGTGCATCACGTATGTGTGCTACCATGCTTGGTCAAATCTAATCCAATGTGATGACTTCCATAATGCCGTTATCATGATGCGGAAGACATCAATCGATTGTTCCTTCAAGTGAAATCACAGCCAGTGCTACAGAACTTTCTATCGAAAGCTTCGAGAAGAAATTAAAAACGTGCTTGTTCCTGTCATCTGACTAAACTGAGTTTCTACTAGCGACATATAATGATAGTAATAGTAAATGTGTTGACACATGTGTGTGCACGTTCTTTCTCTGCCAGTTTACTCGACTCTTGGTGTTCTGCTGGTGCTTTCTGCCATCGTTGGCATTGGTCTGAGTCACCAGAAGCACAGAGTACTAGCCAAGGCCTTTCCAACTCCTCAGAGGTACGAGGACGTCATTGAGGATCCGGATCGACATCACGAGCGTGTACAGGAGTTTCGTCTACTGTGAGTAGTTTGCCAGGTTTCAATTAACAACCCACAACTGCATTCTAATTTATTTAGCACATTTTAAAGGTTGATGGGTGATTTGACCCTGGCTACGGGCATCCATTTTTAGTATTAATTAATTAAATTTGTAAAGTGTGCACGGTCACACTGAAATGTGAATCTGAGGTGCAGATAGTCAGTCACCAGGAGAAACTGCATTTAGAAATCCAAGTGTTTGAAATACATAAATACATGAATGCCTATACACATGCATACATACATACATACATACATACCGTACATACATGCATACATACATGTACATATATGCTTACATGAATAGACATCATACTCGGCTACTCAGGACGCCAGTGCAGTAGACAGCATAAAGCAATGTTTGAAACAGATTTTCTGTGCTGATGTGCTTCTGGCCCAAAGTGTTAAATCATCGTCCGTTCTTTTCTGAACAGGATAAATGTGATGCACGAATACGTCGGCCGAACCACGAATCTTATTCTGAAGTTCTATTCCATACTGAAAATGGACGACTGGAATTTCTCTCTTAAGCAAGTTCCTCATTTCACTATTTTCGAATGTTTAGTTTCCTGCTTTATTTTTCATATCCATACTGTTGCTACAAGAGATGGGCAACATAGCCAATTGGTTAGAGCAGCGGTTCTCAACCGTTTGAGACTCAAGGACCACTTATAAATTTTGTGTCTCGGTCGCGGACCACCACTAAAACTCTGCCAAAACAAATTAATACAAAAGAATTTTTTGCCACAAATCCGCGTATTATTAGTTTCATGCTGCCATCTAACCGATTCTAGCGATTTAAATAAAGCAAAAATTTTCAAAATTGACAAAATTTGTCTGTTTGCATGTTTTTTATTGTAAAAAAATGTAAATTGTAGGCCTTGCTCGCGGACCACCAGGCAGATGGCTGCGGACCACCAGTGGTCCGCGGACCACAGGTTGAGAACCGCTGGGTTAGAGTGCTCGGCTCGTAATACATCGAGTATGGGTTCGAGTCTCGCCCGAGCTGGTTAGTGGTTACTGTGTAGAACCTTGAGTGAGTACTTCACTTGCAATGTTTGGTCATGTGTGCTCTTCTGAACTGTGGATTGAGGGCATATAATCAAAATGTTGCTTCGTATAGTAGATAATGTATTTATTTTAATATTTGAGAAATGTTTTTCAAAGGTGATGTATTTATACAGTAATTATAATTATATTGCAATTCTCGTCCCTCCTTGAATTGCAAAGCAGAATGCAATGTTGTCATGAAGCAAAGTTGGTTCACTATCGCTTTTTGTTTTTGCTTGTGTTCATCTCATCATTCATTTTCTTGTTGTTTATGTAACTGGGGATGCTATATTTGCTTAGTAATATGATCATCATGAACTTGTGTCTTCACCTGCAGAATGTTTAATGAAAAAACTATAATTAAAAAACAATTATGACTGCCGAATCCAGAAATGCAGCTGAAGGTGAAAGGAGGCAAACCGTTGTTCTCACACCACGAATTATAGTCATAATCACAAATTTATTTAGCACTTCTTCAAGAGGAACCTCTGAGACAAAAGTGCCACTTGTACCTTTTCTGCCGTCGACACCGACAAACTTTGTCTTGCAAGACGATAAGTTAACCGCTGAAATGATAATTATCAGACAATACAAGAATCAATTTACAAAACCATATATTAGAATTTCTAGATTTAATTTCTCTGTATTGTATTTGAAAGTCTATTTTTGGCTCTGAGCCATTGTGCATGAGGTTTCACTGAGGGACTTGTGCAAGGTCCCTCTAAAAGGTTCTGGTGTACTTGTTTTTGATTGCAATGTCTATGATGTTGTTATGTGGTTGTTGACGAACGTAGGTGCCATGCTGTGATGTTCCTTATCGTCTTCTTTCTCTTCCTTTTTCCGCTTCGCATTTTTGTGGTGCTTGCCGTTGATCTCCTTTTACTCCACCATCCGATTCAGATGCGTAAGTACCCGACTCAGATTCAGATGCATATATAATATATATAATTAAGAGTCGGATGCACAAGTAAGTACCTGATTCAGATTCGGATGCATAGGTATCCAATTCAGATGCACAAGGATTCAGCCTGATACATAAGTAACTCTTTAAATGCATAAGTATCAGATTCAGATGCATAAGTATTCGATTTTGATGCACAGTTGTCTGAATAAATTGCATGAGTATCCGATTTAGACGGTAAGTGTGTTGTTAGTTGTAATAAGTTTTAATTTGTCAGTTCTTAAGAACGACTTTCTCAGTTGTCTTTTCTGCAGGTAATGTTCATTATACACATGCAAATATTTATGGCTGTGATTGTTGGCTAGTAAATTTATACTGGTGCTATAAAAGTTGTTATAATTGGGTTGAATAAATTATTATAATTTCCAGTCAGACTTGGTCGCAAAATAAAATATATTAAATAAATTAAATATTTAATTATTAAATAAATTACTTTTTTAATATTAAATAAATTAACTATTAAATGTAAACAAGCAGGTTTTTATTTTTAGAACTATCATCACTCAAAGTTTTTTGATGTTGTGTTTTCTTATGTTACTTGATGTTTTGTTTCCTGCTTGAATTTCCTTCAGGGTTGCAAGCGATGGTTCCTAGCCCTGCTGAGGAATCTGCTGAACCGTCATTGTCAGCTGTTCCGGATGCTGCACCACCACCATCATCATCATCGCCTCGATCCTCCCCGTCAACAAATGTCCGATCTGCTTCAATTCAGTCGGAGGATACTGTTTCTCAGGTAATGCCATCTGATGCACGTTGTCGTGAGTTGAGGAGGATGGGTTAATGGGTGATTTGGTTGAGTGGGTAGATGCTGGGATGGGTAAGTGGATGGATGGAGCAGTGGGTCGATAGATGGATGGATGGATGGAGGATGGGTTGGTGGGTGGTTAGGTAGGATGGGTAGATGGGGTAGGTAAGCGGATGGATGGAGGGGTGGGTGGGTGGATAGATGGATGGAGGTTGGATGGGTGGGTGGGTGGATATATTGATAGATGGACAGATGAGTGTGTAAGTGGATAGATGGATGGATGGATGGATGTTAATTACTTAAATTATGTCTAATCTAATGACTTCTGTAGCACCAGAAGTTTAGGTCAAATAACAGGTTATGCTTCGGACACTTTTTGCAATAGCCATCTTTATGTTTACTTACCTGACCTTGATCCAAACCAATCTTGATCTGACCTAACTCACTGATCTTGATCTGACCTTGCTGAACAATCTTGATCTGACCTAACTCAACGATATTAATCTGACCTAAATCACCGATCTTGATCTGACCTAACTCACCGATCTTTATCTGACCTAACTCAACGATATTAATCTGACCTAACTCACCGATCTTGATCTGACCTAACTCACCAATATGGATCTGACCTAACTTACCAATCTGGATCTGACCTAAATCACCGATCTTGATCTGACCTAAATCACCGATCTTGATCTGACCTAAATCACCGATCTTGATCTGACCTAACTCACTGATATTAATCTGACCTAACTCACCGTTCTTTATCTGACTGGGTGCATGCAAGGCTAGTTTCTTTCCATGACTTAGTTGTTGGTACTGAAGAAATCCAACGAATGCAATTAGGAGAAATGCACAACAATCATTCAAACTTGAACCTGGTGTATGTTTATGGAACAAGAATAATAATAATATAATATTTATTCTTTAATTAAGCGCCTGCAAACGCACTGCGCTGTACATGTACATGTTATGCGATAAACCTGAACTACTAACAAAACAGACAGCCTGCAATACACGGCGCAAATTGCAGCCTACAAAGCATGTCCGCCTATGGGACTCGATCTCTGTACCTCTCGCACTCTACGCCAGATGTTATCCAATGCGCTATCGGGCCCCCCCCCACTGAACACAGGGAACGTTTGCAAATTTAACAGAACTTGAGATCTGTGGTCAATGAAAGAGTTTAAACTGTCTGTTGTGATTTAGATGTTTATGGTTATTCTGACAAAACCTCTGTTGCGGCGTCGTGCTGAACTTGTTTCTTGTTCTGTTTCGATGGTCTTCGATTTAAGATAGCCCCAATTTATTTTTGTTTTCCTGATATTTGTGCATCGTTTTCATGGTTGTAATTTGTTTTTTTTTTCGTCAGTATTCCGATGTTCAGGCAGATCCTGGCTTTGGTACGGACTCTGAAGGCTCTGAGGTATTTCTCTTATTATCACCTGCCTATCAGTTGTGTGTTGACTGAGCACCTGTATCTAAAGCTTGTTCTCATGACTTGGCTTTGGTTGCTGGGGTAATCTCAAGATTATAATTGCAATATAATTACAATTACAATTGGATGAGTGAGGTGAGTCAGAGTGAGCGATGTGGTCATACTGTCTTTCACCGTTAACGATATTCATAAACTTGTAAGTCTTGAAATGTTTTCAGTGTAGCTGGGCATTTATATAGCAGCTGTAACAGCCCTGTAAAAGACCCTCAGACCATCATAATTTCTTGACGTGGTGCTACGTATTAAATTACAGTTACAGCGTCTGAGTTAACTGGAGAGGAACATTTATGCATTAAGAAACAAAGTGTTTGCTGTTCTCAGATATTGCGAGATGATTCGAGCTCTGGAGAGGAGGTGGTTGCAGACGTCGTTGGCCCGGGTGATGCACCGGTTGTCCAGCGCTTGGACAACAAACCAGAAACGAATACGAGGGCTCCAGGCGTTGTTACCCGAATCCTTGATCTCAAGAAAAGGAGACAGAACACAAAGGCTAGCGGGGGTTAGCTCGGCCTTCCATTTTTTCTTCAGGCTTTCGTTTATCTAATTAATTGTTAGGTATTAACTTTATTTGCAAGCCCAGGTAAAATATATTTTATGCATATGTGCGGTTAAATGAATAAACTCCTTTCAGTAATATTCATTTCTACCTCTTTAGTGGGAAGGATTACGATTGCCTCTCTCCGGTCTCTCTGGCAACCGAACTCGGATCTTCATTTAACGTCCGTGGACAATGCTTCTGATATAGTGCAACAATGCAACAACGCGCTTTCTCAATTGTTGACCCTGTGATTTGGAATGGGCTCCCTCGAGAGGTGCGCTGCCTCCCTCGGGTTCTTGCCGTTCTATGGGCGCCTCAAGACTGCTTTTTCCACTTGGCCTGGGTCAGGAGCTCCTCTGAGTAGAGACTTTGAAGGGGCACTGTATATAGATTCTGTTTGATTGATTGATTGATAACGCTCTGCTTGTGAATTGCATTTGTCTTGCACTTAGCTTTAAAGCAGCGTTTTAGAAATTTGGAGATTACCATTAGGATTAAAGACTGGTTTTGCTGTTGAGCAACCCTTAACTGAGGCCTTGTGCATTATGATTAGGGTGCAGTAGAAGCTGTGAGGTTGCATTAGAGAAGGTAAACTGGTGCAGTATGTCTTTATTTACAGAAAAGTGCACTGGTTGTGGAGCGGTGTTTACTGCAATTCTGAAGAGAAGGGTAAGTATGCATTATGTTTTAATTTTGTATAAATTGGTACAATTTTATTGTAGTAATTGTGGTTTCATGTTGTCAGGTGCTTCAAAAGAGTTTGTCTTGAAATGGCACTAAATAACACGACAATTATGATGATGAGTATTATTGTTTTTATTGTTGCTACTGCGACTACTACTACCACTTCCACTGCTGTTGCTGCTGCTACTATAGTTGTTATTGTCAATGATTTGCAATTTATTTGTTTGATTCATTGATTCTTTCAGCACATCTGCAACAACTGTGGCAATCATTTCTGTTCTCGATGCTGCTCCTACAAGGTACCACGTGCGTCTTTTGGAGCGACAGGTAGTTACCCAACTGGAGAATTATTGCCTTGCTTATTTCTCTGTTATGATGAACCTGTTATTTACGAATTCAGTTGTTTATTTGGAATTTTATTATGAATCTTAAATGACCAAGCATCAATCAATGGTGCTCAACAACTGCGCGTGATTATGAGTTGCTTAAGGTTGCTGCACAGTAAACCATCTCAAGAGTTTGAACCCATGCTCTCCACTTTACAGTGTGAGAGTTCTGATGAAATATGGTATAGTAGAAAAAGGTTAATTTTTTTCTGAAGAGCCATTCTGTCACAGAGAATTCAAAGTTATCTGATTGAAGTCATTAAGTCAGAGAATGAAATGTTGTCTGTAAAGATCTTTAGATTTTCCACTGTTTGAATTTTTCTTTATGCTCTCATTTTACGTCAATCTTTTATTTCATCAAAAAAATGGTAGAACAAACAACAAGTTATGAGAAATAAGAGAAAGAGTTTCTTCATCAGGACAGCAGATCTGTCATACTATAGTTTCACAGCATCAGCTAAATTCAGTCAACCGTGGTGATTGAGAAACTCACATACAAAACTGACAGCAGCATTATTGTTGAAAGATCATTTTCGGGCCAAATCACAGTCTTGTAGTCAACCAGTACATTCATACATACAGATACATACATGTATGCATACATGTATGTATGCACATGGAATAAATATCTATATTAATAAAGCGAGAATTCTGTGTGTGTGTGTGTGTGTGTGTCTGTCTGTCTGTCTGTTTGACCGGGCTTAACTTCTACATTTTGCACCTTTTCACTCGAAACCTTCACTACTGTGTCGGCCTTGGCTTCGGACACCCAGTGCAAGGGTTCGCGTCCCCCGTTTTCACCCCTACCATGGTGAAAATGCCCCAAAACTCTACCCACCCGACCGTCAATCACGCGCAAGCTCGCCTATTCCACTGCCAAGCGGTTCTATTTATGGCGCCGGTATTCCCCAACGTCATTAATAATGCGCATAACGACACCGCGGATCTATTTATGGCGCCGGTATTCCCCAACGTCATTAATAATGCGCGCAAGTTGTTTACTTTCGCACACAATTTAATGACGATCGATTCGAAGTATATTCATCGTTTTACAGCAAAATTTTAACACATGTGTGTTCAAAGACAAAGATCTAAATTATTTACAGTATATGAAACAACCAGTCTGCTTTTCTAAGGGCGAGGCCGACTACAGACCGGCAGTGAGGGCTAGATTTCTGGCGTTTTCTTTAACACGCCAACGCCCGGTTCACCCTCTTCGACTGCGAAGCAGTCAGTCCACGGGAGACTGCGAAGCAGTCTCCCCCACAGGTCGCCAGACGCCACAAGGGCCTCCAAGACTGCGAAGCAGTTGCCGCCAGAGGGCGACTGCGAAGCAGTCAGTCCACGGCAGAGATCGCTAGACGCCAGAAGGCGTCTACAGACGTCGCCAGACGCCACAAGGGCCTCCAAGACTGTGAAGCAGTCGCCGCCAGAGGGCGACTGCGAAGCCGTCAGTCCACGGCAGAGGTCGCTAGATGCCAGAAGGCGTCTACAAGACTGCGAAGTAGTCTCCGCCACAGGTCGCCAGACGCCACAAGGGCCTCCAAGACTGCGAAGCAGTAGCCGCCAGAGGGCGACTGCCAAGATTGCCAAGCAGTCGTTGTTGTTGGTGGTGGTGTGGGGGGGGGTGGTGGTGGTGGAGGTGGTGGTGGTGGTGGTGGTGGTGGTGGTGGTGGTGTGAAACTTATAACCCCGGGCAACGCCGGGTAATCCAGCTAGTAAATAAATAAGTAAATATATTTGTGCTTGAGCCACAACACCTGCGACCACAGAGCAATGTCCATGAGGACTGTATGGTGTATGAGACATGTGATCAATGTGCAGTTATGTTGCATTTCCATGTACCGGTACTTGTCAATGTAATTCAGGTGCAGTTTGTGCACATGTGTATTTGTTAACAGCACCAGCTGCTCAGACGGAGACTGTAGCCGTCTGCCTCGCTTGCTTCTGCCTCTTAACGGGAATTAAACGAGAGAAAGACAAAACGAACTGAGAATGACAGAATTATCTGCGGCTACTTTGACTCTGCGTCGAATGTTCGCTGGACTTTCCACGAAACTGAACATTCCAGTACCATGTTGACTCTTGGGGTCCCGACTTCATCGTGGATTTGTTACGCATTTCATTCGTGCCAAGTACCAATTATGTAGTGCAAGTTTAATTTATGTGACTGTAGTTTCGTTCACGTGTTTTCGGTTTAATGCATGTGCTCTACGTTGACTTTAGTTTCATTAACGTGGCTTCTTTTTCAATCATGTGACGTAAGTTCCATTTCTTGTTAGTAGTTTTAGTTTTGCTTTAAGCTTGTTTCACGTGTTTTAAGTTTCATCTGTATAGTATTTGTGGTGTCACTCATTTGTCAGCAATTCTCTCCTTGTGGATGAACCGCATGGGGCCTTCTTGGTGTGCTGTATTTTGGAGCTATAATTATAATGCACATCTTATCTATGTATGCATCTATGTATATATGTATGTATATATGTGTGTATGAGGTGTTTATATAGCGCCTCCCTCAATGGTGCTTGCCTAAAATTATATATAATATAACGTGTTTGTATTAATTTAGAGTAATGTAAGAACAGATGAGGTAAAGCTGTAGTATGAAGTGTTGGTGACTTTGTTTTTGTGAGCCTAAGTCTGTGTGAAGTGCCACTTATTCGGGTTTGTATTGTTTCAAGGTCATGTTCTAAAGCAGAATTAAATCTGAGATCCTTGCCCCACACCGCGTAATATCGAGGTTGGGCTGGAGTGTATTTAAAAATGGAATTAAAATTGGGGTCCTTGCCCTGAACTGCATTATGGGCATGTCTGGTTGTACTGTGGTTTCATTTCAAATGCAGTTCATTTCCTGAAGTAGAATTTTATTTGTCTACATTATTCAGAATTCATAATATGATGAAGCAGGTTATGTGTTGGTGCCAGGTTATGTGGTGGTGCCAGGTTATGTGTTGGTACCAGGTTATGTGGTATGTCAGGTTTTGTGTTGGTACCAGGTTATGTGTTGGTACCAGGTTATGAGGTGGTGCCAGGTTATGTGTTGGTACCAGGTTATGTTGTGGTGCCAGGTTATGTGTTGGTACCAGGTTATGTGGTGGTGCCAGGTTATGTGGTGGTGCCAGGTGATGTGTTGGTGCCAGGGTATGTGTTGGTACTAGGCTATGTGTTGGTGCCAGGTTGTGTGTTGGTACCAGGTTATGTGTTGGTGCCAGGTTATGAGGTGGTGCCAGGTTATGTGTTGGTACCAGGTTATGTTGTGGTGCCAGGTTATGTGTTGGTACCAGGTTATGTGGTGGTGCCAGGTTATGTGGTGGTGCCAGGTGATGTGTTGGTGCCAGGGTATGTGTTGGTACTAGGCTATGTGTTGGTGCCAGGTTATGTGTTGGTACCAGGTTATGTGTTGGTACCAGGTTATGTGTTGGTACCAGGTTATGTGTTGGTGCCAGGTTATGTGGTGGTGCCAGTGTGTTAAACATTTCATTCATACCAAGCTCCAAAAGGATAGCGCTTTTAGGAGTTGCCTGAAAAGCTCTACATAAATGTCTGTTACTTTACATTACATACTGCAATTCATTTATCTGATGCTCAGGGATGTGAAATGCACATTCGGAGTGCTATTAGTCTTTGCAGAGAGCGGTGTAGTCATTCGTTAGAGGTGCTACAAGCTCTTTGACCCCACGTGCTACTACAGGGATCATTAGCATAGTTGATGCAGTAGAGCTACAAGATTTTTTTCATACATGTGTCGAAAACAATGTTCCCTCTAAGTTGGCCTCGCACAAGCACCTAGGACACCCGTGCAGTGGCCGTCACAGGTGGAAATTTTTTTATGTTTTAAAATCAGACAAAAGGTGTTCATTTTTAAAGTTCAAATTTAAATATAAATTAGGTCGCACAGTGTCATTGTCACACTGCACAGCACACTATACAGTGCTTTAAAACAATGGCATGTTCATCTGCATCAAGCGGTGACTGTTAAGATAAAAAATTGTTGCCCATGTCTCTTGCAGTCACCGTGCAGCAGATGACAAGGCTTTCGCACGCACTTGCATTTTTGCCTTAGAGAAAACATTGGTTGAGACCCTGTTTATTTCACAGTGATTTCACAATAATGTTGTGTCTGATGTGCTGCTGAATTATCTGTTTGTGGTGCTATATAAATATCTGACATCATCGTGGTCTTCGTTGTCATCACTGCTTGCCAGGAAACGTTGTTTATCAGAAATAATTTATTCAAGTTTTCCTATCGTAGGTTAACGTGGTATCTATCAAAGCTGGCATTACCTATTCAGAATATGTATTTTGCATGTGTTTATCTAACTGGCCTTTCTGGCTGTCTTGTAGTTTGGTGGTGCTCATGTATGCCTGTTAATTCGTAGTTTACTTAGCGTGAGCTAGATTAACCTTGCAGTTAGCTTGTTCAGGTTAGCATGAGATGATCTAACCTGGAATTTTGCTTGCGTTAATTTTTTGTTGGGTGAGGTATTTTGCTCTTGTTTGGTTGTTCTTGGCTGTTGGACCCAGTGTATTTATTGAAAACTCTGATTATGACAATAGATGAACTGAGGTTGAGGCACAGATGGGATGTATGTAATTCTACTTGCTTAGCTTTGCTTAAGTCGCCTCACAATTGTTCAGTAGTTTGTTTTGTTTTGGGTCCAGCTGTCAACAGTATCTGAAATGATTTTGTAGGTGATCAGTTTGTTCATTAGTTGCAGTCCTCTACCACTTGGAGTGGTAGAGGACTGGTAGTGTGGAATGCTGGCCTAATGGTAGTGGGTGGCAACATGGAGTTCTGGCACAATGGTAGCAGGTGGTAACATGGAATGCTGGCCTAATGGTAGTTGGTGGCAACTTGGCTGATGGTAATGTGGAGTGCTGGATAAAATAGTATTTGGATGTTAAGACACTGGCGTTTCTAATGTTTTGCACTGCGCTTTCAGTGTTCTTGCTTCAGCATTGTTAAGCCTGTAAACGCAATGGACTTTTTAGTAGCATGTTTGATCTGTAGTCTAACAACTGTGGGTGTGAGCATGCTGAGCAGACTCTGTCACCAAGCGATGGAATGACCCTCATTTACCTGACCTTCACCAATAGCAACATTATATGTCAAAGATGTGGACAGAATATGGCAATCTTCTTATGCCGTGGTATGTTCTCACCATATCTCCAACATATGCAATTGCTGGTAGGGTTTGGGTACATCTACTGCCAGCTCCGTTGAATAAGTCGAGCAAATGAGGACCTTCCACTTGTAGATTTACAAATTTGACAGCTGTGGTTGCGGAAAAAACATTACAATCGTGCATTAGAATTAGTCTGTCTCTTGCCAGCGTAAAAGCTTAAATAACAAGGGAACGTTTTCATTACTTGGTTTATCACGAATGTTATGACCTGCCTTAGAAATTCACTTTTGACACTTTGTTAGCATTGAAAACGTATGCGATGTAGGTAGGTGATATGCATTGGGATATTTATGTGGTGCCTTTTTAAAATTAAAAGGTGATGGAATATGGTGCATGTTTGACTCAAGCGGAGTATGGTTATATTGGAAGACAATCTGCTTACGTGTATTGTACGTCACTGATATGATGCAGGATGTACCACTTGACGAACTTTGAGTTACAGAATGTTTTGGAGAGTGTTAAGATTGAACGAGAAGATATGTTGAGCTCTCCTTGATTTAAAAATGGCTGCAGTTTTTCAAGCTGAGAGATTGATCTGGCTTGGCTGTGTTTATTAATATAATAAATTGTTTAAATAAAGTCTTAAAGTCTTGTAACTCTGGAATGGTTTACTCAGATGCCGGGGCGTAACTTTGGTCTAAAAAGTGAGGATACCAATTTCTAACATACACAAAGCAAGGCGGAGACTGTGATCTCTGGAATGGCACAATAATAAAATATTGATTGGCATTGTTTAAAAAGTGGGGGTACGGTACCCCCATTCCAAAAAGTGGGGGTTATGTACCCCTTGTGCCCCCCACAAATTACGCCTATGCTCAGACGCAAATGATGGGTAGGCCTATTTACGCATTATTAATGCAGCACATAGGAAGTAGTTCTTGAAGACTTTTTTGCTCATCTGGTAGACTGTTACCATAATACAAATGTCTACCTGCCTGGACCTAACCAGACCATGCCTACCTCGCCGATTTTGGTGTGACTTTGCGTTTGTTGGGGCCACATTGTGGCAGTTGATGGCCAGTTGTGTGCCCAGCCAGTGTCGGCCCAATGCGAGTCGCTATTCAGCAACAGCCTGCTCAATAGCTAGTTCCAGTTCTTTACTTTTTTGATGCCAAAGAAATCCGAAGATCGTGATTATGATTACACAGTGACACAACATCGATCCTTCCTTCATATAATTATGATGACAAAGTTGCAAGATATGCAAATAATTACCATAACATTACTGACATCACTGCACGTCAACCTGCTGGTACGAGATCACTTGTTGGCATTGCTCTAGTCTAGCCTACATCAAGGAGCTCTGTTCCAATGCTCCTTTAGTCTTGGCCCATGAGTCTCGTTTTGACCAAGCATTATACTTACCCTGATTTCTTTCCATTCCATTGTGCTAAATTTTGTGAGTATTAGGCTCGTACATAAACCGATACCCCACTATGTAGATTTTGAATATTGATTGACCCGTGATGAACACAACATGCAAAGGTTTTATTTTAATTTTCCTGTGACAGGGCCTAGGTAGTTTCTGAACTCAGATTTTAATGCTCTGAAATGTCACGCAATTAGAACGCCCTTTTGGGTAAAAGGCGCTATATAAATAGCAAGATATAATTTTATACATAAAAATTATTTTATATATTATTCGCGAAGCTATATTGGAGCACTTACTTATACGCCTGTAAGTAAGACCCTTAGGTTATTATTCTAACCGGAAGTATGGTTTTCTCGTTATTTACACGAACAGCCCATCGATATCTATATTTAGACCAGCCTGCCATACCTAGAATCGAAAACAGTTTCTATAAGACTTGCAGATAAGAGTAAACAGGGAACGAAGACGTCAATTAAATAATCAAAAAGGGATTCAAATATTTATTAAACTATTTAGGATGAATAAAACGGATTATCCAAGTGAGTGGGCAGATGATCAGGTGATGGACGTTCTGTTCTCTCCTTTCCGAGGAAACCGAGATGTGAACCCTCGATCGTGGGACAGTAAGATGAAGTTTTGGTCAAACATGGTTCGTAAACATTGTGTCGATAAAAAGATCCTGACTATCGATGCTCGAAGCCTCACCCAGGTCTTCGAACGCAACGGAAAGGTTCCTACGTGTCTGAATGTCGTACTTGACGATTTAAAGAGGTAGACCGCACTTTTTTACTGTTAAAGTCAGAGGAAAATTTGGAAACCAAGAACTGCTGGCCTCTGCCTTGTAGGTCCAGACCCCAACATAGTTGCAGCCTCTACCGCAGGACGTTTTTAAGCACTGACCTTGTAGGGACCCTTGGCTCAGGCCTGTTGGTTTCTTTGCATCATTGTGAGCAGCCTCTAGCAATAATGAAAGTGGCAGGTTTGTTTATATTTAGAGTTTTAAGTGTTATACATGTAATTAGACACACATAGGACCTTTTAAATGCATACCAAAAGTGCAGCTCATGCAAGCCAAGGTGTGTTAAAGTTGTTTAAAAACAATAGTTTTATCTGTAAACAAATAATATTTAGATTGCTGGAAAAGTCATCATTAGATATAATTCAAATGACAGACTGTCATTGACCAGAGGTAATAAAAGCAAACTCACTTACAGGAACTGCAGCAGATAACCAGCGCATTCCAGCACTGGTGGAAGCCTTCTCCATGTCTGTTAAATCTGCACATGTAATCTGCACCTCCCTCCCTATCTTATGAAATCCAATGTCAATTGATAATTATGAAGCTCTACTTCTCAGGCATGCAGCATTTTCCCAACACAATTCAGGAGCTGTTATGTTTGTTTGCTTTTAGGCGTGGTGTTATCCAGACATTATCAGAATATTACACAAGTACAGATACAAGCTGGCTGTCGTGGTCTGTCAATGTGTTTCTGAAAAAGCCGGTTCAGTGGAGTTACAATAACGTCATTAAGAAATCGTGGTCGTGGGCTTATGGATTGGTTGTTGGGAAAACCGACAACGATGCGTACCGTCCAAAATCAAGAACTGAGTTGTTACATTCTGTACCGGATGAACAGTATGTTTTGCTGGAGCTTGTGAAGGTGAGGAGTTTTACGAGAGGTCGGGTAGGGTAGGGTATGACGATCATTTATTTACTACTTGCCTCTGGGTATGTTAGTGTAGTGGTTAGCATACTGGAGTCAAACCAGAGGTTAAGGGTTCAATTCCCCACCATGGCTGAAAGATGTGTGCACAGTTCTGCTTCACCAGTGCCCAGAGTGGCTCTTGGAATGGACATGGACTGCGATTCTGTTTGGAGCGCCATCGATTGATGCCCACTGCATCATTATAATGATAGTTTTAGTAGTCTGTCTGTATTTCTCTGTCTGTCTGTCTGCCTGTCTGTCTGACTGTCTGTCTGTCTGTCTGTACTTTTCACTACCATTGTCCATGCAGTCGTCTGTTGCCGCATTGATTATTGTAATTCTTTACTGATAGGCCTTCCGAAAGTCCGTCTTTCTGCCCTTCAATCGGTACTTAACGCAGCTGCTCGCCTCATTGCTCATCGTTCTCGATTCTCGTCCATCTCTGCTTACATGACTGATATCTTGCATTGGCTTCCTGTCTCCATTTGTATCCACTTCAAGATCATAACTTGTATCTAAGGCACAACAGGTCTTAACTCCAGCCTACCTTTGTGACCTGATGCGCAAACCTCTCTCTGCTTCTTCTCATCGACCCTGCGTTCTCTGAATCGGCTTGATCTGTTTGTTCCCCGAGTGACGTCTGCCCTGGCTCAGTTTCGCTCTTTCGCTGTCGTGGGCCCATCCCTATGGAACTCCCTTCCCTTGGTACTGAGTGGGACCCTACTTACTAGGTTTTCTCTCTCTGTTCATCGTTTAAAGTCTTTTCTATTTGCGCGAGGCTCACACACTGAAAGTGCCTCTGAATAGTTCGCACTGTGACAGGCGCTTTATAAATTCCCAGATACCATACTTTGCTGTCTGTCTGGTAATTTTTATTGTTGTTTGTTGTGTTCTTAGTCTGCTGCTGATGCCATATACCAGCGACATCGTGACTCTGTGATATATAACATTACCGACAACGTGATCGAATATTCCGCTCTAAGAGCCAGCTGTCAGGACATCTGCTCGGATGAGCAGAGCTTTCAGGTTGCTGTACTTGAGCTCGCTCGACAGAAGCGGTGTACTGTAGCCACCAGCGCTGATGGAGAAAGAGTAAGTAAGCAGAATACAGGCATATGATACATGAAGCATGCCATGTGAAATCAGCAGTTACTTTAAGCATAATGTAAATGTAAATCTCCGAAATTTCTCAGTGCCACACAGAAGCCACATCAGGGAGACCAGCTTATTCACCGGCGCTAGACCAGCTTATTTACTGGCGCTAGATCAGCTTATTCACCAGCACTAGACCAGCTTATTCACCGGCGCTAGACCAGCTTATTCACTGGTGCTAGACCAGCTATAGCATGGCCAAGGCTGAAGAAATGGCGCTTTAAACTTCAGTGTCAATGAGGTGATAGCTTAAGTGCGTAGCCTCGGGACTACCTTGGACCTATACACTTATCCGACTTATGCAGATAAGAGAAGTTCACATGTACTGTGTAAAATTGGCTCAATGTACTAGTTTTAGTAATAGAGATGGAGCCTACATACTATAACGCCTTCAGTAACCATTTGGTTAAAGTATATCTAAACAGAATGTTTATGATGCTGTTTACACTGTCCAGAATGTCGACCGGTAACAGTGTTACTTCTTCTGCATATACGGACCACAGTGCAGCTAAGACAGACCATTGGACAACCAGAGTTGTTTGCTGTCCACGAGTGAACTGTCCTTAGGCGGCCAGAATGTTCTAAGCCACCTATGCAATTAAATGGCGTTGATATACACAGAGCAATGCATAACGAGCCTGTAGTTGGCTATGCATTTAACCGAATTATGCGCTTATGCACTTTGCACATGCCCTGAGTTGAAACACCCTGTATCAAAACGGGATCGGTCAGCTTCTCTGCACATAAGCGAATTATGCACTGATCAGTTATGCTCCATAGATATGTGCATACTTGCATGTATGCTTGCATGCATTCATACATTTATGTAGATATGTACATACGTGTATGCTTGCATACATTCATACATATGTACTACATACATTGTACTGTATGCTTGCATGCACACAAGAGGTGAAGAAGACCAGAGGCCGTGTGAAATATTCATGTTGAAAACTGAAAAAAAGAAATCGAAATCCCTTGTTACCCTTACTGTTAACCTCCGAGGTATTTGCATCCATTTGACTATTGAATTGCTGTTATTACAGCTTCTACGAATGGTTCTTGATAAAAAGGATACAGCTGCTCCCTTGTCCGAAAGCGAGGAGAAGATATATCGGTAACGTTTGACTAGTTCTCTTGATTTCGGTTCAGTAGTACTGATATTTGAGAAGTTGTAACTGGTATTTTACAAATGTATGTATTTATCAAGAGTAGCAGAGTGTATAGAACTTCTGTGGCATATTGTGTAGTAATGCTGGGTTACAACCTGTAATGTTTGTGTTATGTTTGCGTTATGTTATAATTAGTAATTTTACGAGTCTGTGTTACGTTACAACTCAGTAATTTTGCCTAGATGGTGTTATAGCCATATGTTCAGTAGCGTGTCTATTACTGATCGAGAGCTGTAACCTTACAAAAAGGATTCAGGTTTGGTCTAAAGAATATACTTACTTAATGATGGCCATTTAGACAATGGTTATTTCTGATTATGAAGTTGTGCTTTCTGTGGCATTCGACACATGTAAGATGGAAACGAAAAATATAACTTTATACCATTGTTTGGTAAATTTATCCACAGGTTGAAGGCAGCTTTGAGGAAATTGGAAGAGAATATATCAAAAATAACTGAAGAAATGGAACAGTAAGTCGCTGTTTTATTCATTCATTCATTCATTCATTCAGGGCATTTATGTAGCGCCTCTCCAAGATAACTCCTCGTAGGCGCTCCCAGCGGGAAAGAACAGTCCTCAAGTGTTTCTAGAAAGTGCGTGCAGAATCCCTAGCTAATACAACTTTCAAATCCAAAAGAAGTGTGTTCCAGGTAGGTGGCCCAACCACCGAAAAAGTGCAGCACTGTATTGTCGACGTGTTGAGGAACAACCCTGAGCTGAGGAATGGAGATTTCAGTAGTAACATAAAAGGCAGTTGGAGTAGAGAGGAGAAACCTTGGGTATTATCAGATTGCAATTGGGCTTCTGCATTGGGTTGTGATTTTTATGGTTAAGACTAACGTTTCGCTTGAAGTGACCACTGATTAGTGCCATGTTCTGTATGATGACGGTTCTATAGAAATCGTTAAGTGAGAATGGATTGTAAATCATACAACACCACTGTAAAGAATCTCTGCTCCACTTTACGTCCAGAGAGTTCTTGTAGAAATCTGTGTAACTCATTTTTTGGCAACTAACTTCATGTAATTTTATTCCAGTTAGTTTACAGTGATTTCTACAGATTGTGAAAATTTTCTATTACATTTTTATGCAGAAAAGAATGTTTATACACCTTATTGTTGTCACATTTGTGAAGCTCACAGGTGGTGTTAATTGAGTGTCCAACATGCTTTTCATTACATTATGTAAGCGTAAAATAGTAGTGTCCAGTATGATGTTCATTATTTTCATTTAATTGGAAATATTCATCACATTTCAAATGCTGTGCAGAGTTTAACTTGTGTGGTTTGATTTGAAATTTAGGTGTCGAAAAACTGCAAAGGCTTTCCTACAGCAGGACAGAAAGACAGCAGTCAGTGTTGCCTTCTTTTTATTCAGCAAAATAGGATTGAAACAGTAAAAAAGCTTCTGTAGGCACTTTATCAGATCCCTTCTGACATGTGCAGCGACTGAGGAGAGGGAGGGAAGGCAAGAGGATGAAGCCATAGTAGAACCCGATGTGTTTTGATACGCTCGCTGTTAGTTTGATATTAAATCTTTTTGTCTAGAATTCATTAATGCCGAATTCATTAATTTAGAATTTGGGAATGCAAATTCCAATTGTTTTATCAATTATTTTATAGTTTATTAATGCAAATTCCAATTGTTTTATCATTATTTTATGATTTATTAATGCAAATTCCAATTGTTTTATCATTATTTTATGATTTATTAATGCAGGTGTAGAATCCTGATGTGTTGGCTTTTGACCAGTCTTCTCCAACAATATATGGATGCCATGTGATGCCTTAAACATTGTGCTGATGACGATAGAAGTCATTGTATTAGATTAGAATCCATTTACCGTAGCATATCAAATGGACAAAGTCATGGTTCATTAGCCTCTCTAATGGACCACGACTGACTATGGTTTCACTTGAAATGATCTTTGATTGATGCCTTACACATTTTGAGAATGGTGCTATGGAAGTCATTGTTTTAGGCGAGCATGTATTGGACATAGACTATAACAGGAGCAGATGTATGCACAACCCACTAATTATAACTAAGGATACATCGATTAACAAAGTACATTTTGACCGCAGGCGATGAAGTGGCTGAGGCGAAAGAAGATGTTGGCTGAAAGCCTTGCACAGAAGGAGCAAGCTGTTGACAAAATCCACTCTCTCATCGATAACATACAACAAACCGAATCACAGAAACAGGTGAGAAGCTTCCTCTTTCGGTCTTCTCATGTGTTAACTCTTCGTGCAAAATTTGCTAGTACTTCAACTGATGGTCAGTCATTGGGTAGCATTACTGTATAATTATGGTCAATAATAAGGTGCATAACACCTTAAGGTAAAAATGTAACTATAAAACAATAGTAATAGGTGCGTAACTTCTTATGGAAAAATGGCAATAATGGTATGGCATTGGTCTTCACAGAATTTCATGGGCCATTCCAGAAATGTAAATGTTCAAAATTTCTCAGCACCACACAAAAGCCAGGTTGGGGAGACCAGCTGATTTACAGGCACTATATCAAATCAAGTCCGCAATAGCCAGGTTGTTTCTTTCATTCAGGTGTCAAAACAACACTGCTTAAACATTTTTCAGAACCTGAGGGATTCTTTCTGCCTGTGGTCAAAAAAATAATCATAATAAATTATATCTAAATAATGTGTTTGGATAGTACCATCAAATTACTGGCTGTTCAGATGCACATGAACTTGGTATGATTGGCACCTTGCCAGTCAGTAACTTACCATGCCTTCCTTACTTTACATTACCTTACCGGTAGGCAGAAATTGTTTAAATTTGTCTCAGTGCGTTAATTTTTATTTTTTACGTCAGTGGTTTTTTTCAAGGTTTTTCAAATCAATCTCTACAGAAACTTTTAATTTTGCTTGATGTTTCTCCATGAGTTTTTAGTTTAGTTCAGGTTTTCTAACTGTTTTCATTATGATTCAAAACACATGTTTTAAATTTCTGTTTGTATGATAGATTATCGATGCGTATGCTGCCGGCGTCCATGCATTCAAAGATCTTACGAAGAAACATGGACTGACTGAGGATAAGATCGACAGTACGATGCTCGACATACAGGAGGTCATTTGCTCTCACAAGATTTATGCATAATCTTGTCTTTAAATAGAAGATTCATCATTTTCTGCATGACATATTATTATTATTATTATTCGTTTATTATCGACTCACATTGACAAACCGCAATATGTTACAAATACATTAGTGATGCTAAGTAATAGTAATGTTATGTTGGAGGATTTAGGAGAGGCTGGAAACTTAACAAGTATTGAAAATGTTAAAAGTTTGGATAAATTAAAGTAAAGAGAGTTATTTTAATGTGGCATAGAGAACTCTTGGGACAAAATTGGAATCGTCCTTAGGGGGGAGGGTAAAGTCATGCAGTCGAGGATGGAAATTGTACTGTCTGCTGACTTTATACAACAAACTGGTTGTGCTGTTTGCCTGCATTTTGGCAATGCATTGTCACTTCTGTGTTTTTGGGCAATCTCTCCACCGGTGGATCTACAGAACCCCTTCAAGACATCTATTCAAAGATTGCTCCACAGTTTGGCAAAAGAGAACAGTTTTGAAGAGCTGATAAAAGGCACATGTAGTGTTCTTAGACAGGAGAAGATGTTAGAGCTAGAGGAGTCTTCAAGACCTTCTCCTGGCTAGGGATGCTAAATGTGCTCAAAAGTGTTCTGATTTGCACCTTTTGAGTATCTCATAAAATCGCAGTCTTGTTGTCAAGACCTTAAACCTCAAGACCAAGACCAAGACCAAGACCTTGAACCTCAAGACCAAGACCTTGAACCTCAAGACCAAGACCAAGACTTTGAACCTCGAGACCAAGACCTTGAACCTCAAGACCATGACCAAGACCCAAAAAATCGCAATCATGTCAAGACTTCTAAAATTGTCAAGTCGGAATATTCACTATTTTAATGAAAACATGAGTCTTTTATTTTATTCAAGCAAATTAACTTTAAATGCAAACTGCAGAAATCCGAATCTGTATTCAAAAGTCCTTCATGCAAACTATTATTCCAAATGCCTTTTGTATTTTATAAAAACCAATTCGCTCAGAATTTTCTGACCAAGACGTGCCTTGTGGGGCCTCATAAAAATTCCGCCATGTGGAAAAAATACGTTCTACAGGTGCTGAAGACGCTGACACACACACAGAAGCTTTTCAAGCACTGGATGTAAATGTACAGTCCTTTTGAAATCTTCCCATGGTTTATCGTACCGTCTGATACAAAATAACTGTTGCTGCTGCCAATGGGTTTTCCTGACCAACAAGACTTTTATCCATCCATAGATATTGGTTGTATGATGCAAGCAGGCTTGATACAGAATTCTTGAGTTCTGTTAAATGACTGTTCATATTGACAGCCGGTCTTGGTCTTGGTCTTGCGAGACCAAGACCAAGACTTTGAACCTCAAGACCAAGACCTTGAACCTCAAGACCAAGACCTTGAACCTCAAGACCAAGACCAAGACTTTTAAAAACGAACTCGAGTGCACTCGAGACCAAGACCTTGGTCTCGAGGACAACAAGACTGTAAAATCGCTGCAGTACCTCATTAAAACGGTACTGTTATTACTGTGGTGCTTTTATTAATGTTATCAGCTTTCTGATATTCTGTAATAAATATTTATTTTGTGAACTTGACTTATTTTTAATTTTCAGGTTTTCGACGCGAATGAACAGATGAACCAGGCATTGGCACAGCCAGTTGCAGACCTTGGCGATCTGTCGGAGAGTGACCTTGAGAACGAACTGGAAGAGATTCTAAAGGTCAAACCTGACGCCACTCCACGTGACAAAACCAGATTGCCAGACTTGACTCTTCCGGATGTTCCAGAGCACGAACCAGCTTTCAGTCCTTCCATTCCTGCAAGATCAACTGCCCAAGCACAGGGTCCTGTGCTTTACGACAAGTAGCTCGCCTCGTGACTGTGTCATGACTGGAACCATGCATCTTATCATCACCTATTGTCACCGACAACAGAAATCAGTTCATTCTTTGCAATTTATCGAGTAGGGCTAGGTGTGATTTGAGAATCGTAAAATTGGAATGCAGTTCAAGCAGGATGTCAAAACCTGTGAATCCTGTCAAGTTTGTTGGTGCTTTGAAGTCTGCTTATCAAGTGAAGAAATTCCAACACTGCAAATTGTATACATTTATCGGCATGTATAATTTATATACCATAAACATATGACACCTGGTTGAATACTTACCTTGTAATGCAAAGAATGGGCTCAAGCCATAAAGCAGTAACTTTTTAAAGAGCACCCACAGCAATTGTTTCTCAAAGGACCAGCTTCATCAACCAGTCAATGCTCTATCTTTGGGCAGTCGTACTAATTAATACCAAAATGCAAAATACTACTAAAATTGTGATAATACATGTATAAGTTAAAAGCTATTAGTATTCGTTAACTGTAACAGTCTTGAAGTTCTAAGGTCTTCGAGCACAAATGCAACCCACTGCAATTCAACAACTCCCAACAATTTCTTTCCTGTTGCAGATCTAGTAAATCAGGAGCAAATCTTTGATTCAAAATGCTTTGTGCATTGCGATGCTGTAGGATTTGCGAATTCGACACAGGAGTTGAAGGCATGCACGTCGTTCCTATAACTACCTGTAGTATTCTTGGTGAATAAGCTTTTTCAGTTGCTGGACCTAGATTTTAGAATTCACTCACTGTGTCTGTTCATTCTGCTCGGGCACTTTTTGTATCATTTCGTTTCTAATTAAGACTTCTCTTTTCTTATTGGTTATCCACTGTCTGTCTGACTGTGAGTCAGACTGATCTTCTGGATAGTGACCTGATTATGGCTTGTTTTGGCATGCCATCAATTGATGCCTTGTGAATTATACATTTGCACAATAGAAGTTGCTAATTAATTATAAATAACTATGAACAATTGGCCACTGCATTGATACAGTTTTATAAAATTGAAACTACTGTCACCATCAGAACACACACTCATGAACACTGGCGTAAACTTGTCCAAAATATTGGGGGTATTTGGTTATTTATTCTACACTTGTTGCATTGAATGTACAGTCGATCTCAATTATTGGGGGGCACGTGCCCGGCTGCCCCCCCAGAGTCTACGCCTATGCTCATGAACTTCTGTCCTTGGGTGGTTTGAACGTTTGAACTTGACTTTTGAATAGACAGAGTTAAATGTGCATATAGTCACCAGGATTTATTTCAATAATTTATATTGGTTCTTCTGAGACACTTTCATAGACCGTCAACAACAGTGTCATAATAGGACGTACAAAGCACGCGCATGACAACATTGTGTTATGGGCGTCTCAGGTTCGCATTTCTGTGTCAATGCGCTCGTTAAAAATGTTCATAATAATTATAATAATAATAAATATGGGCATCATGTGTTCTGCATATAGCTCCATATGGTAAGACGTGAAGCCAAAACGGGAGTTATAATTATGAGCTTCATGTGTATTACGTAAAGTTCCATGTGGCAAGACTTGTGAAGCCCATATGGGAATATCGTCATACGGGCTTCTTACATATCACGGTGGTGTTGGGTATGCCAAATTTCGTGTATGTTTCGGTGGTAAATAACTCTAATAGTTAACTAGAATCATTCAGTGATGTAATATTTTACGATATTGAAACAATAAATTGTATACGTTGCAGCAGTGTTTGTTATGATTAATAGTTCATTATGATGATGTTGATGTGTGCACTGGCGTGAACTTGTCCAAAATATTGGGGGGTCATTTGGTTATTAATTCAACACTCGTTGCATTGAATGTACAGTTCATCTCAATTATTGGGGGGCACGTGCCCTGGCTGCCTCCCCAGAGTCTATGCCTATGGATGTGTGTGTACTGTGTAGGTGACAGGTGTGTGTGTAGGTGTGTGTTTAGGACTATATACCATGTAACATAACTAACATTTATGTAGAGTCTTTTTAAGTGGTTGCTGTTATCAAGGGTAGCTCTCCTACCAACAAGTGGTACTACCAGAGAGAGGCAGTTACTGTTATCAAGGGTAGCTCTCCTACCAACAAGTGGTACTACCAGAGAGAGGCAGTTACTGTTATCAAGGGTAGCTCTCCTACCAACAAGTGGTACTATCAGAGAGAGGCAGTTACTGTTATCAAGGGTAGCTCTCCTACCAACAAGTGGTACTACCAGAGAGAGGCAGTTGGACGTGGTTGGTTATTGGCAAGTCTGTGGAACCAACGTTCTCAATGAGGGTGCTACAACCAGGATGTAATCAGTCGCTGGCTAAAAGCAGCTGGGAAAGACCTACGGAAAATAGTAAACATCATAGGCGTAATTTGTGGGGTACGAGGGGTACCCGTACCCCACGTTTTGGACTGGGGTACCGTACCCCCACTTTTTGGACTGAGGGGTGCCATACACCCAACTTTCTAAACAATGCCAATCTATATGTTATTACTGAGCCTTTCCAGAGATCGCAGTCTCAGCCTTGCTTCAAGTATGTAAGAAATTGGTACCCCCTCCACTTTTTAGACCAAAGTTGCGCCCCTGGTAAACATAATATGTAAGTCCGTGACAACCCAAGTTGTAAGGGTCGTGCGAAACTAAAAACAATAGTGGGGGGAGCCATTAGGGAAGTTTTCACCACCACAAAATCGCTCTCTGATCACAGCAGCCTGAAACGCACCTAGCTGCTGAAAGGTAGATGTGCAATCCACAGGTGTCTGTTATCTCGGCACCTCTTCTGAATTTGTTCTAAGACATCCAACACTGGTAATCGTGGCCTCGAGACCTCTCCAGCCCCCGAAAAAGCGGAGTCACTGGAACCACAGGCGTTCAGTCAAAACAAAATCGATAGGCAGGTAGCTTGTACGCTTTGTACGGGACGTGTCAATTTGCAGCTACCTGCTGCATCAACAGCAGGAGCAATTTAGATAGAGAACGCGCTGCCCTGTCGCTGAATGGCGGCTCGACGCACACAGAACAACCGATGAAGGCGTTCGCTTAACACGGTCAAATCGCCGCCGATGGACTCCTGCTGCCGAGGGAGGCCGCGCGCGCAACTAAAGAGCAGAGGGGCGCACACGGGAAGATCAGCGGAAAATAGAACAATCGCACCTAGTGGAATATTATATACGTTACGCGTTATATGGACTCGTTTGTAGCGAAGAGGTAAGAGGAGAATTGGTTTGTAGCGCATGGTGTGGATTTCGTAAAAATGGTTTGTAGTGCGCCTTCGGACTTTATCCGGTGCGATTTAGTCATTGCGAGGCAAGCTGCTAAGTAGGGAGGGTCGTGACGAATGACAAAGCGCTTGTAAAGCAGGCAGCGCTGTATTGTCATTGGCGGCCGACTGTCAGCGTGCGTCTGTCTGCGTGCGTTCGTCTGTCCGTCTGCGTCTCTCGCTGTCTGTCATTCCCTCCCTCTGGGCTATCTGTCTATCGCCGGTAATCGACACAGTTGTCGTTTTCCTTGCAGCGAACGTGGTTCGCTTCCATCGTTGTTGTCTTCGGTGCACGATTGTTCGAAGGTGATGTTTTGTTCTGACGGGGGGAATCGACGGAACTACTCTACGGAAAGACACCTCCACGCGGATTACCTTTAGGTTACTAGTTTCTGGACGAAGGAAATAGGTGCGTACAGCTACTACTAGGACGACCGAGATCGTATAAAATCGTCGGATTAGGTCTGCGGCGAGAGTAACAAATTGTACTGGCCGCCCGCCGACCGTGTTACCAGGCTGGGCAGCGGGAGAACTCGACGGCCTACGGTGACACGATTTTATGAATGGACTGTCGAGGCCTCGCTCGTTTACTAAACCTTGCAACTTCTTGTTGTCGAAGGACGATTGACTCTTCAGACTCGTTCCTGTTTCAAGCCAATGAAGCAGTTGAACCCAATTACCTTCGCAGGGGAGACTGATGCTGCGATACGTATCTCGGGCAGCTGTGTTTGACACGATATCTGGTTTCACGATTCACGTGCCGCGCAACTCTCGTGACCCTAGATTTCCCGTGCCACACGCCAATTCCCGGGACACCAGATTCTCGTGACTTTCGATTCTAGTGACTCTCGATTCTCGAGCGACCTCTGAGTCCTGTTAATTTATTTCAAGTGACTCGATTTGGGCGTCGATAGCGACGTGCTGCGCGGCTACCTGTCGGACTAAACTGGGATTCGACGCCGACTCGATTCAGAATGGACGGTCGATTCCTCGGAACACCCCACCTGGTGAGTACGATTTCGATAATTGTTTGACCCCAATTAAAGTCGTGGCAACTGGCATCCCTCGCCCCCTCCCCCAACAGAAACGTGCTGCAGGGACAGCGTGTTCTGGGGTGACGGTGCACCGCGAGCCACGTGTGATGCTTAGCAGTGACGTCATAATTTATATCGCGTGGACTGTGTCCTGTCCGGGCAGGTAGAGTGAGGGAGAGGTACAGCGAGGGAGTGAGGATTTCTGCAGTATGAGGACTAAAATAGAGGTAGACGTATGGAAAGACATGGTTTAAGGGCCTATACTTGATTACCTATATATCCTCTTGTGTCTTCTTTTGTTTTTATATATATATATATATATATATATATATATATATATATATATATATATATATATATATATATATATATATATATATATATATATATATATGTATCACGATGTGTCATGTGCACAATATACATGCTTGTATAAACTTTATGTATGTAAATATGTATACAATGTATATAATGTATGTATAAACGATGCGCTTGTATCTCAGCTGCTGTAACCTTGTGTTAAGCTGGTGACGCAGATAAATGGGTGTGGCCCACCTGCTGTTCTCTCTGTGCTGGTTGCTGAGGCTGAAGAGCATCACGACTCTGATAAGATTACACGTTTAGAACTCATACACACACACTGTTTCATTCTAAATGTTCTTGTTTGGCTGTTAGAAGAAGAAGAGCAGTCCCTTATGCATGAAAGGCAGCAATGGGTATGAAGTGTTGGCGACTTCATTTTCTTAGCCTCGGCATATGAGGGTGGGTGGCCTCTACTCTCCTCGCCGTCTCATGTTCCCACCGACTGTCAGTTACAGTAGGCCCTACAGCCCCTACTCGTTATAGCTGAGTTGTCTAGGAGGTGCAGATGGAGCAGAAATCTCAAACCAAATTTCTGCCCGGGCGCGGATTTGAACCTACCACCTCTCGATCGACCGTCCAGCACGCTAACCACTACGCTATCAAGCACCCTGTTAGACTAGCTGTAATAAGCCAGCAATAGTGCAGTCTGTGTAGGCCTATTTCTGCTATTGCATGTGATGGTAGACATTAGCCAATTGCTTAGAGTGGTTGCCTTGTGAGGTGGAGAGTGTACACGTGATCGACGTTTGACAGTTGCTATGTTGGGAGTTTGAGCAAATCCTCTCACTCACAATTTCTCATTACCATCGATTGATGCTTGGTCACTAGATGGCGACACTGTGTAAATATGTAATAATAATCACGATAATAGAAATACTGATGATGACTTAGAATTGCACAGCTTTTGAACTTGTAAAATACTAACCAATTTGCTTAATGAATTAATTAATTTCATAATATGCACTAAGGCACTGATTAGATTAAAAAAAACTGTCTCATGGGAGTGATGATGATGATAACGAAAATGATGATAATGATGATGATGACGACGACGACGATGATGCTGATGATGACGACGACGATGATATTGATGATAATGACGATGAGATGTTGATGACGAAGATGATGATGATAATAATAATAATAGAACAACTCTGCCATAATTTCTGTCATCCTGAGAGTTCATATACATGTATACCTGGGGGGAAGAATAATAGTAATAAGAGACGGTCTGCCCCCGCACCCCTCCAGGATGAACCATGGGGCCAGACGGTCTCCGACCCAACGTGATTAGTTTTCTCTGTATGTGGCGCTACAGAAATTCCAATTACAAATTACAATTTATCTTGGCGACTCTCCCCATCTTTCGCCCTCTTCTTGGCTGATTGTTTTCTGACTCTGAACTGTGACCTCTTTTTAATGCCGTTGGACGATGGTCCAGATTGCACTGGGGGGTCAAAGGTCGTGGGGTTAGACACGCGCAGGTCATATAGTTTAACTGGACCAGAGATCTCATCTCAGTTTATTTATGAAAAGGCTCCAAATAAATTCATGCCAAATTTTATTATCACAATTGGACTAGCCTATAAGGCTTTAGAAAGGTCGAAAAAGTTTCACAACATGATTCAGCATTTCGATTCAGTGTTTCTGAGAGGCACGAAAGACAATCAATCAATCATCAATCAATCAATCAATCAATCAATCAATCAATCAATCAATCAATCAATCAATCAATCAATCAATCAATCAATCAATCAATCAAATCCTTTATTGAAGCAGTTTGAAAACAGTGCAGTATAAGATAGCAGTATCAGCATTTGCAACAAAAGGAGACCCAGAAGGGATTTAAAAAACAATACATCAAGACATACTATGTACAAATGTTAATCCTTTGAAAATAAGGTTTTTGTGCATAATCAACTTCGATTATGTTCGTCATTTTCATTTCAGGCAATTTATCAAATTTTCATCATCTGATTTCAGGGATTTTACAAAATCCCTGGTTTTTTCAGGGATTTTGTAAAGTGCCCGAGTGAATCAGGGATTTTACAAATTACCTAAAAATTTCAGGGATTTTACAAAATCCCTGGTTTTACGAATTGCCTGTAACATATACATGCATAGAATCTGAGAATCTGGAATAGGCAGACCATTCGAATGAACGCAACAGTTTGAAGACATTCGTGCGAAGTTTTTCTCGTCAGCTGGTTGTTGTTGCTTGAATATTGCGAGTGATGATCGAGTCCAGTTGCCTGACTTTCTATTAGGTTACCTGGCAGTCGAGAGAAAGAGAGGGAGAGGGAGGCTGAGAGAGAGAGAGAGAGAGAGAGAGAGAGAGAGAGAGAGAGAGAGAGAGAGAGAGAGAGAGAGAGAGAGAGAGAGAGAGAGACAGACAGACAGACAGACAGACAGACAGACAGACAGACAGACAGACAGACAGACAGACAGACAGACAGACAGACAGACAGACAGAGACAGACAGACAGACATAGACAGACAGACAGACAGAGGATGTCCGATTCTCTTCTAGTTTATGTAATCTGGTCTATTCTGTCTTAGCAATCAGTCATGCTACGTTGCAGGAAGCTCCTCTGCCAGATATGATTATCATTGCCATCTAATTCGATCCAGCGCTGCACGCAAGTTGCCAGCCGAGGATTCTTTGTGTCCTCCAGCTGTGAAGATGTCATCTAGTCTTTTCTTCATGCAAGGAGATGTCATCTAGTCTTTTCTTCATGTCAGATGTCATCTATAGCCTTTTCGTCATACAGGATGTCTTGTAGTCTTTTCTTCATGCGAGGTGTCATCTACAGTTACTGTAGTCGTTTCTTCATGTCAGATGTCACCTAGAGCCTTTTCGTCATACAAGATGTCATCTAGTCTTTTCTTCATGCAAGAAGACGTCATCTAGTCTTTACTTCATGCAAGATGTCATCTAGTCTTTTCTTCATGCGAAATGTTGTTAGTCTTTTCTTCATGAGAGAAGGTGTTATCGAGTCTGTTCTTCATGCGAGAAAATGTTATCTTCTTTGTTCTTCATGCTAGTTAATTTCTTCATCAGTAACACCTTCACAGATGAAGAAAATAAGGATTTCAGTGGCTAAACATATACGTTTAGCCAATCCTTATTTTCTTCATCTGTGAAGGTTTTACTGATGAAGAAATTAATTTCATCTTTATCCTTTGCAATGTTACTAGATTCCTTAATTTCTTCATCGGTGAAGGTGTCACAGACGATTAAATAACTGCTACCCTCATTTCTTGCCATATTACTGGATTCCTAGTTTTCTTGATCATTAAAGGTGTCACTGATTAAGAACTGACTTTCATCTACATGTAGCATGGATTAGCCTAATTTCATTCTTCATCTTTGATGATGCCACTGAGAAAAGAAATGAATGTCATATACATTGTAGCTATTCGATTCCTTTTGTTCTTCGTCTCTGAAATGTCGCTTACATGGTACTAACTTTTACCTCTATTCCGTAAGAGTTTGAAAACCCTTTTGTTTGTTTTCCATCGTTAGGTTGAGAGCGCCTTTGACGAGTTTTTCTCGAACAGGCGCTCAGAGGCGCGTTTACACGTAGGCGCACTAGGCGCGCGCCTAGGGCCCCCAAATCTTGGAGGGCCCCCAAACGAATGAAATTTTTTTCAATTATAAAATATAACATTAAACCAAATAACTTCACATTCCTGGAAAAAGCTTCTAAATGTAATCTTAATTACAGGGTCAATAACACTCACAAAAACGGCTTCAGGTTCAACTTTGTGGGTTTATGCACGTGATTGGCTAAACATCACCAGAGTTTCAGACTCTCAGTCTCATCGGCAGTGATCCCGGGGGAGGAGGGTCGAGGGGACAAGACCCCACCTTTGGGGGACACAGCATACAGTTGTCCTCCCACATCTTGAAGAAACACCCCAAAAATGTTTCACCTCTTTCTTCACCAGATCAGTTCAAAAGTGTCCCGTGTCCCCCACCTGTCAAACAAGATCGCCGCCGCTGCTCAGTCTACACGCTCAGAAGGGCCCCAAAATGTTTGCGCCTAGGGCCCCATTTTCTGTAAACGCGCCTCTGCAGGCGCTATATAAATCTGTGATTACATTACATTACTAACGGATTTCCTGTTCTTCTTCTAAAAGTTGTCCATCTAAAAAGGAACCCAGTGGGTTTCTCCGTTTCCAGCAAAGTTCTACCCTATTTCCATCAGAAACTGAGACTCGTATTCCAGTGTACTTGGGTGGACTGTCAAGACCGAAGAGTCACTGCAGCCTTTGTCCTGAAGAGGTGCTATATAAATGCCAACGACACACGACCCAGTCTAGATTTATCAGTTGCTCAAGTCTCTGCTCTTCTGAGGGACCATGGAGAAGACCAGCCACTAATTTGCCAGCTTCAGTTTGCCTGGAAAGACAAAGGGGTCCCCTCCAGTGTGAACAAGCTATTAGCCTGTTGTATATCTTCTTTCGATGTGAACAGGCTATTAGCCATTGCAGCCTGTCATGTAAAGTTGTCAGCGAAAATGTCAAAATGCTTTTGGGGCAACAGATTTTCACCATCTTTTTCGCTCCAGTGGCATTTTAATATTGCTCTGTTAAAGCCCCTTCCACCATTACGCATTATCAAAGCATTTCCGAGGTCAGTACAGCGCAGAGTGAGTGTTTTTACTGGTTAAATGAATGCCATAACTACACAAAGGACCCATCTGGGAAATCTTCCCAACGACCGGCCAGTGGGTCGTAAACACCCGCAACAAGTCGCCCGGGTGACGAGACCATTTTTATTCCGCTAATGGCAGGTTTTTTTGCCCGTGTCGTAATCAAACCGCTTGAAGTATTTATTCATCGGAGGAGGACTTTGACCGACCGATAAAATCTCAACTTGAAATTTAACTGCTTACATTGTTTACATTAATTACATAAATTGGCAGGCAAGAACCCGGACAGGTTTTCAACGCATGCGTCGTTATGGTGATTTATTTGCGTTCTCATTTGAATAATCTATGCGCATAAATTAAAGACGAGACCTACTTTAACTCTTTGATGACCATGGTTGTTATTCGATAACGGCAGTTGTCCTTGATTTAGGCCACGATTTTTTCTTGATTAGTTGAAGTCTGTTTTGTTAATTCCTTCTGTAAACGAAGGCTTCTTTAACTTCTAAAAAAATGTCATCAAATTCACACGAAGAGCAATATAGTAGGCTTACTATAGTGAAATCATCATCGTCGTCGTCGTCGTCATCATCATCATCATCATCATCATCATCATCATCATCATCATCATCGTCGTCGTCGTCGTCGTCTTCATCATCATTATCATCATGTTCGTCGCCATCATCATCGTGATCGTTGTCGTTATCATCATCATTATCATCTTATAATTGTCATCATCATTATCAGAATCCTCATCCTCATCTTCTTTCTGTGTCATCATCATCATCATTATTGGTCAATCTCGTTAGCTTTGTAGCCGCCTCCACGTGCTCCTCATCAGCAGCGTCAGCAGCATTATGGTTGATCTCATTTGCATCTGCAAATCTCTTTCTGCTCTTCATTACTGTCCTCCTCCTCCTCCTCCTCCTCCTCCTCCTCGTCCTCCTCCTCCTCCTCCTCCTCCCCTTCGTCCTCCTCATCTTCGTCATCGTCAGCACGGTTTCACTTATGTACTTTGAACCTGTGGAGGGAGGTATAGGCCTACGTGGACAGGAACGAAGTGTACACTGGTAATGATAATGGCCATTGAACATTTATATAGCGGCGCTTAAAGAACAAGAATAATCTGCGCTAGCCTATGTTATGCTAAATATTATCAAGAACTAGACATCAGTTAGCAAAACAATGCACGGTAACTAGAAGAGTTTCCAATGGCGGTCCCACGCACACACGTACAGAGCCCAACCACCTAGTTCCCAGCTGGAAAAAGAAGACTGATTTAACCAACTCAGAGGTGCAATGTCAGACGAGAGTGCATCGTAAGTGAGAGATAAATCTGAACCGGTAAGTTTTTCTCCTCGGCGGCAACAGATCACCACACCCTGGCGTCGTAATCTCTTGTCTTGATGTCAGATTGTCTGCTTGTTCGGAAACAATTCCTTGCGATAGGCGGAACTTTATTTACGTGCCTAAATTGTCTGGCCTTTGAACTCATTTCGTTTGAACCGGCGAACTCTCGCACCTGCTCTTTGAATTCCAGCCTTTGAAGACTTTGATTTAACCAACGCCGTTGACTGTGACTTAGTGACGCTGCAGTACGGCAGAGCTGTACCGACTAAAACGACTTCAGAAATTGATTCCATACTTTCTGCTCGCACCCAGCGAGTTCACCCTCTCCCCTCACTCATTATTTTTTTCTTACTTTCCTCTTCCTCCTTCGAGTTCTCTCCTTGTCCCTCTCCCTATCTCTTGTTTTTCTTCGTTTCCTTCTACTTCCCTTTGGTTTCGCCTCCTTCCGTTCTCTTTCCTCTCCAGGCTTCTATCCTACTTCCTTTCCTGTCCGTTTCAATTTCCATTCCTTAGGTTCCTTTCCCTCTTCTTCCCTTAGTCTCCTCTCTCTTTCTCCCCTTCCTTTCCATCAGATTCCCCTCCCCTGTTCTTTTCTTGGGTTCCTGCCCTTTCCTATCCTCCCTCCTTCCGTCAAGCTTTTCTTTTACCCTTCTTCCCTCTATTTCCTCTGCCTTTCCCTTTGACACCTTAGTCTCCTTTTTCCTTCTTCGTTAGGCTCTTCTCTATCTCCCTTCTTAGATTCCTCTTTCGTTTACCTTCCCATTTCAGGTTCCTTTCTCTTTTGCTTTCTCTATAGGCTCCTCTCCCCTTCTCCCTTTTCCTCTCCTTCCCTCTGATTCCTCTCCATTTCCCTCTTCCCTCCGCTCCCTCTCCTTCCATTCCTTTACATTTCCTCTTTTCCCTTTCCTCTCCTTCCCTCTGATTCCTGTCTGTCTGTCTGTCTGTCTGTCTGTCTGTCTGTCTGTCTGTCTGTCTGTCTGTCTGTCTGTCTGTCTGTCTGTCTCTCTCTCTCTCTCTCTCTCTCTCTCTCTCTCTCTCTCTCTCTCTCTCTCTCTCTCTCATTCATCTCCCTTTCCCTGCCTGAGGCTCCGAAGCCGAATTGATGTCGGTCTCCGGTTGAAAAGGAGTGATGACTTCGTGTCTGAATCTTGTACCTATTCTTGTTAGTGACGTAGGGCTGCAAGTAAGTAAGTAAGTAAGTAAGTAGCCTTTATTTGCATCTGACAAGCGCACATGGTTTGATTCCGGTGATGAAATGGTGTTTGATTGGGCTGTCCGTCCGCTGTCCTGCAGTCGCCGTCTTCTTTGTCCGGCTTCTTCTTCCAATAATTCCTGTTTTGATCGTAATTCATTCGGATCCATTCAACTCTCCAGGTCGGATCTTGTCCGGAAGCAACTGACTGGGCTGATTAAGGGAAAAGGGTGAACAAAGAGTGTTAGCTGCAGCGTGGAATGGACGGGCGTTAAAAGCCCTTTCGACTTACCCGGTCCGAAGATGCACGGGAAATGGCAAATGTTAGTTGCAAAACAAGGACTGTCATCTGTCCATTCATTCTTTTTATTCGTTCCTTCATTCTGCTGTGAACTAAAAGCATTAATGTAGCGCCCTGTCAAGATACCTACTCAGAAGCGCTCCCGTGTGAAAGTACGCAGTTGATAAGTATTGATTAAAGGTACGTCTTAGCATGCCAAGCCAAAGTAGGCCTAGAGGCAGATCTCGAGAGTTTACACTGCCGAGTTACATGGTGTCAACAAGCTTAAAGTGTAGTGCTAAAAGTTACAGAAAATAAGCTGTTATACATGTATAATTGTATATCATGTATTCTGTTCATAATATCATGCAAGTTGTTTATGATGTGATGCATTCAGTTTATAATATCATGCATGTTGTTTATAATGTAATGCATTCGGTTTATAATATCATGCATGTTGTTTATAATGTAGTGCATTCAGTTTATAATATCATGCATGTTGTTTTTATAATGTGATGCATTCTGTTTACGATGTCATGTATTCTAGTTATATTGTAATGTGTTTTGTTTGTATTATCAGGCAATATTATCAACAAGGTTTAAGTGATGCATATTGTTTAAAGTTATGAGTGCCTTAATATGTGATGGATGTCTGTAATGTAATGTAAATGAACCACTGCGTTATCATGATGTTTATAATGTCACACATTCTATTTTTAATGAAAAATGTTGTACATACCTTTATTATATCATGCCTTCTGTTTATGTGTTCTGTTTATAATATCATGCCTTCTGTTTACAAAAACATGCATGCATTCTACTTATAATATCATGTTCGGTTTATTATATCATGCCTTCTGTTTATAATATCGTGTGTTCTGTTTATAATTTTATGCATTTTGTTTATAATGCCATGTCTTCTGTTTATGGTATCATGCCTTCTGTTGATAACATCATGCGTTGTTTATAATACCATGTCTACTGTTTATAACGTCATGCGTTCTGTTTATAACGTCATGCGTTCTGTTTATAACGTTATGCCTTCTGTTTATGGCATCATGCTTTGTTTATAACGTCATGCGTTTTGTTTATGACGTCATGCCTTCTGTTTATAACGTCATGCGTTCTGTTTATAATGTCATGGGTTCTGTTTATAACATCATGTGTTCTGTTTATAACATCATAAACTCTGTTCATTATGTTACGTTATGAGGGGTTTGTGCCGTTGTTTTGAGTGCAGAATTGATGTTGGGCGTTGATCAGCTGGTCATGCAGAGTGCCATGCACGTGCACAGACAAAGGAATTGACAGACTGGAGTGACGGCTTCTGCATTTGTGGATGACTAATGGTCGGAAGTGATTGCTTCAGTTTGGATTGTTCTAAATGGGCTTTTCTAAAGACTGGAATAACTGAAGTGGTTGACAAACTCGAACAAAAGGGAATAGGACAGGGAGAAGGACGCTGAGAGAGTGGCAGAGATAGAGAGGAACAGAGAGGAAAGAGAGACATGGGGACAGAGAGCGACCGAGACAAACACGCAGAGACACAAACGATGGAGAGACAGAGATAGATAGATAGATAGATAGAGAGACAGACAGACAGACAGACAGACAGACAGACAGACAGACAGACAGACAGACAGACAGACAGACAGACAGACAGACAGACAGACAGACAGACAGACAGACAGACATAGAAAAACAAAGACTCAGACGGTATGTGAGAGAGAATGACAGTGACAGTAGACAAACAGACAAAAAGACGGACCAGTAGGCAGACAACTGGATGACAGGAGGTTGGCACAGATACTTCACAATCTGTCTCCTCTAAACTCAAGTGTGGCCGGACTGTGCATCCACATAAATTGTTTGGCTGTAGACCACATCATCTCCCGGGCAAACAGACGAGCACTTGTTTCTTTGGCATAAAAGACGTTAAAGAGGGATCTAAGGGTTTTTCGGAACTAGCAGACAATTATGTCGCCAGCTTTATATGATGATATAACTGCCTTTGTTCTCTGGATATTAATGGAGTCTGGTTGGTAAATTCCTAATAATCCTCCTCCCGTAAAATGTTAACCCCTGTAATGCTAGATGATATTTTGCAAGGCACACTGTTGGGTGTCTTGCTGCATTAGTGTAATTTATAAATGCAACCCATAAGTACATGACAGGTTTAAATTTGTACATGCCTATATGTATTTATGTTTTGTATTTTTTTTATGTATTTATGTATTTTTTTTAATGAATGTGTGCACGTATTTTTGTACGAACGTATGTATTTTTGTATGGATTTGTGTTAACATATTTTTGTATGAATGCATCTGTGTATTTTTATGAACGTATGTATGTATTTTTGTATGTATGTGTATGTGTGTATGTTAGCATGCATGTATATTTGTGTGTATGCCTATGTATGTAGTTAGTTTGTTGTGTATCCGTCAATGTTGGACTAGCCATTGTGCCTGTGTGCCATGTGCTTGTGTGCCATGTGCCTGTGTCACTGTGTGCCATTGTGCCATGTGTCTGTGTCGGTGTGCTCTGCTCAATCACTTGTGTCGTTTCGTTCTCAGCTTAAAACTTACCTCTTTCAAATTGCTTATCCATAATCCACCATAGGCTGCCTCTCTGTCTTACGGACTGATCTTCTGGATATTGACCATGCAGGTCATGGCTTGGTTTTGGTGTGCCGTCGGTTTGTGCCTTGTGCATTAGAATGATTAGATACCCGCGCAATAGAAGTTACTCATTACAGTTGCAGTTATGTCACAAGTGCCCCTCTGGTTTCAGGGCGCAAGGCCTCTAAGGCAGAAAGAAATTACGTATGCTCCAAAACAGAAATATTCTAAATATGCAAACTCGCAAAGCGATCATTTACACTACCATTGAAAATTATGTCGCGACAATCGATCTATTCAATCAGAGTTTCTCTCTCTCTCTCTCTCTCTCTCTCTCTCTCTCTCTCTCTCTCTCTCTCTCTCTCTCTCTCTCTCTCTCTCTCTCTCTCTCTCTCTCCTCTCTCTCTCTCTTTCTCTCTTCTCTCTCTCTCTCTCTCTCTCTCTCTCTCTCTCTCTCTCTCTCTCTCTCTCTCTCTCTCTCTCTCTCTCTCTCTCTCTCTCTCTCTCTTTATCTCCTTCTCTCTCTCTCACTCTCTTTCTCTTTCTCTGTCTGTCTCTCTGTCTTTCTCTTCTGTTTTATTAAATAGCACTTGAAACAATAGCAGTAGGTAACGTTTGAGGCCTGTCATTATTATTAATATTGTTGTTATTTTTATATTATTTTTATTGTGTCCAGGCTATATGAGTAAAATAAATTAATTTGTAAAATTTATGCTGCATGCGATAGGCCAGGTTGGGCCTGGTGCCCCTTGCATGGTTGGAATGGCAAGGCCCGAACTGGTCCCAGTCCGACTCTGGTTTCAATGCATGTAATAATTAGCATGTATACGTTTCAAGATACTTAAAATAGCTGTCCTATTAAGTGTGCCTTTCAATATTATTGTATGGTTATCTCAATGATCTGACTTGGTAGGTTGAAATTATGCATGGAGCAAAGTAAAATGAAAAAGTGCTGTTAGATCTATGTTCCAAGAGGAATGTCTAACAAAAGAGAAAGAACAATGAACTCGAGTTGATGTGCTCAAGAAAGAGAGCATCTCTCTATTCTTTTAAATTTATGCCACGTTAAGCAATTGAAAATGATGTTTTGAACACGAAAGCAAATGGTTGAAAATGTAAAAATCACATTTCCGTTAGCACTTGAAAACTTGGTAAACCGTTGTGGTACCAGATCGGTTCCAGGGCAAGAACATTCCGACTTGACCCACTTTTGTTGCCAAGGCATAATGCAGGCCTACACAGTGAGGCGAATTTTATAAGTATTCTGTTATGTGTTGACAGTAAATTTTGGTAGAAAACATATACTTTAGTTTGTCAGCAAATAGAAGTCGCACAAGTAGTCTTCGCTGTTGCTGTCGTAATTACAACAAAACATAGATCAACGAATCAGCAGCAACTAACCGTTTGACGTCATCTCAAATCAACCAATCACAACATCTTTCGGAATTGCTTTCGTCCCGATTTGTTCTCACACCGGCAATTAAAGCTTCTATGGACAATGCGTTCGTGGGCTTCATTAAGACTACGGACGAGATTTTCCGCGATTGAACTGACTCAGCGGTATTCTACAGCGGCTGGCATCGTTTCCGCTCTAGCGGATTTATGTCACAAGATCTGCTGTCATTGTTCCATTATTTTCAACGTTTCTCTTGTTTTCGTTTTCGATAAAAGCCGAGTGGGTTTTGCCCGGTCTTTTCTAATTCATGTAGCGACATTTATTTATTATTTGGTTGTGTGTTTCGCAGCCGCCGAGGTGTGGATGAAACACAGGAAAGGTCGCCCGGTGCAGGTGGTTAGCTTGGTAATTACTATTTGTCGTCTCTTGTTTTTCTTCTACCAGCAGAGGAGGCGCACCTGTTTGTGTATTTTTCTATCGCTTGGCTTCCTGTACGTTGGGCTCATCGCATTACTGGGCTCGAGTTGCGCTATTGAATACGCCACCGTCCCCCGCCCCCCCCCACAAGATCTCTTCTGTCGCTCCTAACTCTTTCATTTCCCCTCCCTAGGATTAAATGTCTACGGCGGCGGCGGAATTTTCCCTCTTTTACATGCGCTCTACTCGTGCCTGGAAATTAAAGGGTCATCAGACATGCGTGCAAGCAAGCAAGCATGCAGACGATA
>OY744611.1:43663542-43683542 GCA_963556255.1 Allolobophora icterica
TCATCATCATCATCATCATCATCATCATCATCATCATCATAGGGAGAGGTTATGTTGTGTGGAGTATTGTATTAGGCTACATGGATTTGCATAGTGTATGAAGATGTTGTATGCATTGTATGGTGTGCAGAAGTGAGGTCCTGTTGTGGGAGATTTGTATTGTATAGCAATATTTGTCGGTAGGGAATACTAGGGATAGGCCTATGTGTGTTGTAATAATAGGGAAAGGTTGTATTGTATGAAGTATCATACTGAAAAGGATTTATATTGTTTAGGGAGTCATTGCATGTGGCGTAATATTTCATGGATTATGGAATGTATTGTTCAGCAGGACGATCGGCTATTGTTGTTCTAGTGGCAGTTTGAGAGACTTGACTAATGAATTATATTATGATTATTTTCTCCCTGTGGCCGTCCTGGCGACGCACGAAGGAGAATCGAGTCTTTCTGCTCCGGTCCAGATAGAGTTATCTGGAAGGGCTGATTGGCCGCCGTGGATTATGATGGATAGCGGGCAGATAAACTCCAAAGAGCAATAATTAAGGTAGAGAGATTCCGTGGCTGCTGCAGCTGAGACGGAGAGAGAGACAGACAGGCAGACGGACGGACAGACATAGACAGACAAAGAGAATTTGTCTGCCAGAACTCGAGTAATGAGCTGCGTTTAGAGGGATGAAAGAGATAATTATTCTGAGTAATGTCTCCTTGTGCATGACTCCCTCTCTGTCTCTCTGTCTCTCTCTGTCGCTGTCTGTCTGTCTCTACTTCTCTCTCTGTGTGTGTGTGTCTCTCTCTTTCCTTCTCTCTTCTCTCTGTCTCTGTCTCTTTGTCTCACTCTCCTTCTCTCTCCTTCTCTCTCCTCTCTCTCTCTCTCTCTCTCTCTCTCTCTCTCTCTCTCTCTCTCTCTCTCTCTCTCTCTCTCTCTCTCTCTCTCTCTCTCTCTCTCTCTCTCTCTCTCTCTCTCTCTCTCTCTCTCTCTCTCTCTCTCTCTCTCTCTCTGTCTCTGTCTCTGTCTCTGTCTCTGTCTCTGTCTCTCTCTCTCTTGTCTCTCTCTCTCTCTCTGTCTGTCTGTCTCTCTCTCTCTCTCTCTCTCTCTCTCTCTCTCTCTCTCTCTCTCTCTCTCTCTCTCTCTCTCCTTCTCTCTCGCTCTCTCTCTTTCTTTCTTTCTTTCACTCTCTTTGTCTGTGCTCTTCCGTGTTTCTCCTTCTGTGTTATTTTAGTCTGTCTCTGTCTGTCTTAGTCTGTTGTTCTGTTTGTGTCTGTATATCGGTCTGTTTGTCGGTCTGTCTGTCTGTCTGTGTCAGTTCGTCTGTCTGTTGCCTGTGCATTTGTCTGTCTGCCTGTTTTTATGTTTGTCTGGTTAGTTTATCAGAACAGGCCTTTATTAATGCAACAGAGCCTGATAAGCTATTTTCTTGATAAGATATCTGAAATGATCAGACACACTCTGTGAAAATCACTGTCTCGTTCAGCAGACAATGACGTGGTTGGCAGGTCCGATTACCTGGCTATTGTCAAGTAGAAACCCAGCAACTGTGGCTCTTTGTCTTGTTGCCATGAAAAAGAGCCCACACCTAGTTTCAGAAAATAACCCACAGTTTCCCTTTCCTTTCTTTAGGATCCTCTCTCTGCCTTACCGTCCTCTTTGGCTTTCTCTCCCTTTCCTTGTACCAGTAGACTCTTTGTCTTTCCTTCCATTGGGTTCCTTTCCACATTTTTCATCCCTCATGTTGGGTCTCTGTCTGTCTGTCTGTCTCTGTCTGTCTCTCTGTCTGTCTGTCTCTGTTTCTGTCTGTCTGTCTGTTTGTCAGTCTGTCTGTCTCTGTCTGTCTGTCTCTGTCTGTTTCTGTCTGTCTCTGTCTGCCTCTGTCTGTCTGTGTCTCTGTCTGTCTGTCTGTGTCTCTGTCTGTCTGTCTGTCTGTCTGTCTGTCTCTCTCTCTCATCGCGTTATATTAAACTCCAAATTTCTAAAGCGCTACTCTTAACGCTAAGCCCCTGGCAGCAGCCTTTTCACCAGCGCTGCGTCGTGTGTCATAAGAATTGTCGATACACATATCTTTAATACAAAATAAAATGTAACTGTATGTGTTACTGCCCGCCTTCCAAAGTTCAGAAATGTACTGAGCCTCGATGATGCTGGACAATAATAGCATGTGAAGAATTTGTCAAGGTCTCTACACTGAGGATCGAATCTTAACTGTTTGTCTTACAAGCCCAGCGCTCTGACCAATCAGCTATACAGACTGTCACAGTGGTGGATTTACGATGGGAACAAACGAAGCCATGGCCTAGGGGCGGCACATTCAAAATGGCGGATAAAAACTAAAAAAAATGAACAGTATAGGTCCTAAATGTAATTTAAAACTGCGAGCCAGACGACAATAAATAAGTGTAATTGCAGCGATAGTAGTTTATGTTGAAACTTTGAAACATAAATATTAGGGGCAGTAAAAAATGCGTAGGTCTAGCCTATTCGGGCGGTGGATTGTTAAATCCGTCGTTGGTTTGGATTGCCTGATTAATCCGTCTGTTTTTCGCAGGGACATGTTTTTATTTCGTGAATTATGTACATACTATGCATGTTTTGATCATCTGAAATGTTAGCAATGACATATTTGTAAGTGGAACGACGATTGACGGAGCCTGTTCAGCGTCATGCACTTAGTCGCGTTTAATGGCCGTGCGTCTGGTAGGTTTCAATCTTGATTTGTTATTTGCTATTCTGCCTTTTGTTTTGTTATAATATTATGTCCCACTCGATTTATTTCCTGTTCTTGTTTCCTGTTCTTCGGGCACGCGCCGTAATTTTAATTATGGCCGAGAGCAGCTATGCGATTGATTTGCAAAACTGGATAAGCGATTTTTCTTGGAACAGCCCGGTCTCTGGGTCCCATGGCGAGATCCCATCGAAGGTGCGTCTTTCAACCTTTTTTTGTAAAGCGAAGATTTAACTGCTGGCCGTGCCAAGCCAAGATGGATTGTGAAATTTGCTTTTTTTCGGAAAACCCGATAATGACGAAACGTAATTGCACATCGATATTGTAATTGTAATTGAAAATATGTATAACGCCGCCATCTCATAAGAGACTTCTCGGACTGTATAGACTACGTTATGAACATGGTGAGATTTGTGCAGTTTTTTTACGGATTGTTTTCCAGCCTGGTGGTTTTATCCAAAAGATTTAAATTATATTGATTAATATTAATAATAATTAACGTTTGATTGTGAATAGTTAGCTGCTAGAAATCCTTTTGTCTGACGTAAGGTTGCGATAATAATTATGGTAATCGCCCATTAGTTCACGAGTTAACGGTGGTTGAGTTGCAGAATCTCGTGATAATTGCAAATTAATTCTAATGTCGAGTTTTTTACGACGTCTTTGATGTTCAAGGTATTCAAACGAAATGTTAATTACTCATTGACCCAGATATTGGTTTTAATGCCCCACTCAACCGTATAATATTTTGTTCATGATGTATTCCGGAAGCTTGGCAATAAGTTTAACGACGCTGTGCCTTAACACAGATATAATTAGCGTCGCCCTCCTCCGCTATCCAGGTTTGGGACTGGCACTACAAATGTAGGGGCAGTGGCGGAGTTCGTTCGACAAGTACGTTTTAATCTGGACATTTATATAATGCCTTTTGTGAAACGCTTAACAACAGTGGGAGTAATAAGTAGGCCTAATGAACTGTCAGTGGATATATAGTAAATTAGTAATGGTGGAGCAGCGTAATTCGTAGTAACAAAGGGCAGGTAAGGTTAGCTTCCGTTGGAGTTTCCTGGAAGTCTCTCTCGCTTCAAAAAGATCTTCCTCTGGCTCAGTCAAGGGTGCCGGTTGTACGCATACGTCGTATAGGTCTACATGCAATGTCATGACTTCAGCTCACCCCCACACAGATGAATGAATGGGGTCTCTCGGGCTTGTTTGTACTTTCTGAGGCTTTGAGCTGGCCCCCTTCTTGTGAAATCATACTCCGGACCCGCACCTGTTGGAGCTTTCAGAGTATTTGTTATCGTCATTATCATCGTCGTCGTCGCAGTGGTCATCATCATTATCATGGTCATAATCGTCACAGTCATCATCATCGTCGTCGTCGTCGTCATCATCAACGTCAAAATAAGTTCGAGTTTTATTTTTATGTTTTATCTTTCTTCCACTTAATAATATAACGTCACCAGTGTTCGAACAAAAGTCTTGAGGAAGCGCTTATTATATGCCGTGCTGTTTTCAAAAGGAATAATCTCAAACGGATTTTCTCACCAGATGGCGACATTTATTGTAAAGTCATAAAACGAACCAGAAGCCCAGCCTTGAAATATATTTCGGTCCAGCTGGCTTTGTATCCTTGACCTTTGCGCTGGTGCACACTGAACGGTTCTGGTGAACTTGGGCATCTGGGATAGCGTTAGAGAGATAATATTATTTTAACTGATGGCGCTGCCAATAAATCTTTGTTTGGTGTCGACTGCAAAGTCTTGCAAAGCAGCTGTTCTGAGCATTAAGTGTTGCACTTACTTACTTTCTGATTGCAAGTAAGAAAGTAAGTAAGTAACGTCTTACTGGCGTTCAGGTGCGAGCATTGAGTGTTTGCACGTACTTTCTGATTGCGAGTAAGTTAGTAATTAAGTAGGCCTAAGCAACTGTTATTTGCATCAGAACATTACTTTTTCGGTTGTGGTCTTTCACGTTTGTTAATTAATTTACTTTGTCATTCAACTGTTAATTATTCACTGTTTTGATCTGTCTTCTTTTCTCTGATATATTTTATAACTTAGGCTTTGACGGTTTCGCTTGAAACGACCGTCTATTGATGCCTTATGCATATGATGCATATGATAACAGCGCTACATAAGTCATTAGATTCACTCGTTCATTCATTCACCCACGCATTCAGTCACTCACTAGTTCGTTCACTCGTTTACTCATTCACTCATTTATTGACTCAGTCGTTCACTTACTCGCTCACTCATTCACATTCGCTCATTCACAAGCCCACCCACTCGCTCATTCACTCACCCACTCATTCGTTCACCCACTCATTCACTCACCCACTCATTCAGTCACCCACTCATTCACTCATTCAGCCACTCGTTCACTCATTCACTCAATCATGTTGTGACAGAGAGAGAGACAGAGAGACAGAGACAGAGACACAGAGAGAGACACAGAGAGAGACACAGAGAGAGAAGGAGGAGGAGGGGGATAGAGGGCAGGAGGGGTGGAAGTATGGCTAGAGAAAGTGATGGAAGGAGGCAGAGAGAGAAGGAGGCAGAGAGAGAAGGAGGCAGAGAGAGAAGGAGGCAGAGAGAGAAGGAGGCAGAGAGAGAAGGAGGCAGAGAGAAGGAGCGAGAGAGACAGAGAGAGGTCGTCTATTATTAGGGCTGTAATAGAAGAGCCATTAGATCTGTAATATGAAAACATGACTGTGTTATTCTGGTTGTATTACGACAACTAACTCTGTTATTAAGGCTCTGCTCCCTATCTCTGTCTGTCTCTGTGTCTCTGTCTGTCTGTGTCTTTGTCTGTGTTTCTGTTTCTGTCTCGCCTGATCCCTTGTCCGTCATTTGGAATGCAATTTCAGAACACAAGTTTATGATTATCATCATCATTATCATCATGGAAAACATCACCCAGCTCCCTCTGTCCCTCTTTGTCCCTCTTTGTCCCTCTCTATCCGTCTCTGTCTGTCTCGGTCCCTCTCTGTCCGTCTCTGTTCCTCTCTGTCTGTCCTCCTCCTTTCGTTGCTCTGTCCGCTTGCCTGTACGGTCGTTGGTCTCTCGGTCTGTCTCTCTGTTGGTCTGTCTGTTCGTTGGTGTCTCTGGTCCGTTGGTCTGTCTGTCTGTTGGTGTACATGTATTTTGGTCTGTGTATCCATTGGTCTGTCTGTACATAAGTCCGTGTGTCCGTTTGTCCGTCTATCCGTTTATCTATTTACCCGTCTCTCTGTTTATCCGTTGGTCTGTCAGTCCGTTGGTCTGTCCGTTGGTCTGTTCGTTGGTCTGTCGATGGTCTGTGTCTGTTGGTCCTTTGGTCTGTTAGTCAGATATTCTGATGTTGTTCCTTGTCCGTTGACAGCTGTTGATATTTTCTGTGGACGTCTGTGTTGTGTTGTTCTGAGCATCTGCGGTCGTTCTCCGTTTTTCAGTCCAGACCGTGTTCGAACTGATCACCCGTACCATACATACCTACTTAAATCGAATCCTTATCATACATACCTAATTAAATCGAATTGAAATAAAATCTGTGAACCATTCGATGTCAAAATATCATAGTTGCAAGATTTCTACGAATTTCTACTGCGCCCAAAAGAGCGAAGTTACGAAATCCAGCAAATTCACAGGCGCTCAGTCAAAACAAAGTCAACAGGCAGCTAGGGTCAGAATCTGTTCCAGGTCAAGGTCCTAAGGGTCAAGTAGGCAGACGGCTACGGGGAATGGTGTTTAGACCAGAGGTTTTCAAACTGTGGTCCGCGGACCAAGAGGGGTCCGCGAAGGATATGGCAAGGGTCCGCGAGAGCGTTCTGAAAGATTCATTAATGATTAACACTGCATGGTTTTAGCATTGTAACCGAAATTTAAACCGAAAACTTGTATAGCGCCACTGAGCTCAGCATTAACAGCCTGTGTTTTCAAATTCATACACGGCTTCTAAGCAAGCTTGTATTGTGGAAATAGTCTGCCCGTTATTTTGTTTAAATTTTAAGTGATAAATTTTACTTTTTAAATAAGTATGCCTCGAATAAAATAGGGGTCCCTGGTCAACAAGTTTGAAAACCTCTGGTTTAGACTGTCAACTACCAAGGGTAGATGGGGGTTACGTTGGTTGGGCTGTGAATGTGTGTATGTATACGACCCCACCACTGGTGAATACTCTGGCTATCTGAGCGTCGTTAGTTAACGTAGTAGCGACCATCGACCTTTGCCTTGAACATCAAACAGTGGCGCTATATAAGTTCTTAGATTATTATTATTATTAACTTTCTATTCTTAGCTGCAGTTAGAATCGTTTTTGTAGCGCATTTGTTTAATTTTTCTTAACAGAGAGCTGTATTAATTTCTAATTGCTGTGTGCTGATACATAAGCACATATACTCCCGAAGGTGACTTATTTCATAGATTTAAATCTCGGGCTAGCACGGTCCGTACACGGGGACCTTAAATGGCGTGGCTCCCATTCAAATGGGCAGCGGTGGTGAAGGATCTCACCCTGTCAATTCACTGGAAACATTAGCAGGGTCGAGGACTTACGATTGCTATATATAAATATGTACATTACATTTAGCTATGTAGAGACAAAAATATCTCAATGCCGTCTTCTTCAAACGCTGTTAACAGCCCCTGGTCATCTTTTTAACCGAGCGGTTTGTTCTTTTGAAACAATTTCTTTCTGGTGCTACGCGATATCTTCTACTCGAAATTGCCTCCGCTCCGTCGCAGGTATACACATGAAAGGCACCTTACCTGGCAGGTAGTAGTACATTTCGCTTATTATGTGCGGTGCGCTGCCATTTATTCGTGAACCAATTTTATAAAGTTGCAGCCGGAGCTCAGATCAAAGCCCTAATATGATTGCATTATGACAAGAAGATAACAGAAAACGAGCGCGATCGCTCGGAGGAAGGAAGCGACGCGAGTCTCCCCCACCGCCAGAGCTGTCCTTTGATTTTCGCCGAAACTGATGTAGGTAGGCGGAGAAGAAAGATGAATATTCTTCTCCTGCGCTGACGGGTGGGTGCCCTGGGCTGTGCAGCGGACCTTTGTCATCTGTTATTGATTGTGGTTTAGGGTTGGACAAAGACGACGATGCCTCTGTAAAACAATACCGTCTGTCATTAGGGAGGGCCGCTAATTGCTCCTCCCGTCCTTGCGTCAACTGTTGTTGAAGAGTTTTCTTTTACGACAAAGGAGACTATCAGTGATGTATGCACGTTTGCATGTGTGTGTGTGTGTGTGTGTGTGTGTGTATGTGTGTATGCAGTGCGTCTGATTTGAAAATTGTAGGCGGGTTGAAAATCGATCATGCTGGATCGAGTAGGCGAGCGATACGCGGTCGGCCATGGGAGCGCTTGTGTACAGTGTATTTTGTGTATCGTATTCGTTATGTTTCGTATCGCTGCATATAGTAATCATCTAGTATGCCTGTCTCACTTCAGTTCCGTTATCTGAGTAGGTCTCTTAAAGAGGTGCTATATAAATTCTCAGAATGAATGAATGAATGAATATTCACTAGAAAACTACCACTGACGTAAGATGACTTGTGACGGCTGATTTCACAACGTTGGTTGAGCCTTCGGCATACGTTGAACACTCGTTTTTAGCTTGACCTTTAAGCTGGCAATCCGTTCGAATTTTATCTGCATGCTTTCTGCAGGACTTGCTGTAAATTTTTGTTCACAGTCCGACGGTTTTCTATTTCGACTACATCGACATCGAACGAGTCGCCTAATTTCAGTGACAGATACGTGCTCAACTCGACTTGCTCATCTTCGCCGCCATTGCTGTTTAAATAATTTCCGAAATTGGTGATGTTACGGATGATGTCACGCGGCGTGAGGTGTCGGATGTGTTGCTATGGCCAATCATAATGCATGAAATTGGAGTGATCAATCAGCAGTAATTAGGACAGGTCACGACACGCATTCACTGCTGAAGCAAGCTAGTAAATTAAAGTAATCTCAATTAGGTAAATAAAATAATGATCTGGCTCCAGGTTCGTCTATCGTCTTGGAGTCTAACTCAAACTCAGCGAGCGATGACCGACTGTCACCGACGGTGAGAAGCCTTCGGCTAGGCGGTCGGTAAATCGCTCGCCGGTACCTTTGCTAGGCGAGCGACCAAGGAGAGCGATCGATCGCTCGCCTTAAATCAGACTCTCTGTGTGTATGTGTATGTATGTATGTATGTATGTATGTATGTATGTATGTATGTATGTATGTATGTATGCATGCATATATAATTGTATATATGTATGCATGTATGTATATATGTATGTAATTATGTGTGTGTATGTATGTATGTATGTATGTAGACCTATGTATGTATGTGATAATTCCGCTCATACTGTTTCGTTTACAATAGATTTCACTGTGTGTATGTGTATGTGTATGTGTGTATATGTGTATGTATGTATGTGTATGTATTATGTATGTATGTGTGTGTATGTATGTATGTATGTATGTATGTATGTATGTATGTATGTGTATGACTGTATGACTGTATGTATGTATGAATGTATGTATGTATGTATGTACGTACGTGTATGTTTGTGTGTGTATTTATGCATTTACGAATAAATGTATGTTTGTATGTATGTATGTATGCATTTGCATGTATTAATCCCAGTGTATGATTATGGAATAAAACGGCAGACGCTGTTGTGAGGTGCTCACACATGACCAATCAGCTGAGCAGTTGCAACAATGGTCTGGTTACCATTGTGTGGTTGGCTATTGTTTCTGCTGCAGCAGCAACAACTCTAATACGATGGTGTGAGAAAGGAATGATTGCCCTTCTGTCCATCCATCACAGTTTCTTCAAATAGCTGCCATTGTTTCATTGTTGCATTGTTTTATACCTGTCACTAAACACTCTCTCCCTCTGTCTCTTTATATGTCTAGCTATCTGTCTATTTGTTTTTCTGTCTGTCTGTTTGGCTGACTGTCTGAGTCTCATTATCAGAGAAACAGCTGTTCCACTGAACTCGGACTTGAATCAGGGACCCTGTTGATTTGCTGTGAGATAAATTTGTGCTGTGGTGGTGTCCAGGTAAGAGGCGTAATTGGCTGTCCGTGCCACTGGTTTTGTGTTTGTCTTTGTGTTTGTATGTATATCCATATGTGTGTGTGTGTGTTTGTGTGTGCGTGTGTGTTTGTGTTTGTGTGTGTGTACAGGCAGGAGAAGCGTTTGATTGACAGCCTGGGGTCACGTGATCACTTTATTTCGTAAGTGGTCATTGGCAGTCAGGCATATTGTCCGATGTTCACTTTATGCTGCTTTACCTTGTGCTGGTCTTTAGAGACATTGTCTTGCACTGGTGTTCAGGGACAGGGTCATGTTTGTTGTACATTGTCCTGTACATAGGGACATTGTCATGCCCTTATCTACCGGAACTTCTTCCTGTTTTAGCATCTAAGGGACAATGTCACACACTGTTTAGTACAGGTCTGTTGGCCTGCATGCACTACTGATTAGTGGGGACATTGTCCTGCGCTTACGCTGGTCATTGAGGACATTGTCCTGCGCTTACACTGGTCATTGAGGACATTGTCCTGCGCTTACGCTGGTCATTGAGGACATTGTCATGCGCTTACACTGGTCATTGAGGACATTGTCCTGCACTTACACTGGTCATTGAGGACATTGTACTGTGCTCGCACACTGATCTTTGGGACAGTTTCCTGCACTTTCACTGGTCTTCAGGGACAGCATCATGCACAAGGCAGTAGGGACAGTGTCCTCTGTTGACCTGCACATTGCCTGCAAGAAGGGACATTGGGGGGGGGGAATGGGGGATTAATCCATCTATCAGTCTACCTATTTACAAACTGAACCAGTTGTTTGTCTGTATAATGGAAGATCGAACCGTGTTGAACCGGTGCACTGGTCTAGGTGCAAACATTTGCCGTTGGGTCCGTGCCAGAGTAGTTGTGTTTTCACTATAACTTTGAGTTTGTGGTGGAGTTGGCTTGGCACTTTCTAGTAGATTAATGACTTATATATTTGCACTTTGAATCTGTGAGATGGCTTGGCTTTTAGATTAATGACTTATATATTTGCACTTTGAATCTGTGAGATGGCTTGGCTTTTAGATTAATGACCTATTTATTTGCACTTTGAATCTGTGAGATGGCTTGGCTTTTAGATTAATGACTTATATATTTGCACTTTGAATCTGTGAGATGGCTTGGCTTTTAGATTAATGACTTATTTATTTGCACTTTGAGTCTGTGAGATGGCTTGGCTTTTAGATTAATGACTTATATATTTGCACTTTGAATCTGTGAGATGGCTTGGCTTTTAGATTAATGACCTATTTATTTGCACTTTGAATCTGTGAGATGGCTTGGCTTTTAGATTAATGACTTATATATTTGCACTTTGAATCTGTGAGATGGCTTGGCTTTTAGATTAATGACCTATTTATTTGCACTTTGAATCTGTGAGATGGCTTGGCTTTTAGATTAATGACTTATATATTTGCACTTTGAATCTGTGAGATGGCTTGGCTTTTAGATTAATGACTTATATATTTGCACTTTGAATCTGTGAGATGGCTTGGCTTTTAGATTAATGACTTATTTATTTGCACTTTGAGTCTGTAATGTGTGGAGTTGGTTTGGCACTTTCAATTAGATTAATCACTTATTTATTGGCACTTTGAGTCTGTTATACGTGGAGTCGGCTTGGCACCTTTGTTGTAGGTTAATGGTGCACATACATACATACATACATACATACATACATACATACATACATACATACATACATACATACATACATACATACATACATACATACATACATACATACATACATGAATACATACATACATACATACATACATACATACATACATACATACATACATACATACATACATGAATACATACATACATACATACATACATACATGCATACATACTTACGTGCGTACGTACATACATACATACGTATATACATACGTACATAGGTGCATACTTGCATACGTACATACATACGTAGGTATGCAATGCATAGATGCCTGGTATGGTACATGGTCGGTGTTGGTGCCAACTGAACTCGTCCAGGTGGAAGCCATTATTAAATGGTTGTTGCGAAGTTAAACAAACAGATACAGTCGTACGAGTGTACTAAGTGCATGTCATGTACGCACACACACAAACAGAGACACAGGCACACACACAGACACACACTCAGAATGACACGCACAGATATATATATATACATATATATATATACATATATACATAGACACACAGACATACACACACGCACACATAGACACCCATATGGGGTGAATAGGTCAAGCGTGATGATGGTGCGTTGATTCACTGCGACGGAAGGACTGCACTCTCCACCCCCTCGCACTCTATTCCTGTCTCCCTCTGCTCTACCTTGTTGCGTCGAGGGGGCGGGGACGGGGGCGACGGGCTGCTGTCCTCGAAGATGCCGTAACAAGAACGAGGGTTTGAATAGGCTGCTGAGGACGCTGAGACATCTGCAGCAGCAGCAGCAATAGCATCAGCATCAATGAGGAATATGAACTGCTTGACGGACGTTGCTTTTAGTCCTTGCTCAAGATGCAATTACTGGTGAATGCTAATGGCAAGGCGATGGAGGGAGGAAGGGAGAAAGAGGGAGGAGGGAGGGAGGGAATAAGGGAGGGAGCAAGGGAGGGAGGGAGTAAGGGTGGGAGGTGTTTGCTCGCCCCTTTGTATTGTCAGTAATAATCGAGTGATGTAGTTGTCTGCGAGGCCTGTTATCGCCTGGGGTCCCTCCCAGCATATGTAGACATCCATACAGGGTGACAGCACAAACTACCAGAAGGGGTGTGGGAGGCCGGTGGTTAGGGCGAGAGATGGGGTGGCTCTACGGCCCGCCTGCGTGCCTGCCTTCCTGTCGGACTCGTGGCTGCCTCGAGGTTTATCTCCTCACTCCATTTCAGAACATTGCTGTTTTTATGGCCGCAGTTCTATTTAATAAATCCAATTTTCTTTTATTATGCTTATACACTTCGCTAAAGTCTTTTCTAGTGCATTAAATATATATAGTACTATATAATATACGATGTATATATATATATAATAATTTATATATATATATATTTGTTTGTGTGCATTATGTTTTTAAAAGTATCCATTTTAGCAGTTAGAAGCTTCTATTATCAGCAGTCCATTACTTTGAGGTAGAACAGGATGTTTTAGGAGGGAGAGGAGCATTGGTTTAACCCTTCATGTTCCGACGAGATAGAGGTGGGTTAAAGTGACCGAGGAGGTCTGTATCCACTTGCAAGCGAGGCTGAAGTTTCTTGCATAGATAAGAACTGGAGGTGGAAAGGAACAGGTGGTAGAGCAGCCGACAAATGGATTCTCTCCAGTGCCTCTTATCTTCTAGAGGGGAAATCCATTTAGCGCCATCTGCCGTTAACTTGTTTACTGTTGTGGATTTAATGGAAATGTCTGGGACACACAAGCGTGCACACGTCCATCTGCACATACACCTGCACATACACCTGCACCTGTGCAAGCTTAGACACGAAGATTGAAGCATCTTCTAGGGGTTTATAAAAAAGGCGCTGTATGAATTCTCCCCTAAAACCTAACCAGGTGATAATTCCGCTCATACTGTTTCGTTTACAATAGATTTCACTGTGAAAATAGTACTGTACGGTTTTTCTGGAGCACAATAAATGTTTCGACAGCATACGACAATCTAATTCGTTACTTACCTACCTCCGTACGAACATACCTACTTGCTTACTTGCGTAATTACGTACTTACTTACTTACTTACTTACTTACTTACGTGCTTACTTACTTGATTAATAAGTCACCAGTTGATGTTCGCGTCAAGTGAAGCCATACATAAGAACTCGCAATCCTCATGAGAAGCCTGGTTGAAATGCTCTAGGTCAGAGAACTAGAAATGACCCCCTCTCTCTCATTGACTGTGTCCTAAAGACAAGCCGACATTTTTAACCGGTACTTTTAGTCCTGTTGTCCGTTTGCTTTCTTTTCATGTGCATCAGTCCGCACTCCACAGTAATCCTGAGAGACCCCGAGTTTGCTAGTGCTTCGTAGTAAAGAATGTGCTTGCTTACTTACTTTACTTACTTACTTTGAGAAGCAGTAGGCCTATAGACTAATTCAATATATAGGTTTAAACATTTTATTCATCAACTACGTAAATTTCTGAATAGATAACTATATAATGAACATATATAAGCATTTTGTTAATGAAAAATTTAGAGACCCAAATGGTGGAATATAAATGCTCATTTTACGTGTATGCATACCGCAGCATACATTTGGTATAGCGCACCAAAAATACTGGCAGGTAATTTGTTGTCTCGACGTAGAATACGAAAGAAGCTTAAATAATATTTATGCTGGTTACGTACTTTTGATGGAGTGCTGGTTTATTATTAACTATGGCTGTAAAGAAACAGGTTTTTGTTTTGGACAAAACCAACGGTTGTATTCTTCGTGTATACAGGGCAGCTTTTTGTACAGAAAATAAAAATGTCGTAAACTTGGGGCCAAATTGCGTGGGCACATTAATGCGCCTATGCACCATAGACGGCAGACGATTATTTTCGCGGAAGGACAACAAAGAAACCCGAGCCATAAAGTACAAATTTTTCTCCTTTGCTATTTCGAGTAGTTATTACGGCTTCTTTGAGATTTATCGGGCGCTGTATAAAGGCACGACTACAGTTACATTTACAAAGTTGTCGGCATCGTGCGTACGACGAGAGAGGAAGGTAAATTTGCGTAACGCAATGCAGAGGCCGACGCCTTTATTGAATGTTACTCGGTTGTAGACGGTTGGCCTGTCCCGCCCCAATGGACAATGCAGGCTATCAATTGGCCTGATTAATGTCTCCTGAATAATGCATGAGGCTCATCCAGTAAATGTGTCGAGAGTCTCCACACCGTTCCCCTCTCGTTTGACGCAGCAAGTGTACATTGGGTCATTATTGGGCTTTTGTTCGACGCTGTCCGGTCTGTGAATGTGCATAATTCCGGGCAGAAATTAGACGCTGATTTTGCGGCCAAGCTGACGGTAATCGTGGACAAGCGTCGACCGCTTGTAAACCCGTGTCTCCCGGATTGTTGTCAGCGGGGCGACTCGGGGCCCCCCTCCACGATGTCTTTCCTGGCCTTTAATTCGTGTTTGGCAGTAGCGGGTGATCGTGTTTGCTTTTAATTTCGTACTTTTGGTAAAAGATCCTTTGAGCCGGAATTAGAAATCATCGGGTTTATCCGTTGTGCATATTCTGACGGACTTGTCTTTTGCTAGAACATCGCCTGGGCTAACAAGAAACACTTGTCTGAAAGGCGCAGATGTGTATTTTAATTCATATTATTGAGTGTCAAATTTGTGTATTGTTATGAGCATAATCGACTTCCCTTTTCTTCCCTTTTCTTTCAGTGATTATTTAATAAATTGTTTTGAATACCATACTGTATTTCAGTTGATCAGAAGATAAGTAGGCCAACTCTGGGACCAGCCTAATAAACGTGCTGGCCCTTCCTTGTGGAATTAAGTGCCTCATGATGTTCATTTACTGCCTAGTCTACGCTTATTTAAAAAATCACATGCTACGTAGCTATTTGAACCAGTAGTTAAGTTTGTTTCGTTTCATTTTGGTTTAATGTTTCAATTGTATTTTCTGTTGACTCAAATATCTTTTAAATGTTATGCTTCATGTAGAAACTGTAGACAATCTTATGTTGTTCATTCATCATTGTGCATTTGTGTATAAATGTTTTAGGCGGCTCCATTAAGCCGGACTCTTGTCCTATTGGATCTCCGTTTGCAACCCATGGCACAGATACTTTGTATATTGTTATTATGTATTTAGAACTGGGCTCAATAAATGATTTAATGAATGAATGAATGAATGAATGAATGAATGAATGAATGAATACATACATATATACATACATACATACATACATACATACATACATACATACATACATATATACATACATATATTAGTTACATACATATATACATACATACATACATATGGTATCTCTGAATGCACACTGCTTCCTCTAACCAGAGTACTGCATCAGGCTGCAAGACTTTGCCTTGGAATCTCGTGTGGAGACCATATCACACATGCTCTTCGTTCTCTACACTGGCTTCCTGTCTGTGAGCATGTCCCATTCCTCAATTCTGAATTTTGTAAGAAGGGCATTATCAAATTGCAGTTGTATTGTATTGTATTGTATACATACATATACATATACATACATATAGGGCTGTACTTACATACACACTCATCATACATACAGACATACATACATACATATACACACAGACAGAAGTGACTTTCATCAGTACATGAGTTTGGCGTGGTGGCTGAATGGTTAGAGCAATTGGCCTGTGACACGAAAAGTACTGGTCCATGCCTCATCAGTGACGGTTCCTGTATAGGAACCTTGAGAGAGTCCTTCATTCATAATTGCTTTGTACCTCAGTGTCAGACTTACTGACCTTGAGTGCATAATAAATGCATTAAGCTATGAATTGGTTTGCCCCTCTCACCGTTTGATCTTCTCACTGACAGTGTACGGTCGTTGTACTCATTACAGCTGATTTGGCTAGGGGGCACAAGTGGAGCAGAAATCTCACAAAATTTTCTGCAATGGTGGGGACTTGAACCCCCGACCTCTCGGTTGACAGTCCAACGGGCTAACCAGTTGACCGTTGCATGGTGAACTGCATAAAACTGGCCACGTCCGAACAATTTTTCAAGTGATTGCGTCAAACTGGGTGCCAAGGGCATCTGAGATGTTACAAATGCGATATGAGAATTGGTTGGGAAGTACTCTTATTAGCCCTCTGGGGCTGCTTTCCATTTGATTCTTTATCATGATTTATTCTGAATGGAAATGACTTTTTCGAACCCGTTGATAAATTCTTTTGAACGAATTGGAATTGGTTCTTCGCATAGAAGTAGAAATTGAACCAGATGCAATCAGAAAGGTTTATGTTTATTTTTTACCCAAGGTCAAAGTGATCCCTCAGGATTTAAGAAATTGTCTTTAGAATAAAATAGAAAGTTCTGGAACAGCTAGAACAATCAAGATCTGGTGAAGATTCACTGATTTGTTATCTAAGTCTGAAACTGACTGTAAAGTTATATGTTGATTTGTTTTAATAAACCCAAAAGTGAAGCAGTCGCGAACATATACTGCAGTCTGAATATGTCCGCGAACATATCTACACCCATTATCAGTGTCACAAACCATTCCTTAGCAGCTGTATATAATTCTTCCTAATGACCATAGTTGTTAAAAACTTAAGAAACTAAATAAAAAACGGAAGAAAACGTCGTTTTTTCAAAGAAATAAAAAACAGATGGGGCAAAGAGCCAGCCTGGACAGATGGTCCAAAGGGCCAGCCTAAACATACGTCAATGACTCGTCTGAAACAAGCAGAGACTACAGGAGCAAAACAGATCAGTGAATATTACGTAGACGTGTAGGTGAATGGTGTGAATCTTTAGAGAAAGGTTGCTGTCGGGAGATAAATTAAACATGGACAGACACAGTGCAGATGTAATGTCCTCTAGATTAGGAGCAAATCGAGGATGGTAGGTTTCAGCTTGCCATTATCAAGCACAGAAATTCAGTTTTAGGCAGTTAAACGGAAGACGTGTTGCTTTTATGGTCCAGGATGTAATGAGACAGACAGACACACAGACAGACAGACAGACAGAGAAAGACGTCAGCTGAATGGGTCAGGCACAGAAGAAAGATAAAAAAGAAGCAGACACAAAAAGACAGATGCTGAGAGACGGATAAATATAAAAAGAGACAGATGGACAAAGACATAGACAGACAGACGTACACAGAGATGTACACAAAAAGACACATACACACAGAGGCACACAACGTGACACAAGCAGGCATAGGTACAGACAGAAAGAGACAGACAAAACATGTAAAGATGTGAACAGAAAGAGACTTACAGAAAAGGAGGCCTGTAGACACAAACAGAGGTGTGCTCAGAAAGAGCTAGACGTACACAGGAAGACACAGGCATAAACAGAAGTAGGGGTACAACCGAAGAGATACAAAGAATAACAAAGGCAAAGAAGGAAAAGAAGAGCAGTCCCTTAAGCCAGCCATGAGGCAGAAGTGGGTATGAAGTATTAGCGACTTCATTTTCTTAGCCTCTGCATATATGACGGCGGGTGGCCACTCCTCTCCCTCGCCATCTCATCTTCCCGTGCACCGACAGCGTACGCTTAGTGTAGGCCTGCTCATTATAGCTGAGTCGGCTAGAGGGCTCGGGTGGAGCAGAAATCTCGAACCAATTTCTGCCCTGGCGGGGATTTGAACCCTCGACCTTTCGATTGACAGTCCAGCACGCTAACCTCTACGCTACCGAACACCCCAGACAAAGAAACAGCGAAAAATTTGCATTGAGGACGGAGGCAAGCAGATACAGAGATACAGATACAGAGCGTGCAACAACCTGAAAACCAAGATGTAAAATCAAAGGAATTCTGGATGTCTGCGAGTCGAATCGTAGCGGATAGCAGCAGTTAGTCATCGGCTAATAACTGTTGGTGGTTCAGACAGCCAAGCCTATAATGGCGCTAAGCGGCTTTGTACGGAGAAGGAGAGAGAGACGGGGACGGTCTGATCAGGACCGACCTCTGATGAACCCTAAATTTCAAAGGCTTTGTCCAAGAAAGGACATCAGAGACAGTATGACAGAAAATTAATGAGAAGAAAGCGGCGGCGGCGGCGGCGTCCTTTGAAGCAGGTGGGGGATGGGGGAATTTCGGCGTAGATTCCAAGCCAGGTGGTCGACCAGTGATGAGGAATGATCATCAGTGGGTGGATGAGAAAATTGGTGCATTAGACAGGGAAGAATAGGTGTTTGCAAGATCCATTCAAGACACCTGCTTCTGATAATTGTCCACAGCCGTACTAAGGAGATCGGCAATTATTACTAAGCGGTCCTCTACCTCGTTTTCTGACCCTGCACTCGACAGTGTTCTGTCGATGTACACATTTCATAGAAGAGTTCAATAGAGGGCGCTACACGAACAGATTTCTTTAATTATTCCTAGCTAGTCTAATACTCTACTCTAATTATATCTACATCACCTTTATCATAATGTCCAAAAAGTAAGTAAGTGGTCGCTTGGGAGTGAATTCGCAGTCAAGAATCATAATATTACTCTGGGTGTGATGTGAATCCATGATGTTTGAGTTTAGTGGTCTGGGGCATTAACCAAACTGCATAGTACTCCGTAGACAAACAATGTTGAAAAAGAAAATGCATTCTGCAGTTTTTGGAAGTCAACAGATTGCAAGTTTCTTTATTATAAGCTGCATCTTCTAAAATGTAGACTATAACTAATATTCTTTAACTTTACCCAAATTTATAAGAAATTTAAGATGTTCTTCTGGTTGACTTTAGTGGGGAAGGACCTATAAAACATACAGGAGCTAAATGTAGTTTTGGTGGATATACAATGATAAAAAATACAACTCCTTTTGATATTGCCCTACTTCCAAAGTCCAGAAGTACACCCACTACCAGGGGCGTAACTTTGGTATAAAAAGTGGGGGTACCAATTTCCTACATACACGAAGCAAGGCTGAGACTGTGATCTCTGGGAAGGTGCAATAATAAAATATTCATTGGCATTGTTCAAAAAGTGGAGGGTACGGTACCCCCAGTCCAAAAAGTGGGGGGTACGGGTACCCCTCGTACCCCCCACAAATTACGCCTATGCCCACTACCATAAAACAGAACATCCATGACCCTGAGCAGTGGTGCGTGAAGGACTTGCTCAAGGTCCCTATACAGTGACCGCATCAGTGATTCAGTGGGGATCCGAACCCGTACTTTCCGCGCAACAGGCCGAGCGTTTTAACCTAATCGGCTACTGTGGAATGTTTTATTGTCTGGACCTCTCTCTTCCCTACAAATTGCGCCCAGAATTGTAGATACAGTATTGTACTCCGCAACTGTCCTTACGTACTCTGGTAGTGCCATTCTCAAGCCTAGGTAAAGAAGGACGCCGCCGCTAATCATCTTTGTTATGACACGGCAAACCAGTTAGACAGAAACTACAAGGGCACGGTATTTACACAGCTTGCCATAGAGTGTACCTACCTACATGACTTAAAAGCCTGTATTAGGCCTACATATCCTCAATGGTTATTATGACTGTGGCGTGCATCCTTTTATCCTTTCTGCAAAGCGCTGCTATGATTTTTATTACATTGGGAATT
>OY744611.1:43686042-43846042 GCA_963556255.1 Allolobophora icterica
TTCGAATTCGCATTTGGCTGTAATTGATTTGCCATTGTCTGGCGCTGTTCCGTTGTTTTCTTCTCTTGATTGCTTTTAGCATATTTCTCCATGATTAATTTCAATTGTTTCTAATCGTGTTGCTTTCAATTTTTACCCAGGTCGTTTTGTTGTTTTTTATGGCTTAATTCAGTGCTGCACGAGAGCCTAGTGGGTAGTGTGCTGGACTGGGAACCGAGAGGCCAAGGGTTCTCATCCGTGTCCGGGCAGAACGATGTTTACAGATTAATTTTCCGCTCTACTTGCGTCCCCTTGCGAAATCTAAATCGGGTATGAGTCCTGGGGACTTTCGCACTGGGAGCGCCTCTGATTGGTGGGCACTGGGTATATAGACAGGGCTGTAGTCGAGGATATACGCGGGTATACAGCGTGTATACTCACCTCTAGAGACCGTATACTGACCTCACAAAATATTTATATTTATTTATATTAAAATACTGTAGCGTATACTCACAAAATACTGTAGCGTATGTACTCACCTCTAATTTGTTTCGGAAAACTAACCGGTAGCGTGTACTCACCTCTAATTTTACCACTACAGCCCTGTGGGTAGAGGTGCTTTACAAGTGTTGAGATACAATGCACTACAATACAATGAGTCCACTGACCGCACACCGTCGGTGAGAGAAGAATGGCCGAGGCTAAGAAAAATGAATCTGCTAACCGTTCGTATACCAAGGCTACTTCGTATATGCATGGTTAGTTTGAGGGACCGTTCTCAACGGTTATGTGTATGCCGAGTCCGTGCAAGTTTGGGTGGAACCGTGGATTTTGCATTGCAGAAGCACAGCTGTTGATCAAACAGAAGATGACGGGACAGGATTTACGATCCGTTGCTTTCGCCTTCAGCTGATTATTATGAGGGTTAGGTTTGAGATTGCATGGGGCTTATAAATTACACGTTATGAATCTGAGCTGGAGGGTATCGAGTCAAAACTCTGGGCTGAATAATTATCCGCATAAATCAGCCTTATCTCAGCCTTCTTATGCATGTGTTTAAGTATATGCATGTATATATTATATATATAATACGATGTATGTATATATATATATATATATTATCCAGTGTATGTAAGTGTATATATTATCTGTATGTATGTATGTATGTATGTTAGTAAGTATATATAATGCATCCATATATATTATATGTATATATGTAATTATATATATACATAATTTATATATGTATGTATGTAAGTATATATTATATGTATGTATGTATGTATGTAAGTAAGTATATATATATTCAGTGTTGGGTATGAGTTAACTCATGTGAGTTTAAACTCACCAGTTAACTCACTTGCTGTGATTTATGAGTTTGAGTTAACTCACCTGAAAGAGTGTGAGTTATGAGTTTGAGTTAACTCATATTTTCTGTGAGTTTGAGTTGTAACTGTCAATTATTTTCAACTCAACTCACTCTTTGGCACTCGGCACATATTATGTTGAAACAAGCCTTTTTATATCGTCGGCTTTCCATACTGGTGAGTGGTGACGGCAGGGAGGGTCGTAAACACTGCTAGCGGATAGTATTTAAGCACTGCATATTTTGTATATTGTGAGCAGTTAAGAACAACATGGCTGAAGTACCGTGTATTCTTGATGAAAAATATTTTTCTGTTACAAGTAGGCGTGATGGAAAGATTGTTGCTCGATTAGAACGTGCTACTATGAAACGTGTGAGTTTATGAGTTAACTCATTTAACAAGTGAGTTTGAGTTAACTCATTTCACTTGGGATGAGTTGAGTTTGAGTTTAAACTCATTTTGAGGTGCGTGAGTTGAGTTTTGATTTAACTCATTTCTTGTGTGAGTTTACCCAACACTGTATATATTATATGTGTAGTAACTGTTGTATACAGCATAAGCTAGATCCTCCCCATCCAGCCACTTTGATTGAATCTACTTGTTGTGCCTCATGCCTTTGTCTTTCTCATCCCTCCGTCTGTGGTGTTCTTCTCTGTTCTTCTCTGTAACCGCTCCTGAGTCTGTGTTGTGCCTACTCTGTTGAACGAGCTCCAAAACGTCCTTAGTCATGTAGCGCATTTTTCTATATATAACGGAAGAAGAACAGCAGTCTCTTCAAATAACCCCGAGAAGTTGCCGACTTAGCGACTTTATTTTTCTTATCCTTGGCCTGTGGAGTGTACCTCGCCGCTTGATCTTCCCACGGTCAACCGATTACAGTGGGGGTGAACGTGGAGTAAAGTCTGGAAACATCTGTCTGCCCTGGGTGGGTGATGAACCCCGGCCTCAGGGTTGACTACTAGACTATCGCGCAGCTAGAGCTGACGGGTGATAAACTCAGTGGCGTGGTGTTGGTGTATCGTAATATCGTAACGCCTTCCAGTAAGGCGCTATATAAATGCCCATGTACACATAGGCGTAGGAGGCGGGGGGTCAGAGGGGGCAAGCGCCCCCCCAAATTTCGGGCGTTCCTGTTTTTCGGGCAAGTTGGCACCGGGAAAAATGCTGAACAATTTGCCCGAATCGGAATACTATTAGACTGTTAGTAGCTACTAGCTCGCAAACACCATAGCATTTGTCATGGCTTCGTCTTCCGACTTGGCCTATAACAGAAACTCCCAGCGCATCATGGTGATGGAAGAACAGCAGATGCCTCAAACTAGGCCTATATCACATTTCGCAGGAGGCCACATCAACCGAAGAGTGCCCTCCATCCACCCCCTCGCCGTAATCACCCAGAGGTGAGGAATCTGACATCGCCCGACTGGTCTGTATACGCTGGGCAGTTGCCTGTCTTCTGCTTGCCTGCCTTCCTGCCTGCGTTCCACCCTACTGGCTTTTAGTCGGCTCAGTAAGACAAGGGATCGTGGAGGAGGAGAGAGGAACACATAGGTTGTGGAACAGGGAACAGAGGTCAGACTGACTTGGAAGGCGAACGGCGAAGAGTAACTGGGATAGATAGAAACGATAGTGATTGGTACGTATATATGTAACCTGTATTATGTAGGTTGTTACATTATAACTCTAAAAACCTCCTTTGGTCCGAGATTGAATATGTCGCGCTCTCAATTATAGGCCACGACAGGGTTTAGAGAGACGCGACAGCATTTACAGCTTTATTCAATGATGTACTAAATAATTAGTTACTTACTTACCTACTTACAACATCCAACCTGTGGGCTGGATACCGACTTCAGAAAAGAAATAAAATAATTCAAGTTCTGTTGCAATCCACTTTTCGGCGTGCAGTTCCAGGTCAGCGTTGTGTGCAGAAATTTCTCTCATGTTTGATATTTACTTAGTTGTGAATTTGTGACTCGAAACCAAGTGTTAATTGTTAGCATCAGTTAGCAAGTAAGAATTATAACTCTGTAATGGATGAACCTTCGCGGAAACGAAGGTATCGACAGCGTGTTACGTGCAGTGAATGTGGTAAGGATTCAGACTACGCAGATCAGCATGGTAAAAATCACCAGAGTTAAAACGCTAAGTTCATCGCTGTGTGTGAAAAGTCCCAAAAGCAGCGGACTTTTTTCGTGCAACCAAAGCAAACGCAGTCTCACAATCTGCCTAAGATAGACCTATTCTCAGCACCGGACACATCTGGTGTAAGCTTACTGACAGACGATAGTTGTGTCAAACCAGCTGTTTGGTGAAAACGACCCTAGGATAAGTTCAAGTTTTGATGAAGAGGATGCTGACCAACCTGACTCTGAGAATGAGAACTTCAACACTCCCTCTAGCGATGATGTAATGAAGGATGGCCAGCCTTGCCCAAACCAACCAATGCTCAAAGAGTATTGTCCAAAACGAATCGGACGTGTAGAACTCGACGGGGTTGTAATCCTGAATGGTTCAAGAGCAGGCCCGCCGAGAGGGGGGGGGGCAGAGGAGGCAAATTCCCAGGGGCCCGGCGACATTTTGGGCTGTTCTAGAGAGTGACTGTTCTACTGTCAGTGATGCACGACGTCATGGCAATTACTCGGAATTTTTTTTCGGGCAGAAATAAAATCTTGCCCCCCGCCGCTGAAATATCCCCTACGCCTATGCATGTACATACATACATACAGATATACATACATTCTGAGGATTTATATAGCGCCTCTTCAGGGGTCTACTTATTTTTTAATACATATATACATACATACATACTTACATACATACATACATACATACATACATACATACATACATACATACATACATACATACATTCATACATACATACATACATACATACATACATACATACATACATACATACATACATACATACATACATACATACATACATACATAGTTACATACATACAATTAATGTAAATCAACAAGGCGTTTATGGTGCGCCTTTAAATGTTTCTGAGAAGTGGTCATTGAAAGCACTACGGCTGGTCCCTTTCTAGATAACTGACCTAGTTTCGTCTGTTAATATCAATCACAGGGACGTTTGCCTGTCCGTGTCTGTCCTTCTCTTTATATCACTCCGTGTACGTCCCAGTTTTTCTTCCGATGTCAGACGGTTACTGTACACCGTTCATCTCTCCTGTGACCGTGGATTTATTTTTTAATAATGATATCAGAAATACGAATTGGATTGTTGCCCGGCCGCTCAGTATTGATAGAAAGCATGTTTCATATTCGTCACAACCTGCCTCTTGTCTTCAATAAATGCCGTCTCTGGCTAATGGATTGGATGTCCAGTCGAATACGTACGGCTTCGCCTACAGCCGAAAATTCATCTGTCATCTTGTTCCTCTGCAGTGGGCGGAGTTGGCCTAGAACTTGCCTGCCTATCAAGGCTTGATTGATGGCCGGACTGGGTGGAGCTGACCTAGATATTTTCCAGCATATGGAGCTTTTACCAGAAATCAAGTATTCTTGTTAATATTGACACTCCGCAGCTGCCCGTACTCTCGTTGTGCCAGTCCCAAGACTGGAGAAAGGAGGATTTTTGTTATGACACAGTGTCGTTAAACAGCCACTAACTATCAATGTTGACTATTTAGGTGAATGAGTGGCTTTTCATCTGGGTTCAAATCCCGGGCACCATTGTCTTCAATATGAGTGATACCTTCAATGCAGTGCCCACTAACAATTGCACTAATTCAGATTCGCTTTTCTGTGCGACCTTCGTAATCATAAACTCCAAATTTCTGTAGTGTTATTCTAAGGCGAAGGAGTGCTTTCTTTTTAAAATAATAATAAGACAAAATAATAATTAATTGTCCAGATTTATTAATTTTATTTTATTGGCTAAGCGATTGAATATCATTCATTATGTAATGGCTGGCGTCTGTTTAGGCATGGAAGACCTTTAGGGTCAAAAGTGCAAGCACTGGAGTTACAAGGCCTGTGTTGAACCTTTATCAGCCACAATGACTGATGATCCTGTTTGGTTTAGTCAGTATGTGAATCAAAATATTACCCAATTTATCCAACCCCATGTATCTGTCGGTTATTTATTGACTACAATCGACCTATACTAATGATCCAGTATGACCTTCAGTACTTGATCCCTATCCGTCTGATGGTTATAAATCAGGACTGTGCATCCCTCCGCAGTAATTGCAAATGTCTGGGCGTATTATGTCGGCCATTTTGTAGTCTGCGTTTGATTTGCTGTTGTTTTTGCTCCGTTTTTGCGAATGTTTTGAGTTGAAACCAAGGAATAATTGACAACCCGTCTGCTTTTTTGTTGTGTTTACGTGCCACACTCTTTCTGTATCGGTCTATGACTGTCTGCTTTGATCTGTGTGTCTGTTTAATGCTTTGAATATTCCTTGCTATTATGCTATATTACCAATCATAGCCTAACTTCTGGATTCTGTGCGCTTCTTGAATTTCACCTGTTCAAAGGATTTTAGGTACTTGTCGGTTTCACGACCCCCAAATTTTAATCGTTCATCCCGCTTTTAGTTTAACATTTTAATCATTCATCCCGCTTCTAGTTTCATTAACATTTTAATCATTCATCCCGCTTGCAGTTTAATTTACATTTTAATCGTTCGTTCCGCTTCCATTTTAATTTACATTTTAATCGTCATCCCGTATCTAGTTTAATTTACATTTTAATCGTTCATCCCGCTTCCAGTTTAATTAACATTTTAATAGTTCATCCCGCTTCTAGTTTAATTAACATTTTAATCGTTCATCCTGCTGCTAGTTTAATAACGTGAAATATAAAGTTAATTTCATGTTGTGGTGTTTTCTTTCGGTGTGTTTGGGGGTCGTGAAACCGACAAGTACCGGATTTTATTTAGCCTATAGGATGTGTTTAATAGAGAGTGGTTTAACTTTGAAGTGACTACTGATTGGTTCTCTTTGTTGTGATAGAGATGCTACTGATATTAGATTGAGAATAGATTAGAATGTTGGGTTTAGATCAGATTACGGTACTTTAGAACATTGAGGATCTCGTATGATGTAATGTGTGGTTTTAGCTCACGTGCTGTTATGTTTTTATTCCAAATGCACTTTCAGTGTGCGCGTGTTTTCTGAATTCTCAAGTGACTGCAGTGTCATAACATCTCAGTACACCATTGAAATGATATAAAACAGTAGCATCAGGAGAAATTGACGAGCAATGTTTCATTAGCAGCCACTACTCTGTTTTATAAAGTAGTCAGTCAGTCAGTCAGCTAGTCAGTCAGTCAATCAGTTAGTCAGTCAGTTAGTCAGTCAGTCAATCAGACAATCAGTTAGTCACTGTTATCTGTAATCTGCATGATCTAAGGCGAAAGTTCAATCAGTTGGTCAGTCAGTCAGTCAGTCAGTCAGACAGCCAGCCAGTCAGTCAATCAGTCAGTCAGTCAGCCAGACAGTCAGTCAGTCAGTCAGTCAGTCAGAGTCAATCAGTTAGTCAGTCAGTCAGCCAGTCAGTCAATCAGTCAGTAAGAAACGGGCAGTCCGTGAGACTTATCTTGCCAACTTGTCTTGGCATTTATGTTGCTAAATGGTCTTAAGCTCTTATGTTGATTAATGTTATGCCTAGCACGACTGCTGTTTCGCAGGCCTTACAAGACTATACATGTAGAACTTGAGCAAGAATTATGATTGACGGGGTCAAAGGTTAACGGTGATTGACTGAGGAAGAGCGAATTGCCAAACTGCTGCTGCAGCTGGCCTGTTTACAGGTTATGCTTGCCAGATGCTGCCGTCTGGCGGATGTATGGACATTGGGGGAAACACGCGTGAAGTCCTTAATGTTGCTGTTCAGTAGTATAAGTTCGAGCTATGAATGGGAGGACTAAGAAAGTATTTTTATCTGATACTGTATGTTTGAATTGATGGCATCGGCTTTTGACCTTTTGACTGGCCGTGGGGGTAGTCATTAAACCCGTGCTTACCCCTCCCGCTTCCAAGTCTCCATCCCAAGGTGTGTGGCCTGTTTCCGTTTCCTCATAAAGCAAAGCCAATGTGATGGACAGTCAGACACTTGTCTGGCAACTTTAGAGCCACGCTGACCGTTTAGTTGTGTAGATCACCGTTGTATTCTATCCTTAGGTGTATGTATATTGCTTCGATGCATAAAGAGCCATATTAATTGAAAACTGGATTTGTCCTTCACATCATGTCTTTGGACAACCACACCCCCAGACTTGACGCTGCACTCGTGAATATGCTTGGTACTCTGCACTTGGCTCTTAAGTAGTTCTTTAGAATTTTAGGGGTGCTCGATAGTGTAGTGGTCGCGTGCTGGACTGTAAGTCGAGAGGTCGGGGGGTTCAAATTCCTGCAAGGGCAGAAATTTGGTTCGAGATTTCTGCTCCACCTGCACCCCCAGCCAACTCAGCTATAATGAGTACACTGACTGTGCACTGTCGGTGGGAAGATGAGACAGCGAGGGAGAGGACTGGCCATCCGCCATCATATGCCGAGGCTAAGAAAATGAAGTCGCTAACACTTCGTACCCATGTATTGTATTGCGTTTATATTGTGTAAGTTACATAGTGTTTCTTGGAGAAAGATTACTTAGAGTCATTTGCATATGTATTGCTGCCGGCAAAGAGTGTCTTGGTCCTTCAAAGGCCGATTTAGTGTCTGATTTATCCAGACGTTAGTGTTTCGGGCCTTTGCAAGGATTGCTGTAGAATTTCCTGTAGGCCTAGTTGATGAACTAAAACACGTGGGGAACAATAGGCGACATGGCTGAAGCACTAAGCCTGTAACCCGTAGAAGTCAGGGTGACCTTTCTCTCCGACGGTCACCATGTAGGGACCTTGAGCAAGTCCTTAACTCACAATTGCTCAGCGCCATCTGCTCGTACTCTGACCGTGCCAGTCCCAAGGCTGGATAAAGGAGGATGGCGACGGTAATCATCTTTGTTATGACACAGTGTCGTTTAGCAGTCACTAACCAACCATCGATGTTCTGTGCACTTCTGAACTTTGGAAGGAGAGCAATATCAAAATACAGTTGTATAACACTTGTATTGTATTGTAATATTGAACAAGAACTGTTTTTGTGGACCAGAACTGGGGTTCTGATCAGACGATTTCCAGAGTTCATGTCAGACATCAGCTGTTCTCCACTCCTCCCCTCCAGCGGCTGAAACTTGGCCATATTGGCAGATTTCGTCCAACTATACGTCCTCATAAATACTACATCTGGTGCAGCTGTGCGCTCTTAACTGTTTTTAACGTATACCCGATCTGGAATAATATAAAAGCAGTTTTCTAAATGAGATAGAGTTATGATGATGAGGTGGATCGAATCTAACGGCTCTGGCAATTAGAGGATGTCTGTTACTTAACACTGGATAGGAATAGTATACTACTTTTTGTGTTTTCTGTTATAGTGACATATCAATGTGGTAATCTAGGCCTATATATAAATCATGAAATACTAACTAATTCGAAAATGTTATATATATATATATATACTAGCTGGTTTACCCGGCGTTGCCCGGGGTTATAAGTTTCATTCGCTGTAGCGAATAAGCAACAAATTTAGGTATAAGTTTAAATCCGTGTAGCGAATAAGGAAGAAATTTAGGCGACCTGTGTGGGAGACTGCTTCGCAGTCTTGTTTACGCCTTCTGGCGTACAGCGGAGACTGCTTCGCAGTCTTGTATACGCCTTCTGGCGTCTAGCGACCTTTGCCGTGGACTGAAAGGTTTACCCGGCGTTGCCCGGGGTTATAAATTTCAATCCCTGTAGCGAATAAGCAACAAATTTAGGTATAAGTTTAAATCCGTGTAGCGAATAAGGAAGAAATTTAGGCGACCTGTGGGGGAGACTGCTTCGCAGTCTTGTGTACGCCTTCTGGCGTATTGCGACCTCTGCCGTGGACTGACTGCTTCGCAGTCGCCCTCTGGCGACGACTGCTTCGCAGTCGGGGAGACTGCTTTGCAGTCTCCCGTGGACTGACTGCTTCGCAGTCGAAGAGGGTGAACCCGGCGTTGGCGGGTTAAAGAAATTACACAATAGTTATTTTTTAATGTTACTTTATTTTAAATTTAACTGTAGAGCTTGGAGATAAACAACATTAGTTGTCTTGCCATTTGGTGCCAGAAGAAACAGATTGTTACTGGCCCGAACTGGAGAGCAGGCAACGTACAGCGGACGCCTTCTGGCGTCTAGCGACCTCTGCCGTGGACTGACTGCTTCGCATTCGCCCTCTGGAGGCGACTGGTCCGCAGTCTTGGAGGCCCTTGTGGCGTCTGGCGACCTGTGGGGGAGACTGCTTCGCAGTCTTGTATACGCCTTCTGGCGTCTAGCGACCTTTGCCGTGGACTGACTGCTTCGCAGTCGCCCTGTGGCGGTGACTGCTTTGCAGTCTGTTTGTGTTTGAACCTACCTGTGTTACAATTTTGCCGTAAAACGATTAATTTAGTTCGAAGCGATCGTTATTAAATTCTTTCCGAAAGTAAACAACGACGCTATGGCCATTATTAATGACGTTGGGGAATACCGGCGCCGGAAATTTCCAAATCTTCCGTACGCGTCCGTGGTGCTATTTTTAGGTATAACGTCATTGTGCTATAATTAATTTGTAGTAGGGAGTGGAAATTTCCTATGCCGTGGGGCGAGTTTTTGGCCCTTATCACCATGTTAGCGGTGAAAACTGGGGACGCGAACCCCTCCACTGGGTGTCCGATGCCGAGGCGGATACAGTAGTGAAGGTTTCGAGTGAAAAGGTGCAAAATTGTAGAAGTTAAGCCCGGTCAAACAGACAGAGAGACAGACAGAAAGCTGTCTTTATTTATATAGATATATATATATATATATATATATATCGATACCATCAGGTGTAGTTAAACTCGTCAAATTCAACTCCGCCACTGTGTCGTCTACAGGTGGTGCCAGTCTTGGATCGAGGAGGGGACGACGCTGTATAAACGTCTTCGTTATGACACAGCGTCGTTAAACAGAAACTACAACAATAGTTGAGTACCGTTAGCTACATTGGTAGAACGTACGTCCCATGCGCAATTAGGCGTGCTAATCGCAGTTCGCCACTCGAAGTTGTAGTCTTCATTCAGACATTTGAATCTGGGGCTAGCACGGTCCACGCACGGGGACCTTAAATAGCTGGTCACCCATTCAAACGGGCAGCGGCAGTGAAGGATCTCACCCGATCAATTCATTGAAAAATCAGCATGGTCGAGGCCATACGGTCGCTATAGACAGGCTTGTACATTTACATTTAAAACGGAAATTTCTGCTCGACGTCAGCCAACAGATGTCGTTAAACACGGGTAATTGCTGCAATAGACGCCTTTAACAATTGTTCTTTTTACGCTGTGTATTAAACCGCGGGTTGTTCAACATCGCCGAAGCTATGAGCGAGGAGTTATAACGATCAGAACTGTACACAGACAGTTTCTCCTCCTCAAGTCCATGGCATTAGTTGCCACAAGATGTCGTTAGACTATTGGAATCCAATTTCGTTCAGTAGACTGGTTTCCAATAGGGCCTACGACTAGATTACAATACGACTGGTTTAGGCCCTACAATATGACTCATTTACAATACAACCGGTTTACAGTACGACTGATTTGCAATATGATTGGTTTTACAGCATGACTGGTTTACAATATGACTTGTTTACAGGGCAGAATTTGTTTCAGTATTTATACTCCATCTGCACCCCTTAGGCTTAGTCAACTCAACTATTATAGTGCGCAGAGGCATAACTTTAGTCTAGAAAGTGGGAGATACCAAATTTCGCTTCGTTTTCCCCTTCAAGACTGTTAAACAATTATAATGGCGCCCGATGAATCTATATTTGGCGATGCGCAATGCCGAATAATGATGATGATGATGATGCTGATAATAATAATTAATAATAAAAATAAATATAATAATAATGATAATAAGCATAATTATAAATATAATAGCAAAAACAATGATAACTATAGGCCTATCATAATAATTTAAAAAAAATAATGAAATTGCCCCCAAAAAGTCATTTCGAAATTAAAAAATTTCCGACGGTCGTTGGTCCCCCACAAACCTTTCCCCCTCCCCCCAGACGAGGGGACTAGATTAAACACTGCTCTGAACCGTACGGAAATATGAGTAACGGAGGGTTTAATTGGCCTCTCCAAGGGCTAAGCTAAATTACCCGCGGCATAGGTCTACATAGCATACAACCGTTAGATGTCGCCAAACACTGGAAACTCCTAAAGGGTAAAATTATTTACGGGTGAGTGAGATGGTGGTAGATGGCTAATGGAACTAAGTGCGCTACTATAATGGCGAAGAAAGGGCGAGCCGAACAAAGGGGTAAAGTGTCATTAACATGATGTTTATACCAGTAGATTAGAATGAAGTTTGAAAATGAGTACAAACAACGAAAGAGTAATATGAAGCCCAACAAAATTTATATAGGACCTATATAAAGAGAAAATAAAAAAACCACTATATTCCTTCAGAGATTCGCTTGATAAATCACCTTTGGCTAGCCTATCCATGTAGCAGTTTTGTATTGAGTATAGGGCCTAGTTCTCTGTTGTTAACCTTGGACGTCCATTTCGCGGACGCAATAATTATATTGTCACGCGTTTCATTTATGATTGGCTGTATGCATCCGTAATCTAAGTCGGTTGATCTCTCGTAAGTAAAATAGATTGCAATTAATGTCAACAGACGAAATGAAGAGAATCCTCATTTGGAAAATTGATCTTGACGACGGTTCTCAGATCGTTGTCATTACCCCGTGTGAGATATTGTAACGTAATTGCTTGTTTTTGAAGCACTTTTCAGTCCAACATAACAGAAACAGTATCCGTGTTACCTACGTCCTTGCTTGTAGGCTACGTTTATTAGACTCTTCTGAAACCAAACGAGAATTCGTTATTAAGAGTCGTCTTCTGAAACATGCACTGGCGGCGATCTTGTTTCACAGGTGGGGGGGGGGGACACTGTTGAACTGATCTGGTGAAAAGAGTTTTGAACTGATCTGCTCAAAAAAGAGGTCATTTTTTACCATTTTTGGGACCAAATTTTACGACCTGTTTTGGGGTTTCTTCAAAAGTGGGGGGTCGAATGTATGGTGTCCCCCGACTCTTAAAGGTGGGGGCTTGTCCCCTCGACCCCCATGATCGCCGCCCATGGAAACATGGAGGGGGGTTAGATGAATGGTAACCAGTGCGTCTGATTTGAAAATAGTAGGCGGGTTGAAAATCGATCGCGCAGGATCGAGTAGGCGAGCGATTTACGGTCGACCTCCGGAGATCTTGCGTATACATTTTGTGCATCGTATTCGTAATTTTTCGTATCGCTGCAATATAGTACTCATCTAGTAGGCCTATCTCAATTCAGTTCCGTTATCTGAGTAGGTCTCTTGTAGGCGCTATATAAATTCTCAGAATGAATGAATGAAGGAACATTCACTAGAAACTTACCATTGACGTAAGATGACGTGTGACGACTGATTTCACAATGCTGGTTGAGCCTTCGGCATACGTTGAACACTCAATTTTAGCTTGATCTTTCAGCCGGCAATCCATTCGAATTTTATTGGCGTGCTTTCTGCAGGACTTGCAGTAAATTTGTTTCACAGTCCGACGGTTTTTTCTCTCGACTACATCGACATCGAACGAGTCGCCTAAATTCCAGGACAGATACGTGCTCAACTGTACATTATTATTCGACTTGGTCATCTTCGCCGCCGTTGTTGTTTAAAATAGCTTCCGAAATTGTTGATGTTGCGGATGATGTCTAGCGGCGTGAGGTGTCGGCCGTGTTTTTATGGCCAATCATATTGCACGAAATTGGAGTGATCAGTCAGCAGTTATTAAGACAAGTCACGGCACGCATTCAACGCTGCCGCAAGTAAGTTAATTAAAGTAAATTAATTAAAGTAATCTCAGTTAGGTAAATAAAATAATGGTCTGTGTCCAGGTCCGTCTATCGTCTTGAGTCTAACGGTGAGAAGCCTTCGGTTAGGCGAGCGGTAAATCGCTCGCCGGTACCTTTGCTAGGCGAGCGACCAAGAAGAGCGATCGATCGCTGGCCTTAAATCAGACGCACTGATGGTAACACTCTTGCTCGAAGAACATAGGATCTTGAAAGACGCGGTTCGATATACTCTGCCTTCCACTACTTAGGGGATAGCTGTAAAATGAGCGGGCGCCTAACAGGCTGCCAATAGGTGTGTTCTACAAGATCTTGATAAGTGTACTGTCAGTGAGCTTGTAAATGAACACGAATATATTATAATATTATGTAGAATCCAAAAAATGTAGCCTATAGTTCGTGTTTTCTTAGCGGCGAACTGTGGCCTATTTTGGCCTGTTTGAGTAATTGGCTATTAGAGCAGCGCTTTATCTTGTTTCTGTTTCCTTTCATTTCGTTATTGCATACTACATGCCTTAGAAACTAGTTATTGTCCCAGTCTGTCATCCATCTTTTGTAATTGTAATTGTAATCTGACATTTATAAAGCGCCACCAAGAAAACTCTCATCAGTGGCGCTCCCGACCTGAACCATGCAGTGAAATTACTCTCAAATAATACAGACATGTATTGTTGGCCTACTGTGACAGACTTGTATTGTTGGCCTGTTGTGACAGACTTGTATTGTTGGCTTGTTGTGACAGATTTGTATTGTTGGCCTATTGTTCCAGTAGATTTGTATAGTTCTTTGGACAATAGCTCAGAGCACAGATTTTAAGTGAATGTTATTATTGTCAGATGGTAACTGTGATCAATGGAGCAAATAACTAAACAGTATGTATGCTTAAAAGCAATGTCGAGTAGTTGCAGACACTAGTGTGGCCAGAATGCATGTGGATATAAGATGTCTGGGTTCAGTGCACATCTGATTTCAGTATAATTTAATCCCATTTTTTCTATTTTACTTAAGTAGGTCACTTTACCGTTGAAATAATTGCAAGTCATGTATAGTTAATGTGTAGTGACTTATATTAGTAGATGTTAATGCATTGAAATGTTAGTGTAAATCTCCCAGATTTTCTAAGCACCACTGCAAAGTTGTATCCGGAAGACCCGCTCATCCAGAGCAATTTCAAATCAAATTTGCAAGAACTGTGAGCAGGCTTTTGAGCAAGTCTGTGAGAAACCATTTGAGCAAGTCTACAAGAAAGTCTATAAGCAAGCCTTTGAGCAAGTCTGAGAGAAGGGCTGTGAGAAACCCTTTGAGCAAGGCTACAAGGAAATTTATGATCAAGCCTTTGAGTAAGTCTGCAGGCAAGCATTTGAGCAAGTCTGAAATAAAGGTGGTGAGCTAGCCTCTGAGCAAGTCTGTGAGAAAGTCTGTGAGCAAACCCTTTGAGCAAATCTGCAAGAAAGTCTGTGAGCAAACCTGTGAGCAAGTCTACAAGAAATCTGTGTTGCAAGCCTTTGAACAAGTCAATAAAAAAAGCGAAAACGAGTAAGTTTCTGAGAAAGTCGACAAGCAACGGTGAGCATTATGATTGCATTATTGTCTGCTGTTCAGCTGTGTGGAGTGTGGCCAGGCATCTGTCTTCGTAAACAACATATTCTAGAAAATCCTCGCTGGTCACTGCTTTGTTCTGATGTTTTGCTCCGTGGAGCGCCGTACATGGACTGCCGCAGTCAAAGAATGTCGATTATTTATTAGCAGCGCGGGCGCATCAATTCCCCGGAAAGTATTGGAAGATAGTCCTATTGAAATTGCCTTCCATTGATCAAAGTCATTCATAATTCAGCGTAGGCCAATAACGCAGCCGTTCCGTGTTGTTGTATAGGGTAATTTATGGGTAAAAATTAGAAAGGATAATATATCGACGTGGGATTTGAACATATCGCCTTTGTTTGTGCGACTTATTTCAGAAGAGCGGAGGTGAATTGGACCAGCAGGCGGAAGGGCGCTGTGCAACAATAGCCCGACTCTTCAACCCCTCCACGTATCCGGCGGACGGGTTTTCAGGGCTCAGTCAGGTCAGTCCGCCATCTAGCCCCTCCCCCTTCATCGGTCTTCTACGGCCTTTTGTTGTCGTTAATGCAGAGTTTTTTTTATCGTGTTCCCATTATTTGCCCTGATTCGTCCGACCACTTTGTCACTGTCCGTCGTATTTACTCTGTAATCAGTTTAATCATCGTTGCTATTGACTTCTCGAATGACATACAGCGTCGTCGTCGTCATCATCATCACCATCATTGTCATCATCATCATCACCTTCACCATTATCATCACCATCATTATCATCATCATTATCATCATCATCATCATCACCATCGTCATCATCATCATCATCACCACCATTTTCGTCGTCATCATCATCATCATCATCATCATCATCATCATCATCATCATCATCATCATCATCATCATCATCATCATCATCATCATCATCATCATCATCATCAGCATCATCATCATCATCATTATCATATTCATCATCATCATCACCACCATTTTCGTCATCATCATCATCATCATCATCATCATCATTATCATCATCTTCATCATCATCATCATCATCATCATCATCATCATCATCATCATCATCATCATCATCATCATCTTCAGTATCATTGCCACTACATGCACCACCACAATCACCATCATCAGCATCATTACCAGCACTGCCACTATTATCACATCATCATCGTCATAATCATCTTCAGCTTCATTGCCACCGCCACCACCACCACCACCACCTCCACCACCATGTGTGACCATTATCCTCATCGTCTATTGTCCTCCACAGTCAACATCATAATCCCAGTATCAACAACATATTGATCAACATCGTCATCAATAACCGTCATCAAATATCTCAGTTTCCTTATTATTATCATCAGCCCATTGTCAGAACATAAATACTGAAACCCTAAACCCAACAACACACTTCCATGTTCCGTGAAACCAGATTAACACCACAAACCACAGCTCCACAGGAATTTGTAATGTAATGTAATGTTATCGCAGATTTAAGTATCTATCAGCTAAAGCACTAACATGATGAAAGCAATTCCTTTAACACCTTTTTAATCCTTCCTTCCAACTTTTTGCAACACTATGCATATTATATTTGCAGAGTGTGGCCTGATATTCTCTGTAGGATGAGCCATCCAAGTGCTAACCATGCTCGGCATTTCTTGACTTTGCTGTGCTTGCCAGCAACTTACTCACAGTGCATAACTCCCTCCCATATTCATTCAGCCATTCAGAGCACTTATATAGCGCCCCTTCAAGGATAGTCTTGTTATTTATACATAAATGCTACAAATTATATATATCTTATATAGTGTATAATTATTCAGCATATATATATGTATATATATTATATATAACACCCCTCCAAAGATAGTCTTGTTATATATACATAAATGCTACAAATTATATAATATATCTTATATAGTGTATAATTATTCTGCATATATATATGTATATATATATTATATATAACACCCTTCCAAAGATAATCTTGTTATATATACATAAATGCTACAAATTATATATATTCTATATAGTGTATAGTTATTCTGCATATATATATATGTGTATACTCTGTACATGCAGAAAGGTCATGTGTCATGTTATATTAAGTTAGGTTGGAATAGATTACTTTGGATTCAATATGTAATGGACATTTAATTAGTGATAAAATCTTTAAAAGGAGAAATGAGAGTTGGAGATGATTTCGTATAGTTCATAGGACCAGCAGATGATGGAATGAAGTTAAGAGACGGCGTAATAGGGATTGTTTTCTTTCCCTTTACTGTTTAGAATAGATGTTCGACTGTCGTCCTTTCTGCCTGGCTGAGTGTCTCCTGCTATTTCTTGTTCCGTTTTACTCCCTTTCTCTATGCCTCGTATAGCTGGGCCTTGTGTTTCACTTTCTGTGAATATGTCTGCAGATATGGTCTGTGTGTCCTTCTGTCTATCTGTCTGTCTGTCTCTCTGTGTGTCTGTCTGGGTCTAGTCTGTCTATCTCTATCTATATATGTCTCTCTCTGTCTCTGTCTATCTCTATCTATATATGTCTCTCTCTGTCTCTGTCTATCTCTATCTATATATGTCTCTCTCTGTCTCTGTCCGTCAGTCCGTCTGTCTGCCTGTCTGTCTGTCTCTGTCTGTCTGTCTGTCTGCCTGTCTGTCTGTCTGTATGTATGTTCATCTGTCCGTCCGTCCGTCCGTCTGTCTGCCTGCCTGTCTGTCTGTCTGTCTGTCTGTCTGTCTGCCTGTCTGTCTATCTATCTGTCTATCCGTCTGTCTGTCTGCCTGCCTGTCTGTCTGCCTGTCTGTCTATCTATCTGTCTGCCCGTCTGAAAGCATCTATCCCATATGTTCACCTTTTCCTGCAGTATATCACTTCATTTTTATTGGCCATTTTTACATCTCTTTGTTCAAAGCTAATTATTCCGTCCTGCTGTGACTTTGTTTGCCTATCCCCTTGCCAATCTCTCTTTCTGTTTGTATGTCTGTCTGTTTGTCTCTTTCTCAATTTGTCTGTTTGCATTAGATGAAATCACTCGGATGTGACAGTAGTTAATAACTTATTGCCGCTATATAAATACCCGCTTTCAGTACATTGCAAGGCGTTGCCATGTATGGCCGCTTCGTTAATTAATTAAAACCATTGTATTCGATCACTGTCTTTTGCTGTTAATTAATTTATCCGGAAGTGGCGTTGTATAAATTTGTATTTATGATTAAAATTAAATACATAGTTTCACTGGATTATATGTGGGCCGACCAACAGAGAATCTCTTCAGAAGCAGTACAAAAATGCCACGATCCAATGCAGTTGTCAAATAAAAGGAACTTTAGCCGGTAGGCCTATTGTTGCAGTTCCTGTCTGTCTGTTTGTTTGTCTCTATGTCTCGTTCTATCTATCTGTCTCTGTCTGTATGTCTGTCTCTGTATGTCTTCATCTGTATGTCTGTCTCTGCCTGTCCGTCTGTATGTCTGTATCTTTCTATGTCTGTCTGTCTCTGTGTATGTCTGCCTGTCTGTATGTATGTCTCTTTGTCTGTTAGTCTGTCTGTCCGTCCGTCTGTCTGTCTGTCCGTCCGTCTGTCTGTCTCTCTGTCCGTCCGTCTGTCTGTCTGTCTGTCTGTCTGTCTGTCTGTTTGACTGTCTGTCTGTCTGTCTCTCGGATGCCACGTTTTCAATCACTGCGATTGCCAAATCCCGCTGTCATCTATTCAATCTTCCGGGCGCGAGTGAAGTCGTGTAATTCATTATATTTTTTGATGTTCTTTTGACTTCCTAATGGAGACGTGTTTGATTTGGAAGTTCCCGGGGAAGTTACCGACCCCGTGACCTTTCGCTCCATCCACCCGATAAGCGAGGAGAAATATTGCGACACAGATCTGCGGGAAAATCGTGTAATACGGGTTGCTGGAACAAATTGGAATCTGGCGAGGGAAGAAGAGGGAGGGAGAGGGAGAGCCTTGAAAGAAGCCAGTCAACTGGAAAAATAACAAGCTCCCATGATTGAAAGACGACGAGACGAAACGGAAAAACCAAATCTTATATCAAGAGCAGCAGCACTAATGAGAAGATGGACAGTGGCGGACAGAGAGACAAGCAGACGGGCGTACAGGAAGAGAGAGACGGACGTACAGGAGGAGAGAGACGGACATGTTTGTTACGGGAGGATGCTTACTGCTGAAGAGCAGAGACAGACAGACAGACAGACAGACAGACAGACAGACACACAGACAGACAGACAGACAGAGACAGAGAGAGAGAGATCAATGGAAACTGCCAGAATTGCAACAAAGACATAGTCAGAATGTTAGACAGATGTGGAGAGAAGAATACAGAGAGATGCAGGTGGGTGCATGCAAACGGATAAAGGCAGAGACAGAGTGTAAGACAGGCACACGAAGAGACAGAGACAGATACAGGATATGCAAATAGATGCATACAAACAGACAAAGGCATAGATAGAGTGTAGGACAGGCACGTAGAGCGACACAGACTGGTACAGGCATGCAGATAGATGCATACAACGGATTAGCAGACAGACAGACAGACAGACAGACAGACAGACAGAGACTAAAGCGGGAATAATGGAAGGTTTAATGGGAATCGACAAATTATGTAAACGGCCAACAGTTCTTTTGTCATATTAGTTAGAGTTTTGAGCCGAGGGTGAAATACGTGGCAAGATTGACTTTGTATATGATCAAGCTACAATGATATGAATTTCAATTGATTAACGGAATGTCTATAACAGTTACTTAAAATGTTTTACATTAATGACAACGGTAATAATGTTTTAGCGATTCACTGCGGGAATAAATTTCTAAAGTTTTTCTAGGAAGTCCTGACGTTAAGTAATTCCAAGAATTTGAGTGATTAAAACGTGTTAAGTAAATATCATGAGGCTGAATTGCAGATCAACTGAGGGCCAAGTGTCAAGTGGCTTATCGATTTCAGGAGATTCTCAGTCCAAATATTTATTGGCTTTGTTAAGAGCTTTGTCAAGTTTAGCAAGTGGTTAGCCATTGGTGGCGCTCACACATAACAGGTAGTGCAAACTGTAAATAGACTTGCAATTTAAAAAAGTTCAGGTGTCTAATTCTTTTAATTAAACTACGTAAAGGTGAAGGACTGAAGGACTTAATCGGTTTTAATTGAATTCGGTGCATGTGAACTGTTTAAAATCAGAAAAAGGGATAGAGTGTAGTGCTTGATGGTAAATATACATGCATGCATGCATGCATACATGCATACATACATGCATATTTGCATACATACATACATGCACTTACATACGGGCCAATTTACTTAGCCAACTTTACCCCCTTATCAAGATCTAAGAATCCACACGAGTTGAAAGTTTTCATCATAGAGGGCAATCTTCAAGGAAAACTTCTAAACAACAAAAAGTGTTTACGCAAAACATTATTTGCATTGAGAATTTCCCAAATTTTTAAACTATGAAGGTCATAATATATTTCACACACATTGGAAAATACATTTTCAAATTGCTTTTAAACCGTCTTAGGACGGGGAATAATCTAGTGCATAGTAATAATAGTACACTTATACATGCTTGCATAATTACATTGCAATACATCACAGTTTATTACATTACATTGAAGCCTCTCTCCTCATTGCTTGTAAAGTCTAGACTTATTTAACTCATTCCTAAGACCGATTTCACTGTGAAGCAATAGAGGAACAGAGGAACACTGAAATTTCTTTCTATGCTGGTTAGAGCCTTGGATGGAATCGATACTGTGTGCATTAGACACCAGCGCTGTAGAAGTTGCTAATTTTTTTATGTATTTAGGCGCCGCATGTTGGCTGCCAGTTTTGTTCTTTTTGTTTTTTCCGGATTTTTCATATACTCTCGTTTTTATTTAGTCTACCAAATGGATTACTAAGCTCATTATAGATCTTATGTTAATAATCTAGCGTAGTATTATCTAATTTTTGGTTTCCTTTCTTGTTTCTTGAAAAACATTTTTGATTGAATTCGTGTCTTCATGAAGTAATTACAGCGCCGTGCGTTTGCTAGTGATTCTCAATAAAGAAAATACTTACTTAGTTAATTAATTACCTTCGGGCAGTCGTGAAGATAAAGTTTAATTAACAAGTTCTATGACGTTGGCGTCTTAACCTAATTAACCTCCAACTTCTGGAATGTTGGTCAGAGGCTACTGGCCAAGATCTGAGGGGCAATCCGGCCATGGCCTTGATTTGATTTGGTGATTGGGGCAGACTACTCCGTTCTCGACTTCCCCCTAATTGGTTAAACCAAGGGTTGTCGGAAAAAAATATCTAAAAAAATTCTATGGAATTAGAACAAAAAGCGGACTGGTCCTTTAATGTAGCCCTGATGGGCAGCAATAGGTGTGAAGTGTTAGCAACTTCATTTTCTTAGCCTCGGCGTACGATTGCCTACCTTCTCTCTCGCTATATGATCTTCCTACAGACGGATCCTGTCAGTGTACGCATTGTAGCTGAGTTCACTAGAGAACACAAATGCACCCAATATCTGAAGACAAATTTCTTACCTGGCGAGGATTTGAACCCCGACCTCTCAGTTGTAAGTCAAGCACGCTTACCATTCACGCCTTCTATATAGGCGATATTTAGACAGCCGTGAACCACTAGGGTGCTCGTGCCATGTGTTGTAATCAATTTCACAATAAAACTGGGAAACAAAAATAAGGTCTCAAAATCTTCTGACGACTGAGAAATGTTTGTAACCAGGGCCGTAGCCAGGATTTTGTTTCGGGGGTGTTTTCTATTTCGGGGGGTGTTTTCTCGTCCTTGAGCAAGCCGACATTCTACCGAGTCAAGCGACAAAGGGATTTGTAGCTAGTAAGTGCATTATTTCATTTTTACATTATTTAAGTTCGGGGGTGTTTAAACACCAAAAACACCCCCAAGGTGATGGCCTTGTTTGTAACAATACAAAAATAAGATCTCATGACAACTGATAAATTCTGCCAACTTAAGTATGGACTTGCTTGTTTCCCCCCTTATCGAAAATTTCCAGAGCCGCCACTGAGCAACTAGATGGTCTAACTGAGGATGTATGTTAAGCAGTTTGTCTGGTTTGTTAAGCAGTGTGTCTGGTTGAATTCCAGGCCAGATTCAGTGCTGTGATGAGCAGCTAATCTACACCATGCAGCGGAACTCCGCCAGATTATGAATAGAATAGGTCTCTGATATATACGTATTGGCTCCCTGTTAGTTGCCTTTAAATCTTCCTCAGCAGTTATCCGGCGGATTTGAGCAATCTTGATTTTTTAGATGGTTTTGCTCTTCTTAAACGACCGGATCAGTCTGGACAATGAAGACAGGTAGAAGCAGGAGTTCTAATTACTCGAGAAGCCAAAGGAAATGTCACTGCTTGGCGATGATGATGATGAGGAGGCGAAGGAGGAGGAGAAGGAGGAGGAGGAAGGGGAGGAGGAGGAGGAGGAGGAAGAGGAGGAAGATGATGTGGATGATGGTAATAATAACATTGATGAGGAGGAGGAAGACGAAGAGTAGGATGATGAGCAACAGCACCATGATGATGATGATGATGATGATGATGATGATGATGATGATGATGATGATGATGATGATGATGACGATGACGATGATGATGACGATGATGATGATGGGAATGATGACTGATGATGGCGATAATAATGATGACGAGGAGAAGATTATGATAAATATAATGGTAATGATGATGGTGATAGTGATGATGTGGAGGAAGAGGAGGAGGAGGAAGGAAGGAGATAATGATGACTATGATGGTGATGATGACTACAACAGCAGTGATCACCCTCATCCAGGTGTGTCTGTGATTTAAGCAAGACCACGCATTCCAATGCATATAGGGGCATCTTATATAGAGCCTTTTTACACAGCAAAACAAAGGCACTACATAAATGCCGAAACAGAAGAGAAGCAATGGCCCTTGGAGGAGGAGACCTTGTGGTTTCTGATTAACCCCTGACCTTGGGAGTCTCTCCCGTCCCAAGCGGAGAAGGGAGCTGTGCACGGCTATTAAGTCAAAAACATTGAGCCCTTGGGTACTCGTGCATAATTGAGAGCAGGACCTTCGATTCGACGACGGTGGCCTCCGCTAACGAGAATCACTGACCCCGGGTTTAATTCTGCCCAGAAAAACAATAGACAGCGAGCATGACCTGTAATTTTGCTCTCTTCAACACAACATAATAGAAATGATCCGTAATTATGGGTGGAAAAACAATAGAACGCGGACATGACATTTTGTTTTGATGCGTTCAACCGAAGATAATCGGGCTGATCCGTAAAAATTGTGCGTGGAAAACAGTATAAAGCACGCTTGATGTTTAATTTTAATTTAGGCAAAAACTAAGCAGGATTAATCTTTAATTAGAGTGAACAAATAGAAAGTAGACATGAACATCAATTTTGCACCGTTCGACTAAAGGTAATAAATGATTCAGTGTGTCAGAAATAGTACAAAGCAGGCATGGTGTTTAATGTTAATTTAGTCAGAAATTAAGTAGGATTAATCTTTAATTATCGTAAACAAATAGAAATCAGACAAGGACATCAATTTTGAATCGTAAAAAAGGTAATGGGTCTGTGTGTCAGGAATAGTACAAAGCAGGTATGATGCTTAATTTTAATTTGTTCAGAAACAAAGTAAGCTCGATTTTTAGTTTTGAATGGTACACAGATAGAAAAGTACCTTGCTTTTAATGTTGAGTCATTGAAATTTTTTATAGTTACTATCCATAATTACGAGTGCAAAGCAGTACAAAGCAGGCAGAATGTTTACATTTAATTTGTTCAAAAATAAAATAAGAGTAATCCTTAATTATGGGTTGAAAACAATACAAAGCTGGCACAATATTTAAATTTAATCTGCTCAAAAATAAAATAAGATCAATCCTTAAATATGGGTGCAAAACAGTACGAAGCAGGCACGATGTTTAAATTTAATTTGTTCAATAATAAAATCAGATCAATCATTAATTATGAGTGGAAAACAACCCTAAGGCAATTGCCCTTAGTCGACGGCCGAGTTGTCTGCTACCGTTGTCTGATATGTTGCACTTTTGGACAACAGACGGACAACGCGCAACGACATCAGTTATTAATTGCAACCGGTGAACAAATTTGTACTTCACTCAGCGTCGACTGGCTTTATTCCGTCTCTCCTCCAAAATATCAAAGCTTTTGCCTGGGACCGAACGAGATCAATACTAGAATATTTCGAGAACAAACAAGCTCATAAATTATGAATATTTGCATTTACGCGGCGCGGCCCACGGTTTTATCTGATGTGCACTAAAACCTTGGTCCAACAAAACTATTATCTTGATTCCTCTCGGATCTTGAGTCGTAAATCGGTAATTGATGACGTTCATAAAACTGTCCGGCGATCCAGTCTTGGACACTAAAAATATTGTTTACTCAGAGTCTCTTCTTCGTAACTGGTCTGTAAAGATGATCTATGCTCTCGATTCTGTGCATAAAATCCGTATTAGGTTTTATTTCGGGCATTGCCCGCCTCCGCTGGCAATTTTGCGTTGACCTGATTGGTTGACCTCAGTTGCTTGGACAAGTCAAAAGAACTGCATAATGTTGGTTGGCAATCTATCGTTGACCTCCTTATGTAACCTCAGTTACTTAACCTTGACAAGGACATTGTTGTATGTGCTGACCTGATTGCCTGATCTGATTAGCTAATCTCAGTTGCTTGGAGATGTTTTGCTGAGAGCAATCTGTCCTTGACCTTCTTTGTTTAATTATGTAACTGTTTAATTATGTAACTGTGACAAGGAATACAACGCTCGTGCTGGCCATCTTGCCCTGACCTGCTGGTTCTTTGACCTCTGTGGACCCTTGGGCCAAAGCATGCTTTGGACCCCATGATGACTGTCTGAGTGCCAGGGTCTTTGTAGTGTTGGTAGAGCTTTAATCATAATGGAAGGAAGTTGCTCTCGACATTTTCTTCCCTTTCTTTGCTTTCCGCTACTTTTCCATCGCTGTTGTTGCCATCGTCATCGGCGCCTTATTCATCTACGACGTTTTAAAATGTAGTTTTCGGCGTCAGGAACATCATCATTATCATCGTCATCGTCATCGTCGTTGTCGTTGTCGTCATCACCACCATCGCCATAATAATCATTATGGTAATCATCGTGATCATCCTCATCATCATCATTTGTTTTGTCATCATTAGCAGCTGCTGCTGCTGCTGCTGCTGATGCAATAGTAGCAGCGGCTATATATGTCTTCCTGTGTCTGTGTGTGTGTGTCTTGCTGTCTGTCTCTCTGTCTCTCTCGCTTTCTTTAGCCTTCAAAATCCAGTCATTTCTCTCTCTGTTTTACCTTATCGTTCTGCCTGGAATGATTTACAGTGACTGGCTCAGGACCTGATCTGGTGGGATGGCAGCATAATTGTGGGGTGTGGGGCATGCGAAAAACTTTAGGGAAAATCGTCAGCCTGCCAAGTTTAGTGGGTCATACATCCATTAGCCTAACCCCCAACCCCCCGATCCACCAACGATTTCTGTTGGTCGACGATTTGGGCAACCTGTTTTCGACTAACAGAGGAATTTAAATGAGGCATCTGGAACAGCTGCTTTCCCTGTTTACTTTTCTGGCGCGCACGTGAGAATGTCCTTGACCATGTAGGTACAGGCCTCTCCCTGCGGAGTACGTCCAGGTCACCATCTGCTGGAGAAAGGAGGAGGGGGAGGAGGAGGGGGAGAAGGGAGGGAGAGGAGGAGAATGTGCAGAGTGTGGAATTTAGCCTGATGTAATAACTTTCACCTAAAGCTTCTGCTAGCAGGTCTGTGATGGTTTGTTTGCTACTGGAGAAAGAATTGACAGGATATATATATATATATATATATATATATATATAATATATATATAGACATATATATACATATATATACATATATATACATATATATATACATATATATATTATGTATACATATATATACATATATATATGTATACATATATATACATATATATATATATATATCTGAGGTATTTCTTTAGGGTGTTGTGGTTAGCTAGCTGCTGGACTGTAAACCGGGTTTTAAATCCTCGCCAGGGCTGATATTTTTGTTTTGAGATTTGCTATCCATTGCGTCCTCTGACCAACTAAACTATAAATGAGTAGGCCTATAATGACCCCTATGTAATTAACCTAGTTATAGAAGTTCATTAATGATGTAGTTTGTTAGAGGAAGGTCAGGCGCAAGAGAGTGCGCTGGGCACACACCCTTATATGCCAGGATCTTTCTCCGTTTCTCTGTCTCTGTCTCTTTGTCTATCTGTCTTTCTCTTTGTCTGTGTTTGTGTGTGTCTGTGTCTGTCTCTCGCTCTCTCTGTATATATATATATATATTCATATATTACATATGTATGAATATACACGTGTTACATATTACAAAGCTTTTGAGACTTTATTTTCTCGGCCTTGGTTGTAGTACTGGTTGGGTACGACTGTGGCTGGCAGCAGTGGAGAGAAAGATCTCTGCATGGGAGCGAATTGCGCATGGGAAGTATATTTTCAATGGGAGATCATCTAATGAATGGTAGGGGGAAGAAGTTCCCCTATTTTCTGCGCGAATTTTCTCCCACATTGCACCGTGTACATGACAGCAGAGAGTACTGCGGTAACTGTCACATTATAAGCTATGATTGAACTATAATACACTTTCTCACTGAGGCAAAGAATTTCACAGTTTACCAATGATCATAGTTTGTTTACTTTTGCAGGTCAACTAGTCCAAGTCAACTAAATACTAAAATGGTGGATCCTGGGGGGTGGAGGGGTAGTGGATGTATGACCCACTGAACTTGGCGGGCTCGCATTTTTCCTTATTGTTTTTCTCATGCCCCGCACCCCACTGTTATGCTGTATGCTTACCTTTCCACCGGTTACACTGTATTTGATTTGGGGTTTAGAAGCCTTACCAGGAAAGACATTGGCCGAAGTCGTATTGACTTAGCGTATTTACTTGGTTGGCTACGAAATACTTGAAATATCTTGAATACCTGCTACTCTGCCGGTTAAGAAAGCTCTAAGTGTGAAGCTGTTGTGGAGAAGGACACTTGGTTTCTGAATGTGAAGAGTATTTTTGTATGCCTGTGACCTCAGGAAGAAGAAGAAGAAGAAGAAGAAGAAGAAGAAGAAGAAGAAGAGGAGGAGGAGGAGAGGAGGAGGAGGAGAGGAGGAGGAGAAGAGGAAGAGGAGGAGGAGGAGAAGAGGAGGAGGAGAAGAAGAAGAAGAAGAAGAAGAAGAAGAAGAAGAAGAAGAAGAAGAAGAAGAAGAGGAGGAGAAGTCTCTTAAACCAGTCCTCTCCTTCACCGTCGGATCTTCCCATTGTATGCAGTATAGCTGTGTTGGCTAGGGGTGCAGATGTAGCAGAAATCTGAAACAAATTTTTGCTCTGATGGAGATTTGAACCTTGACCTTTCGACTGACAATCTGGCACTCTGACCACTTGGCTATCATGCACCCCTACTGTATGATGCTTTATTCAACAGTCCAGAAATTAAATGGCAAATCAACCACAGAATTCCAGTTTCAAACTAGCTCAGATCCTCCTTATACTTTCGTAAGCAATCCTCATTAAAAAATTGTGAAGGGTTGATTATTATTATTATTGCTATTATTAATATTATTATTATTATTGTTAGTATTATTATTATTATTATTTTACAATTTTACATATTTATTTACTTAAATATTTATTATTATTTTTTTACCAAAGGTATTTATGATCCCTCAGGCGACCATTATTATTATTATTTTTTATGGCCCAAGGTAAAAATGATCCCTCAGGTACTTCAACATTAGTAAAACTGCTATAGTGTCTGGAATTTTATTATTATTATTATTATTATTATTATTATTATTATTGTTATTGTTATTATTATTATTATTATTATTATTATTATTATTATTATTATTGTTATTGTTATTGTTATTGTTATTGTTATTGTTATTGTTATTGTTATTGTTATTGTTATTGTTATTGTTATTGTTATTGTTATTATTATTATTGTTATTGTTATTGTTATTGTTATTGTTATTGTTATTGTTGTTATTATTATTATTATTATTATTATTATTATTATTATTATTATTATTATTATTATTGTTATTGTTATTGTTATTGTTATTATTATTATTATTATTATTATTATTATTATTATTATTATTATTATTATTATGACGCACTAAGGTAGATGGCGCTGAGCAATTTTTAGTGAAGGAAGTGCCCTACACAGTAACCACCTTAGAGGAGGCTAGAACCTGGACTCTCCACGTGTGACAAGGCGAGCGCTCAACCAACCGGCTACCATGTCCCAGAGATGGGTAATAATATAAAAAAAGGGTTGATTTGACATGGAACGACGACCCATCAGTGCTTCCAAGGCAATGTAACGTCATCTGATGTCCTGTGATTTAATGTGACGTAGGCCCTTGAGACGTAATTAGAAGTTTTCCAGCTTAGCGGACGGCGCTGTTTGAACAATGACGAGTGGTCCAAGTAGCATCAGAAGATCAGAAGTATGGTCTGAGGGTCGAGGGGGTCGGAGGGAGGAAGGGGCGGTAGGGTCTTTCCAGATTTATGGCCCATGCCATAGTGTTGCTGCTTTGTGCACTGTTTTTTGAGATGCCAGTGTTCTCCTAGGTATAGAGATGTATAGGCTTCTGTTAAATGTTATCTAATGTCATCTAATGTTATCTATTGTCATCTAGTGTTATCTAGTGTTATCTAAAGACTTCTATAGCGCAGTTATCATATCGACCAGTTGATGGTCGCTTGAAATGAAGTTGCAGTCAAAACTTGGAAAAGCCAGGTTAAAAGATCCAATGCCTTGCCTTGCCTTGTGCTGTCGATTCGTTGAATCCTAGCGACTGTCATGGTCAACCTTCTCCATGTGCTCCGATTTCTCGTTGCCTCTCTCAGCTCCGAGATGTTCATCTTCAATGCCTCCTGTATCTCGTCCATCCATCTCCTCCTTGGTCGTCCTCTCCTCCTTCTGCCCTCCCCACACGCCAACATCATCTCCTTTTCCAGCCCATCTGCACGCATCACGTGTCCAAAGTATGACATCTTCTGCCTGGACGCTCTCTGCCCCAACGTCAAACTCCCTCTCCAGTGTCCTATTTCTTCCAGGATATCCTCGTTAGTTCTCTTCTCAGTCCAAGAAACCCTCAACATTTTCCTCCAGATCCACATTTCACATGCCTCAATTTTCTTCTCCAATGCCTTGGTTTTTGTCCATGTTTCGCATCCGTAAAGCACCACTGGTAAGATCATTGCTTTAACAATTCTTGTCTTCGTTCCCAAACTCACTGATTTGTCCTTCCATATTTTTTCCAGTCCCTGCGTTGCCGTCTTCCCCAATGTAATTCTCCGTCGTATTTCTCGTTCGCATCCACCTTCACTCTCCATCATGGCCCCCAAGAAACAGAAGCTTGATACCACCTCTATCTCCTCTCCATCTACCTCAAAATAACTCCATTTCTCAGTGGTCATTATCTTCGTCTTTTTTATATTAAAGTACATTCCTGCTTTCTCGCTAGCACATTTTAGCCTTCTGATGTTATCCTTCAGTTTCTCCTTTTTTTCCGCCAGCAGTGTTGTGTCGTCCGCATACCTTAAATTGTTCACTATCCTTCCAGCTATCCTCACACCCTCCGCCTCATCATCAAAACCTGCCTCCCTCATTATCCTTTCTGCATATAGAATGAATAGGTATGGTGATAGTATACATCCCTGTCTGACCCCTTTCTTTATTCGAAAACTTGAAGTGTCGCCATGTTCTGTCCTGACCACCGCCACCTGATTGCCATACAGGTTCTTGAGGAGAGTTATCAGATGCATGGGTATGCCCATTTCACTCAGTGTTTTCCACAGCAGAGCATGATCAACGCAGTCGAATGCCTTGCTGTAATCTATAAAACAAAGATGTACCTCTTGTCCATATTCCCTCTGCCTTTCCAAAATCCATCTTAGGTTTGCAATATGGTCTCTTGTGCCTCTCCCTTTATAACTTTTTTTATAAAGATCCAATAGGTGAGAAGAATTAGAAGCCAGGAAACTGTTGAGTAAATGTGCTTTTGAAGAACCAATAATCATTCAACTCGTTTGAGTTTATTATTTATAAAATTGGAACATCAATATCTCATCTCTCCTGTCCCAGTATAGATTCTTATTTTAAGTGTTTTATTTCACGTCTTGTGATCTTCTTGTCCTGCCTTTAATGTAACATTCCCACAAATTAGACAACCCGACTATGGACTTGCCTACCCTAATATATTCTCACCTGTATTATAGTATTTCAGATATCGTAAGAATTTACCTGAGGTCCATTCTGCCTTTATTAATGCCTGTATTATTACCTGTAATGTAGTATTGTATGAATTAGAATATCGTATGGGATTGCTACATTGCTAACGCATTATAGATGCATTCTTATCTGGGGTACTCGGTAGTGTAGTGGTTAGCGTGCTGGACTGTCAAGCGAGAGGTCGGGGTTCTAATCCCCGCCACGGCAGAAATTTGGTTCGAGATTTCCGTTCCACCTGCACCTCCTAGCCAACTCAGCTATAACGAGTACACTGTCTGTGGGAAGGTGAGGCGGCGAGGGAGAGGACTGGCCAGCCGCCCTCCCATGCTGAGGCTAAAAAATTAAGCCGCCAACATTTCTTACTTATGGTCAGTGGTGTAGTGGGGCGGGAACGCGGGGGAACGCCGTTCCCCCAATTTTTTCCATACTTACCTACCAAAGATTGCACTTTTTGCTACAGTTGCTACTTCAATTTCCAGGCGTTTCCCCACTTCATTTTTTAGGACTACAGCACTGCTTATGGTTGCTCAAGGGACTGCTCTTCTTCTATCTGCAGTACATTGTATGTATGTATATGTGTGTAAACAGCTATTTATATAGTGCTATTGAAGAACCTCCCACGGATGTATTGTTTTAGACATTACTTATCTCTCGGGAGTTTAGTTGAAGAGGCTCTATATAATATTTCGATTATAACTACAGCTTACAATACACACCTGTAACGTATTTTATTTCAGAAATGTCTGAAACGTAACTACGACGAAATGATAGCCGCTTCATACGGAGGTCAAGGAGGTCAAGTAATGCTAACAGACGGATGCTTTCCAAAGCCCGGAATTCCTCCATCCCCGGCTCCTCCTCCTCCGCATCTCCAGCAGATGCTCTACCGCCAGCCTTACTCCATTCCGCTCGGTTCCGCATCGCTGAGCAGCGGCGACATGCAGCACCTCGTCCAAGAGCCCAAGTTTCCACCGCAGACTTTTGAAATTCCCGACATCCAAGACTCGAACAGCGTCTTCGGAGACGGAGCCTTCGACGGTGCCACGTTCGGTGCCTACCCGGGCGTGACGTCCTTGGCACCGGGCATCGATCGACAGTCGTTCTTCTACGGTTCACCGATTCCCGATCATTCCCTGCAGTGTCGGACGGTGGGACTGTCGTTCCCCGGTTGGCAGCAGCAGCAGCCGGGGGTCGTGTCGTCCGCCGGGTCCACCAACTCGTCGCCTGTCAGTCAGGTGGAGGAGGCGACTCCGTCGACCGTTGCGGAGGTTGGAGGGTCCGTCCAGGCGCAGCAACAGGTGACGATGGGTTTGTCTCTTGTTTGTTAGGGATGCTGAGCGTGGAGTAGGTGAAGAGTCATCGCTCTCAGTCAACTCGTTTCTCGTTCGAATCACGTTCTTTGCCTTAATATGAATCGCATTGTTCACTATCTGAATCACATCCTACCGTAATCTATATCAGCGGTTCCCAAACTTCTCTGGTTCGCGACCCACTTGTGAATATCTTGACAGTCTCGGCAACCACTGTGTAAAATTAAGCATTGTGTACTAAAATTTGCTTCGTAAATTGGTACCGAAATTTAAAGCATTAAAAGGAAACTTAGGTAAAAACAGTTCACAATTTATGCAATCCAGCTAATTAAAGCCCAATCATAGTCAAAAGTTGTTGCTGCAAAAAATAAATGTTTCTCGAAAAAATTTGGCGACCCACTTGCCAGAGCTTCGCAACCCACTTTTGGGTCGCAACCCACAGTTTGGGAAACGCTGATCTATATCACCTCCTAAATAATCTGAATCACATCCTACACAATCTGAATCACATTCTAGATGATCTGAATCACCTCCTAAATAATATGAATCACATTCTGCACTTTAACATCATTTAGATTTGTGAGACTTACTTAAAAACTACTATATTACGTAGCCAGTGCTTCTGAGACATATATATAATGCTCTATATTAAGTGTCTACATGACTAATTTCTCTAACTGATGGCTTTGGGAGTGAAAACCTATGACTCTGAAAGCTTGGCGTGAAAGAGCACTTGACTGCTCTGCCATTGAATTTCTCCAGTTGTTCGCACATTGGATCATTCGTCCTTTGGTTCATTTGTCCTTTGTGCTAATTTGTCCTTTGGTTCATTTGTCCTTAGTGTTCATTTGTTCTTTGTGTTCATTTGTCCTTTGGCTCATTTGTTCTTTGGTTTGTTTGTCCTTTGGTTCATTTGTCCTATGGTTCATTTGTCCTTTGTACAATATGTCCTTTGTTTCGTGTGTCCCTTAGTTCATTTGTCCTTTGTTTCATATGTCCTTTGGTTCATTTATCCTTTGTTTCATTCGTTCTTTTGTTCGCTTATTCTTGTTTTCAGTCTTTCTTTGGTTCGTTTGTGCTTTCATCATTTACTCATTTGCTTAATGTTTGGTTGGTTAGGTTTTTCATTCATTCTTTAGTTGATTAGTTCCTTCCTTCATTCTGTGGTTCGTTTGTTGTTTGGCTTGAGTGCTTTCTGAAGGACGGATTCGCAGACTGTTGAAGACAGCGTTATTAAGTCGTCGATGCATTGCACTAATGTCTCGACAGAAAAACATTGGCTGTTGCTGCATTGCAAATGACGAATCTAATTTCATTCGAATTAGCACAGACGTAGAGAATATTTTATCACATAAATGTCGACGGCAGACTGACAGACATACCAACAGACACACACACCGACTGACAGACCGACCGACAGAATGACAAACCGACCGACAGATCGACCGACAGACTGACAGACCGACAGACTGACAGACCGACCGACAGACCGACCGACAGAATGACAGACCGACCGACAGACTGACAGACCGACAGATCGACCGACAGACCGACCGACAGACCGATCGACAGACTGACAGACCGACCGACAGACAGACCGATAGACTGACAGACCGACCGACCGACCAATAGACAGATCTACCAACAGACTGACAGACACAGACCGACCGACCGACAGACCGACCGACAGACAGACTGACAGACCAACCGACAGACAGACCGACCAATAGACAGATCGACCAACAGACTGACAGACACAGACCAATCGACTGACAGACCAACCGACAGACCGACCGACAGACTGACGGTCGACAGATCGACCGACAGACCAACCGACAGACTGACAGACCGACCGACAGACCAACCGACAGACTGACAGACCGACCGACAGTCCGACCGACAGACTGACAGACCGACAGACCGACCGACAGACTGACAGACCGACCGAAAGACCGACCGACAGACTGACAGACCGACCGACAGACAGACCGACCAATAGACAGATCGACTAACAGACAGACTAACAGACAGACAGACCGACCGACAGATCGACCAACAGACAGACCGACCGACAGACAGACCGACCAATAGACAGACAGACCAACCAACAGACCGATCCAACAGACAGACCCGACTGACATAGAGTTGTTTTGTCATAATTTGCACGAATCGCGAAACACAGTTTCTAGGGATAATACGATTTGCCAAGACACAAATAAGACCATAAATCAGCCTGAATAATATTTGATTTAATCAATGGAGGCATTGGCGATCGGTGTGACCGATCTTCTGGCCACCGGCGCCGCACCCCCTCCCCCACCCCCTCCAGCGAAGCTTTTGATAAAGGCCATTACAGCACTTACATACCAAACAAGTAATTTTCGACTTGAGTGGATAACGCTGGCAAGTTTTGATTAAAGGCTTTGTTTATGGCCACCGAGTTCTGAACTTAGCAGTCGCCGAGGAAGCTCGGCCAATTTTCTGTGTTAGGGTGTCTTATTCGAGATTGGCTCCGAGATGCAGTAGATAGAGATGTTTTACTGGGCGTCGTCCATGTCTGCTCGGAGCATGCTCGGAGTATGCTCCATTCAGGTCTAGAATGTTTGCACAAACATGGGGGTATGCTGCGAGAATGCTTTGAGTGTTCTTGAAGCGTACTTTGTACATGTCTGGAACCGAAGCAGATGTTCCATGCACATCAGAGTATGCTCGGAGCATGCTCAGAGCACGCTCTGTGTCTACTCGATTCAGGGCTGAACCGTGAGTGGACTGAGCTTGTACATTGGAGTATACTTTACTCGTGCTGAAAATCTACTCCGTACAGCAGAGTATGCTCTGAGCATGCTCTATACTGCACAACTGTATTTGATATTGCCCCTTGTTCCAAACTTCAGAAGTACTCATACAACAGAACATCGATGGTGCTCAGCAATTGTGTGCTTGCTCAACTTGCTCAATGTCCGTACTCAGTGACCGCCTGAGTGGAGGATTGAACCCATACACTCAACACTACAGGCTGATCACTTTAACCAAGCATCTACTGTGCCTTAGGCACTCCGTGTATACTGCACTGATGCCTGGAGCATGAGAACATGGATTGGGATGCCCACCAGTTATGAGAGAGAGAGAGAGAGGAGAGAGAGAGAGAGAGAGAGAGAGAGAGAGAGAGAGAGAGAGAGAGAGAGAGAGAGAGAGAGAGAGAGAGGGGGGAGGGAGGGAGAGGGAGGGAGGGAGGGAGGGAGGGAGGGAGGGAGGGAGGGAGGGAGGGAGGGAGGGAGCATATTTATAAAATTGGCTTACCAATTAATTCTTCATTTTGTCTCAGACCCGGATCATGGAGAGAGAGGGGGAGGGAGGGAGGGAGGGAGAGAGAGAGAGAGAGAGAGAGAGAGAGAGAGAGAGAGAGAGAGAGAGGAGAGAGAGAGAGAGAGAGAGAGAGAGAGAGAGAGAGAGAGAGAGAGAGAGAGAGAGAGAGAGAGAGAGAGAGAGAGAGAGAGAGAGAGAGAGAGAGAGAGAGAGCATTTATACAATTGGCTTACCAATTAATTCTTCATTTTGTCTCAGATCCGGATCATGGTCAGATTGTATGCTATTGGCTTTATGTGTAATAACAACTCCCATATAAAAATCAAACCACTTCTGTATTCCATTTTTTAATTCTGTAAAAAACCTGTAGGTTACACCACTTTGTTTATCCAGCCAAGTGCCTACTCTGCTCGCTCGCTTGTGTTCCACGTTAAAACTTTGTTCACTCCCAGTGTACTCTGTGCAAGTTTGGAGTAGCAATAGTAGTAGAACAGGCTACAGTATTACTTTTGCAAATTCTGTTCCAGACCTGTATGGAGTAATACACCGGAGCATGATCGGAGCAAAGATGAAAATTAATGAACCCGTAGATATGACAGAGGGCTTTATTGTGTGATGTGGGCCAAACATTGGGGTTTGTTATGGGCCCTGCAATGTGGTGGGTGTTCTATGGTGTGGTCCCCATAAAGGGAAACTAAGTGCCGGTCCCTGTGGCCCTATCTTCCAGTTTACTGTCCACTTGCTTCGTCAAGTGGGTTGGATGTAAATGGGCTGTGGGTAAATATTGACCGACGCGGATGTCATATTCTTGCACCTAAGTGCTTGCTGTTACAGTCTTTCAGAGTGGCCACAGTGCCTTCGTTGTTACTCGTCGTAGGTACACACCCTGAAGAGTATTATCTGCTAAGACCAGACACTAGATTGCTGACAAACTGTCATCTGTCTTGCTTATGGCAAAAGACAGTTTTGTCTTATAACTTTTGAAGTTTACATGCAGTGTATATATGTATATATGTGTGTTAATGTATCTATGTTTTGTAAGCATCAGGGCCTAAACTAGTGTGCTCTCTGACACAAAGTGTGCAGCTGACATTGTCAAGTGTGCAGTTGCCTTGTCTGGAGTGCATAGTATAAAGTTTTGAGAGATTAGCTCAAGTCAAGTATACATGCGATTTCATTCTGATACCTGAAATTTTACTTACCCGATCAAGTACAGTTTCACACTTTGAGGACGAGTGTACAGTTGACATTTCTGAGTATTTCAGGCACTGGTATGGATGTATGTATTTATGTAAATAGGCCTATGTATGTATGTATGTATGTATGTATGTATGTATGTATGTATGTATGTATGTATGTATCTATGTATGTATGTATGTATGTATGTATGTATGTATCTCTGTGTTTGTGTAAGCATGTGTGTATGTATGTACAATCTATATAAATAAAGGGAGAATTCTGTGTGTCTGTCTGTCTGTCTGTCTGTCTGTCTCTCTGTCTGTCTGTTTGACCGGGCTTAACTTCTACAATTTTGCACCTTTTCACTCGAAACCTTCACTGCTGTGTCGGCCTCGGCTTCGGACACCCAGTGGAGGGGTTCACTTACCCCCTTTTCACCGCTAACATGGTGAAAATACCCCAAAACTCTACCCAACCGACCGTCCCTGACGACCCAGCGCGAAGCGCTTCTATTTATGGCGCCGGTATTCCCCAACGTCATTAATAATGCGCATTTAACAAGCGGTTCTATTTATGGCGCGGGTATTCCCCAACGTCATTGATAATGCAAATAAAGACGTTGTTTACTTTCGCACAAAATTTAATTACGATCGAATCGAACTATATTCATCGTTTTACAGCAAAATTGTATGTTCAAAGACTCTGCTTTACTAAGGGCAGTGAGGGCCCGGCTAGATTTCTGGCGTTTTCTTGAACCGCCAACGCCGGCTTCACCCTCTTCGACTGCGAAGCAGTCAGTCCACGGGAGACTGCGAAGCAGTCGTCGCCAGAGGGCGACTGCGAAGCAGTCAGTCCACGCCTAGACTGCAAAGCAGTCTCCCCCACAGGTCGCCTAAATTTCTTCCTTATTCGCTACACGCATTTAAACATATACCTAAATTTGTTGCTTATTCGCTACAGGGATTGAAACTTATAACCCCGGGCAACGCCGGGTAAACCTGCTAGTATGTATATATGTATGTATGTCTTTGCATATGTTTTTGTGTGCAACTGTGTATCTATGGTGTATGTATGTATGTTTGTATGTATGATGTATGTTGTCTATATTTATGCATGCATGTACATGTATGTACATATATCAGTGTGTTTCGTTATGTACGTATGCACCTCTGACATTTATATAGCACCGTTTAGGAAAGGCGTTGAAGTACTGCTGTGTTTTATTACTAGACAGTAAATCTCTACAAGCTTTCTGGCGACATCGTACATTAGTCTTTTCTCATTTCGGACATGACTTTCAATAGTGTGGGCGTGTGTATACATCTAGATGTGTCTGTGTCGCCCTTTAAAGGTTAACTGGTTTAAAGGTCGACTTGGTTAAAGGTCGACTGGTTTAAAGGTCGACTGGTTTAAAGGTCGACTGGTTTAAAGGTCGACTGAGTTAAAGGTCGACTGGTTTAAAGGTCGACTGGTTTGAAGGTTAACTGGTTTAGAGGTCGACTGGGTTAAAGGTCGACTGGGATAAAGGTCGACTGGTTTAAAAGTAGACTGTGTTGAAGGTCGACTGGTTTAAAGGCTGACTAGTTTAAAGGTTGACTGGGTTAAAGGTCGACTGGTTATAAGATTGACTGGTTTAAAGGTCGAGTGGTGTAAAGGTTGACTGGTTTACAGATCGATTGGTTTACAGGTCAACTGGTTTACAAGTCGACTGGCCTTCGTAAGGACAAGTACACGTGTAGGTATCAGTATGGTGATTTATATAGCGTCCTTGTTAGAAACCTTTCTTGGTGAGGTTCTTCTGCTCATCAGATAAACTTAGTTGGACCTGAATCCAAAGGGGAGACACAAAATTTCTGTACAGAGTTTTTGGAATGGTTGTTTAGGCCAGCGGTTCTTAAACTTTTTCAAGCTAGGGACCGGCACCACGTTTATGCTGCTTTTCGCGGACCACTAATGGCAAGCGCGGGATCGGAACATGAGGATACGTACATAAAATATGGGATTTTGCTGCTAAAGTTGTTAAACAGAACTAAATCGATATTTACAATTTACATTATCATGATGTGATTCACAGTTTCACATTATTTCTTAAGTATTTTTCATATGTCGCTGATGTTTTATCCAAAAGTTGAAAAATTATGAATTTTTAAGGATTGTTTCGCGGACCGCTGACCAGAGCTCCGCGGACCGGCGCCGGTCCGCGGACCACCATTTTAAGAACCACTGGTTTAGGCCTTGGCCGTGACTGTGTTAAACTTTGATACTTGTGCCTTTGGGAGGTCCTTTAGGGGAACCGTATAAATGCTCACATACATGTATACACGTATAGGTCCGCACATACATATATGCATACATCGTGCACATGCATACACACAATGTATGCACATAAACACACTGCATATACTCTCTTTGGCCTTATGCATATGATACTCATTCTTTTTGGCCTTGTGCATACTGTTGCTAGCTTTGGCCTTGCGCATACTGCTGTTTATTTTTTTGACCTTGTGCATACTGATACTTCCTTTGAACTTTGCGTATACTGTATACTGGCATGTTGTTTTCGGTTTTGTCCATGCTGATAGTCCATTTTGGTTTTGCCCATACTGAAACTCTATATGGGTTTACCCATACTGATACTCCATTTGGTTTTGTCCATACTGATACTCGATTTTTTGTCCATGCTGATACATTTGGTGTTGCCCATACTGATACTCCATTTGGTTTTGCCATACTGATACTCCATTTGGTTTTCACCATACTGATACTCCATTTGGTTTTGCACATACTGATACTGCCTTTGAATTGATGAGTTTTCGGCTATGGGTTTCTCTGCGAGTGAAACATTTAGACTTTAGTACCGGAACGAACCATTAAATGGCGACCTCTGTGTTTGTACTGGACTCGTCTTGCGCTCAAGTCACCAATAAATAATTGGCAGACTGCTTTTGGCAATTGCTGACGGGCTCTATATACGTTATTACGTTGAGAGGCTGGTGAGGGATGGGGGTAGGGAAAGTGGAGTAGGGGAAGGACGGGGAAATAACCAGAGTCCATCGGCGGACGACTAATTCCTTCCGCATTTTGGACTGATGAACATTCTGTAATATGACTTCTCTGTGTCTTAGTGTGGCCTTGTCTGGGGGAAGGAGAGAGTAGGAAGGAGGAGGAGGAATTATGAGGAGGAAGGGAAGAAGGAGGTGGAAGGAGAATGACTGAAAGCGGGAGACACAGGGAGTAGCTGTGCATGGAAGAGGAAGGAAGAGTAAAGCAATGAATGAGGAGGAGTAGGAGGAAGAAGAGGAGGAGGAGAAAGGTGGAGAAGGATGGAGGAGGACTGGAAGAGGGAGACACGGGTATAGCTGTGGGAAGAAGATGACGAAAGAGTAAGGCAAGGAAGGAGGAAGAAGAGGAGAAGGAGGAGGAGAAAGTTAATGATGGAGAGGAGGAGGAAGAAAACGAGAAGAGGAAGAAATGCAAAGAAGTATGCGAAAGAGGAAGAGGAAGATTAGAAGGAATAAGAGAAGGATAAAGGCAACGAAAAAATGGGAGGAGGAGAAAGGCAAGGAAGTGGGGAAAACAGGAGGAAATTTGACTTGTAGGAAAACAGGAGCTAGAGGAAGAAGAAGAGGAAGGGATGCGGAAGAGGAGAAATGCCAGGAAGGAGGAGGAGAGGTAAGGACAAGAGGAGGATAAATGAAGACTGGGCAGGAAGAGAAGGAGAGTGGTATACGAGGATTAATTGGAATAGCACACTCAACACATGTAGGCAGGTGGAGGAGACGGTGGATGAGGTGGAGAGTGAGGAGGGGTCGGGCAGTCATTTAGACAGTGGTCATTTTGGTCATTTGTACAGTGGACTTTTGGGCAGTGGTCATTTAGACAGTGGTCATTTAGTCATTTGTACAGTGGTCATTTGGGCAATAGTCATTTAGACAGTGGTCATTTAATCATTTGTACAGTGGACTTTTGGGCAGTAGTCATTTAGACAGTGGTCATTTAGTCATTTGTACAGTGGACTTTTGGGCAGTAGTCATTTAGACAGTGGTCGTTTATCTATCTATCGATCTATCTATCTATAATGAACTTCTATAGCGCCCCTTCAAGAAATCTACTCAGTGGCGCTCCCGACCCAGGCCCGGTCAAAAAGAAAGGTCTTAAGAAGGCCATAGAAAGTACCTGAGAGGTCTCTAGGGAGAGAGCGAAGGGAGAGAGGGAGGTCATTCCAAGCGGTACGACCCACCACGGAGAATGCCCTACGCTGCGCCATAGCAGTACGCGCATAGGGGACAACAAAATCACCCCGGAAGGCCCGGCGCCCCGCTGTCCAAATTTAGTCATTTGGACAGTGATCATTTTGTACAGTGGTCATTTGGGAAGTGGTCATCTGGTAAGTTAATAATAATAATAATTATTATTATTCTTTAATTAAGCGCCTGCAAACGCACTGCGCTGTACATGTACATGTTATGCGATAAATCTTAACTACTAACAGAACAGACAGCCTGCAATACACGGCGCAAATTGCAGCCTACAAAGCATGTCCGCCTATGGGACTCGGTCTCTGTACCTCTCGCACTCTACGCCAGATGTTATCCAATGCGCTATCAGTGGTCTTTTGGTTAGGGTCAGTTGGTGCATTGTTAGGATTAGGTCGAATGTATAGTGACTCTTTTGGTTATCAGAGCTTGCTTTCAATAATGTTTTTGTTCTTAATGACTGACTGCTATTACTTAGGCTAAACTTTATTTGAATTACGTATGTATGCATGGTTTCTGAGGTTATCTAATTGCCTTTCTGTGGTCATTCCTAACTAACACTTCAACTGTTGTTTCTGAACGAAGTTTTTCAGTTGCTGGACCTAGATTTTGGAAATCTCTCCCTGTATCCCTCCGTTATACTCAGTCGCTTAAGTCAGTCTGTTCTGTGCTTTAGACTTACCTTTTCCAAATTGCTTGTCCGCCACAGACTGACTCTCTGCCTTTCTCACTCTGTCTGTCTCTGTCTGTCTCCTGTTGTCTGTCTCTCTCTGTCTGTCTATCTGTCTGTCTTGTCTGTCTCTGTCTCTCTGTCTGTCTCTGTCTGTCTGTCTGTCTGTCTGTCTGTCTGTCTGTCTGTCTGTCTGTCTGTCTGTCTGTCTGTCTGTCTGTCTGTCTCTCTCCGTCTCTCTCTCTCCGTCTCTCAGTGATCTGACTTGGATATTTATCTGATTGTCGCTGGTTTTGGTGTGCCATCGATTGATACCTTGTGCATTAGTCGCCGACGCGATAGAAGTTATAAATTACAATTAATTACAATTAGTTTGCATTTTACAATAATGGAAGCGATCCTCCAGTTTCTATTTGTTGATGGAAGTAGTTGGATCTTCCAGGTTCAGCAAGGTGGCCTCAAGATGAACGGCTTCAGCACCTCGCACTCCGCCGTTTCGAGGCTGCCCAACAAGAAGGCAAGATCGCCGAAGAGACGCAAACGGAAAGATCCAAACGAACCGCAGAAGTACGTCATAATTACGTCATCGTTACGTCATCGTTAAGCGAATAGTTTGTTTATTGGCGCTTGTTGCTCGGCGGGCTTTGTTATTTTCGTCGGGAGTCGGTGGTTTTATTGTATACGCGTAACGTTTCTTGCCTAATGGAAGGAGATATATACGCACAACATGAAACTCGTCTTTCGGGGGTTTCTGGCAAATGATGACGTATCTCGCAAGAGACGAGCTCTCCTCTCCGTCTTACTCTCTCTACCAATTTGGATTGAGTGAGCGAAGATTGTTACGGATGTGTAATTACCGTGTGTGCATTGTCGTCGTGTGCTGAGCAATTGTCTCGCCAGTGTCCATGACGTATGTCAGGCGTATTGTGTATTCCGTAAATAAGTTTTGGTCAGATCCCAGATGAGTTAAGACGGACGGCGCTTGCTGTGTGAATGTTTGATCATAATACAATGCGTTACCAGTGTATCACACAGTAGTCGAGAATTTATATAGCGCCACTCAAAATCAGAGGAGCACCCGACCCAGGTCAGTGTCTTCACTGACAAAGAGAAAGGTTTTCAGGCACTTGGGGAACTGTTGAACAATGCACACCTTGCCTGATGAGGTTGTTGTTGTTATTATTAGTTATTTATTGACCGCCACTATCTGACGACCATGCATCAATCGATGGCGCTGAGCAAAGGTGGTGCTTGATAGTGTAGTGGTTATTGTTCTGGAATGTCAATCAAGAGTTCGGTGGTTCAAATCCCCGCCAAGGCAGAAATTTGGTGAGAGATTTCTGCTCCACCTGTATCCCCTATCCAGCTCAGGTATAATGAGTACACTGACCGTACACTGTCAGTTGGAAGAGGGACAGCGAGAGAAGATTGGCCGTCCACCCGCCCTCATATAGTGAAGCTAGGAAAATGAAGTTGCTAACACTTCATACCCATGGCTGCGTCAGGGAAGTGTATAGCTAACATTTTCTACAGGATTATGTGTGTGCGTATGCGCGCGCGCGCGCGTGTGTGTGTGTGTGTGCGTGCGTGTGCGTGTGCGTGTGCGTGTGTGTGTGTGTGTGTGTGTGTGAAGTCAATTAATATGGTGCCTTGAAAGTATCACCCTGTAGGACTGGTCACTTTTATGTGAAACCAGTCTCAGTCTGTATAGAAGTCCAGGTGAAATCCAATTGGTTAGAAATTTCAACCAATCACAAAGGAGCAGTTCAGCGTATGCCTGTTCGTATCTGGAGATCATATAGCGCCTTTAACGTATAGGAGCCTCACAAAAGTGCAATGGCTGTCTTAGGTTTCACAGAAGCCATAGAAATCGTCGAGCGATGGAATCATATGCAGATGAAACGTTCGTGTAATTCAGTGAATCCATACAAAGTAACGTTACCACAGACTGGAGGGCTGAGCTTACTCAAATTCATTTCAGCATCCTTAGAAATGGAGCACCGCAATGGCTTCTTGGTAACCGCGGTTTCTGGAACGTGATATCCGTCGAGCGACCTGTTGCCCTGCCTTGTTCATGCGCATGTTTGCATACTCCGTCACTGACTTCGGAGTGAGTTGTGGCTGTGTTTGAAATTGGGACAGGAATGACCTACATTCTGAGAGCGAAGACAAATTCACAACGTCATACATACATACATACATACATACATACATACATACATACATACATACATACACGCATACATGCATAAACACATACATACATACATACATACACACATACATGCATAAACACACACACATACACACATACATACATGCATACATAGTATATATTATATTTATGCAAACATGACACGTAAATTTTACATGCATCGTATTAATTATATTGGTTATTATTAATTATTATTAATTGTTATTATAATATATTAATGTTAATGTTCTTGGAAGTTCTCTATATACTTAGTTCTGCTTCTTTCGTTTTTGGTGGTCTGCCAAGATTCTTAAAGGACCATTTGCTGCTTTTAGCTGTGCTTCTGAGAGAATCAACAGTTGCCAGACAAATATTTAACAGGTACTGTGTAAATAAGTAAGTAAATCACATGAAGTCTGTGCAGCAGCTTTGTGAAGCTACAGGGCTTCTTTGTAATCTGCAAAATGTAGCCTTAAATGCATGTCATTTCTGTTTAACGAATCTATTTAGCCACCCTTCAAGATATCTACTCAAAGGCTCTCCCGACCCAGGCAAAACGGAAGAGATCAGCTAACGATGCTGTGTCATTATAAAGACTATTAGCGTCGCCCTCCTCCTTCATCCAGACTTGGGACTGGCACTACCAGGTCAATGGCGGAGTTTGCTGTGATGTACTGATGTTGAATTACCTTGCATCGCGTGCAGTAACTGCTTCAGGTGAAATTGTCTTTCGTTTTGTTTTAGACCGGTGTCTGCTTACTCGCTGTTTTTCCGAAATGCTCAGGCAGCCATTAAAAGTCAGAATCCGAGCGCAACATTTGGTGACGTCTCGAAGATCGTCGCTTCGATGTGGGACAGTCTCGATGATGACGTCAAAAATGTAGGTCATGACGTCAAAAATGTAGGTCATGATGTCAAAAATGTAGGTCACTGTGCAAAACGTTCTAGAATGCGACCTGTGAACTCTTCTCCTCTTCCTTTAAAGGTGTCAAAAATGTAGGTCATGACGTCAAAAACGTAGGTCACTCTGCAAAACGGTCTAGAATGCGACCTGTGAACTCTTCTCCTCTTTCTTTAAAGGCGTCAAAAAATGTAGGTCATGACGTCAAAAATGTAGGTCATGACGTCAAAAATGTAGGTCACTCTGCAAAACGTTCTAGAATGCGATCTGTGAACTCTTCTCATCTTCCTTTAAAGGCATCAGAAATGTAGGTCATGACGTCAAAAATGTAGGTCATGACGTCAAAAATGTAGGTCACTGCAAAACGTTCTCGACTGCGACCTATGAACTCTTCTGCAGTAGTTTTTGGCGGAATCATCCATCCATCCATCTGTCCATCCATCCATCCATCCATCCATCCATCCGTCAATCCATCGGTGTATATTTAGTGTTGGTGGTGAAGGGGTATAACGAGCTATAATGATCTAGTTAGCAGCCTCCCTCCCTCCCTCCCTCCCTCGGATGATGTTTTCTGTTAATTGGACGAACATGAAACCGACATTAAGAAACACTGCATACAATGTTCTGACAAAACAAACGATTTGTGTGTGTGTGTGTGTGTGTGTGTGTTTGTGTGTGTGTGTGTGTGTGTGTGTGTGCGTGCGTGCGTGCGTGCGTGCGTGCGTGCGTGCGTGCGTGTGTGTGTGTTTGTATGTGGACACTTACTGTAACGCCTTCCAAGTACCTCACTGAAGCACTGAAAATTTCTTCCTTATCTCTGTCTCTCTGTCTCTCTCAAACTCACACACACGCACACGCACACGCACACACACACACACACGCACACAAAGCAATGATAATTTTTTGTCTGTGTGTCTGTTTCTCTGTGTGCAGTTACATTCACTTCTCTGTCTCTCTGTGTGTCTCTATCTCTGTCTGTCTGTCTCTTGCTCTCTCTTTCTCTCTCAAACTGACACACACACACACAAAGCAATGATAATTGTTGTCTCTGTCTCTGTCTGTCTGTCTGTTTCTCTCTTGCTCTCTCTTTCTCTCTCTCAAACTGACACACACACACACAAAGCAATGATAATTTTTTTCGTCTGTCTTTCTCTGTCTGTCTGTCTCTATCTGTCTGTCTCTGTCTGTCTGTCTCTCTTTCTGTGTCTCTCTCTTTCTGTCTCGCACTTTCTGTCTCAAACTGTTACATACAAAGCACTGATAATTTTGTTATCTGTCTGTCTGTCTGTTTGTCTCTCTTTTTCTCTTTCAAACTGACACACTTTCCCAGTTAAAGTATGACAATTGCAGACATTTTGGTTGTCTAAGGCTGACATCTTTGTTGTCTGTTCGGTTGTGCGCTGGTGCTGCACTCTAACGACTGTGGGTCTGAGTCTAAAGAGCAGATTCTATGTTACGACCTTGGACAACTTATTCTGACAGACAAATTATCTCGTACATCAGACTAAGATTTTGCTGACCCTGTTTACATAATGAGCTCAATAAATAAACTAGGTAAGCATATAAATGGACATTTTTATAGTATATATAGCAAATGTTATGGTGGTTGCCTAGGAGATCTAAATGGGTATGACAAAGTCTTCATCATATAAGCCATGAATGCAAGAGAGACCGTACTAGGAACTACATTAACAGAAGCAGCCTTTCTATGTGCAAAGCTTCATAGACTACATTAGCTGCACAGAGACTGCAATTTTTCTGGCTGCATGCAGGCAGTTCTTCAAGATGTATGTTGTATGAATGTATGTATGTATAATTGTATATCTATGTATTTTTTAATATATGTATGGTATACATGTGTATGGGTGTACGTATTTATGTATATATGCATGTATTATGTATGTACATGTACAAATGTATGTGTATGTATGCATTGCTTTTTTTTCTAGAAAAAGGTTCCGGAACTGAACAATAGGTTCCGGAACTGAACAATTATGGAAGGACTAAAATCCCGAGAAAAACGAGATTGGGGTTTGGGTGGGGTCTCAATAGACACTGAAAACAGTTCACAACACTGAAATTAAATTAAAATAACTAAATTATTGTTTTTATTATTAAAATAAATAAATTATTTTTTAGTATGCTGAAAAAAGGTGCCGGAACGCCGTTCCGGCACGTTCCGGGTGAAAAAAAGCACTATGTGTGTATGTATGTATGTATGTATGTATGTATGTATGTATGTATGTGTGTATGTATATAACTATAAATGTATTTATTTAGCACCTGTTTAGTACCTTTCAAACGCAGTAGTGTTTGCTGTTAGGAGACATTGCTTTTACAGATGTGCAGACGGAAGCTAATTAACTTACCAGACCAGAAACATTTAGTGCTGTCCAATTTTTAAAAGAAAAACTCCACTTGTTGGAAATGTTGGCACCCTGTGTCCATATGGCTCAATTGTTTTGTTTATTACCAGCCTGCAGTTCTTTTTGCAAGCCTCTCTGTCTGTCTTTGTGTCTGTCTGTCTGTGTCTGTGTGTCTGTCTCTCTGTCTCTCTCTCTCCGTCTCTCTCATGTGTGTTCATCTACAGTAAAACCTTTCTCTATATGTGCACACCAGTATAACCGTGATTCAGTTATTTATCAGCTCTGGCTGCCATCTTCTCACCAGTGTGTAAATTTGTGTTGGTTCCTGTAGGTGTTTGTGTTTGTGCTTTTGTTTGTGTGTATGTGTATGTTTGTATGTGTTTGTTTATGCTTCATGTACATATGTATATAATAGTATGTCTATATGTGCCTTTGAGACTGTATTTTAATTGTTTACGTTACAGTGTCTGTTTAATAATAATAATATTTAACACCAATAATAATACTATAATAATAATAGCCATCGCCTTCATAGCGAAATAATAATTATAATAAATAAATGAATAATTACATGAATGGTGGTGGTGGTGGTGGTGGTGGTGGTGGTGGTGGTGGTGGTGGTGGTGGTGGTGGTGGTGGTGGTGGTGGTGGTGGTGGTGGTGGTGGTGGTGGTGGTGGTGGTGGTGGTGGTGGTGGTGGTGGTGGTGGTGGTGGTGGTGGTGGTGGTGGTGGTGGTGGTGGTGGTGGTGGTGGTGGTGGTGGTGGTGGTGGTGGTGGTGGTGGTGGTGGTGGTGGTGGTGGTGGTGGTGGTGGTGGTGGTGGTGGTGGTGGTGGTGGTGGTGGTGGTGGTGGTGGTGGTGGTGGTGGTGGTGGTGGTGAAGGGTTGACGCCATACGGTCGCTATAGAAAAACGTGTACATTTTAATTTTACATTTTGTCGATAGTGCAGTTGCTTTGGTAGTTGTGTTGGTGCAAGTGCAGAATAATTCTGCATTGCTGTATCGAAGTTTCACTGTACTTGACCGTTCAGGACATTATTCTCAGAATTAGAGTCACAGTTACGTTGCATGCAGTTGTTGATTATTTCACCAACCGGGTTTAAAAACGGGAAAGCTTTAGTTCAGTAATTACAAGCGTGCTAATTAATTTTGTTTGGTTGTAGTTTAATTAACTGCGTGGAATGTAACCAACCAAGCCCTAACAGAAAAACGGAAGTTGTTGTGGTAATCGTTAACAAAGAATTTATAAAGCGCTGTTCTAAAGCGAAGCGCAAAGCACCAGCTTAATTGCGAGCGCTGCGTCATATCAGAGGGGTTGTCCAGAGAGTGATGTCCAGTGGAGATCCGAGTTTGGTTGCCAGAGAGACCAGAGAGAGAGAGACAGACAGACAGACAGACAGACAGACAGAGACAGACAGAGAGAGAGAGAGAGAGAGAGAGAGAGAGAGAGAGAGAGAGAGAGAGAGAGAGAGAGAGAGAGATCAGAGAGAGGAGGCAGAGCAGCTTCTCAGGCGGATGGCCTTGAGCATACTTAGGTAGCAGTAACAAAACTACGGCCATGTCCAATTAATGTAAACAGTTACAGGTTCTCAGCAACTGACCAGTTTGTGTTAGGGGAGAAGATGAAGAGAAGTCCTTTAAGCTAGCCCTGAGAGGTAGTTATCATGAGCATCACGTGTTAGTGACTTCATTTTTCCTTGGCGTATTAGGACGGGTGGCCAGTCCTCTCTGTCGCTGTCTGATCTTCCAAACAACAGTTTTCAGGCATTGTACTCATTAGGGCTTAGTTCCCTGCAGTGGCGGCGATCTTGTTTGACAGATGGGGGACACTTTACAACTGATCTGGTCAAAAAACAGTTTTGAACTGATCTGCTCAAAAAAGAGGTCAAAATTTTTTTCGCGCTTTCGTTGACCTTTTTTGGGTGTTTCTTAAAAATGTGAGGGGGCAAATGTATGGTGTACCCCACTCTTAAAGGTGGGGGTCTTGTCCCCTCGACCCCCCGGGATCGCCCCCGTTCCATGGGGGCTCAGATGGAGCAGAAATCTCAAGACAGATTTCTGCCCTAGTGGGATTTCAACCCTCAACCTCTACGTTGACAGTCCAGTTTGTAAACCACTAGACTAGCACGCAGTCCCAGGGAAACCAGCTTACTAACAAGCACGAAATGGACTGTTCAAAGCAAGCATTAGATCACTTATACTACAAGTATACACGGATTTTCAGTTTGTTATGCGAATAAGATTTTATAGATCAAGAAATAGCGATGCAAAGCTGTTTAGGATTATCCTGAATTATAAAATGTGAAATTTCTTATCATTTTGAAATGTGAAATTTATTTAATAAATTATTGGTGTTATTTGGTTTTCGAAGAAAATTAGGTCAAGATTATTACTTTTTCAGTTGTATTATTGCTTAACTCTTTAGAGACAAGCTACTGTTTCTCAGTCACTTTTAGTACTCTCTTCATTAAAGTGTTAAATTTATAACGTGCAGATGGTCACACGGCGCTGGTTTGGACTTGTTTGAAGTGTCAGGTCTTTCTTGTATTTATTTTGTTCTCGTCAGCCCAATGGAAATGCAACGTTGCTCTGCACGTCTGATGATTTAATATTTACTATCACAAAGAAATGCACATTTTGAAAACGGGGAGCTATTAGTGTCATCAAAAACTGCTCATAACACTCGGCCGTGTTAGATAGCAGTCAATTTATGCTGTTCGTTCTGTCGATAAATTTGGCAATTTCGTTTCACAATCTCGGTATAGTGTTTCCGAGAAAGACGGTCATCAATCTCCCGACCCAAAGAAAATTTCTAGATTGCACGCGGTCATTTAATGGACTCTCAATTTTCATCGCGGAGCTTTTACTTGGGCGAATGCGTCGCCGGAAATGGGAAGACACGGCGTTGTCATTTGTTTTCCAAGGTTTACTCGGATTTTATTCGTCGTAAATCACAGCGGAAGATTGATTAGCTCATCTTTGTTGTATAGTATTCGACGTCCATACATGTCGAGAAACTTTGCTCTTAGCAGACAGACAGAATGTTGCTTGAACAATTTGCGTATTTATGTGGAGAAAAAAAGTTCCGGTCAACAGTACATTTAATAATAATAAAAATAATAATCTTTTCTTTATTTAAGCGCCTGCTAACCGCGCTGCGCTGTACAGTGGACATACATATAGTAGAAACGGCAGCCATACAAGGCGCCTTACATGTATACAGTAGAAGCACATGATAACAGTTTTACAGGAGTCGAATGTTACTGTTTATACGGCGCCAATCACGGCCTACTATTCATTTAACCACCGCTGCCACCTAGCGAGTGGAAGGCTGAATAAACCTTCCGGGGTCTACGGGAATCGATCTTGGTACCTACTGCTCTTCACGCCAGTGTGTTATCCATTACTCTACGGGCATGATGATTACTCTACGGGCATGATGATGTTAATTTTAAATGAAGAAGAAAATGTTGCTGCTTGCAAGAAACGGTGTAGAAATATTGCTTTCAGCAGTTTTTTTATTTTTTTATATTAAAAACAAATATTTCTCTTTTCTAATGGTTTTGATGTGTTCTATACGAATTGTTTCATTTCGTGTGGCTATAGTTTTGGATTTTTTACTTCCAGTTTTACAAAAGACAAATGGAAGTGGCTAAGAAAGAATACCTGAAACAGTTGGCTATTTACAGAGCCACACTTGTCTCAAAGGTCAGCCATTAATTTTGCTTTATGGTGGTTGTAAATAGTTTTAGCAATCATAAAGATTGGTTACAAATAGATTTAGATTTTGGACAATTTTAGCAATATACTACGTCCGTGGGCATAGTATCTAGTTCCCTTCATTAACTGTTTTAACGAAATCAGTGTATTCATAACTAATAATTGTATGTGGTAAATATTTGTGTGAACAGTGTTTGTCACAGCTTGTTACACAAAATTGCTAGTGCCATCCACTGATGCGTCGTGTATAGATAGAAGTGCATCATAAATAGAAAATTAATAATAGTAACTAATTGAGTATATGCAGTATATTATACTTAGTGCTAATTGCAGTCTGTAAAAATATAAGACTGTACAATGCTGCTCTTTTAATTGGTGTAATTATAATTACAATTACATATGTCAGCAAACTGCTTGAGTTTGGTTCTGTTCTAACGGAAGGAAGAACAGATCTCTGGAGAATGGTTACCTACTGGAGTTGAGGGAGGAAGAAATGTGCCCCCTCGGTGGCTGTTGGGCTGTCACCTGAACAGGTGCAGGGTTAGGAGTGTTGTCTTTGTTGTGGACAAACGCCCCAAAACCTCCCCTGGGGCTGTGAAACTGTGGGCAGGGATGAACCGTGGCTTTGGGGATCATTCAAGCATATCGCGACCCTGTGGGGAGCTGTCAGGCGGAATCCTCATGGGTCATCCACAGGAACGCCCCCCAATTTTGGGTGACATAATTGGGTTGCTGTTATGGTACTAACCTCTTTTAAATGTGTCGGCTACCAGATGTCGCCAAGGACGCTTGTTATGCTTTGCTGTTTATAATATCTCGTGTCCAGTTTCTTCAGCCTTTTGATTAAGGAGTGGCAGTTGCTCAAGTGGGAGGTAGGGAGAACAGGAAATTGGGTTAGAGGGAAAGAAAGAAAATAGGAAAACTACGGAATGGCCCATTATGGCAGATGGCACAGGTTTTTATTGGCCTTTTGATTAAGACGGGTATATTATTATCTCAAGTGGGAGAAAACCTCATTAAGTATTCATTCAGAACTTACAGAATCTACCAAACAGCTATTAAAATGTCACAGATGAACTCTGTTATCTAGACTAGTAGAGGCAGTGCTGGATTATGACTCTGCATTATGACTGGATTATGACTCTGGATTATGACTTTGGATTATGACTTTGAATTAGGACTCTGCATTAAGACTCTGGATTAGGACTCAGGATTAGGACTCTGGATTAGGATTCTGGATTAGGATTATGGATTAGGATTCTGGATTAGGACTCTGGATTAGGAGTCAGGACTCTGGATTAGGATTCTGGACTATGATTCTGGATTAGGACTCTGGATTAGGACTCTGGATTAGGACTCTGGATTAGGACTCTGGATTAGGACTCTGGATTAGGACTCTGGATTAGGACTCTGGATTAGGACTGATGATTCAGTTGAAGCATCGACTTTGCTACCTCGTAGAAGCACTGCCTGTGCTAGTCTGATCTGAGTATGTTAAAGTTCATTAAGGACGGAGAGTTCATCAGTAGCGCCTTGTTGGAAGCATTGACCTTCATTTGGTACTTCATGTTTTGTCAGCACCTCCACCAGCTTTGCTACCTCACAGAAACACTGCCTGTGCTATTCTGAGTATGTTAAAGTTCATTAAGGACTGAGAGTTCATCAGTAGCGCCTTGTTGGAAGCATTGACCTTCATTTGGTACTTCATGTTTTGTCAGCACCTCCACCAGCTTTGCTACCTCACAGAAACACTGCCTGTGCTATTCTGAGTATGTTAAAGTTCATTAAGGACTGAGAGTTCATCAGTAGCGCCTTGTTGGAAGCATTGACCTTCATTTGGTACTTCATGTTTTGTCAGCACCTCCACCAGCTTTGCTACCTCACAGAAACACTGCCTGTGCTATTCTGAGTATGTTAAAGTTCATTAAGGACTGAGAGTTCATCAGTAGCACCTTGCTAGTTGCGTGTTAGAATCTTTAAATCCCTGAACGAACAATTAATGAGGTTTCTACGTTCTTTTTCCCTACCTTAAACTTATCTTTTCTGGATTGCTTATCCACCATAGGCTGTCTGTCTGATTACAGCTTGGCTTTGGTGCACCATCGGCTGATGCCTCGTTCATTAGACGGGGCGCAATAGAAGTTAATAGTTAATAATAATAATAATTATAATTATAATAATAATAATTAAAATAAAAATAATAATGATAATAAGTAAGTAATTATATTCTACATTAACCAATTGATAATCGCTCTTTGGTGGTAATTTTCTCTCCAGCAGGATGTCCAAGGAAAGACCAGTTCGGAAGTGGAAACAGGGCTTGGAGCACAGCTTTCCGCTCCTTCATCTTCACCCTCCGCTCCTTCGGTTCCTTTGAAGGTGGAAGAAGGCTCGATGGCGGGCCTTGGTCTCTCACCTGCCGCAACCTCGATTTGTATGTCTTCTTCCGGTTATCCTGGCCAAGTTCCGATGTCACCTGCCCCGGAAACGATGAGCCACATGATGTCACCACCCACTAACCATCTCCAAGCGACGTCGCCTCGATATTACTCGGATGGCCCGCCGCGGGGCTTGCCCGGAAGCTATTCCACATCCTCCGACGTCAACGCAATGAGGAGCACGTTTCTACCGTACAGTCAGGTGTGTGTTTAGTTGTTATTACTGTGCAGATTATTTATTTTGATCTTTTTATTATTTATTATGCCTGCAAAGCCGAAAAATTTGGGACTGAGATGCAGATGAGTGAATTGATTGCTAGAAATCTCCAAGATATTGAAAACATGATCACTTGTGACGCAACTTACAGGTTTTAATTTCATTCATGTAGATTTTTCTAATTGTTATTGTAATCAGAAATATACACCATAGAAACCGTGGAGCAAATGCTCCATCCAAGAAATGGGGGGGGGGGAGATCTGTCAATGAGTGTGCCACCATTTTAGGGGGGAAAGGAAGGGGAGGGGGAAAAAGAGGGGAAGGGGAAGTTGCTCCAATGACTTAGGGGGGATGGACGCCCCTGGAAATATATCTGTCACCTATGCAGAAAAACTTATCAGTATTGCTCCAAGCCTGAGAACACTGCCTGGACCTCAGGGTTGACTGTTCTGAACACTGTCACTAACCATTCGTTTCTCGCACACATGCAAACTTCGTGGCAAGGCTCCGTAATTGTTTGTTGTGACTTAGCTGACTCATTTCTGCAACTTATTTTTCAGAAACTCGATCACGAATCGCTTATGTCGGGAATGCAGGAACACGGCGGATATTTTCTCACTTCGATTCCAGATTCGGGCTACAAAAGCAACAGAGAATACATTTCACTGGAAAACAATTTCGTTAATGGTCCTAGCAGGTCAGTGAAAGCTTCCAGTGCATCATAGAGAGTGCTGGTTAATCACTTACTGATGATTAGCTTTGCCCTCCGTCTTTATCCAGGCTTTGGACTGGCAACCCCAAAAATGGTAGTTTTGTAGTAGGAGGAACACCGCGTCCGGCAGGAACGGAGGAGGGAACCGGGCCGTTCAGGTCGTCATCCCGAGAAATCCTGGAACCCAGAAGATAAAAGGAGATCTAAAAGATCAGATCTTCAACGGTAAAGAAACCATGTTCGGGGGAACATGGAATGTGAGAACGCTGTATGCAGTTGGACAACTGGACATACTACTACACCAGGTTAGAGAGCTGAGATGGAGCGTCATGGGAATAGCAGAGACGAGATGGACAGGGACAGGAGAGATGAACAAGGATGACTATAAGATCATATACACAGGAAGAGAAGATGGGAAGCACCAAGAAGGAGTAGCGCTGATCATGGATAAGAAAGCAACTAGAGCCCTGATAGGCTATGCAACAAGGGGGTCACGACTCATCAAAGCAAGATTCAGAACGGCGATGGGAAAGACGACGATCATTCAAGTGTATGCACCAACAGCGGCCTCAACAGAGGAAGAGATAGAAGACTTCTACGAGAACCTACAAGAAATGATACAGGACATACCGAGCCAGGAGATTCTGATCATAATGGGTGACTTCAACGCAAAGGTGGGGAGAGACTGGGAAACATGGAAGGGAGCACTGGGAAAATTCGGATATGGGGAGGAAAACGAGAGAGGCGAAAGACTGCTAAACTTCTGCACGAATAACAACTTAAGAGTTATGAACTCTGCATTCTATCAGAAGAAGGACAGTAGGAAATGGACTTGGGAGTCACCAGACGGCAGAACCAAGAACAGAATCGACTACATCATAGTTAACAACAGATGGAGGAGCAGTGTAACAACCTGCAGAGCATACTCGGGACCGGACGTGGCGTCAGACCACAAACTAGTAATGGCAGGCATACGAATAAAGCTAAAAACAGCAAGAAGACAGGGAAAGATAAGAAGATATGACGTGGAAAAACTGGAGGAGACAGATATGAAACAAAGGTACAAGGAGGAACTAAAAAGGAAATGGAAGAAGGCCATGGAAAAGGAGGAGGGAGCTGAAACCTCGGTGGAGGGGACTTGGAAGGAGATCAGAGAAATCTACAACGAGACGGCAAGACAAGTGTTGGGATACAGAGAAACAAGAAAGAGGAAACCGTGGATAACACAAGAAGTGCTTAGGCTAAGTGACCAAAGGAAAGATCTAAGGAGGACCAAAATGGACAACGAAGGAAACAGGAAAAGATACAACAAAATAACTAGAGAAATCAAAAAGAAGGCAAAGCAATGTAAAGAACAATGGATAGAGGAAAAATGCACAGAGGCGGAGCATAGCGCGGAGAGACAAGACACCAGAGGATTGTTCAGAATGGCGGAGGAAATATGTGGCACGGTGAGCAGCGAATCGTCAGAAATAAGGAACAAAGAGGGCGAAAAGATAGAGAACAAGGACGAGATCAGAGGAAGATGGAGAGAACACTTCGAGGAACTGTACAACGAAGAGAATCCAACGGACATCACGGTCCTGGAGGAAATGCCACAGAATAACAACCAGGATAGACTGGGTCACATACTCAGAGGAGAAATAGAAGAAGCGATAAAAAACAAAAAAAGAGGAAAGCACCAGGGGAGGATAACATCACAGCAGAAATGATCAGGGAAGGAGAGGAGTGCTCAGTAGAGATGATGCACACCCTGTGCAACAAGATATACCAAGGAAAGAAATGCCCGGAGGACTGGGGAAAGGCGATCATAGTCCCCATACATAAGAAAAAGGACAAGACTATCTGCAGCAACTACAGAGGAATCAGCCTCCTAAGCGTACCTGGGAAAGTGTACACCAGAGTCCTGCAACAACGACTACGGAGGTATGTGGAGGAAATAGTGGGGGAGGAACAAGCGGGATTCAGAAGAGGAAGGGGAACAGTGGACCAAATATTCACAATTAGGCAACTGTCGGAGAAGTACTATGAAAAGAACAAGGTGATATATAACAACTTCATAGATTTCAGACAAGCTTTCGACAGTGTCTGGCAGCAGGGGCTGTGGAGAGTGATGAGGAACTACGGAGTACCAGAAGAGCTAGTGGAACTACTGGAGGACCTGTACAGTAAAACGATAAGCGCAGTGAGAGTAGACGGGGAGCTAACGGAATGGTTCAGAGTACATGTTGGAGTAAGACAAGGCTGCGGTCTATCCCCATACCTATTCAACCTGATATTGGAGGCAATGATGGACATAGCGCTGGCAGATACAGAAATAGGGGTGAGAATAAATGGAGAAATAGTCAACAACCTAAGATTTGCAGACGATATAGACCTGATGGCGGAAACCGAAAGCCAACTACAGGAACTAACGACCAGGGTACACGAAAGTAGTAAAAGATTCGGGCTTAGGATCAACGGAGAGAAGACCAAAACAATGACAATTGGCAAGGAAAAAAAGAAGATAACCATCACCTTGGAAGGAGAGGAGTTGGAACAGGTGGCGGAATTTGTGTACCTTGGGGGTGTAATTACGGAAGATGCAGAATCGACAAGGGACATAAGGAGAAGAATTGGGCTAGCATCAGCAATGGTTGGGAAGCTGAGGAAACTATGGAGATCAAGCAACATCTCAATAAGAACAAAGAGATGGGTTGGCTACGAGGACTACTGAATAGATCACGGAGAGAAAAGATACGGAACGAAGTGACACGAGAAGAACTGGGACAGAAGAAAACGGTAGTGGAAAGAGTAAAGAAAAGAAGACTAACATGGTATGGACATGTGATCAGAATGGAGAGCGGAAGAATGCCGGCAAAGTCGCTGCACGGAGAAGTGGAGGGAACGAGGAGCAGGGGACGACCGAAGAAGAAGTGGATAGATAATGTACTGGAGGACATAGAAGACAGAGGATGGGAGTTAAAAAAGGCAATAGAACTCGCAAGAGACCGACCGAAATGGAGAAGTTTTGTTGGAGCCTCATCGTCGGTGTACACTTGACGGAGGAGAAAAAGAAAAGAAAGTAGTTCGTATAAATGATGGCTGGGTACTTACTGTTTAGGGATGCTATGTCATAACAAGGTGATTAACGACGCCCTCCTCCGTTATCCAGTCTTTGGACTGGCACTACTAGAGTACAGCAGTATGGACATTCAGCTAAATGAAGGAACAAGGAAACGAACTGAATTTCCTTTTACAATGGGTTGAAACAGAGTAGAAAATGAATCAGCAAAACTGAATTAAACATTTAGAAAAATTAAGGGCTTGGCAAGTTGCCAGATGCAAAGCATAAATATAGAAGCTTTGATTGTTAGTCTATTCAAATTGAAGAACTTCTTGCAGCACAACCGGGTGTCAGTCAGTGAGTGGTCAATAAATAGGAAAACCACATGACTGGGACACGGCAGCTGACTGGTTAGTGTGCTAGCCTTGTAACGCACAGGTTCGAGCCTCCTCTGATTTGGTCACTGTGTAAGGATCTTGAGCAAGTCCTTCAATCACAATTGCTCATTGCCATCGATTGATGCTCGGTCATTAGATAGTGGCACTTAACAGATGCAAAATAAATAAAAAATAAATTACATGATTGGACATGGTTGAAATGCGGGTAAACAACCTATGGGAGAGAGAAACGGTAATGAAAGCGTTGGCTTGGAGCCTCAAACGAATCTATTTAGAACTCGAGCATTATGCCCCTTGGCCACTGCACACCTGGAGATTCCTGCAGGTACATTGCGTAATTGTCTGTTTTCTCAGAAGATTCTGCAGCTGTTCTCTTGTATCAAATTCTGTTTCTCTTTGACCAATCGGGTCTTTAAGGCTGAGAGGCTTTCAGAGTTTTTGTCAGGGTTGTTTTCCGGGGGGGGATGGCATGGTAGGTAATGTAATAACTAATTTATTTAGCACCTATACAAGATTATACTTAGAAGCACTCCAAACTCTACTTAAGTAGAACTGAATAGTAGGGACCTTTGCCTTGAGGTTTGGATGTGCACTGTGTACTCTAATGGTTAGAATGCCGGACTGTCAACCTTGACGTCGGGAGTTGAATCCCTGTGAGGCACATGAGTTTTAAAGATTTCTGCTCCTTTGTTCACCTTCTAATGAATTCCGCTGTGAAATGACTACACCAGCCATATATAGACACAGTCCGTGGGAAGATCAGACTCTGACAAAGACGGGTATGCCGAGGCCAAGAAAATAATGTTGGTAACACTTTATGCTCATTGCTGCCTTTGTGGTTATCTGAAGGGACTACTCTTCTTCTTCTCCTTGTCCTTCTTCTCCTTCTTCTACTCCTACTCTTTCTTTTTCTTCTTCTTCTTCTTCTTCTTCTTCTTCTTCCTCCTCCTCCTCCACCTCCTCCTCCTTCTTCTTCTTCTTCTTCTTCTTCTTCTTCTTCTTCCTCTTCCTCTTCCTCTTTCTTTTCCTCGTCCTCTTCCTCTACCTCCTCCTCTTCTCTTCCTCTTCCTTTTCCTCTTCCTCCTCCTCTTTCTCCTCCTCTTCCTCTTCCGCTTCCTCTTCCTCTTCCTCCTCTTCCTCTTCCTTTTCCTCGTCCTCTTCCTCTACCTCGTCCTCTTCTCTTCCTCTTCCTTTTCCTCCTCCTCTTTCTCCTCCTTTTCCTCTTCCGCTTCCTCTTCCTCCTCCTCTTCCTCTTCTTCTTGGCCATAATAAAGAAATTGATGCCAAATGCAGGCGCTTCGTTTAAACCAGTCTTCCCTTTCAATGATAACCAAAGCTTTGATCTTTTGCTTGGAAGTCAGAACTGTCACAAGTACATTGTTCTTTTATGCTGGCGAATCCTTACATTTACTAATAGGTTTTAAATTTCCCTCCTGCCTGGATTCAGGTAACCAAATGGCTGTCTAGTTTCTAGCCGGAAGCTACAAATGGTTCCAAAGATCGCCCAACGAACTGCTTTAATTTGACTAATTGTTGCAATCTGATCATAATAGGGTGCTGTGCATAACCCGGTTTCTACTCTACCTGCCTCTGATAATAATACGGCCAATCAGGATGAGGAGGCTGGTCTTGGAGTCGAGGAAAAGAGGATCCTGTTTCCATCTCTGTTTCCAGGCTTTCCCTGGATCTGCTACCATGCGTTTACAGGTCTTTGCTAGCACTGACACTGTTTGAAGTCTGCAACTACCTGTGAAAATTTAGTTATGGCGCTTTCTTCACCTGCAAGGTCGGTAAATCTTAAGACCAGGGTCTTTGCATGGAGTCCGCTCAGCAGGCATGAAACCGCAAGCATTGGATTAGAGATTCAGTACGCTACCAGACCCAACTTGTCGTGTTGTAGGTATGTATGTATGTATGTATGTATGTATGTATGTATGGTTTTATGTATGTATGTGTGTATGCATGAATGTATATGTATGTGTGTATGCATGTATGTATGTATGTATGTATGTATGTATGGTTGTATGTATGTATGTGTGTGTATGTATGTATGACATAGTTCGAGAATTCGTGACTTTCGGTTTTAAAATTCGTAAAAATTCGCGAATTTTTGGTCTATTTTAAAATTCGTAAAAATTCGTTAAAATTCGTTGGGCTATTGTTGGACTTTTTTCACTTGACAGTGACGTTTTGCAAAAACAGCGTAAGCAACAACAAATGTGATGACGTCGTGATTTGTTGCGTTAAGTTTCTGCTTAGAATTTAATGTAAAATTCAATATAAAAGTTTATTACGTAACGAGTTAATTTAGTTAAAATCAAATTTCTTAAAGATGAAAGAACATGACCGTAGTGGAAGTATGTAGTTATTTTGCAGGAGAAGGAAAGGGTAATCCAAAAATACAGTGTTGATTTTGTGGCAAGGAATTTGTTGATTGTTCTGCCCGAATTCGGGAGCATTTGCTTGGCAAAAATACAGAAACCAGAGTCGAGTGGGAGCAGTGGGCTGTTCCTGACTCAGAATCAGAAGACGATGAAGTAGAAGACACAGCTCCGTGAACGTTGCCAACCCATTATAACCATATGTTTCTTTGCAAGCTGTTTTAGTGACTGACTGGTCACACTGGAGCTGGGGCACTAGTGGTTTTTAAGTTCTGCCGAATGACACTCACAGTCACACTATGATAGAAATCGAAGTTCAAGACTCCAAGTCGAACAGTAGGCCTAACTGAATAATTATCAGTAGGCCCTGCTATTGTGTTGCTAGTCAACTATCTTTTACGGCTGATTGATTGATTGTCTATGACATTGACATTTACTTGCTTAAAAAGTTGAAAAGTAAAGAAATAATAAAATTCGTTGCCATGGCAAAGAATTCAATTATTTTAATATTTCGCGAATTTTAACGAATTTTAAAACCGCAGTTTTAAAATTCGTTAAAATTCGTGAATTTTAAAAATTCTTAAAATTCGTAAAATGCGAATTCTCGAACTATGTATGTATGTATGTATGTATGTATGTATATGTATATGTATGTATGCATGGTTGTATGTATGTACAGTGGCGTAACAACCTAGCCGGGGGCCCTTGGACATTCTAAGCTCGAGGGCCTTTACCCATTAAAAAGTGAAAATGATGAGATAGCTATTTTAAACTGCAGTTAAGTTTTAAAAAAGAGTATTAAACGTTCTGATTAATGGTCCATAGTTCAAGTCACATTAGGCCTAATGGTTCAAGACAAAACAAGAATACACCAAAAATGTATTGCGTATACGTACACAGTAATGTAATGTCTGTTGTAGTTCTCATATTGAGCTCTCACATCACGTCATCTATCCCAGAACTGGCTACTGCTTGTGTGCTGTTTGTCATTCTCCTAGTCACCGTCGTCAGTGCGAAGCGCTTCTTCAGAGAATTGCTTCATGAATTTGGCTATTCTAGCTTTACTATTAGCAAATGTGTCTATCAAATCATTAATATTCAATTGTTTTGCGCATTCGTTTTCGACCGCAAGAAGAGCAAGACCATCAAGCATGTTCTGTTAGATAGTGGATCTAAGATAGGCCTACATCTGCATAAGTTTCAATTTGGAGAAGAAGCGCTCTGCCACTGGCTATAGGGCCATCGCAGATCCATGTGAGTGAGAGAGCCATAAACAGACGTGCAATCAGGCATTATTATTTCAGGCATTTCTTAGGACTGGAGTTGAGAGATATGCGTATACCGTAAACTTAAGTGTATGCAGTGGTTACGCCTGAAAGGGAGAATGTGACTCATAGGCAACTGGATTCTACTACGATCAGGGTCATATAGCCCGACCCCGGCGACCCGGTGACCTATAGCCTAGATACAGACACCACACGTACATAAAGCTGTGGTGTATACAATTATATCATGAAGCATTCGTCATATATATACAGGCTAGCCTACTTCAGGCTGCAGAGATGCTCAGACCTACATGGGCTTGGTTGCGGCACTTTTGAAGACCGTAGGCTAAATATGTCATCGGAAGGAACAATTAACCATATTAAAAAAAATTTGCTTGGGGGAAAATGAAAGAATATGGCCCTAAAGCAGACTACGACACAGGGTGCGCAGTAAAAAAGCTTGGGGCCCCTGAGACCTCGGGGGCCCCTGGACTTTGTCCACCCTCGTTATATGGTTGTTACGCCACTGTGTATGTATACATCTATTTATGTATGGTTGTATGATGTATGTATGTCTATGTCTATTTATATAGTTCCTAGAAAGTGCTGTATAGTGCCAGAAAAAGGTGCTATATAAATAGTCATATACATATTCACATACATACAAACACACATGCGAAATATAACTCTCAACTTCAGGCTCACCATTTTCAAATTGCTTACCGGGTATCCACCATATAGGCTGCCTCTCTCTGTCTTAGTGGCCTGATGATCTTCCGGATGTTGACTTGATTATGGCTTGGTTTCGGTGAGCCATCGGTTAATACCTTGTGCATTAGACACCCGTGTGACAGAAACTGCAAATTAATTTTAAGAAGCTCAGAAATCCAATAATTAACAAAGGTTGTCTGGTGTACTATCCTTACTCAAGCAATCAATCAATCGAAATTTGTATAGCGCCCCTTCAAGATCCCTTCTCAGAGGCACTCCCGACCCACGAAGAAAATAGTCTTAAGCAGAGAGTGGAACTGAGACGATGTAGTGTAAGAAGGAAGACGCATCAGTCATTTCAGACATGCTTTGGTAATATAATTATATCTAATTTATTATGGATTATTTTGTTGCTGACAATGTTTGATGATCTTATGACCAGATTGTGACAGCAACCATTGATTATTTTGTTGCTGGTAATATTTTGCGATTGCCATTCGAATGATCTTCGAGAAACTTCGACGCTTCTTATAATCTGCTGGGTTTGCATTGCTGATGAAAATCACGCTTTTCAATTAGTTGCTTATCTGTATCGAAATTGAATTCGTTCTTTTTCTCTCTCAAAAAGCTGCAATAAGTCGTTTGAAGCTGCAATAAGTCGTGACAGCTAGTCTAATTGATAATTCGTTATGCCATCGCTCAATCATTCAGGGTTTCTAATCTGTGCAGAATTTATTTAGGTTCTGTCGTTGATGGAATTGCATAATGAAGTATTTGTTTAGCCGTTTTATGTATGCATGCATTTATATATATATATATATATATATATATATATATATATATATATATATATATATATATATATATATTAGATTTGATTTAGATTATATATATACATAATTATGTATGTAGGCTATATATGAATTTGGTATAATTAGTTCATAGGTTACTTTTTAGTTGAATTAATCTAGTTTGGTTAGTTTATTTTGATCTTGTGATTGAGCTGCTGGACGTGTGGCGTGATAACATGAATCCTTACTTACTTGCTTATTTAATGTACAACTACAGGTACATTAGATTATATTAAGATTAGATTAAGATTAAGATTAGATTAAGAGTAAATTAGATTAGAGACAACATACGGTTGTACACCAAAAGGCGAATAGCGAATATCTTATCTTATATCTAAAGCCATCAATATCGTCGTCAGCCTTTATTATCTACTTTGACCTTCCACAATGGTTCCTGTTTATCGACCTGGTCTGTTTTTGACTGTCTGTATAGATCTAAGCACATGTAGACATCTAGGCCTACAGAACCCCTATCTACGATTCTACGGCCCTCCCATTGTCCTATGAATTGCCTTGTTATTGTTAATGGGCCCTAGAGGAGTTTTCTCGAGAGGCGCTACATCAATGTGCAGTTACGATTGTTGTTGTTATTGTTGTTGTTGTTGTCAGTCGCGTATTTGTTCCAATGGTTGTCGTGGTGAATGGTTATGACCTTTATCTTCTCTTCCGACTCCGTTCGTCAGACGTGTATATGATCTTCCGATGCGTTTTTGCGTCTATTCTCTTCAGTCTTCATAGTTCTTTGTTGTTTCTTTTTTCTCGTCGTCTTGCACAAACATCGTTTTTTCAATGGCAGTCATGTATCGTTTTTCGTCTTCTTTTCAAAACGTCAGAGCAGAGTTTGACGAGCGCTTTTGCTTCTCAGATCTTTTTTTCCTGCCCTTGAATGCGTTCGATAGCTGTTCCGGAATCCGTTTGATTTTTTCTCGGCTCAGGTGAGCAATTGTGTAGTGGTTAACGTGCTGGACTGTCAGCTGAATGGTTGGGCTTTCAATTCCCTTCCAGGGCAGGAATTTGTTTCGACGTTCCACTACACAGGCGCCCCTAGCGAACTTCGCTAAAGCATGATATTATGCACTGACCGTATACCGTCAGTTGAGATAATAATATTTATGAGCATGAAACGAGGGTTATTAAAGAGCTGGCCATCCCCCTCATAAGCAGAGACTGAGAAAAGAAGTCGGAAACTCTTCCACTTCGCACCAATGGCTGTCTCGGTCTAGCTAAAAGAATATCTCTTCTTTCTTTTCCTCCGCTTTTTCACTCTTCCTTCTCCTTCTTTTCCTCCTCTTGCTCCTCTTCTTCCTCCTCTCCCCTGCTCTGCCTCGTCCTCCCTCTCTTCCTCGTCCTCCGCCTCCTCCTCGTTCTCGTCCTCGTCGTCGTCGTCCTCCTCGTCCTCCTCCTCCTCCTCCTCCTCCTCCTCCTCCTCCTATTGTTTTCATTTAACAGTGTAGATCAAGACTGCTGTGTAGAAAAATGCTCTTCAGAGGGAAAGTAAGAGAAGACAGCTATTGCTGAATGATTGGCTGTCGTCTGCTTAGTCCTCCTCCTCCTCCTCCTCGTCCTCCTCGTCCTCCTCCTGCCCCTCCTCCTCCTCCTCCTCTTGGTTTTTGCTTATTCTATTCATTCCTTCGAAGTCTTGTGAAGTTTCTGCGATTCTTTTCTGATTGTCGTCTTTGCTCTTCGGACGGACGGATAGTAATTGGTCCCTCGAGGGACGACGGAGAAATTCGTCCAATGGCTCAGTCTGTTCCTTTGTCCTCTGCAGTCGATGTGTCTTTGTTTCTCTGTGTATGTGTGTGTGTGTGTGTGTGTGTGTGTGTGTGTGTGTGTGTGTGTGTGTGTGTGTGCGTGCGTGCGTGCGTGCGTGCGTGCGTGCGTGCGTGCGTGCGTGCGTGCGTGCGTGCGTGCGTGCGTGCGTGCGTGCGTGCGTGCGTGCGTGCGTGCGTGCGTGCGTGCGTGCGTGCGTGCGTGCGTGCGTGCGTGCGTGCGTGCGTGTGTGTGTGTGTGTGTGTGTGTGTGCGTGTGTGTGTTCTGCTGACTTGTGTTCGTCCGGTATTTGCTTCTTCGTTGTGACGTAGCCGCACAAAGATTACGATTTAGGATCGACGTCACAAACATTACGATTTAGGATCGATGACGTCAATAGATTCAGTTGACTTGGTAACGACCTTACAATGGCGTGTTTATTAAGTGGATTTTTATGCTATGAGCCTTTGAGATCTCTATCTGGCCTTGAGGTTGAGAGCCTATCAAAGGTCTTTAGCTTTTGAATTGAGTCCTCTCGAAATTCTGTTGCATTGGGATCGAGGTCCTCTCTAATGTCTCCTGGCCTTGGGGTTGAGGTCCTCTCTACTGAGTTCAGAAGTGCACTGTGAGGCTGGGCAACGAGAACAACTATAAGAACCGTGAACAGATCTGAAAGGTAAGTTTTCGATTTAGAGCGAAAGACACTGTCGGCCGGAGAGTTGCGAACTTGAGGAGGTAGAGAGCTCCAGATGGAGGGACCGGCAACTGTGAATGAACGCCGGTCAAAGACAAGACGTGTACCAGGAACAACACACATCAGACCTATGATGATCAAAGAGAGTGTCAGCTGTTAAGAGTGCTACAGAGTTTAATCATGGATGACAAGCAGGATAGCAGATGATTCACATGAATAGTGCCATCTTGAAGGAGTTGAAGTGGATATGCGCAGATACAGGAAGCCAATGTAGGGTAGGAATAGCAGGTGTGATGTAATCTCGGTAAGAGAGTCCCAGACCCAGTCTTGCAGCCCAGTGCGTTTTTCTAGTGCGCAGTCAGGGAGAGTATAGAGTTGCAGTAGTCAAGTCTCGTCAGAGTAGGAAGTTGCAACTTGTCAAAAGTGCTTGTTTCATCCAAGAACTCGATGCGTTGAGGATGGGGAAAGTAAAGAGGAGAAAATAGAGAGCACGAGGTCGAACTTGGGGAAACGGTCAAACCACGGATTTCCGAGGTAGGAACTTGGGGAAACGGTCAAACCACGGATTTTTCTCAGTTAAGTTGGAAGTTGGGGAGGTTGTTGATGGCACTACATTTTATACAGATATCATGATGTCATTTGTGCACGCGCAAATTCTCTTTGTAGCATCTGTGACCTCATTTAGCCGGAGATGTAGTAAGTAAGTAAGTAAGTAAGTAAGCCATATATTGACACAACATCAACACCGTAATCTCACAATAACAACAGTGAGTACAAACTCAGAAAAGTTCCAGTAATGATGCAAGAGTCAAAAGGTCAATCCAAAGATGTACATAAGAGTTGCGTATTTCTATGGCTTGACAAGAGACAACGGCCAACAGTGCAGAACTATAAAAGAGGACTAGTCCTCATTTAGATTGATAGGTCTGTTCCGTAGACTTTGAGCCTAACTGTCTCTTTGTTCATCAATATCGTCAGTACATAGCGCAGAACACATCGCATAAATAAAAGGATCAGCGGACGAAAATGAAAGCTAACACATCAATCATCGAGAACGACTAATTGCGGACCATTATCCATTAGAGGGAAAAGAGAAGAAGGAGAGGACCTAGTGCGACGACTGGACTGCGTTTGAGTCACGGAGTGGCCGGTGCTGCTGCTGGAGGGTGGGCTGCAAGTAATGCTGGACGTGCTTCCTTCTGGGTCATTAGTTGGCTGATCGATGTAGACTCTGACGAATCCTGCCACGTATTAAATCGTCTCATTCCAGGTGACTTATTCATGTGTCTCGTTGGTAGAGACGGTCTCGCGCTGACGAGACGTATATGGCCGCTGAGATTCGCGTCCAGCTAAAAGATGATTTCTCGGACATCTTCCGAGGTCGATTTTCCGTGACCCGAGATTGGATTTTGCGATTTGTTTTTCGTGCAACAGTGGTGCATATTAGTTGGTGATAATATCGTCATTGTTTTTTTTATTACGCTTGTTATTGCCGGCGTTATTTCTTATTTGAGATGTATGATTGATATTGGCATTGTTATTGTTTATTGTAATGCAGTTAGTACTGGCGTTGTTTTTTATTTTAGATATTTGCGATTAAAAATTCATATATGCAATTTTAATTAATTATTCTGACTCATATTAAAAATTGATGATTCATATTATTATGATTCAAAACGCGAGCCTTTTCATGCATTGGTCCTGCTCTGTGGAATCAACTCCCTCCATTGACACGTGCCTCTTTATTAGCTGGTGGCCCAATTAAGTGCCTCGTTCCGCGCTGTCTGAAAACCACTGTCTATTCACTGGGTCTTTCGCACTGGGAGCGCCTCTGATTAACGAATACTGTGAGAGGCGCTTTATAAATGTTTAGATACAATACAATACAATTATGATTGATATATGGTTCATATTAATAATTCATATATTCAATTAATAATAGTTATGATTCGTATTAAAGGATTAATAAGGCCATTATTATTGTTTATTACTTTTATTTTTAGCTTTGTTATTTCTTATTCAAGGTATATACGATCCCACAGGAGTGCCAGACTTATTGAGATTGATAATACAGAATTTGTTTTTTATTATCTTATATTTCAACCCAAGGAAAGTGTTTAGCTCAGGAGATCAAGACTTGTCTAGAACTATTAGTCACATCTGGAAGCTTTACATCTCATCTGGCACCACAGAAGCAACAGCATTGAAGCTATATCTTTAACACAAGGCAATATTGATCAAATAAGAATGGAATATTGTTATGGTTATTATTGTAATTATTTTGATTATTATTATTTTTATTACTTTCGGTTTTAGCATTATTATTTCTAGCTATTTCACTCAGATAACTTGTATATTTAAGTTTTCAGTCTATAACTAAAATAATCAATTTAATTTAAATGGCACTTTAAGAATAATAATTATTCGGTACCATAGTCATAACAGGTAAACGTATGTGCATTCAGAAGCAGAATGTGTATCAGAAGATTTATGTGGGGACCCTTAAGAAATATTCTCAAGACGCCGTATAAATTAGAAACTGGTCTCAGAAATATCTCTTTCAAGTTTAATTGTTCATGAGTTTTGCGACTTCAATCAATCAATCAATCAATCAATCAATCAATCAATCAATGGAAATCAATCAATGAGCATTTATATAGCGCCCCTTCAAGGTCTCTATTCACAGGCGCTTCTCTTCAATTACTATGCATACAGCCAGAACTGTGCAAATCTGGTAAACCTGTAATCAAAACTGCCTCCTCTTTATAGATTATATTTAATGTATTCTCATGTCGACTGCCACTTTGCCAATCAAAGAGGAGAGGTTTGGTTAGCCAGTTTCTTGGAAAACGTTTTGGAATGTGACCTATAATTTCGGAACAGAGTCGCGCTCTGAAAGCGGATTATAGAAATGAGAAATGTAGTTAATGTACCTTTTAATGCATTCCCTGCTTTTATCGATATTACTGATCAAGGCATTTTCCATCAACCGAGTCCTATTCTCTGTCCAAATTGCCCGTGCAATTGGTGTATATAGGGTATGGCGCGTTGAACAGATGGCCGTTAGAAGCTGATGTTTCAGTCGGGGGTATTTGTTTTCGACGCTTGATTATACGGATCTTTTTCGTTCTTCTTTATCCGTTTGGCCATTAGTCATTAGTTGCATTTCGAGATGAAAGGGGCAACATAATTACACGATCTGTCCGTTGTCTGCGAGGCACGAAACTCGACTGAAAGGCCGCGGAATCGTTAATTATGAGATCAGTTGAAGGGAATCGAAACAGGTAGACTTGACGGAGATACCTGTTTGGACAGAATTGCACCGATCAGTCATACATTGTGATTATCTTGTCTCTTTCGAAGGCCTGCCTACAAGAAGAAGGCAAGAGGAAATAAGACGGACAGGCAGGCAGGCAGACAGACAGACAGACAGACAGACAGACAGACAGACAGACAGACAGGCGGACAGAAGCAGACTGCAAAAGAGATAAAGACAACTCGTCTCAATTGTTGAAGGTGATTGTAAACTGCGTAATAATAGTCCGAGGCCTGCCTATGAGACAAGAGAAACAGATAGACAGACACACAGACAGACACACACACAGACACACACACACACACAGACTTATGATATATGGGACAACGACGAGATATTAAACACTGTGTTGAAGTTTCTGAATAGCCTCGGGTGCAAAAGACCTTGAGACAGATTTTAATAATTTTTCGTAGAAACTGAAATGCACTTGAAAGATTTTTGACGTGTAAAAACTTGTGAGTTGTTTTGGCCAATCACTATCGTATTTGCTGAGACGTTGCTGACACTGTATAGACATTATCGAGCGCCTCTGATTAGGCTGTACTGTGAGAGACGCTTTAAAAAAATGTACAAACTATTTATTACCATATCTGTTTAGCTTGTCTTTTGTTCCTTTGAGTATTCGTAATTTTGAACATGTCAAAATGGATGAATGCTCTTGGACATTTGCTTTCATTGTTTCCGATGATTAACTGATTCTGTCGCTACGTCATCTGTGCCAAATGCTGTTCATTCTTTGAATCTATTTAATTCTTCCTCAACAGTGATCAACAATGTTTAAAATACTATAGATTTTGCATTTGTTAAGAGCCACTGTCTAATGACCTAGCATCTATTGCTGGTGCCGAGTGCTGCAGTCGCGTAATGATGAGTTGAAGTAATGGCTGTTTATGTCAGGTCTATACATCAAGAAATGTAAAAGTTATTGTCTGTGTGTATTTAAACATTTATAAAGCACCACCACCTGATGACGAAGTGACACTGAGCAACAGTTTACGTCGGACTCCCTCAGGGTCCTTGTGCAGCAAACATCTCAAGAGAGAGACTCAAATCCTGTGCTGCTTGCTACAGTCTGCCACCAATGCCTTTCCACAATCTCTTCGCTTTGCTGTGTCCTTGTTGGTCTCCTCCAGTTCTTAACTTATGACATGTTTGTTTTAGTGTGCTTTTCCTCTTTGGCCTTTTGTTTGTATGCATGTTTGTATGAATGTATGTTTGTATATATATGTTTGTATGTATGTATGTTTGTCTATATGTATGTATGTATGCATTTATTCATTTATGTATGTGTGCATGTATGACATTGTATGTATGTATGTATATGGGTATGTATGTACATAAATATGTATGTATGTATATATATATGCATTTATGTATGTATGCTTGCATGTAGGGGCCTATGTATGTGCGACCCTCAAGATTTGACTACTTTGGAACGCCTTTGATTGATACACAGTTAATTTTAATAGCGCCGTAGAAATTTTAAGATTAGATGCGATTTTTAATTTCAGTTTCCTTTAAGAGCTGAGAAAATAATTTAAAACTAACATCCAGAGATTCTTATTCTTTCAGAGATATACCTGGACGATCGTTTGTCGATTCTGAAGATGGCCCGACACTTACCTGATGGATCGAGGAAGAGTTGATGGTTTCAGCGACCTTGGATCGAGAGTCAAAATGATGCGTTGGACGCATTGATCAGTTCCAGTACTTTGTGTTTTGCGATCGGAATAGTTTCTGCTGCTGCTGATACAGTACCAAATGTTTCCGACCAGTGTCAACAATTCGACGCGTGGCCATCGTTCTCTGGAGTTTCAGTGAACACGGATCGTACTGTTCGAGAATTGCGCCAATATTTATCTAGCCTCGATCGGAGGTTTTCCGCCGCGGCGCGCCTATTTTCAGTCTAAACCGAGTCTGGTATTGTTCGAAATGTCGTTGCGGTTCCAACTGTTTTCTGGTCGATTAGAATGATTCGTTGTTTAATAATAATTATGGACAATGATTTATTTATCTGATTGTGTTGAGCAACCGATTAGGAAAATAATTATGTAAAAATGGATCGAGTTTTGTGAATCTTCGTTTTCTTGCGTGTTGTCAATCAATTCAGTAATTACAGTAATTACAGTAATTAGTAATGAATCTAATGATTACTTTGTGCTTATTTGGCCTTCTTCTGTTGGAGCAATATACCAATGAATCTATAATGTACTGTTTTGGGGCTGTGTACCACCTATTTTTATTATTATTGTTATTACAATATCATTACGCAAGCTCTTAGCTTGGTGGTCTAGCTGTTAACCGAGTGGTTGGAAATATTTCTGTTTCACTAGCTTTAAGGGACTGTACACGTGCTTCGATCTCTGGATCTTTTCCTCTGACTGCCTGTTCCTCTTAGTCCTCTCCTCCTCGTCGTCGTCGTCGTCGTCGTCGTCGTCGTCCTCCTCCTCCTCCTCCTCCTCCTCCTCCTCCTCCTCCTCACCATCATCAGTGGCGGTTTCGCTTGAACTATTCACGTAAGCTGACCAGAGGAAGAAGAGCAGTCCCTCAAGCTAGCCATGAGGCAGCCAGAGGTATGAAGTGGTACCGACTTCACTTTCTTAGCCTCGGTATATGAGGGTGGGTGGACAGTCCCTCCCTCACCGTCTCATCTTCCCACCGACAGTGTACGGTCAGTGTACGCAATGATATAGCAGAGTTGACTAGGGGGCGCAGGTGGGGCAGAAATCTCGAAACAAATATTCTGCGCTTGTGGGGATTTGAACCCCCGACCTCTCGGTTGGCAGTCCAGTACGCTAACCACTAGACCACAGATGGCGAACCTATGGCACGCGTGTCGTAATGGCACGCAGAATTTAGAGCGTCCCCCAACGTTTCAAACTTCGAAATTGCCTATCAGTTAGACTGTTAGAGAATCCACTTTGAGTCACGTCCTGCATACGCCCCAGACTTGGGGTGACACCGCATCATTAAGTAAATATCTGTATTCAAGCAGTGATTTGTTTGAAATTTGATGAGACGCGAGGCAAGCAGAGAACCAGCGTGCGTACGCCCTAGGAAACAAACGGAAGTCGAGAAGACGTGGTGAGATCATCGATATTTAAGTTAATAGATAGGCTATCGATGGATGAGATGCAGGCCTACTGGCGAAATTAGGACAAAATTGTGTGAGTAAAATGTGGTAAACACTAAACAGTCGTGGAGATCGCCTTTCCTATGGTAAGAATTCGTAATTACGTGCAGGGGCCCGGGAACCTATGGCGCCAAAGGCGCCGGTGCTCACTCAAGTTTTGGCTCTGTGGCGCCGAGGCAGACAAATGCTCACACAACTTTTGGGGCATTGATACAATAAAAAATATAATTTGCGCCCTAAAATCTAATAGTGATTAGATAAAATATGAGCGCCTTTGTAAAACAAAGACAAAGCTTATGCCTACGAGAAACCTCAGACTCAGATTCACGAGCGCCTGCAAATGCCAGATGTGACCCTAATTAGGTAAGGGTGAGCAAGCTAAGCTACTGCCAAGAGAATCATGGATACTGGAAATCTTAATCTCTGCAAGCTACAAGTTGGCTGGTGAAAGATAGAATTTCTCCTGTCCATGGTCAATCAAAGGCGCCTTTGATGGGTGACACGCGCAATTTATCATCCTACAAGGCTTGGGAGAGAGTGTACGGTTGGAATTTGGGCATAGAGGCAAGACACAGGACAGATAATTATTAAGACAGCTGTAATATATATATATATATATATGCTGTAATATTTGCTGTAATATTTGCTGTAATATATATATATATATATATATATATATATATATATATATTACAGCAAATGCAAAGGTACAAATGGGTCAGGAAGGCAGGCAGTTAGACGGCTACGGTGGATGGCGCTTAGAATTGCAGCGGCGAGGGAGGCAAGTGGAAGAGGAGTCGGGTTAAGATTTGTGAAAGAGCAGTGTTTAAGTTTTGAGTGAGAGACCCAGTAATTGAATTGTCGGGGGAGGGTTTGGGGGTTCAACCCCCAGTTCATTTTTCAACCCCTCTAGTTAATTCCTAAAAATTACCTTGGGGTTAGGTTAAACCCTCCCAATGCAGCTTTCAGTGGTTCAGTGTATTGTGTATCTTCCTTTCACGTGCACTCAAATAATTATTCTGCTATACGATTGTGTGCACTCAAGTTCACTTATGGTCAAATGCGTCCTAAGTGCGCCAGCAATAAGACAAAACACCACTGTCAAGGATAGCTGATACATGTATATGGCCACAGCATAATTAGGCTATGGCAGGCTCAGCCCCTTTGCTATCTATCTAACCGCATACAGAGCTACCGGCAGGGTCATGACCCGAGTATACAGCCTCTGGACTGACGTCGAGCGACCCCAGCCTCGGCAGATTCCAGCCTCGGTAGACCCAGCATCCGCAGACCCCAGCCAAGAAGAAATTAATCACTGTAGATATTATACGCTGATGTGTACACCACATATTCATAGATATGCAGCTTTCTGTTATTTGCGTCTTTCACGGTCTTTGTCACTCTATCTCTATATGTATACTAGATATATAGGCATACGTACACGCATAGATAGACATGGAATATATATGCATATATAAACACGTATATATGTATATATATCTATATTATGTCAAACTGAAATTCGTAAAATCACTACGACCTCTGTTGGATTCGTTAGACTTATAAGCTTATAAATTCAATTGCCACGTAAAAATGAGTTTACTGAAGTTTGGATTTTCGTGCAAAAAGCGATTTGCTTATGGTGAAGTCATGGAGAACCTGAAACAACTAAATTCAGACGATGTGACAGTGAAGCCGAGAATGCTGATGAATCAAAACGTGGTTAGTGTGAATGAGTAGGCCTAATCACGCACTTACCGAGATTACAATAATGGGTCAGAATCTAGCTTGAACGAACTGCTAACGTAAATCACTGGTTCCTACTCAGTTATAGACTTGTTTTCTTATTTTATAGGGATGCTCGATAGTGTAGTAGTTAGCGCGTTGGATTGTCAATCGAGAGTTCGGGAGTTCAAATCCCCGAGAGGGCAGAAATTTGGTTCGAGATTTCTGTTCCATCTGCACCCCCTAGCCAACTCATCTATGATGAGTAGGCCTACACTGACCGTAAACTGTCAATGGGAAGATGAGACGGCTAGGGAGAGGACTGGCCACCCGCCCTCTTAGGCCGAGGCCAAGAAAATGAACTCACTAACACTTCATACCCATGGCTGCCTCAGAGCTAGCTTAAGAGACTGCTCTTCTGCTTCTTTCTTATTTTTATTAGTTATGTGTAAATTGGCACATAAATAAACTCAATGGGAGTTTACTAATGTGCTTAAATTTGTCAATTTCGATCAGTAGGCCTAACTGAAATTTTGAGTTAATTTAAATTTATGAATTATATGATACTGAATATGTGATTATTTATATTTCAATCGACTTTTTTATATATTGTACATAGATTGGAGCCCTGGGCAAAGCTACAGGCTTACCAAGGAGAGCTGAATTATCTATAGTTCTAAATTATTAGCGTAATTAATGAAAACTGTTGCTTTGTTTTTCTGTTTTCATTCATACCACTTCAGTGTTGTTTAAGTCATAATTTTTTGCTAGAGCTATTAATCTTCTGAAAATAAAAACAAAGCTCAAGCGTATTCCCATAAGTACTGTATTGTTCACTATTCGATTTTTTACACAGCTAAGAATCAAAAACGTACACCCACTACAATTTCACACGTATTTAACAGTTTTAGGTTCTTATATATATATATATATATATATATATATATATATATATATATATATATATATATATATATATATATATATATATATATATATATATATATATATATATATATATATATATATATATATATATATATATATATATATATATATATATATATATATATATATAGGCCTATAATATGAGTGTGTTTCCCTTGCCTTGGTTGGCTCACACAACTTTTAAACACTTCCCGGGCCTCTGATTACGTGGATACATGTAACGGTATCGTATGACTATTTAATTCGTTGTTTTTAATCGCAAAAATAAATACCCAGACCAGTTCCATCTCTGTCTTGCTAATGACGTTGTGGTTTTCGTTCCGCTCATATTTCATTTAAAGTTAAATTTTTTGTTACTTTTTATGAAAGATTTTAACTTGTCATCTTTCTAACAGCATCTTTAAAATAATGTCGTTTATTTAATTTTTTAACATTTTGTCAAGTAAAGTGTCTATGAGAAAGAAGCAACTAATGACAACATTAAATTCCTAACCATAGTAGGAAAATCAAACGATTTCTCCAACACATCGGAAATCAACTTATCTTCTCCAACGCTTACGATTTTTGATTGCGATTCCATTTGAAGCGATCATTGATTGTTGTGTGCATTATGAAAAGAGCGCTATAGAAGTCATTAGATTTTATTAGATTTTATTGTTCATTGTTTAACGACATCATGTGGTTTCCAAGACCGCTGACGTCAACTTTACTATATCAGTATACCTCGCACGTTGCCATTTAATGTAGGCAGGCCCACTGGCGGAAACTTGTCCAAAATATTGGGGGGGGGATTTGGTTATTCATTCTACACTTGTTGCATTGGGTGTAGTGACTGTAGTCCATCTCAATTATTGAGGGCACGTGCCCCGGCTGCCCCCCCCTCAGAGTTCTACGAATGTGGTTAGGCCTACCTAATCCAATTATATGTGTAGCGCAATCGAAATGATAGACAGTGTGAGAATAGCACGTTGAGCATGTGTCTCTTCGCAAGCAAATAGCGCCGGTGAATAAGCTGGTTTGCCTGACTGCATGGGCTTTGTGTGGCGCTGAGGAGTTTAGGAGATTTACATTACATTACATAGCGCTTTGCCATTAGTAGTAGGCCTATATCTAGTGCTTGCTGACATCTGGTTGCTGGCACTGATGTTGACGTCTGGTTAGTCTCTCTTCAAGTCTCTTCAAACGACTGTTAATTTGTCCCTTGAGTCAAAGTCCAGTGTCTGAAGTTGCATTTTGAGTTATGTCACTTTCGATGACAGTTTGACTGCAAAGCCTTTCATCGCAATATGGCGCAGCCTCGCAGGAGACCGTCTAGGGGCAAAGGTCATCTATTGGTTACTATCAAAATGCAAAGTTCAAGCGCCAATTCAAAACAAGGCTTTAAAACTTCAGATGACAGCAAAGGATGAAAAGTGAATCATGCATATATCATGCTTCTACTTAGAACATGTATGTAAGGCGCCCTGCGTGGCTGCCGTTTCTACTATTATGTATGTTCACTGTACAGCACAGTGCGTTTGCAGGCGCTTAATTAAAGAAAAGATTATTATTATTATTATTAAATATTATTATTATTATTATTATTATTATTATTATTATTATTATTATTATTATTATTATTATTATTATTATTATTATTATATATCTTCATGGGGGTACTCGATAGTGTAGTGGTTAGCGTGCCGAGCCAGTGCAGAAATTTGGATCGAGATTTCTGCTCCACTTGCGCCCCTAGCCAACTCGGCTATAATGAGTACACTGGCCGTACACTGTCAGTGGGAAGATGAGATGGAGAGGGAGAGGGCTGGCCGCCCGCCGTCACATGCCGAGGCTAAGCAACTGAAGTTGCTAATACTTCATACCACGGCTGACTCAGGGCTAGCTTAAGGGACTGCTGTTCTTCATATATCTTCATATTTACGTTAAGCCTAGGCCTGCCGCCTACATCATACGTAATGTACATAATTTAAATATATAGCCTACACGTCTAAAAGCATATGTACAATCAGTGCCGACAAGGGCCATTAAACATTATAAGGCCTAGCCTATACGCTGTATACAGTATGACAACAATTAATTAATTAAAAACTTAAAGGAGCAGATAAACAATTCGGTAAAGAGTTATTACCATCCTCGTTTTTGGTCTTATTAAAAAAAACTACGCGAAGTTTTATGACTTAAACCATGGGGACATCTGTATAGGCCTACAGACTGCGAACGGCGGAGGGAAGGAAAACTAGGCATAGAATAGCTTGCATTATGATTGGACTATGTTCCAACATGGTGCATTTACACTATACGTTACCTTACAACACGTTGTATGTATCTGAAGACTTATTATAGCGCCGTTCAGTTACGTCGCAAATGCGTTGTTCCGTTGAGTAACATAGGCCTATATTAGACCTCTAGAAGTTTCTGCGGCAACCCAAAATTTGGTTAACAGATGTTTTAAATTATTTTTTTCTCTCACTACACCCCGATCCGAGTACCACTTATAATCAGCCCCCTAATTTCAAATACTGGATCCACCCTGTGGCCTCGCTAGACTGAATATATAAATGATGCAGTTGTTGGAGTCATGTGGCTGGAGCGTGGACAGAGTGGAAGGAGCCTCAAGGAGGGAGGTCTGGCCAGATGGTCGACGTCTTTCAACCGCTTGAGGCAACGACTGTTTTGAGAGCGTAGGCCTATACTATTCCATTTTACTCCTTAGTTATTCAAGCGTCGACGCTCGTGGGTGCGGTCATAAACTAATCATTATTCAATTAGAAGGTAGGCCTAATATTTTTCATACAAGCTCAGTTGAATAGGGCCTAAAAGTAGGACATTTAAAGAAAGAAATGATAATTACTGCTGTCCTCAAATATTACGGATGAAATTATGTGAACTGTACAAACACGGTCTTCAATGTAGGCCTGCGTTGAGGTTTTTAACGCTTCACAAATTTACCAATTTAAGCACTTTATTATTGCACCATACACTAGATGGCGCAGCGGCCAAAGAAAAGCAACGGCAGGTAAGGCCACGTAGAGTTGGCCACGTAGCTTTGTGTTCCAGCCAAAGGTTTCTTTAAATAAAATTCCAAATACTATTTCCTGTGCTGTGACAAAATACTAGATATAGGGGCCTACAAATGCTACTATTATGACAAAATAATGAGCTGTATTCTACACCTTTTAAATATGTGCGTCTTCCGCTATGTATTTTGGATTTGCGTTCCATCAGACGTTCGACTACGGGTAGTTGGCTTCTTTCTAGCCCGTAAGGTTGACGTCAACGGCTTAAGTAGCCATAAGGTTTCGTTCGTTAAACATTGGAAAATGAGTAGATCACATCCCATCTCCTTCCATATTTCACGCTGTTATGTGGAGATGTATTATGCTCATGGGCGGGAATCCCGGAGGTGTCGAGGGGGACAAGACCCCCACCTCTAAGAGTGGGGGGACGCGCCATACATCCGACCCCCAAATTTTGAAGCAACACAAAAAAGTCAACAGTCACGCGCGAAAAATTCTTTTAACTCTTTTTTTACCAGATAAGTTCAAAACTCTTTTTTTACAAGATCATTTCCAAAGTGCCCCCCCCCACCTGTCAAACAAGATCGTCGCCACTGATTATGCTAAAATAATTTATGTCGACTTCAACGGTCTCTGTTGCCATAAGATGTGGTTAAACTCTGGATCCTTCCAACGAATAGACTGGAATCCCCGAAGAACTTCTCACTCATCTGACATTGGGAGAGGCAAACCCAACTCCGCTGCGCGAGCACTGGAAAAAGCCTACCTCCAGGGTTTTCTGGTTGGGTAGCGGCCATAGCTTAGCACACTCTCTCTGTAGGCCCTACTTTGTTTTTTTCTGTTATGACCCCAATATCACTCCTGTCCTCAAATCACTCCACTTGCTTAAACTAGGCCTACCCGAACAAACAGAATATAAAGACAAAGTCATGTCACTCACCTACAATGCACTTCAATCCTCCCAACCCTCTTATCTACGTCACCTGTTCAAGGTTCAACCCGCTCCTCTTCCGCCCTAACACTTCTCAGCCCTTCCGTTACCTCATCACCAAAATTTGCGAATCGCTCCATAGCTATAGCTGTTCCATCTTTCTGGAACAAACTCCCGCCAATATTGCCACAAATATTTGATCCCTCCTTCTCCACAGGTCTTTCACTCAAAACGTAAAACACTGCTCTTTCACAAATCCTATCCCGATTTATCCTCTTCCCCGTTCCTCCCTCACCGTTTCAACTCTAGACACCATGGTGCACCCACCTTAGCCTTCTGACTGTCCGCCTGCCTGGCCCCTTTGGGTCTTGACCTGGAATCGATTTCAGCCCCCCTCGCTTCCCTAAGCGCCCGTTAAAAAGTTGGTTCCGGCGACTTCGCTTTTTTGGGCGCTGTAGAAATTTCGAGATTACGACTATGATCGTCGATTTTACGGCGTCGTTAAGTAAACGTATTTCATCATCATCATCGTCGTCGTCGTCGTCGTCGTCGTCGTCGCCATCATCATCATCATCACCATCATCATCATCATCATCATCATCAATGAGTAGTTGTGTACTTGCGTTCAATTAGTGGAACTCCGCCACCCATCGTACTCTGGCATTGCCAGCCCCTAGCCTGGAAAAAGTGGTCGACATCTTTGTTATTTTTTTGGACTGCGTGGGGGCTAAAAATTGCTTTGGATTAGGAGGCTTTGTTACCAATAGTGAACGAAATGTATCGCTAATTAAATGTTAAACGGGAGGGTAAATGTGTATGGGGGCTAAGAAAAATGAGGGGTCTGACATTCCAGCTGGAAGCTACAGCCCCATAGCCCCCAGTACGACCGCCACTGCATTATCTGCGGTATACATGTAGTGCCTCCTTACATAAACTGCACAGGCTTTCAATGCACACCGAAATACTCTGTGGAATAAATATTTTGAACATTTGAAGGGAGTTCAAGAGACCAACTTGGTCCTCTAACGTTACCATGTAGGAATATTGGCCCCATGTGCGCAAGCTGGCAGGATAGGAATTCGACCATTGCTTCTCTTCCTTATAAACGATGGACCCAAATTTTCATTGTTTTTCCCAGTACAATCCAGATTCAATTATACTTCACCACTAGCTTAAAATTCTGGATACGCCTATACAACAGCTAGGGTAACACGTTCAAGCGAGTTCTACACCCTTAATTAGGCCCTACCAACAGGACTCCCCAATGTAGTAAGATGGGGAGTCCCCATCTTACTATAAACACGTGAAAGGCCAGGTCACGGCTACCTTCTACTTTTCAAGTCTGACGCGTGCCTATAACCGATGAGGTCTAGGTCTGCTATAGGCGTATGTTTTTAGGCCTATTAGGCTATTAAGCTCGACTAAGCGAGACATTGTAGCCTAGGCCATCCCGATTAAAAACCCTTAATGATTTCGGCATTGCCTGTCACTTTAAACGTCGTACATAATTCACGCGTTCATATCATTCACACGTTTCGCTTAAAGCCCTAGGTTTTAGGTTTGGCGGTTTCCCTCGTAGAATGAAGTGACCAACGACTGTAGGCGGTTCAAGTAAGCATCTGTCGGCCAATGGGCGTTGATTTCATTTTGGTTTACACATCTTACAAGCATAGGCTGCTGAATTTAATTATATGCATAGCCTAGGCAACATCGTCCGCTTTGTGGAATGGAGGCGAGGCGCAGGGACGGTCGGTCGATCGGTGGTAGCCCCCACCCTAGGCCCTTCACCCTCCCTCTGGCCCTCTAGCGGTCGGACGGATGGATGGAGATGCATCGCTAGGGCAGACTAGACCCGACAGGGCATACCCCGTACAGGCCCTACCTCGATCAATTGACCACTTGTATATATATAACCGAGCTGTGGGTCGACTAATTTGTGTATACGAAAGCCAGGTAAGCTGGCTAGAGGTCATACCTGTACTTCTAGAATGTATACAAGTTGTTCCAATTATCCAAATTTACCCCCCCATACACTCATATTACTATGGAGTTCATTGCTATGAAGATACTTACAGGGTTGAGAAACAAGTCTGTAGTTTCTATATGCGATTAGATTGCCATGAACAAATACGAACTTACTATTGTGGTAGATGGCGATCAAGAGGAAGCCATACGGGCATTTTTTGCTCACAACAACTGGAATTTTGAAAAAATTGGTAATTATGAAGACGATGCGTATATATATATATATATATATATATATATATATATATATATACTGAAATTGTATAAATTGTTTTGTGTGGTGAACCCTGTACAAGTAGGCCCTATAGTTCTTCAGGTAGCGCTATACGTGCGCAAATAAGATTGAACTAAGATTTATAAATATTAAATTAAATTGCATTTATTATCCTTGCAAATATTTAGCTCAAACCATGCTATAGAAATACATAGTAATAATAACATCAGCAATGTTAGTATAATGACAACTGATGTGAACAGCAGTAACAGCAGTAATGATAATAAATGGCCAATTAAAAATGTAATTATTAAAATTACCATGATTATTATTATTACGATATGTAATAAGACAATAAACATATGCATAACCCAGCTAAGCTGTCGTTCAAGTCAAGTCGAAAGAGCTAATTGTATGTTGATGACATTATAAATATATCTCCAACCAATCGAAACTGCCTTTGTTCCAATTGCAGAGTTGGAACCACCAAAGAGAAGAAAATCTTGTATGGATGCCGCTTCGAAGGAGGTCTTGGTCGCGTCCAATGGAAATAGTACAGAGTCAGAAATTGAGGCTCAAAACAGTCATGACATTCAAGTGTCAGCTGATCATTTGCAGCTGCAGGGTGAAAATCATCAATCGGAAGGCGCCTGTCCTCTTTGTTTTCTCTCTCCGTGCGTGGGTTCTGCATCTCCAGGTTGGCTTGGCGGAGGACAAGCAGCGCATGCAGCTAACAGTCCAATACGAAGAGTAATTTATGGAAAATATTGGAAGATCATTTGCAACTTGGGTGGGTGGACGAGCCCATTATATCTGGCCAAGAAACTAACGGAATCGAACGGTGTACTTCACATGCGGGAAATAATGCCAGATTGCGTAGTGCGAAAAGTGAGATCGTTGTATCCGAATCCAACAGGCACGCCTTACATGGGCCACAAGTGGGAGTAACATTGATACTTTGGATAATTCGCCGGACTTTGTTTAGACAGAGAGATTTTTATTGTACACTTACTTTCTGACATAAAGCAGAATTTTATCGATTGTGAGCTGCTTATGTACACCTGTCATAGCTATGATTCAATGTAACATAACATTCCCCCATTTTAAATTTATATAGCGCCTCTTCAAGATTCCTACTCAGAGGTGGATTTAAACCTGAATTGCCCTCAATTGCTCGGCGCCACACGAAAACCACGTTACGGAGACTAGGTTTTTCATAAGTGCTATGTCAAATCAATTTTGCAATGGCCACAGTCCCTTGTCCGTTCAATCTTCTTTTTTTCTTGCTTGGATTAGGACCTCGTTGAGGGGGGGTAAGCCACAGATTCATTTTTATACAGATTGGAGCATCTTGTTACAGATCGGATGCCCTTCGTGGCATCAACCACAGTTTTCCGCTGTGGACCTAGTCTTGGTGATGAACACATGCCCGCTAGGCAGAGGGTCATCAGGCTTATTTAAATTGAGTCATGTGCTCCCATGTCACAAGGCTGTTATTGGATATTTGCAGCTTTTAGTTGTCAAGCAAAATGCCACTCTTTTTCTACAGTGTGCCCTACTAGCCTTGCCGCTGTTGGTCCGCGACTGCTTATTCGTCAGATATAACCCTGCTTATTTCGCAGCTGACCTCTATTTCTAGAGGTCGTTCCACTATCCGCCACCTGTGGACGCGTGTGATAGCAGTCAGCTCTGCCACACATCAGCTCTGCCACACATCTCTCTGTCCTATGCCAGGCCAAAATCCGGGGAGGTCAAGCAGAGTAGACAGCAGAATGCTAAGGTGGTTATGTGTAATGACGGTTGATGGTTATGTAGCACTGATATGTTTGATTTTAGTGTATCATACAATATTGTCACAGCTCTTACGGTTATTCTACTGTGTAGGGTGCATTGCTTTCATTTGAAAAGCTCTCACTGTCTCCTAATTGGTCGTCATCGGATTCGTCCGAAGAGATTTCACTCTGGCAGGTCTCCTTATCTGCAGAAGTTTCTGTCACAGACTCCGATATTGCTTTAGATGCTGACCACACGGCAATGTACAAATTCCAAATGTTCTCAACAAATACGTAGGTCTTGCGCCGATACACTTTTTTCCCGATTTGGCGACGTGGGTTTTTCGAACGAACAGTCGTGCATATAGACGTGTATGGTCTGTCGACGTGTTCGTTCCAGTCCAAGACAGCCAGATTGCTCCGCAGCTCGTACATTAAATTCCCGTAGTGTATCCGTTTATCCAGATAGATCAGACAAACGTTATTAAAACTTTCCACATAAAATGTGTCGTGGCCTTTGACATAATCTTCAGCGTGCTTGTACACTACCAACGACCGAAGAAAGTCCTGGAGCATTGTAATTGCAGCCTCATTTGAAACAATTCGAACTTCAATCATATGCCCCGGCTCTTTGCAGTGGGAAGTTTCATGGCACTTGCTGTGGTTGTTCTGAAAATGAGGGATGCATGATTCTATGAGCTTACGCAGGGTTTGGGCATCTCCATTGCAATTGTCCATACACCAATAGACGTGGTTTCGAATGGCAGCACCCTTGTCAGAAAGCTCGGGATGCCATGTTTTTCCAATGTTTTTTTGTGCTCCTTGCCCAATTTTTTTCACCCCGGCTGTTATAGGACGGGTGCAGTGCCAGCGGTCATTGGAATTCCTGGCTTGCTTCCTCTCACGTAGGCGCTTGTTGATTGTCATGTTTCGATCATGCACATGATGGGCAACTTTAATGTTGCTGAGATCCAGGCTCTCGTACATCCTGTCGAATCCCACTGCCTCGTGACGCTGTGAACAGTTATCATCATTCCCGTTAATGTGTTGAATATCAACGACTTTGTGAGTTTTCAACCCGATAGCAACATGGTCGGTGTGATAACTATTTCGTCTACAATGATGTCGTGCGTCAGTCATTATAGAGATAGCTCCATCAGGCGACAGTGAAGACTCCTGCGCTCTAGCGCCAAATATAGATTGCTTTCGCAGGTTCTCAGAAATGGCACTAAATGTAACCATATTCCTCCTGCGGAAAAGGTCTGACAATAGTCCAAACCGACTGAAGTCGCTAAAGCGCTCGTACTGTATGGGTGTCATACCAGAGGCCAGGTAGCTCAACATCACTCGGTGGTTGACTTCAAATTCCTTCCGCTCGCTGTCTATTGTGGATGAGGAACTCCACTGAAAGGAGTGTTTTTTCGCACACTCCATATCCACCGACAGCACATGACCACTGTGTGTCCATGACTTCACTGAATACGGCGTCACACATGTGGATGAATGTTGTGAGATTGTGTCGATCAACTGGGCAATGCTGGAGCACTGCCCAACAAAATTCTCATGTGCAGTCTCCAAAGCTGTTGCTGGAGCTGCTGATATTGCTGCTGTGACAGATGCTGGATCAGTCAGTGAAGTTGATTCACTTACTTCTTCCGTGACTGAAGACATCGTGAGTGTCTGCTGCGGATGTTGAGTTGCAGAAGAGAGCTTATTGGTGTCAACATCCATTATGACTTTCACCAGAACTTCTCTCAAACTTTTTACTCCCAACGCCAAGCGAATGTCCTCACATTTTTGCTCAAATTTAAGTTTATCACTGTCGGTTGTAAAAGTTAATTCAAAATGTTTCCTTACAGAAACGTAAGGGTAGCTATAACTCTTGGTAGATCCATCAGACAACCGTTTTTTAAATGTTCGCATGTTGCCAACTGCAACACCTGAAGTCGGTGTCGTTGGTACAGCGTAGTCTCCATCCATCTTTGGAAATAGTTCGATATAATGATACTAATATATGTCCACTAACGAAATACAATGTTATACTACTATAAGGTCCACTACTGAAATAAGATAATAATATAATATACAGACACGAGATATAAGCTGTATCGACTATGCGATTTAAAATGGCTATGAAGTGAAGAAATTACGAAGCTCAACTCTGCTGCAGCGAAATTCAAACTAGAATGAGTACTGCAAACCAAGACTCAATTGTGAAAGGACATTTCCTAAGTTCATTTCCTAAGTTCATTAGCATAATTTGGCATGTGACCTAGTCTCTCTTCCTTAGGCTGTATATTAGCATCTGATACTGGTGCAAATTCTTAGAATATGAAATACAGCTTATTGTCTTTAGTGTTCCGGGTATAATAAGGCAACGGTGACAGCATCAACAGCTGGCATTTATATACAGGTTTACGACCCAAAGCTCGGTTATATATACAAGTGGTCAATTGATCGGGGTAGGCCAGAGGGAGGGTGAAGGGCCTAGGGTGGGGGCTACCACCGATCGACCGACCGTCCCTGCGCCTCGCCTCCATTCCACAAAGCGGACGATGTTGCCTAGGCTATGCATATAATTAAATTCAGCAGCCTATGCTTGTAAGATGTGTAAACCAAAATGAAATCAACGCCCATTGGCCGACAGATGCTTACTTGAACCGCCTACAGTCGTTGGTCACTTCATTCTACGAGGGAAACCGCCAAACCTAAAACCTAGGGCTTTAAGTAAAAGACACGTAGCCCGCTGCGGCAGCGCGCATGCGCGACCTTTGAATGACCTTCACCCAGCGAACAAGCCTGACACTGACAAGTCTGACAGTGAAGGCTATAGACGGACGCGTGCGATTGATGGATGTGGTCGCTACTAAAAGTAGAATTCTAATCTCCGTAGACGAAATAGTCACGTCTGCCACTAGACTGGCCGACATTGTAACCGCAATTTGTCAGAAATTACTTCTGACAAATTGCGGTTACAATGTCGGCCAGTCTAGTGGCAGACGTGACTATTTCGTCTATGGAGATTAGAATTCTACTTTTAGTAGCGACCACATCCATCAATCGCACGCGTCCGTCTATAGCCTTCACTGTCAGACTTGTCAGTGTCAGGCTTGTTCGCTGGGTGAAGGTCATTCAAAGGTCGCGCATTCAAAGCGTGCGTTTCATCAGCTTTGTCAAGTCCTCAGAAGTCGTAATTAAAGTTTTACGGAGATGTGGTAAAGGAAACTGCAGTGAAATCAATGAAGGTGATGATGATACTGTAATTAACCACAAGGGAAAGAAGAAGTGCTAATTATCTATTAATTGATCATGTAAATAGGCCTACACAATATGTCCTATTCAGTGGTTAAAGTGGTTTTTAGTATGTAGTGAGAACTCCAAAGAAAAGTTTTGTTGGAACGTATGCGTGAGCAGTGGGAACTCATGCAAAGAATTTCGAGAGGAGTGGAAACGCCGTTCCCAAGCGTTCCCACCCACTTTAAACGCTGGTCCTATTGAAAAGGACAGCGTTGGTGATCAGGATCTCACTCGAAAAATCCATTGAAAATTAGCAGAATCATGACCACACATATGCCTATGGTATCTAGACCCCCATAGAAAAACGTTTACATTTATTTTTCAGCAACATGTATCGACAGCATGGACGGCGATCCCGGAGGCAGGGGCGTCTATCCCCCCCCCAAGTCATTGGAGCAACGTCCCTTTCCCTCTCTTCTTGCCCCTCCCCATTCCTCCCCACCTAAAATGGTGGCACACACACTGACAGATCTCCCCCTTTCTTGGATGGAGCATTTGCTCCAATGTTTCTATGGTGAAGACGCCCCTGCCCGGAGGGTCGAGGGAGACAAGACCCCACCTTTAAGAGTGGGGGGCACAGTATACAGTTCCCCAAATTTTGAAGAAACATCAAAAAAGGTTAACAAATCACGCGGGAAAAATTTCACCTCTTGTTTTGACCAGATCAGTTCAAAGGTGTCCCCCCCCCCCCCACCTGTCAAACAAGGTCGCCGCCGGTGATCGACAGTGCCAAGCCGTAATCTATCGTCGTGTAGTTGAGCGCCATGCATATAGCACACCGTTTACTTCACATGTCCAGACTTGCCAAGTCACAGGTAAAGCAATGCAGTCGCGACTATCGTGAATGCGACTGTGACAGGTCGTGAAGACAAATATACTAGGGCAAGTTTTTGGTCTACTGTTACAGTTTAAAGTAGGCTTAGAGTAATTAATTAGCAACCAGAGTGCAAATTAAACACACGTAGGCTAATTAATATTGCCTCTGCTTTGCGCTAAAGGCTTGCAGACAGACGTGCTGTAATTAATTAACGTTTCAATTAATTAGTTTAATTAGTTTTTGTGTGTGCTAGGGCTTGCAACTGATTGGGTGCACACCTACCTACATGTGTCACTTTATCGATGTATTGCGTAGAAGGTGTAGCCGAACGTTCAAGAGGTTATATGTATAAGGCCTTTATACCTTGCCAGCATATCGATCCATGGGTAATAGATGGAACCTACAAATACAATGGGTCCTATAGCCTATGCATAGGTTCCAGTTGAGCATACTGGCACGGTAAGTAGTCAGATAAAGCTGCGTGTCATATTTTTAATTGGCAGTTTATGTTCGTGTAGATGTAGGTCTGTTTTCCTTCAGAAGATGTCGAGTAGGCCTACTATACTTATTGATCGGTTTGTCCATTTTAATGCACTAATTAGAAGCTCGTGTATTTGGCTGAGGAGCGGCTGAAATTACTCTAGGCTGTACAAGTAGGCCCTAATCATTCTGAAGAACTAGAGAGTGCTAGAAAAAGAGGGGATATGACCGGACAAGGAGAGGTTATTTATTTCGGTAATGATGGGAACAGGTCCACTCATGACTCTCCACTCTCTCCATCTATATCCTCATTATTTGTCTTCCAATTTTCAGGTCAGTGACTGAAATATTCAGAATGTTAAAATCTCATCCGAAGTTAATCCTATAGGCCTATCTGTCTCCTTATTGAAAGAGCTATGTAGGTGTTCTTGCTTTCATCATTACCAAAATAATTAACCTCTCCTTATATAGGCCTACATAGGCAGGAAGTTTTCTAGGGGAGAGGCACAAATTTTCTGTTAGGGGGGGGGGGAATTTTTCTGGGGAAATTACGTTTTTGCATAGACTATAGCTATTCATGAATACAAAAAACGAGACAATTTTCAAAATCCGGGGATGCCCCAATTGCCCCCTCCGGACGCCCATGCTTGTATAGGGCCTACTGGTAGGCCTAATCCCCTCCTTTGCAAACACTCTGTAGCCACTCCTCTTTTAAAGAAATCCTTATTAATCGTTCCGTTATCGCCCTGACACATCTACCGACCCTTCGTGACGAAGGGTCGGTAGATGTGTTTTGAAATCGTTTCATTGACAGGGCCTGTATATAGTTGATCTACCACTCTGGAGTAAACTCCGCCATGGCAGCATTAGCCTTCTACATTAATCTGATCAATCCTAATATGAACTCGGCAAATTTACACCTCTTGCTACCTCGATGATCGATCTGCGCAAGGCTTCCACTTAAACTGAAAACAGGCAAACGTATAGCGGTCTTTCAGCGTCTACGGCCGATCGACTAAGTCGCTAAGTCGCTAAGTCAGTCGCTAACTCAAATCACATCAAATATTCGTTTTATTGACAGATTCCCGTCGACACAGACGCGATGAGATTACACAGTGTTATCTGTTATTGACTCGTGTGTCAATCGGTAATTCCTTAGCGACTGACTCCGAGGATTATAATTATTGGCCCTCTGCTTATCGATTTGGTCGTAGCTGAGCGCCTGTGAATAAGCTGGTTTCGGCGCCTTAGCATTTTTGCGCGCTGAAGAAATCTCGAGATTACGATTCCGATCATAGGCGTAATTTGTGGGGGTACGATCGAGGGTACCCGTACCCCCCACTTTCTGGACTGGGGGTACTGTACCCCCCACTTTTTAAACAATGTCAATCAATATTTTTATTATTGTGCCTTCCCAGACAATGCAGTCTCCTTCAAAAGTGCGAAAGTATAGCCTAGCCCAGCGGTTCTCAACCTGTGGTCCGCGGACCACTGGTGGTCCGCGGCCATCTGCCTGGTGGTCCGCGAGCAGGGCCTACAATTTACTTTTTTTACAATAAAAACATGCAAACAGACAAATTTTGTCAATTTTAAAAATATTTGTTCAAAAATTTATTAAATTTAATAGTACATAATAAGTAAAATATTTAATCTTATCCAATTTATTATTCTATACTATGATTTTATATGAATTTTTAATTTTATAGGGTTTCCAGTGACACAATTTTTAGTGGTGGTCCGCGACCGAGACACAAAATTTATAAGTGGTCCTTGAGTCTAAAAAGGTTGAGAACCGCTGGCCTAGCCTACTTAGATACGTTGGTAAACCGAGAGCCAAAATTAATGAGATTACTGACAAGGAATAGGCCTATGTTCAATATGGCCACCATGCGAAAAGCGAAAGTGGAGAAGAAATTGGTACCCCCCACTTTTAGACCAAAGTATCGGTACCCCCCACTTTTTAGACTAAAGTTACGCCTCTGATTCCGATAGCTTAGTTTACCTTTGATTTCGTATTTTAGACGCGTCTCTTTTATTTATGGGCGGGGCATACTGTTCGGCGCATGGCGGAGAACGCCGTTGTAGGCGGAGCCATTGGCTTGGTGGGCGGGACTAGCGAGCTTCCTATTCCAACGCTTGAGAAATAAACAGACCGAAGCTAATGGATTGCATGAGAACCTAAGGAAGCAGTCGGCATGGAGTCGTGGATGGGTGTAGCGATTCGGTTATCTGGAGTAACATTTTGGTAAGTCTGATTCTTAAACGCTTCCGTGCTACCAATACGGGATGTAGATAAGGGCGTAGGCCTAGGTATATTTGGGCTTGTCTCGTCTTAAAATTGGACTAACTGCTTTATTGGTAGACTGTGCGCCTAAATACAAGACGGGTTTGACATCGTTGGCTAGACTAATAACGTCCGTTATCTTGTTTGAAGTTTTTTCTTAGTTATCAAAATTGATTTCTGCTACTGCTTACTTGGCCTGCTAATTCGAGCCGAGAGTTGTGGTAAGCTTACATATTATGACGATGAAAGTTACCGGTCTCGGAGTATACGGCTAAATGTCAAGGTCATGGGCTGTAAATCAAGGACGTATGTGGCAGCCAACTCGAACATTTCGCACTCCATAACCTGGTAACTGTTCGGATTACAGAAAAAGGTTTAGAGGTTGCGGCCACTTCTGTTGTTTCAGGGTATTGCAGTGCTGTAGCGCTTAATGGCCTACCTTGAGTTTTACTTGTTTACCTGAATCAGCTTCTTACACTGGCAGTTCCAAGCATTTACAAAATGAGGGAAAGGCTAACTTAGGCCATATATTATAAACCAGTTGGCTTCACAGTTTTTACCTATTGGGATTTGTAAGGTTTTGAAGGCTTGGCTTTTGTGACCTTTTTATTTAGTTTCCCAGATTTTAATCACCTTTTGCTTTTTTAAGTTCAGTAAGCAGCCCAACCGAGACCAGTTTTGAAGGCCAACTCTGCTTTAGCTTCAAAACTCAAAAATGGACGTGGCTCTGCTGCATGAGTGTGTATGTCCATTCATATATCACTGTAGAGATATGTTTGCAGTTTGCACATACATGAAACATACATTTGTACATACATACTTAGATGCATTCATACACTGTCATACATGCATATCTACATATATACATCCATTCATATAGTGACAAACATGCATACATTCGTCCAACCACTCGTATATACACTATGCATACATTCCTTAAACTATCCACACATACATGCATACATGGGTACATATATTTACGAACACACATACATGCAAACATGCTTGCAGGCATACCTATGTAATGTACGTACGTACATACATGCATATATTCACATCAGAAAGTTAAAACTGGACCAATTTGCTTGTGTGAGCAAGAGTTTGCGTGAGCATGAGCATGGCTTCTTTGTTCATTTGCTTAGACTCGGTTGGTATTGTGAGCGAGGGTGGTGGCCGGTGCATTTCTGCCATCTGATATTCCTGTTGATGATGTACAGTCAAAATGAACTCATTTTATAGCCAACTTGGTTAACAGAAATCATGAAACATCCTCCTATCCTGGTGATGATTTCCAATCTTTTTGTTGACTTGTACTGTACTTGAAGTTTTAAACCCCAACCTCTGTGCTGATGATCAAGCACTCCAACCAGCAGGCTAACATTCACTTACCAATCAAATGCTTTAAGCCCATTAATAAATACTAAGACATGTAAAACTCTATATTGAACAGAGGTTGAGGTTAAATGTCAAGAGGCATTTTGTTTTCGTCTCAATGGTCTGAGAAAAAAACTTACCATCTAAACTTAAGACTCGTCTCTCACCTTGATTTCCCTTGTTAATCGGATGTTGCACTTTGATTTATAATTTCTCTGACCAGTTGGATGTTTCGCCATGATTTCTAATTTCCATGGTCAATCAGATGTTTCACCTTGATTTCTAATTTCCATGGTCAATCAGATGTTTCACCTTGATTTCTAATTTCCATGGTCAATCAGATGTTTCACCTTGATTTCTAATTTCCATGATCAATCAGATGTTTCACCTTGATTTCTAATTTCCATGATCAATCAGATGTTTCACCTTGATTTCTAATTTCCATGGTCAATCAGATGTTGCACCTTGATTTCTAATTTCCCTGGTCAGTCGGATTTCAACCAAACTCCAACGGATCTCGGTATTTGACTATGCTATTATTGAGAGTGATCACCGATTGATTCCTTGGGCATTAGGATATCAGCGCTAAAGAAGTCGTTATACTAGCTTAGGTTAGCCAGCTCGGCTATGATGAGTACACTGACCATACACTGTCAGTGGGAAGATGAGACGGTGAGGGAGAGGACTCATTGCCCGTTTTCCTCGCTTCTCTCACATAACTACCTTTATGACTGATGTACTTCACTGGCTTCCTGTTGCTTCCCGCATCCAATACAAGGTTCTTCTCCTGGTCTCTAGGACTCAACTGGGAAAAGCTCCTAAATACCTCTGTGACCTAATGCGCAAACCTCTATCTGCTCTGTCTTCCCGCCCTCTTCGGTCTGCTGACCGCTTTGATCTGCTTGTCCCTCGCGCAAGGACTTCGATGGCTCAGCATCGTGCTTTTGCCATCCTTGGCCCTTCCCTTTGGAATGACCTGCCCCCCTCTCTCCGTAGCAAGATATTGCTTGGGATCTCGCCTTCTTCTCTCCGCTGCCTAAAGACCTTTCTTTTCCCTCGGGGCTGACACGCTGGGAGCGCCTCTGAATAGTCTATGCTGTGAGAGGCGCTTTATAAATAATCATATAAGATAAGATAAGATAAGGACTGGCCACCTGCCCTCATAGGCCGAGGCCAAGAAAATGAAGTCGCTAACACTTCATACCCGTGGCTGTGTCAGGGCTACATTAAGGGACTGCCACTTCATACCCATGGCTGTGTCGGGGCTACATTAGGGGACTGCCACTTCATACCCATGGCTGTGTCAGGGCTACATTAAGGGACTGCCACTTCATACCCATGGCTGTGTCAGGGCTACATTAAGGGACTGCCACTTCATCCCCTTGGCTGTGTCAGGGCTAGATTAGGGGACTGCCACTTCATACCCATGGCTGTGTCAGGGCTACATTAAGGGACTGCCACTTCATACCCATGGCTGTGTCAGGGCTACATTAGGGGACTGCCACTTCATACCCATCGCTGTGTCAGGGCTACATTAGGGGACTGCCACTTCATACCCATGGCTGTGTCAGGGCTACATTAAGGGACTGCCACTTCATACCCATGGCTGTGTCAGGGCTAGCTTAAGGGACTGCCACTTCATCCCCCTGGCTGTGTCAGGGCTACATTAAGGGACTGCCACTTCATACCCATGGCTGTGTCAGGGCTAGCTTAAGGGACTGCCACTTCATACCCATGGCTGTGTCAGGGCTAGCTTAAGGGACTGCTCTTTTTCTTCTTCTAGATGAACACTATTATTAGTGTTAACTCGTGCACACTTGATGCATTAGTTGAAAGACAGGAGCTTGTGTTCAAGGACTAGGCTTCACCGTTGCTATCCCAGAGGTGGCTGACATTTTGGCTGGAAACAGTTGCATCCTCGTTGGCCACCGTTTGGCATTTGCAAAAGTTCTATGAATAATTCAGGCCAAGAGTCAAGTTATTGTATAGAAATATCTCTGTGCTATCTTTATATCTTTATATATATATATATATATATATATATATATATATATATATATATATATATATATATACACATATACACACACACAACTAATATCTTATTTATATATAATATGTATAATACAGTACAATACAATACAACTGTGGGACGTGGTGGCTCATTAGTAAGTTCGGCGCCTTGTGACCGGAGGGTTGCAGGTTCGAATCCCACTCTAGCTGCTGCGTACGGATCTTGGGCAAGTCCTTCACTCGCAATTGCTCGTGGCGCTTCGGCGTGAAAATTCCGGCACAAGTATCAAATGCTGTAGTCGGGAGCACCTCTGAGTAGTAGTTGACTTCGAGAGGCGCTATAGAAATATCTGGAATAAATAAAAATAAATAAATAAACTGTAATTTGATAATGCCCTCCTTACAGAGTTCAGACGTGCACATTGAAGCCAGAACTTTTGCATTGAACCATTAATTAGCCATAGGCAGACTGGAAGAGGTAAGTTTTCAATTTAGAGCCAAAGACAATAATAGTTATACAATGAATGCAGTTGGCATGTATGTTTATACCTGTAGTATCTGCGCATTATCTACACCCACTCACACTTCTTTAGCTTCGAAGCATAATGGGGTGTGTAGCAAGAAATGTGGGACTTTGTCCAGTTACTAATCTCGCTACTTCTTTGCAACCGGACGGTGCCCTAATTGGTTCGGACCCAGGTTTCATTTAACTGGCTGAACCGGCTATTGCTAGGCCGCTGTGTATAGTACCGTGTGTATGTTACATGGAATTATAGGTCTGAAGTCCTGTTTGTGTTTATAGCCTGTGCATACATAGTTATACATTAGTACAGTGGTTAACGGTTTCAACATCAGTTCCGTATAGCTTTGATGTTCAAAATTGCAGCTGGAGAGACAATATTGTACATGGCATATACATATTAACGTTTCTGAAAAACACTACGTTAACAACACAATAGATGAAACAATACTTTTAAGGTTAAGTATAGGAACTGGTTTCTGCCATTTTCTTGTTTGTGTTTCAGAATACTGGTTTAATGCTGGGCTGCCATGTTGAATCGTCCTCTACGTTCTCCAAGAGGTGGAATTTCTCTTTCGATTTGGTACTGAGAAGTTGTTGAGAAGGCGTGGCATCATGAACACAGAACCTCTGTCACTCTGAGACATCTCTCCGAACAACAACGCTTGTCAGGTTGCTCTGCACTGTCTTTGCTTTCGCTTAGTTTGCTGTTCTTTAGCTCAACACAAACCAAATAAAATGGAAATCGATGAGTTTTATAATTCCCAGCAAAACAATCACTCCAATGGTAGCAACAACGAACAGACAACGTTTTCTGATGAATCGTACAACGACCATGGAGGAGTGCAACTGTTGAACAACAACAATTTTGAGAAAGGAAACAACGCATTGAAGGGTCTGCGACAACCAAAGCAACAGCTGGAGGACCGGGTCCTGTTTCGCCATGTGCCCAAACACGTCATCAGTGGCTGTGAGCAACCGGCTTTGCAACAGACGGTTCGATTACTCGATTTAGAGTACGGCAGAGAAATGCCATTTCACGCTCGTTTGACCTCCTGTGTTGATCGTTCGATCCCGTCAACGCTCGAGTTAAACAGCCAGGCTTCGATCTCTGATTCTCTCACGTCTTCACTTTCTGAATGTTCACCTTTGATCGATGAGACTCGTGGGATTCCTCTGATTTCTGGATCGACTCGTGTGTCTGGCGAGGCAGGAGGTGTGACGTCTGAATTCAAATCCACCGATGAAAATACTCCTGTTCCAGAAAGCTCTCAAGAGTCGGAGTCCGTGGTCTTTGCATCGGGTTTAGCGGGCGAAGAAAATTTTTGGGAGCTGCAAGAAGAGGTTCCACTGGCGTGCAAGAGGTTCACTTTATCGTACGAGGTTAAACCTGACGAGAAGCAGGATCCGATCCCAGTTAAGTCTGCAAAGCCGTGCACTCGCTCTTTCTACGAGGAAGACAAAGAGTTTGAATTTCTCAACAGCGCTCCTGTCAAACGCTGTTCGTCTCTGAAAAGTTCCGCATCTTCCGGTTCACTGACCAAGAAGAAGGAAGTCCGCTTTGCCGACGTTCTTGGACTGGATCTCGAGTCGGTCCAGCTCATCACTTCCACATCGGAACCCCCCGTTGTTCCACGCAACGCCCTGCGTGACCTCAAACTCGGGGAAAAACTGGACGAAAGTCGTCGTCCGTTTAAACAGATTCTTCAGCTTTGTCCGTGCTTTTCGCAGCCCGGCTGTGCACCAGATTTTGCAAATAAGGTCTACGACCGGAAAGTGATGCTGGAAACCCTGAGCGTTGACGACACCAACCTAACGATGAGCGGGGTGATCTGCGTTGCCAACTACGCGTATGTGAAACGCATCTTCGTGCGCTACACTACCAACGGTTGGTTGACCTATGATGACGTCGACGCCACCAGCTATCTTGGTGGGTCGAATGGAGGAAGTCTCGACAAGTTTCTCTTCAAAATAAAGCTACCGTCGTCGTTTGGGTTCGGAAACCGAGTGGAGTTCGCCATCAGCTTTGAATCTGCCGGCCAGGTCTACTGGGACAACAATTTCAAGGCCAACTATCGTGTTGAGTGCTACCTGAAACAGGTTTCGTAAACTTGCTTGCCGAACTTGTAATGGCGCTTCAATAGCTTGTTATTGAGAAATTATTTGTGTTTGCTTGAATTTTGTGATGGTGTCAAAAATATAAAAGGCTTGTTGTCAAATGACTCGAATTCCTTGTCGGCATGCCCTTTTGGGGCCTACATGACGCCAATGCACTCGTGTGGAACCCATAGTTGTGGGCATGCTGACGGAGACTGAGATTAATTGTCATAAGGCTTGATGCTAGAACTTGCTATTCTTAATACTATACCAGTAGAAGGTTTGAACAACTCCTCAATCGTTATTTACATGTTAATTGAAAATTTTCTACGACTCTGTATTAGTTGATTAAATCTCGGTTCTAAAGCCTTGTTTTTATATAAAGAAGACCAGTTTGTTGGTCAAAAACGTATTAAATTATTGTTCATGGTTGAAGTTTTTGAAAGTTACTGTACATTAAAATATTGTATTTCAGTTTCCTCAGCTGTGATTTTTGAAGAGTGTAAAAAGAGCGTTTGAAGCATTTAAAGATTCTGTACTCGAAGAATTTTTTTTGGATACGTGAAAGTAATTGACAATATACCGATAATTTGTGTTACTGTTCATAGCAGTAGGCTGTTAGACGTTTCTTTTGCTGAATGTGATGAAATTTATTCAATTTGATATCATTTTTCGTTGTTAATATTTGGACTTGATGGAGATGCTTCTACTCATTAAAAGATTTTATGTATTTGATGTAATGCTGTGACCTGCCGTAATGTTTGACGCTTCAACCGCTAGCTTTATTAGACTAATGATCGACTGCTTTGTTGGTATTTTTGTACTCATTTTCAACACATGTTTGTTAACAAATTATAGATATTTTACTCAAACAAAACTAAAAAGCAATATTTTTTATTATTCAGGCTGTTTTTATTTGATTACATATCAGACTTGTGTGAAATTACGAGATACTTGAAGTAAAGTATGCTGTGTTAGCATACTTGTACTGATTCAATAGCCTGGTAGGTGAACCACTTGAGAAAAGTGATACTGCTGTTATGTTATCTGATGTTTGGTAAAAGCTGGAACTTGAAGTACTGGATCATTTTTATGAATTCAAATATCAGTGGCTGTCTGGAACAGTCGCTGAAGAATTTGGCACATGAATTTGATGAATCTACAAAGTCACCTGACCTTCATTTCGTAGAATCCGACTGTTTGATCAATTTTCAAGGTCAGTTGACCTTTATTGACCTTGCAATCGGTTTCTTAGAATCAGACTGCAGTTAAGAGCCGAGCTTGGACGTCATTTTCACTACTGTTTGTTGAAGTGTCGTAAAATTTGTGCTAAACTTCGTGATTGAATTTAACATGTCATTCAAGATGCTATTTACATACTTGACATGTCATTTAGCAATTACATACATGCGTAACTTAAGATGTGTAACTAACTGATGCTTCATGTGTTGAGTTGCTGGTTTTGCCTTTGACAACCTGATTCTGTCTGGTTTTGATTCCTTTATCTGAAGAAGTCATTTGGGAGTGACAGAGAGACAGACAGACAGATGGATGGACAGACAGACACACAGACAGACAGGGACATGCAGACAGGTAGACAGCTAGAGACCGGGACAGTGCCGTGACCTGTCACTGTGTATTTGGCTTTGTTGGGTCATGTAAAGGTTAAACATTTATAAGTAGGTACTTACAAATCAGAATGTTGACGATTTTCATCAAGTGCAAACACAGTATGGGTTCTGTATTGAGCAGACTATAGCTGTTTTTATAAGAGTGGTCTGTTTTCCAGAGCTTCCACCCAGGTTTGCAGTATCTGCTGCATTGAGAGTAGTAACAGCTGATGATAAAAATGTCCGAGAGATACGTTTTCAATGCTGGGTTGTTAAAAACACTTTGATAAGTTTTGCAGACGAGCTCTTTGACTATCTGTAGCTCATCTTCAGTATGTTTTTGTGGTTGTTTACTGTCAGTAGCACATCTTGTGCATGTTGTCATGGGTTGTCTACTCTCTGTAGCACAGCTACTGCATGTTGTCATGGTTGTTTACTGTCAGTAGCACATCTTGAGTATGTTGTCATGGTTGTTTACTATCAGTAGCACATCTTGAGTGTTGTCATGGTTGTTTACCGTCAGTAGCACATCTTGAGTATGTTGTCATGGTTGTTTACTGTCAGTAGCACATCTTGAGCAGGTTGTCATGGTTGTTTGCTGTCAGTAGCACATCTTGAGCAGGTTGTCATGGTTGTTTACTGTCAGTAGCACATCTTGAGCAGGTTGTCATGGTTGTTTACTGTCAGTAGCACATCTTGAGTATGTTGTCACGGTTGTCACTGTCAGTAGCACATCTTGAGCAGGTTGTCATGGTTGTTTACTGTCAGTAGCACATCTTGAGCAGGTTGTCATGGTTGTTTGCTGTCAGTAGCACATCTTGAGCAGGTTGTCATGGTTGTTTACTGTCAGTAGCACATCTTGAGCAGGTTGTCATGGTTGTTTACTGTCAGTAGCACATCTTGAGTATGTTGTCACGGTTGTCACTGTCAGTAGCACATCTTGAGCAGGTTGTCATGGTTGTTTACTGTCAGTAGCACATCTTGAGCAGGTTGTCATGGTTGTTTACTGTCAGTAGCACATCTTGAGCAGGTTGTCATGGTTGTTTACTGTCAGTAGCACATCTTGAGTATGTTGTCACGGTTGTCACTGTCAGTAGCACATCTTGAGTATGTTGTCATGGTTGTTTACTGTCAGTAGCACATCTTGAGTGTGTTGTCATGGTTGTTTACTGTCGGTAGCGCATCTTGAGCATGTTGTTATGGTTGTTTACTGTATGTAGCGCTTCGTGAGCATGTTGTCATGGTTGTATGATGAGCATAGGTGTCTGCATTCATTGTTATTCATACTGGTGCTATTCCAGGTCAAGATTCTGCATGGTATTCACTTACGTCTGTTCTTTTAACTTGAGAGTATAGGTCTACTGTTCAATTGTTCTACGATCTAAGAGTTGCCTGAAGTGTTGCACTGTGCAACAGTTGTGTTGCTGAAGTAGCATATGGATGATAGCAGACCGCCACATTTCACTATTGAATGGTTCTAAAATGTGTTGAATATCGGCATCTTATCCGATACATGATAAATACATGCATATATACACATTACATAGCCATACATAAACATACACACATGTACACTTATACATGAATGCGTGCATGCATACATACTCACAGATACTTGCATACATGCACACAACTGACTGGCTTTTATGATACATGGGTGGTTTGTAAAGCTTCTGAACTGGCTGTTGACTTGATTTAGGTCAGAAGTCCTTTTGATTTGTTTGGCAGACTTGAAATGTCTAATACCCAAGACTATATTGATTTGAGTCATATATGTCGATTTGAGATCTCTTTCTGGTTTTCAGACCAGATTTGGTCAGTTATCTCAGATATATTTACTTCAACTTCCAGACTGAAACCTTGATGAATATTAATTGCCAATAAGGTTGTCTCTAACGTGAATCCACGTTTGAAAATATGCCACTTGTTAAAGTTTCAGTAAGCATAATGTAGATGACACTTTTGTTGTGTATGATTGTTTTACAGTTTCAGATTCTAACTAGCTTTCGAGATAATTAATAAACTGTTGACCATTACCTTGGACCCTCGCCCAAGGCAGTTACTGTGTAAGGACCTTGAGCAAGTCTTTAGCTCACAATTGCTCTGCCCCATCGATGTTCTGTCGTATGGTTGTGTGCACTTCGGAACTTTGGAAGGAGAGCAGTATCAACTACAGTTGTATATTGTATTGTATATATGCCGTACTTGGATGGTTTTGTCACCAATTTTAAGGAGCACTGACATTTGCAAATTTCATCGCTTTACTGTTTATGTGAACTTGGTACAACTATTGATGTCTTCGTAATGTTTTGTGTGTCATGACTACACATATTTGTGTCCCTGCAGTCTCGAGTTGCAATAGTAGAGTGTTTAAATTTATGTAGCAATTTTTTTGTTTCACTTCCAAGAGATTGTTTTGCATTAAACTTTTTTTTACATTATTTGCAGCTAACAGATGTATGGCTGATTAATGAAATTAGCGATCGAGTGTATTAATTGATGAAATTATTGATTATTTTGTGATTAGGTCGGTGTTAATTGGTTATAGTTGTTCATGATAAGCTTTTGTTGGGATGTGGTCAGTATTTGTATAAGCAGGTATCTCGAAGAGGTGTTACTGAAATGCAGCAGATGAATGAATGAATGAATGAATGAATGAATGAATGAACGAATGAATGAATACATCGACTGTTGCACTTTCAGTTCAGTGGGGTCAGGTGTCTTGTAGATGACTGCTATCTGCTCCATAATTAATTATTAAAATTTTCCCAGAGAAATCGAGGTTTCAACATTTGATATTGACTTCAATAAAAACAAAATTTTGCAAAGTCACAAACTTACAGCAAATTTTCGAACCGCAATGATTAAGCTGTTTGTAAACAGGCCAAAACCGGACTGATCTTGCTTGGAAGGATACATTTAACCAACTAGATCCTGTGTCTGAGCTGTATCACAAGAATAAAAGCTTGTTTACAGAAACTTGTCATTTGGTATAAATAACAGTAGCATTGCAATCATTATTGGCCCCATAACACAATTGTAGATAAGAGAAAGAATTTTATTTGTGAACATGAATGCAGGCTATATATCGTCTATGTTTGCATGCACTTAATTATATCGTCTGTGCTATTGTAGACTTGGCATGTTGGCAGTTTTAGAGTGGGCCGTGTAAGAGCCTTGAGTGATGAGTATACCTGTAGGCAATTTTGCCGATTGTTATTGCATCTGTTATGCCACTTGGTAGAACAAACTGTGAGGCTGTAGTTTCGATGCTTGTACGTGGTTTCCTTACTTTACATGTAGATCAAGACCGACTTAACCGACTCCATATTTTATGCTTCTGTAGCAGTTTCTGAGCAATTACGAAAGGCAAACTCGAGCAAGAATTACACGAATTTGTTAACTTTAAATGCTGTGATTGTTGTAGTTTTGTTAAGTTGTTTTTGCACTGTTTTTCGAATGTTGAATTAACAGCACCAACAATTTGACTGTGTTTCTTGTTTATTGGGTTTAGTAAGAGCATGATTATTATTTCTTGTATGGAACAGCCTTCAGTAAATTAAGCATAGGCCTGAATCTGTTACATCAAGCTTTGAAAACCTTTAATAAGAGAATTACCGGTAGGCTAGTTTAGTCCTAAATCAGATAGCGTTTAGGCATTTACGTAGAGGTAACTGCCCAGTTGTTCACATATGATACTTGCCATGCACTCTTGTAACATGCACCCATGTTGGTAATAAATTGTAATCATTAGAATATTTATATATCAATACATATAATATCCATAGAGCGTGTGCCTGTCGATAAACGCTACGTCATAAGCGGTTTCTGTTCTACTGTGAAACAGAAACCGTTTGGGACGTCCGTACTGCGATACATGTAGGCCTATATACACTGCCGTCATAATATGCCGTCATAATATGACGGGTAAATACTCTAGTATATATAAACAAGTAATATTTATAAGGATGGTTTCTATGGCAACACTTTGGAATTGACAAGAATTAGCAAGACGGCAATAGTTTTGTCAAATACAGTAACTTAATGTGTCGCACATGGTTGAACACATTATAATGCACAAAGTACAGAACGTCATGGAGTAGCAACGTCATACTGTAATTGGAATTGAACATTTATATAGCACCACTCGTAGCTCAACAAATCAGAGACACAGTCTGCACTAGCCTAGGCCTATATGATGTTAAATGTTATTAAGAACTGGATTATGACATCAGAAAACAATGTACGGAAAAAAGAAGAGTCACTGGTGAAGGGCTTATATGTTGAAGATCTGCTGAGAAGTCTGGATGAAACCGATCTGGGAATATCGTCATATTCGCATAATATCTTCAACACATGACGTTGCTGGCGGGGAGGGAACAGTTCAGACCATCTGGAGTTTTGAAATTTATATTATTTAACAACCAACTCAAAACAAATAACCTTTCCATAACTGACAGGGTAGACTCCTAAGGTTAATATATGTTACTATTGGACACCTGTTTGGATAGAAGCAGAAATCTCATAGGCAGTGTGATTCTCGTTAACGTTAACGATAACGAAAATGTTCGTTAACGAACCAAAAATGATTTCGTTAACGATAACTATAACTGTAACTAAAAAACATCATTAACTATAACTATAACTATAACGAAAATAACACTAAAGAAAATTCATCGCTATTTTCGTTAATGAAAAAAAAGTGCAATATCGATAAACATGGCGAATTTAATCAAACGCGATATTTTATACGTTTTAAACTATCCTGTTTATTGTTCTGAGATAAAATGAGAAAATGTGCTGCATATTCTCCTTCCGAATATTCTGGTTTCTTTTCGAAAATCTAATATTTCGAGTTTCTTTTGATGGAAAGATAATTTTTTCTTTTGATTGCTAATTTTAGAGTGAGAAACTTGTTTTGATTTTAATTTTCTATGCTAAAAGGAATATTATAAAAAAAGTTATCATGTTCAAATTAGAAATGTTCATAATAAAAATCAAATTGAATACACAATTTAAAAGAAAACGAGATTGTATTTTTATTGGGAAAAATCCATTAAATATCTGTGACAGACAGTGATTACACAAGTACTGTAGCCATTAAGTATCAAATTAAAATCTGAATAACAAAGTTTTGTTTTTTAGCAATTTCAGTTTTTTGCATGTTAAAGTCATAGAAATATTCTGAGGGTGGGGTAATTTTCTTTGACATAATTTTGTTAGGGGGTCCTTGAATGTTTGACAGTTGATGACAAGGGGAGATCAAAAACTGCCTAAAATTTGCTGACATAATTAATCGATGACCCCATATATGGACCAGGAGTAGTGCCATTGAGGTCACTTGTAACGATGTACTAACTAAAATTAACTAAAATAAAAGTCCATTAACTATAACTATAACTATAACTAAAAAATAATACTAACTATAACTGTAACTATAACTAAAATAAAAAACCATTAACTATAACTGTAACTATAACTAAAATAAAATCTGTAAGGAGAATCACACTGCTCATAGGCTAATTTCCTGGTGAGAAGGACAGACAGTTAACCACCTACCTCGTGTATTGAGCTGTTGGCTGAATATGTTGGGTAAAGAGTAGCTCAGACTGTGCCCGGGTAAATGGCCTACTTCATTTCTTTGTATGGGATTAGAACCCAGTCTCCCTAGAAAACTTAGGCCGATGGCAGGAATGGTCTGGCTATAGGCCTAAAAAACTGCTTGATTACTAGACAGTCCGTTCTACCACACTGTAGTACAGTTACATTTGCTAGCAGACACTAATACACACTTGTAACATCCTTATGCCACCACTGAACACCATGCACCTACATTTCATTTTCATTTTCATTTATTCTTGATAGCGCTCTAGGGAAGCTGACCTCTGCTCCTTGCCAATAACTCAGCTTAATAATGAAGGGCAAAGGCGTTGCTGCGATTGGCCTTATCTGCTTTTTCTCGTACATACCACCAGAGAAGTGAGAATATTATTAATTCTGAAGGCTTTTATATTGTGTCAAATCTCTGCGTGGCACTATCAGAAATTTCGCCTCGGGTTCTAAAATGCAGGGCGTGTTCCACGTCCGTTCCAAGTATTTACTAATTAGCTCGGAGTGTACTCGGAACAGTAGCCCGATTGGAAGTGACGCACCGCGAAACTACAACTTTGGCAGTAACAGTAAGTTGTTTACATCAATTAAAAAATATGCTAAATAATCGGAACTAAGGCGCCAACCCGTGAGTGTTTTACAAGCCGTCGTACACTTAACGTCTGATAAAACAAAAGCAACTTAACTAAGTATTAAGCATATAAATCAATAATCATCATTTTAGCACGAAACGAAAATCGAAACACGCGGTCGTTAGGCGTTGCTTAGGCCTATTCAGTTTATCTTGTTTCACTTAAAGTCTTTTATCTATGCAGAACTGTGAAGAATGAGATAATGAAGAAAGAGGTTCTGTTTGTGCAAACTTGAAAGCAACTTCGAAAATAAAGTCTCAAAAATACAGAGAGTCGCATTTACATAAGTACTGCAGACAGATACAGGCAAACATTCAGTCACAGAGCTGTCTGTCTTTACGTCTGTCTATCTATATATCAGTTTCTCTCTATATGCATGTCAGTCTATCAGTCTGTCACAGTCTGTTTGTCTGTCTCTGTGCTTGTCTCTCTCCTTCTCCCTTACTCTCCTCCTACCACCATGTGTGCCCTGTATCCGTTCCCTCGACCGAGGTCTCCGTTGCTCAGATTCAACTCCAGGTCGCTCTGACCCGGCCCGACAACAGATCCGCCTTCATCCTCGAGGAAACCGGACGATCCGACTGACTCCAGGTCATCCAGGCTGTCGTCTCCACTCCACGCTCCATCGGAAAACTGGAATCCGCGAACGAAGGTGCTGCAGCCCGTTCGTGGTCGGACCGTGACAGCCGTTGTGTGCCACCTACGCGTCGAATCCGGGCCGTAGTCGACGTAGGAGATGAACCTATCCTCTTTGCGCTTCGGTTGAATGAAGCTCGTCGCGCCGAAGTGCCTCGGCCGAAGCTTCGTGGCGCAGTGGACCGTGGTGCGGTACCTCTTCTTCGTGCTGTCTGGGTAGCAGACCATGGAGACGTCGAACTGGGCGGCGGCCAGACCAGGCTCGAGGCGCATCGATTCCTTGTAACGTTTGTCGGACTCGTAGTTACAGAACGATGCGCATGACTGACGCGGACCTGAAGGACGCTCAAAAACAGGTACTGCGACGGTCTCTGAGAAGTTATCGACGACCAACTGACTGCTGAACCCATCGCCACCACAGCTATGTCTTCCAGAAGGCACGTTCACCTACAGACAACAATTCAACGACACGGTAACTGATTGGTTAGAGCAAGTGGGTGACGGTAGCCGATTGGTTAGAGCAAGTGGGTCACGGTAGCCGATTGCTAGCAGTTATAGTTCTTACCTGAGTGATGAAATTTCTGTCATCGTCGTTGTCATGTTGATGGTCATGAGAAGGAGAGACAACATGAACGGTCATCTGCTGGTCATCTGTTCCGAATTCACTGGTCATCTGGCGCTGATGGACGACTTTTGATGTGGATGCTTGTTCTTTGCCATTCGCCTGAAGGCCGTTCATTTCTGAGACCAGAGGAGGCAAGACGTAGATGCTACGACGCGTCTAAGCAACAAACAACAGTCAAAAACTATAACAACAATCGACAACAAACACAGGTATGGTAACCAACAAAAATAAATACCAGTCGACAACAAAACCAGGTTAGGTAACCAACAGAAGTAAATAACAACAATCGGCAACAAACAAAAGTCAATAACAAACCTCAGTCAATAGCCAACAGTAGTATGGTAAGTGAGAAATAGACAACCAACAACTGGTGACAATTCAGTAGTCGTAAAGCAACTTTAATAAGCAACCGACAATACAACCAACAAAAGAATACAACGATTGGGCCTACTTCATAGACAACCATTTTTTGGCAGCAACAGGTAACAATCCTGTTCAATTTTTCTTATCTGAATCTAAACGGTGACATTTGATTCAACGTGAAGCCCTAGTAGGACCCCGTTAGAATCCTTCGCGAACATCTATTACTTGGAAACGTGCACAAAAAAACATCAAAAAACAGTGGGTGGACTCAGTAAAAGTGACATAACTTTAGTTCTGTTTGAAATATTTTTGTGAAATTTGGCTGTCATACGTAAATATGAATTACTTTTCCGCCAGTAAAATTTGATATAAAAATTCTTACTTTTGGCCGAAATATGAGCAAAAACGTCTAGGGGTTACTTTTTTTGGCCCACCCTGTATATTCACACTCCTTATATATTAGAGTTCAAACACCCTTTCTTCTTATGGGAGTTCAAACACCATATATCTTGGAGATGAAGACAGCCATCTGGGAGTTCGAACACCCTTTATTGGAGCTTGAAAGCCCCTAGAGATTAAGACACTGTAAAACCATTCCCTTAACAGGTAGGTCATCGTATTTCTCAAAGACTAACATATTAACGTATCTTCTCTCAGCGCGCCCCTCCCAGCACACAACGTGTGGAATACGTAGAACCCAAGGAACCCGAGAGAATCGGTTTGCTGACTTGACTATCGCTCGGACGAGACCATTTGTCATCGTCCAAAGTACGAAGAAGAGTAGGCCTAGATCTCCTTTGCAAAACACGCCACCCCCTCCCCACCGATGGAAACTGCTATGCAGTCTTGTTGTCAAGACCTTAAACCTCAAGACCAAGACCAAGACCAAGGCCTTGAACCTCAAGACCAAGACCAAGACCTTGAACCTCGAGACCAAGACCAAGACTTTGAACCTCGAGACCAAGACCAAGACCTTGAACCTCAAGACCAAGACCAAGACCAAGACCCAAAAAATCGAAATCAGGTCAAGACTTCTAAAAATTGTCAAGTCAGAATCTTCGCTATTTTAATGAAAACATGAGTCTTTTATTTTATTCAAGCAAATTAACTTTAGATGCAAACTGCAGAGAAATCCGAATTTGTATTCAAAAGTCCTTCATGCAAACTCTTATGCCAAATGCCTTTTGTATTTTATGAAAACCAATTCGCTCAGAATTTTATGACCAAGACGTCCCTGGTGGGCCTCATAAAAATTTCGCCATGTCAAAAAATTCGTTCTACAGGTGCTGAAGTCGCAGACACACACAGAGTAGCTTTTCAAGCACTGGATGTAAATGTACAGATAGTGAGTCCTTTTGAAATCTTCCCATGGTTTATCATACCGTCTGATACAGAATAACTGTTGCTGCTGCCAATGGGTTTTCCTAACCAACATGACTTGTATCCATCCATAGATATTGGTCGTATGATGCAAGCTGGCTTGATACAGAATTCTTGAGTTCTGTTAAATGACTGTTCATATTAACAGCCGGCCTTGGTCTTGGTCTTGCGAGACCAAGACCAAGACCTTGAACCTCAAGACCAAGACCAAGACCAAGACCTTGAACCTCAAGACCAAGACCAAGACCAAGACCTTGAACCTCAAGACCAAGACCAAGACCAAGACTTTTAAAAACGAACTCGAGTGCACTCGAGACCAAGACCTTGGTCTCGAGGACAACAAGACTGCTGCTATGATAATCGCGATCCCACGACCCATCGCTGCTCAACCCATTATTGTTCGATCAATCTATATCTTCAATTACCACGGGGAAGTGATTGCTTCCAATACAACCATTATAATATGCCTCTTATAATACATGTATATGCCAGGGTTTCTATACGCCTTGCTGGATCTGCAACTGTGTGCCTCCCTGTATGTCTATGAGTATGTTTATCTATTTGGGTGTGTGTACATTTGTCTGAATGTATCCGTCTGTCTGGGTATTTGTGCCTTTATGTCTTCCTGTCTCTGTTTGTCTTTATATGTCGTCCTCTCTCTCTCTCTCTCTCTCTCTCTCTCTCTCTCTCTCTCTCTCTCTCTCTCTCTCTCTCTCTCTCTCTCTCTCTCTCTCTCTCTCTCTCTCTCTCTCTCTCACTCTCACTCCCTCTGTCTCTCTCTGTCTCTCTCTGACAAGTCTGTCTGCCTGACGTGCTCTATCCTTGCGTTTCTACAGAGTACTGAAGTGTAATATAGCCCTACCTTTGGTACCAATTGTGACTTTCTTCTATGCCAGTTCAATTTATTCCTCTCTGTTCCCTTGCTCCTCGCTTATGATAGATCATTCTGTTTGACTACACTTTGACTACACATCAACGAGAACTATTTATATTTGTACTGAAAGTATGACCGTATGTCTGCCTCTGTGTCTGTCTCTGTGCATGCTTATGTTTATGGCATATGCGAGAGATTAATAGGTTTATGCTTAAATTAACTTGTTGTATAGGACTTGTATATTTATGCCTAAAATAGCCTAAATGGCCCAACATACCTACAGAGCCCAATGAAATTTCCCCGAAGTACTCCAAGGGCAGCAGCAGGAGCAGCAGCAGCAGCGCAGGCCTTTTATCTCTAATTCTGTGTAGATACATGACGCTAATTGGACCTTAATGAAAGATCACATAGAACGCGGTATTTACGATTGAAATAAATATTACACTCCGCATGCCTTCGACGACTTGTTAGGATTGGACGGAAGGATGGATGAATGAATTAATGGCTAGATGGATGTATGGATGTATGGATGGATGGATGGATGGATGGATGGATGGATGGATTTATGGATGAATATATGGATGGATGGATGGAGGAATGGATGGATTGATGGATGGATGGATGGATATATGGATGGATGGATGGAGGAATCGATGGATGGAGGAATGGATGGATTGATGGATGGATGGATGGATATATGGATGGATGGATGGAGGAATCGATGGATGGAGGAATCGATGGATGGATGGATATATGGATGGATGGATGAATGGATGGATGGATATATGGATGGATGGATGGATGGATAAATCGATGGATGGATGGATGGAGCAATCGATGGATGGATGGATGGATGGATGGATGGATGGATGGATGGATGGATGGATGGATATATGGATGGAAGGATGGATGGATGGAGGAATCGATGGATGGATGGATATGTGGATGGATGGATGGATGGATGGATGAATGGAGGAATCGATGGATGGATGGATATATGGATGGATGGATATATGGATGGATATATGGATGGATATATGGATGGATATATGGATGGATATATAACAGCTCTGGATCGTGGTGCTCCAGAAGCTATTGCTCTTTTCTATAACAGCCATTGGTTGCTGTCTACGACATCTATCAGACTTTGGTTCTGTCTGTATGGTTTCTTTATTGTCATCATTACGAATGTCTCTTTACAGATACAGTTTCGCTAGCAGATTATAGTTCAGTTACACAGACGATGTGATGACTACGAGATTGCGACATCTACAGAACTTCTATACTAAACTCTTAAGACGAACGCCTAAGTGTCTGCTTAACTCTAGATATGTCAGCCTAATACAGATTGCGCAGTCTAAGCTACATTCTGCCTCGACCGACCGCTGACCGCTGACTCTTCTGCACGACCTCTTCTTGCTGACTGCTTCCTCTACTGAATTACACACCTCTCAGTTATTCTCAGGTACATGGTTAAGGTATACTCCTGATTGGTTCGTTCCCTGTAGGCCCTTACCTTAGATTATTAGATTGGCATCAGATAAGGTATACTGGAAGGTTGTCCTAGTCTAACCTTACCTAAATCTACTGACGAATAGAAAACCAGTAGGTTGGCCTTACTGACGCTGATGGATCACGTCCTGGAAGGTCCAAGAATCTCCAGCTGTTGACTAATTTGTTTTACCAAAATAATCTACTTGTCAATAACTAAAATCCTCGCTCGCAGCCTATCTTTGAAGACGGTGCTGACTAGAAGTTGGCCAGGTGGATACAGTTAATCTAGAGATGTCATCACAACATGCTATTTCTATCCCTGTAGGAGCCTCGATGTCTGGACACTAATCCGTACTTTTCAGTGTTAACTACTAAAGAAGATTATTATTATAATTACTTTACATACGTAAATGTAACTCTGTTATATTACCCTCCGTTCCGCAAGATCGAACGCCCTCGTTCGAAAGACATGACTACCTTACTTCGGGAGCTAAAGAAGTGTCACATATTAGTTACATGTTTACCATTAGCGAATTAGAATAAATGATGAGTGTCATGAATGAAATGAGAATGGCAGACACCTAGAATATCCACAACTATCCAATAGAGCTGATCAGTGCTCCAAGGAAGAAAGGTCTAAGTGCACAATTAGTCTCATTTACATAAAGCCAGTCCTAAAACCTAATAACAGAATAAACAAAGTAAATTGAAATGCGCTATGACGGTAACAAAGTGGAATCAGATGTGAAAACGACGTGAAGATATTTCTGACAAGAGTTCGCATCACGTCTGTCGTATTTTCTCTGACCCGTTGACCTTGAGCCGAGTTGAGCATATCGCTGTGCGTGTATACGTGACAGCTTGACTTGCAAAGAGATTTGCCTTTGATTCTCAGCGCTCTCGGCCAATCCGTCAAAGCGTGACATACAACATTGCAAAAACACACACATATGTAATTTCATGCAAGAAGAGAAATATATTTAAACTCAAACGCGGAAAACAACACTCTAGGTACTAAAATGACAAAGAAAGCAAAGGCATAAAATAAATGTAGGCCTATGTGTTGAATTGCTGTCTAGGTGTTATAAATACTAATCTTCGTATGAGATCACAAGTCATAACTTCTCCCTGCCGCTCAAAGATGGCCGTAACTATATAAGCGTATCTTGCATCCTTTATAAAAATGCTTTCGGAAAACTCGCTGTACAAATAAATCTCGGTACTCTTGTTGGCCATAGAATTGTCCTCTATAGTCTAGTTGTCGAAGTTGTATGTGTGTCAGCTCAATGTATGAATAACGAAGTTGATTGATTGATTGAGTAATTGATTGATTGAAATATATATATATAATTATATGCGTATCGAAGCTCACGTCATAGACTGCCTACTATCTGTAGCTGAATGAATGACCTGCTGGAAATATATATTAAGTGCTGCTAGTGCTCGACTGCTTGACTGACGATAAACTGCTGAATATGTGCTGCGATAGCTGAATCTTATATACTGACTTAGATGAGTGCCTGTATTCCGTTAATCTTCGCTGAGGCGTATGGAAATGTCTACTCATAGCCTGCCATTTGTTAAGTGCATTTGTTCTCTGAGCACGTGACGTTGACAATATCAATAGAAAACACAACATTGTGCTGCAAACTTGACTCATGTGACGTAATAAAATATGTAATAAAAACGTAAATTACTATAGCCTCGGAAACAATTGAACCTGTATATACATACATGCGTGCGCTGCGCGGGCACGGCTTATAGAACTCGCCATTAAACTATGCTTCGGAGGAATGATACGTCTCGCAGGAGCTTTAGATAACTCTCAGTACACACGACGAAAACTTTGAAACTTGTAACGTTGAATCAACATCTGACTTGTAAACTGTACGTAATCAATAACTCTCTACACATTAACTCATAGCAACACATATGAAGAACATGCCGTAAGCATCGCGATAAAAAAACTCATCTTGTAGATACTAATGCCAGTTAGAACTGTTAGAATACTCCGTAACAGGTTTTGCAGCTGTATAATTATATCGTCAGTGTAAATGCCTTAATACTCCATGCGCCATGCAGAACTGCAGCTATAGAAATATATGTATCAAGTCAGCACCACGGAATAGCTTCGGAGATAGACGATGATGTATATATATATGCAAGTGAGCAATAACTTTCTACGCAAGCCATGTGGTGTACAGTAATCAAGTATAACAGGCTACAAGGAAGTGTATATATGCCTGAGATGAGTTGCCTGCGTGTACTGACAAACGAGTGTCTTGAACATATTGGTTAATCATAATCAAAGCTGGATGACACTGCGCCCAACGTAATGATGTGGCTAAGAAGTAAAAGGAACCATAGAACAGCTTTAAGTTAAAATGAACGCACTAAGTCGACAACACTTCACACGAAGAGGTAAATATAAATATAGAGACATGCCTATAGACAAGTAACTGAATATATATATATTACGTCGACGTAGAATAAACTGCGGGTGTCCATCGAACTTAGCATCGGCGGGGCCAGAAACACGTGTAACAATAAATCATGAAGATGCAGCCATGTTCTGACTGGATGCAAAGCAAACTAAACTAAAAGTCGTATGCGTGAATGATTGCTGCCAAAGCATTGTCTGGACAATGTGGCCGTGTCTAAGAAGCTTAAATTCTAAGAGGGCAGCTGTGCGAAGCAAACGTACAATGCGAAAAATAACTAGGGATATCGATACTAAATCTTCTACGGAACACACTACATGCACAATGAGGTAATTAGTTGTTAATTCTTTCTGTATGTTAAAATTTAAGTTACAAAGTTACGGAACGAAACTTGTTTAGGCGAAAGTCATAAGCGAAATGAAGTATATAGGTGAGGAAATAGAGTGTATGACAACCATTGGGAAATGTAGCGTTAAGTAGAAAAAAGCTACATGACCACAAAACGATTCTAACGAATGAGGATGAGATTGAGATTTGAGCGATGTATTACCCTGACAATAGAAGATGTAGACTGTTCAGATTTCGATGAAGGTCGATGCCGAGACGCGGCGCTGCACAACGAAGGGGCCCTTTTCATTGCGGCGTTTTGTCTTCAGATCGAAGGATGGTAGAACTGATGAGATCTGGTGGTTGTACAGCAGATGGATGGAACGGCAGAAGGCAGTGATGATGAGCAGAAGTGGCTGATGTAAGTCAGACATCACAGATCGGTGGCGTGGTTGAGTAGACGAGCGAATCTGACTATGATGAGCAGAACAGGTGGTGTTGTCGGTCGGCGAAAAATGATTCAGTGGTTGACGCGGAAAACTGGAAGAAACGGATTCGAATCTTCTGCACTGATGAAAGGCATCTTCTTAAGAGTGTAGGATGAATGTTTAAAGAATCGGGTTTCGAATCTGTAGTATCGTCTCTCTGTGTTGACTGTCGATAACGCGCTGTGGGGAACACGGCGACACTGGCTTCCATGGGAGCACTCGCTTTGCAGGAGAGGCACAGACGAGCCTCGAACTGGGTTCTCCAACATATATAACAGTTCTGGATCGTGGTGCTCCAGAAGCTATTGCTCTTTTCTATAACAGCCATTGGTTGCTGTCTACGACATCTATCAGACTTTGGTTCTGTCTGTATGGTTTCTTTATTGTCATCATTACGAATGTCTCTTTACAGATACAGTTTCGCTAGCAGATTATAGTTCAGTTACACAGACGATGTGATGACTACGAGATTGCGACATCTACAGAACTTCTATACTAAACTCTTAAGACGAACGCCTAAGTGTCTGCTTAACTCTAGATATGTCAGCCTAATACAGATTGCGCAGTCTAAGCTACATTCTGCCTCGACCGACCGCTGACCGCTGACTCTTCTGCACGACCTCTTCTTGCTGACTGCTTCCTCTACTGAATTACACACCTCTCAGTTATTCTCAGGTACATGGTTAAGGTATACTCCTGATTGGTTCGTTCCCTGTAGGCCCTTACCTTAGATTATTAGATTGGCATCAGATAAGGTATACTGGAAGGTTGTCCTAGTCTAACCTTACCTAAATCTACTGACGAATAGAAAACCAGTAGGTTGGCCTTACTGACGCTGATGGATCACGTCCTGGAAGGTCCAAGAATCTCCAGCTGTTGACTAATTTGTTTTACCAAAATAATCTACTTGTCAATAACTAAAATCCTCGCTCGCAGCCTATCTTTGAAGACGGTGCTGACTAGAAGTTGGCCAGGTGGATACAGTTAATCTAGAGATGTCATCACAACATGCTATTTCTATCCCTGTAGGAGCCTCGATGTCTGGACACTAATCCGTACTTTTCAGTGTTAACTACTAAAGAAGATTATTATTATAATTACTTTACATACGTAAATGTAACTCTGTTATAGATATATGGATGGATGGAGGAATCGATGGACGGATGGAGGAATCGATGGATGGATGGATGGATGGATGGATATATGGATGGATGGATGGGTGGAGGAATGGATGGATGGATGGTTATATGAATGGATATATGGACGAATGGATGGTGGAATCGATGGATGGATGGATGGATAAATGGATGGATGGATGGATGGAGAAATGGATGGATGGATGGATGGATGGATGGAGCAATCGATGGATGGATGGATGGATGGAAGGATGGAGGAATGGATGGATGGATGGACATGTAACTAGTCGTAAAGCCGGTGTCCTGCGCTTGTGGCTTCTATAAGCGGCGCTTTAGCAATTTGGGGTTTACGATTACAATAGTCACGAATACAATATGGCCTGCCATGTAGTAAATGTACATGCATCAACTTCGTAAATAGGCTACATAAATGTCAGATTACAACTACAATTACGCAGGTGATGCATATATAGTAGGGTGGTCCACGTGCATATGGTAAAATTTCAAAGTGTCCAAAAACTCTCTCCACAAGGCTGCCCTTATTTCACTATGCATACAGAATAACCATGCCAAAAATTGAGTCAATCTGAGTAGTTTTAGGGGTCGCTATGATTTCAAAAATTTTCTGATACATGTATTTTGGATGAAATTTTGGTCGTATAATGTTCTGAATTTTTTCAAATGACTAGAGCAATAAGAACATGTAAATGTTGCATTGTGAAGGCACTAACAGTGCCTGGACACTGTTGCTTTAGCATTTGGTCCATCAAAATCTACTCCAAAGACAAATGATCTCTAGAGTAACACAGTTTCCAGTTCAGAGGTTGCTGGCGCCTTAGACAGGGTCAACCTTCCAGATCGTGGAGCTATGTTTGTGGTTGCATCGATGTAAAGGGCCTAGTATTTGAAACCACATTGTCCAATACATGTATCCAACTATCCATTGGGGAGCTTGTGTTCTCATTGAAGAAGCAGTGGGTCATGAGCTCGTGCAGATTGGGTGCCGCCATCATGTTATGGAGGTCGTTCTCAGTGCTCAGTGTCTTCACAGCTCTGTTTTGCACAACTAGGGGACCCGAGGTTGGCCTATTCAAGAGCTTCCGGAAGAAATGGTCATACACACAACAAGTGAGCTACAGACCAGCAAAAGATGGGCTCTTTTTTGTGACGATATGCACAGGAGGTCATATCATTTTTAACAACTCCCATGAACCTCCAACAGCCCAGAAAGGATTACCTTGAGCTTCTTCTATTGTGACTCATCTTCCTTGCGGGAACTGTGAACACCATCAAGTTCCGAGCTCCAGGAGCAATGCACCATGCTCACTGGATGGTGAAGGCCATCTACATGTATGTTCTGAATATGGTACTCCTCCAAGACCAGCTGACGCTGTCGGCCCAAGAGAAAAGTAGACTGACAGAGCTTCCCTGTTTGCTGCATGGCCGTTTCTGGCTCGAAGCTCCACTGGCAACGAATGCTGCAAGGAATGATGCCAAGATGCTTAGCCTGCTCAAGATGTATCAATGTCGCCTCCACAGCATTGTCTCGTCGTCTTTGGTACCTTTCTGAACACCTCATAGCACTGGCACTGTTCGACAGTCGGGTTCACCCAAATGTCAAGAGGGCCATGGTAGCCAACCTCCAGCTTTCAAGACTCCATCGGCTCTGTGGAGGGTGAATGCCACCAGAGTAACTGACTTTTGGAGACTGAAGAACTTTGTGACCGAGCAAACCATGCACCTCTTCAAGTTTCTGAGCATCACAGGGAAGGAGGAGGCTGAGATTTTTCTTTCAAAGGACCCAGAAGAATGGGAAAATGACGAGTCCTACAAGAAGTTGAAAGCAAGAGTCCAAACCATGAAGGTGGTTAATGACAGAGCTGAATGTGGCATTGCGCTCATCCAGAAATACAATGAAACGATCTCAAACGATGAAGATCAGAAGCAGTTCTTGCTCCAGTTTGTCCAATGCCAACGCCAGCTGTCCCCTACCCCATCCAAAGCAGCCATGACAGTTGATGATCACTAAAAGGAAAACATTGTAAACTGTTGCTATGCATAGTTGCATACACATTTTGACTATATCCTTCAGATATTTTCAAGACTAATGCTTGTTACTGTTGACATTTTTAGATACCAGTTAACAGTTTTCAATTGTTTTATTATTGTTCACTTCCTGTTACTGACTGTCAAAAAAATAAAAATGAAACATGGATGTATTTGTCAAAAATAACTCGTTATTTGCTGTTTTTCGCTATTTATCCAAAAAGTGATAATTCATAGCGACCCCTAAATTTTCTCAGAATAACTTCAAAATTTGTCAAAAAATTCATAATATTACATGTAACAGGGGCAGCCTTGTGGAGAAACAAATTTCTTAATTTTACTTTTTTGGACCACTTTAATATATAGTCCTGTATTTATTATATTTATTTTATAGTATAGGCCTCTCAGCTACTATAATGTCAACAGATGAACCGAACAGATGACGTGTTGGTGCATACAGACGAACGCCTATATATAGACTTAGAAGAACATTCTCAAAACCACCTGTCTTCTCTTATTTGTCCAGCCCAAACTTATTGGTACTTGATCGCAACCTTTAGCCACATCATGTAGGCGCCCCTGCAATGCATTGCATGCATTTAATAGGCCTCCATAGATCTGAAGGCCTATAAGATACACCTAAGGCTTAAGATAGGCCTACTGAACGTCTTCTCCGTTCATTCATTATTTCGTTGATTTTCGAATGCCTCCGTCCCATTCGTAAGAACTATATATAGGCCTATCTGGCGTCAGTTTTTCCGAAAGTCCCCATAACCAGTGACCTAATTCAGCCGGATCTAAGATCCGGCCCCTCGGATTTCAGATCCGTCAACTGAACACCTAAATGTGTTTTTAATAGGGACTTACAATAATCGACATCGTGTTTCACACATTTTATTTTATCCGAATAACGAGTATCACGTAAGCCCCTATTGATTCGCCAGGGACCAGGGTCCCTATAGGTTTTAGATTAGTAAAAGTTTGAAGATCCGCCACCTCTGGAGGAGGAATTTAACCACTGCTTATAAATATGCGTCGCCAAAACTCTGTCGGTCGCTGCAGTTCTTCCAATCAAACCCTCCTTATTTTCGTCAGCTACATGTTTCCATTCCTCTCTCGGATGCTTTACGCGTTGTATACAAGCCTATATGTCTGCCTGCTTGGATAGGCTTCCTTAAATAACCCAGGTGTGCCCTAAATTAGTGCTACATAAATGTCCGATTATATGACGGCGTATACATAAAACGAGCGGAGATTTATGAGGACAGCCATATGCAAACCATCTGGAACAGCTTATTATTTATTATACTGTAAATGAACGATTGTAATAATAAATAATACTAATCTATATAATTAGAGTTACTATAAATAAGATGATGACAAATATTCTTCAATACGATGTGATATACGGCACCTTTGACCTTTGCGCTCTCTTGTGCGTGTGCGTGTGCGTGTGCGTGTGCGTGTGCGTGTGCGTGTGTGTGTGTAAATATACCCGTTCTGGACCAGTTTAAGCCTATATCCTAGTTTTTTATACGGTCGTCTGCATGCTTCAAGTTTACAAAGTGTGACAATATATACGGCCAGCTGACTATTTTTACTATCCGCAAAACACGCCACTGTCTACTCTATACAGGCCTCTAAGTTCCGCCAAATAGGCCTACATACCTCTAGCGCATGGGCGAGAGCATCTGTGCGGTCCTCCCTTTGGGGCACGTTGGGCAGCCTTCGACCCATAAGCTATATGGCAGCAGCGTGTTGGTGACACTTTGAAATTTGACAAAGTCCCGCATTACATATGTGCTTCCAAGGCAATGCCGTTGACCGCTATTTTCGTTCCACAACTCGGGGTGAAGTTGCATGCTGTTCTTTCCGCACGCACTTCGGCAGTGGAACAACTCGGCTTCTCAGTGGTTGGGTCTGCCTGGAATATATATATAATTATATCCTCGTTCTGGATCTGTCTGGAATATCCTCATTCTGGATCTGTGTATCCTCGTAGCCATCAGGAATGCCGCTTGTATACACAACATTCATCAACACTTGAAATCTGTTCACTTTCGCTGGTACTCTGCTGGGAGCATTTAGGCCTACACGTCTCAACACACATCTTGATGAACCGCTTACCGCTATAAAGGCCCGAAAGACTTTATGCATGAATGATTTAAATCGCTCATGCGAGACTGTTAGGCTACAATCTACAGACTATATAGACGTCTCCTGAACCAAATCTTGGGAGACCCAAGAGAAACCCGTTATTTGATCCAGCGCCAGTTCCATCGTCAATGAAAAAGTTTCAACGCAATCGCCTTCAACATTCCACTTTCGTTCTCCCAGATCAAGGATTGACAATGACTGCCACTCCAGAGTTAACATTATTAATTAGTATCTTAATCCAGTGTTTTTTTTCTAGAAAAGAGGTTCAGGAACTGAACAATATTTTCCGGAACTGAACAATTATGGAAGAGCTAAAATCCTGAGAAAAACTGGATTGGGGGTTGGGAGGGGTCTCAATAAACACTGAACAGTTCACAACACTGACATTAACTTAAAATAACTAAATTATTGCTTTTATTACTAAAATAAATAATTTTTGTGGCTGAAAAAAGGCGCCGGAACGCCGTTCCAGCGCGTTCCGCGGCTGAAAAAGCACTGCCTTAATCTGAGGAATTATGCATCCAGGAAAAAAATAATATAACATATCGCTATCGTATATGAAATCGATTAAAGTTTTTTCACGAGCCTGTAGTTAGTTACCAGAGGAGAGCCTTTTTGGTGCTATGCACGGTAGTGTGCATATGTTGAACTAATTAGCGCGTCCAATTGGCAATGGATCATAGGATTAACTTACCTTTGCGTTATAACGCGCAGCTGATAACAGGTCTGAACCAGTTTCAGCCAAATCCGCGGAATTTCAACAACAGTACCGACACAAGTCTGTTACTGACGATCTTCGGTTTTCACTCGCAGATAATATGCATAAAGTCTGCAGCGCAGTTTAAGAGTCGTATACAGTTCAAAGTTAATAGGGTAGTTTCAGTTTCTGCCTTCATCGTCAATGGGTTATATAGCCTTTATAGGCTTATTATTGTGTGGTTCGTACGTTGGACGCTGATGGCTGCTGCATGCGTGAGTCATGGCTAACGGAGTCTGGTGATCATTGGCTAATGATTCTGTTCTGTGGAGGTCTAGGCTTGAACTTCTGTATGTGTAGTTAGGGGTTAATATGTAGGAGTTCGTGGTCTGGGTCTGTGCATAGGTCGTTAGGGTTGGAACTGAGGCGATAATTAGTGTGGTCTATGTGGCGAAATTGTGTTTAGGCTGGCTTTCAGTGTAGGGTATAGGGGCCTACTAATAAGGGAGCGGTCAGCCGAGTATACAGAGGGGAAGGTATGCATGGAATGATACAGACGGACGGACGGAGGGCAGAACATGTAAGGGGCATGTTAAGGGTGGGAATAGAGAGGAAATCAGTGCATGATGTGGCTTTCAGAACGAATACTAATCTAATCAATCTACTCTCTTCTATAATGTTATCGCTGTCGTCATAGTGCATTCGTCATCTGTTGATGGTCGCCCCTTAAGGGTAGGGTAGGGTGGCTTTGGGTGGGCAGAGAGGAGATCGAAGCAGGCAGACGACGCGAAGAGAGGCTGGCAGAGGACGGAATATGGTAAAGCTTATGGCATACCTATTTATAGCAAACCAAGTCTGCTGGTAATTATCGGGCCGTTTCATCGGTAAATGATTCCATTCTGTTCGCAGGCCTACCTCTGTAGAAACCATAACATTTAGTATTATATATATAAATATATATATATACATATATATTATATATGCATATATATAATGCCTATATGGTTGCGCGATAGTCTATAGTAGTTAGCATGCGGGACTGTCAATCCAGAGGTCTGGAGTTCAAATACCCTTGAGGCTTGAGGGAAGAAATTTGTTTCGAGAATTTTTCCACTTGCGCCCCTTATAGCTATAGCCAACTTAGCTATGACGAGTACACTGACCATACACTGAGTGGGAAGATCAGCTTGCCCACATGGAGCCAATATATATGGGACGCATATTCCAATATGGGACCCTATAGAGCCCGTATGGGTCCCACCTAATGTCCATGGAAATGCTAGGTCTGCTATGTCGAGGCTAAGAAAAATGAAGTCGCTAACATGTGTGCACTTCATATCCACAGCTGTCTCTCGAGTTTAGCTTAAAGGACTGATCTTCCTCCATGTAGAGTTTTGTAAGCCTATATTTAAATATATATGACAGAGCTTTGGTATATATATATATATAATATGGCATGTATGTGTGCGTATGCTTTAGGTAGGCTAAAGCACAATGTAGAGTGGACATAAAGGTAAGTTAAAGAAGATATAGTCGAGTAGAACAATAATATTTGTTCTGAAAAAATGGTAGGGAATGAGACTTAGAAGAGAGGAGGAGCGAGGAGAGATGACAGAACAGGATATGACGTAGAAGAGCATTTGCGTTTGCTTCTATAAATAGCACAGGACATGGTTGTGTAGGCCCTATCATAACATAGGGGGTCGATAACCAGTAAATCCGTAGCCTAAGTATTGCGTAAACGTGGGTGTCACCTTTAATTCCTTATCTTATCGTCTTGTCTTGTCGTTCAGCAAATACCTGCAATTCCGATCGCCTCTGTCATAAGAATAAAAACCGAATAAAAGTCGTCTAATTAGTCTGCTTTGATTAGACCTTTGATCTAGCGACAGCGGGTGCGATTCTGCTGTTTGGGTGGACGATGTGCAAGGACTCTGGGCGCTTTCTTTCCTGGTAGGGTGATAATTAAAAGGCTTCGGAAATCGGAATACATCCTTTGATGGTTCAGGATCAAAGAGATTAGTTAGCTAGCCGACTCCTAGCAGTGGAAATTGAGAAAGGGTGGGGCAATTCTATGTGACGAGGGTTCGATGGCGTTCGAGGACAAGATCTTTTAAGTCAGGTCTGATAACTTGCAACCTAAATAGGCCTAGTTCTAAAAAAACCTGCATTGCACAGATCTTCATAGAATTGACTGGAAAATTAAGACCCTAGATTCAAAAAATCAAAGGCACATTCAGTATGAGAATTGTAGAAAAAAACTGGGGGGGGGGTTAAACCTTGATTCATGTGGAGTTTGGGTGTGCAATGAAGACTTTACTATGGGGTCCTAAGAAAGACTAGGGGGTTGAACCCCCAAGCGTCCCGACAATTCTCACCCTGGGCACATTGCAGGCGCCGTCCCTATCCGCACCTGCGAATTTGTGATTACGATTAAGCCAGTGTTTTAATTGTCAAAAACCTTGATTAGGTCTTACTCACGTCATACTCTTCAACCGAAGTTGATATTGTGGTGGTTGTGGTCTTCATTCTCCAAGCTGAGTTTATCCTCTCGAATTTATTTATCTCGATCGATGCTGCTCGGTTACCTCCCGGTTACAGGTGAACCGAAAATCGAAGAACGGGATGCTCAGTAAGCAACGACTCTTCTTCAGCTGAGACAATTGCTATGTATCGATATATCGCACGACACAATCCTGAGACATTAATGCACGGTCGTATCCAATGCACAACTCGGCAACGTACACTAAATGTGAAATATGACGGTAATAACACAGGTGCAGCTCATGAACGCATGCGTTGTGTCGCCTCCGCGTCACATAAGCCTACTACATACACGCCACGCGGTTGAACGAATACTTGAGTGTATGTGCGCACAGTTCAACGGGCAACATTTTCTGATAACTTTCAAGTGCTAAATGCCATAAACCTACACGAGATTGGCAACAGATTGAACACAGACCTTCAAACGTGTATACATACGTAGGCCGACGTACATATGCATACATTCATATATAATTATAATTATATGGACATTATAATATATGCCCCTATATGAATGTATGCAGTTATGCACGCATATTATGCGTGCATATTATGCGTGCATAATTATATGCGTGCATAACTGCATGCATGCAGGCATACATGCATGTATATAAGCGTAGGAGGCGAGGGGGCACTCACCCCCCCCCCCAAGTAGGCGCCGGGAAAATGCTGAACAAACTAGCTAGGGCCTACAACTTGTCCGAATTTCGGGATTTTTTCCGGTCAGAAGTAAAATCTTGCCCCCCCCCCCACCACCGAAATTTCCCCTACGCGTATTCATGCATATTTCTACATACACACAGGGCCTACCTACAATCCTACATGCATGCATACGTACGTAGGCCTAAATAGGGCCTATAGCATGCAGGCATAGGCTATCGTAATCTCGAGATTTCTACAGCGCCCAAAAAGTAGAGTCGCGGATGCGCTCAGCCAAAACAAAATCGATAGGAATGTAGCCTATAGGGTCTAAATTGGTTCAAAATCAACATCCAAATGGGTCAGGCAGGCAGACGTCCGAGGTGAATTGTGTTTAGAGTTGAAGCAGCGAGGGAGGTAAGGGAGAGGCCCGGGGAGCACTTGTTGGTTGACTAGTGGCAGCGTGGCTGTTTAACGACACTCATAACAAATATAATAATATATTCGTTTATTAGAATCAGGATGACACACCACATTCTTGTACATTATCGCTCGTTGCTTATAATACTTAACATGTAGCCTATACATAGTAGCCTACTCGATACACACACATATATATATATATATATATATATATATATATATATATATATATATATATATATATATATATATATATATATATATATATATATATATATAGCCTTAATTTTATGTAGCCCATGGGAATATATGGTCTAATTAGGCCTACATAATTTTATCGATACACAGAGGCACAATTAGGGACCTCTATAGTTATATAATATAATTATTATAGCCACACGATTAGGCCTAGGCCTATAGGTCAATTACAAGCTACGCTTAGGCTAATAGAATATATTTGGGCTACTTACGCCTACACGTTTAATACAACTGCTCACTAAATGGTTACTCTATAGACCATTTTAGGCCTATACAAAAAACTTAGAGATGGACTTGGGTAGAACTCACTGAGGCAGGCCATGAAAGCCCACGATTTGCGAGTGACAATCCCCCCCTCCAGACTCCGGCATCCGAACTTGGATTTCCATTTCATACCTCATAGATCGATAACGCGATATCGAGCTAGATAACGCGCAAGTTTGATAGGCCTAACTGTAAGGGCGTATAGAAGAAGTCAGTTTAAGCCTTGCAGATCATTTGAATATGAACAGAACCGTTAAAACGGAAGCCACACAATGAGGTTCATGTACTGGAAGCTAATCTCTCGGAAATACCATAGCAACAGCGGTCGACTGCGTCTAACTCACATTCAACTAATAACTGCGTATACGCCTACAGGGGCGTAACTTTGGCATAAAAAGCGGGGGTGGGGTTACCAATTTCTGACATACACGAAGCAAGGCTGAGACTGCTATCTCTGGGAAGGCACAATAATAAAATACTGATTGGCAATGTTCAAAAAGTGGGGGTACGATACCCCAGTCCAAAATGTGAGGGGTACGGGTACCCTCGTACCCCCCATAAATTACGCCTATGCTGCGTACACTGGTCGGTTCATTATATATATGTCGACTCATTATAATTAATAATTATACATAATTATATACCCAACCTACGATATATATATATATATACTAGAGTATTTGCCCGTCATATTATGACGGCAGTGTATATAGGCCTTGTTGGTTAAAATGCTCTGATCGCCGTCGTCAAGACCGCAGTACTGACGTACTGCGGTCAGTACCCCAGTCCAAAATGTGAGGGGTACGGGTACCCTCGTACCCCCCATAAATTACGCCTATGCTGCGTACACTGGTCGGTTCATTATATATATGTCGCCTCATTATAATTAATAATTATACATAGGCCTATATTATATACCCAACCTACGATATATATATATATATATATATATAAATATACTAGAGTATTTGCCCGTCATATTATGACGGCAGTGTATATAGGCCTAGGCCTTGTTGGTTAAAATGCTCTGATCGCCGTCGTCAAGACCGCGCGGTACTGACGTCACAAACGGTTTCGTTTCACAATAGAACAGAAACCGTTTGTGACGTAGCGTTTATCGACAGACACACGCTCTATGGATATTATATGTCTAGATTACCCAACCTACGATATATATATAGGCCTAAATTGGTCGGTGGTAGTATGTAGTGGTTAAGCCTATATATATATATATATATATATATATATATATATATATATATATATATATATATATATATATATATATATATATATATATGCACAACTCGTCCCACACACACACACACACACACACATAGATATTTTAGATAACACTAATAATAATAATAATAATAATAATAATAATAATAATAAATAATAATAATAATAATAATAATAATAATAATAATAATAATAATAATAAGTAATTCACCATTAATTCAGCAATTACCCAACCTGCGATCGTTTAAGCAAAAGCTACGGTCTTCCATGTTCGAGGGACACTAACATCCCCAACAGTTTAATAAACTGAAATACAATGAGCCCACACAGTTAGCCTATATCCGCAAGATGTGCTAGAGTCTTAAGTATATCGTATCGTATCTAGAAATTTATAAAGCGCCTCTCGCGGAATAACTATTCAGAGGCGCTCTCAGCACAGAAGCCCCGGGGAAACAGACATGTATTTAGGAAACGCGAGACCAATGACGAAAAGCGTCACTAGTTTCGTCCCGAGAAAGGGTAAGATCGTGGGACCCACTGTTACCATTACATATCAAATGATGTTAGATCTAGGCCTACTGCTTTTCATCAAATTGTAAGCCCTATTAGTAGGCTATTACTACTTAGGTGGCACTGGTAGCGGGGTCTACGACCCATTTGGGTTTCCTGTGTAGCCAAATTATGTTAATTGATTAGGCCTATATATTTTTTATCCCTGCAATGTTTGGTTATTGAACTAAAAATACAATACAATACTGTTGCTACCTGTAGGAATAAGTAATTGCATTGTAATTTCAAAGAGGATATTGCTACCGCTAGGAATAATTGCATTGTGACGTCACAGAGGATATTGCTTGTTACCACTAGGAATAATATTGCATTGTGATTTCATAGAGGATATATTTGCCTTAGCAATGTCTTCTAACGTCTCGAAATAATTGATTGCATTGAGATTTCATAAAGGACGAGCTGCATTGTGATTTCACACAGTAGGCCTATTATGTTTCCGTAGCAACCTCTTCTAATAATTGCATCGTGATTTCATAGAGAACACGTTGCCATAGCAACGATTGTCTAACCTCTGGGAATAATTGCATTCTGATTTCATAGGACATATTGGCTTAGCAACCTCTTGTAATAATTGCATTATGATTTCATAGAGAACACGTTGCCATAGCAACGATTGTCTAACCTCTGGGAATAATTGCATTCTGATTTTATAGGACATATTGGCTTAGCAACCTCTTGTAATAACTGCATTGTGATTTCATACAAGCTATATTTCCGTAGCAACGTTTTGTAATAATTGCATTGTGATTTCATAAAGCTATATTTCCGTAGCAACATCTTGTAATAATTGCATTGTGATTTCATAAAGCTATATTTCCATAGCAACATCTTGTAATAATTGTGTTACGCCGTTGCCCACCCCCAGCCCTGGGTGCTAAGTCAGTCTGTTTAAATGGGGCGGGTACGCGTCTTCGCAAGTCCATGGAAGGAAGAACCTGTATTCCAGTGGGGTGACCTGATCCTTGAGCATCAACGGGTTCTGCTGGGTTTCTACTCCAGCGATTCCCTAGCTCATTGTAATTTAGCCTCGATTTCATCTGCAACCGTTCACTCCTTCTGAACGAGGGTGGAGGTGCACTGGCTCCCTCCTCGGAACTGACTCCGAGTGGCTCCAAATTATCCCTAGCAACATTTGACTCTAAATTTGGCACGAGTGGCAAGGACATGGCTGCCATAGGCAAAGCAATCACCCGAGGCGAATGATCCGGGGTCCGGTTACGACTTGCGGAACCATGAGAAGAAGCCTCTTCTAGTCTTTCTAGGCGCTCTAGAAGTACAGTTTGATTATCTCTCATTTCTAGCTGACTGTCTCTCATTTCCTCCAGATTAACAGCTAGGTTCACCTGGCTTCCTCTTACGTCAGCAACATCGCCTCTGACATCAGCTAAGTTGCTAGCTAGGTCAAATTGAGTACCTCTAACATCAGCTAAGTTCTCACTCATACCTTCTAACTTTTGATCTAAGGCTCCCTGTCCAAAGGCTAAGTTTGATTGGCCTACTGCAAGGCTCTCTATTCTATCAACAACTGTTCCCATGCTTCCTAGCTGAGCCATAGCAGAAGAAGACCGAGACAGAGAAGAGTACGGGCGTAGGGCACGCTCCTGCCTATCACTAGGATCGGCCTCTAAATCCAACGATCTCAAAGAGTTTAATGACATCTTTAATATATCTAAATGTTCCAGCAATTAATGACAATCTAATGACATGAACAGTAGCACGATTTATATAATACTATTCTAACAACTCTAAACCTTACACTTAAAACTACTTAGGTACAAACAAGCAATCATAATCATAATATAATTTACGTTAGAAATTGGTTATTTACCCCAAATTTCACACGCGGGACAAGACTCCGGACAATGTGCGTATATATCCACGAAAGTACAAGATACGATATCCATCAAAGAAATAACTCCAAGTCGATGCAACGAATGCTTCCAGACGCAACGACTATTCTTCGCAGTATTAAACATCCAATCAAATCTTAAACTCAACAGTAACCGCAGCTATAATTAACAACGTATCGTGACGCAACTCCACGCACTGACCAAATCTGATCTGCCATTAATTTACAACTACACATCTACATTCACGTCTATAACACTTTTCCAGAACTGCAAATATAAAAGCAACTGCACTTCAACAGTCCTCTGTCTTTCACTGGCCCATCTCAACTGCAAATGCATGCATGCGTCGGCAGCTTTTATAGCCTTCCAGTTTCGCGCCACTGGCATCCAGGGTTATCGGCTTGACTATTTTGGCGGGAACAGCAACTGCGGCAGCAGCAGCACATCAACGCATCAACAGCAGCAGCACACGTCAACCGCAGCAGCAGCGGCAGCAGCAGCTCTGCTGCTTTCGCGCCACTCGGATGACTCGACATCCAGGCTAGCAAAGGCAAGGAAATTGGCGGGAAAACTGCGACTAGGACAGCAGCAGCCGTCGTCAATATTTGCGCCCTCAGTATGACTCACCAGCCACTGATATCAGCAGTCAGAAAAGGCGGGAAACTTAATACAAAAGGCCGTATAATATATTGCCAATAAAATAAAAATATATACATAATTAACACTGTCACATTTAACAAAAATGTTACATTTGCATTGTGATTTCATAAAGCTAGATTTCCGTAGCAACATCTTATAATAATTGCATCGTGATTTCATAGAGGGCATGTTGCCGTAACAACCTCTTTTAACTTCTGGGAATAATTGCATTCTGATTACATTTTCACAGATGTATTGCAGTGGCATCCTTTTGTAATAATTGCATTGTGATTTCATAAAAGAAATGTCATAGCAATCTCTTGCAATAATCGCATTGTGATTTCATACAGGGTATATTTCTGTAGCAACGTCTTGTAACATCTTGCAATGATTGTACTGCGATTTCACAGATAATATATTGCCACCTCATTTAGTAAAAAAACTAATAACAATGAAAGTGGTGATGATGGTGATCACACTGATGATAATGCTCAGTAATTGTTTTGAATTTTGAGGTTTTCCTAAAATAAAATAATAGTGGTCAAAACAATGGGTATGAAAAGTGGGTGGTACGATACCTCCAGTCCAAAAAGTGGGGGACGCCTACCCCTCATACCCCCGGTAAATTATGCCTATGTACACGCACACACATATATCACATGACGCCTAATAAAGACTTTCCAGGCCTGTGTTATATTGATCCTTGATTGACAATTGCTAGTTTCTTACTAATCATTAAATTACATTTATGAACATGTACAGTTGTACACTATCTTGTTACTCGAATGCTGATATTCTATTCAAAGACCGACAATGGCAAACTATATATATACATGTAATAGACGATGCTCAGAGCCGAAATATTCTAGAAACATTCCCTGCACTTTTGTGTAGCAGTTAACATTTCATCTACAAGGAGTTTCTATTTAGTTATGTTCATAGGACCGCAAATAATTTTCGTAATAACCAATATTTTCTTCATATCAGTTTTGTCTTAAAAGAATAATTTAATGTTAACAGGCCAAGCTTTCATTTTGTACTCGGTGCCGGATTTAGGCATAAGATTAATAAGCTACAGCTTAGGGCATTATGATCTGCAGGGGCCTAAAAAAATGTAGAATTTGTTTAAAATTTGTGTGCTGTATATATATATATAAATATATATATATATGTATATATATAATCATATATATATAATCATATATAACATCTATATACACATATATCTATATTATTTAGAACCTTTTGAAACGGCTTGCATAGAAAATTCCATCTCCCCGAGTAAATGCGTTCATTTGAAAATAATTTGCATTTTTCACTTTAAATGCCTTGCTATTAAATAATTAAAAGGCATAATGTTTTCAAGTTTTGTGAGACCTTCTGGTATAACTTTTTTACAAGGGGCCTCCAAACTTTATATAGCTTTGAAGGGGCGCTATAGAAGTTCATTATAGATAGATAGACATAGATAGATAGCTTAGGGTCTCACAAAGTCTAAATCCAGCACTGTTTGTACTAAGCGATATTTCGTCCTACCTGTTTTCGATTTAAGTGATTTACACTGTACACATTTGTTTAAAGCCATTTGAATTCACTCCTAAATGTAACCTGTCTTATTTATTATCAAGTTCTAAGTTGACAAAAGTGCTTCTGCGCCGAATAACTGCTTGAAATGTTCAACGTAAGGATCACAGTGTTCACCTACAAGAAAACAGACAAAAAGACAGCCGTCTGTGGTTCATCAGCAATACTAAGTATATACACAATGGCATGCAATGACTACTGTTACTACAATATTATATCTGTGGTGACTCTTCCAGCTGTCTGAGTATTGTTCTCTTTATGATGAACTGCTTGTTCTAAATGAACTGTAACACTATTCAGGCTAATAAAGGCAGCACATTTGTGAGGTACAGGAATTACTTACCTCTGCATAATGCATGACCAACAACCTATAAAAGGAACTATATTAACTAACCAGTGTAAGCAGCTCCTTTGCAAGATATCTGAAAGGAGCTAAATTAAGTATGTACATAAATAAGTAAGTAGCCATTTGAACTAGTGTACGCAGCTACTTGTGAGGTACCTAAAATGTTGTAAATTAAGTCCGTAGTAACTAACTAACTATTTAAGCTGGCACATGCAGCTCCTTGTGAGGTACCTAAACTGTTAAATTAGGTGCAAGGTAACTAATTAGCAACATAAATTTCATCATACTCTAGCCGTAAACTTTTTTTGATCAACTCGTGGATTGTTTTAGACATTTCTGGTGATGCTTCATGAATCTGGAACAATTTAACACACGTTTTCTATAATGTTATCAGTTAAACCCACCGGAATGGAATTTTGCATTTCCACGTAGTCTGACGTTCCTCTGCTCAAAAAATCTGAACACCGTAAAGAAAATCATCTGATTTTCCGTCGCCTTTGCAGCTTCAAGGAACTTTCTCGCAGATACCTGATCGACCAAACCAACGCTCTGCGCAAATCTAAACAACCAACAAAACTTTGCAATGATCACTATTGATCAGCAATCTAACATTAACTCCTATTTGTAAGGAAGATTCTTTTACATTGCACACCTTTCATTTAAAAAAATAATTATGGATCATTTTACTTCTGACTTAAATAACTACAGTTTACATTTCGGAATGGTAAGCATGGCAGAATTTTTTAAACTGAATTCATGAAAGTGAATGAGTGAGTGAAAGAATGAGTGACTGAGTGAATGTATGAATGACTGAATGAATAAATGAACAAACCAAAGTAATACCTGATGGCAGGCAGCAGCTGTTGCTTTGATATCAGAACTTCAATGATGGAATCGTTAGCTGTTGCCAGTCGCTAAAGTGTAATGCACAAGTAATGCAATGTACATGCAATGTAACGTAATGTACATGTGATACACATGTGATCTACATGTAATGTAAATTTAATATTGTGTAAAAGAACGTTTATTTAAACAGACACAGCATTAAGAATTTCCAGTATTCAAACATCAAACCAGATACCTATTATTGCTGTCAGAAAACGAGGCAGGAAAATGAAAAAGTTAATTCCCTTATATAAAACCATTAATTTGGTTTATTCTGTAATTATAATCATAATACAGCTATAATTGTTGTAATTACAGTCCTATAATTATATTGTTCTCATAAAGAGGCACTTAGATTTTTTTATTACAACTGCAAGTACAATTTTAATATTCGTAAGTTTACAGCCGAGAGACATAATAACATTGTCACTTTCAGACATGTAACAATGATGCTACATAGATGTAACAGATAAGCTAGTAAAAATATAGCCAAGGAAATCACGAAATACAGTACTTACTTTAAGCATATCTAGAGCCAGCTGGTAAGCTGGTGGGTAGGAACTCTCCAGTGACAGAAGTAAGCAAGCCTAAATGGCAAAGTAAGTTTGTTAAAATACAAATAAATCTTAATGATAGTAAATGTATTGAAAACATGACAGTGCTTAAACACAAGCACAGCAAAAGCCATAAAAATAAAATCGTCTCTTAATATTATATCAAAGTTTATAATTATTATTTATATTATAGTATAATTGTTATTATTATGTTGTATTTGTATATATTATATATTATTGTATATATAAGTTATTACATATTTTATCGAAGTATGTAATAAGATATTTAAATGCCTAGTCTCTTAATCATATTCAAAATCATACTGGAAAACACCAGTTAATGCAAATTAGACACTGTTTTGAATGAAGAGCATATCAATACTTACAAGTGGCTTGGAGTCGCTTACGACATGGTACTGGAGGAACTGGTGTAGCTGGTAATAGCAGTTGTGATGTACTAAGGTATTTATGATAAGTTCAAACAGAAAGTGCTGGAAACAAATAACAAAAAGCACCTATTTAACTGCAGAACACTCATAGCTGAACAAATGACCCAGAATCCTATCAAAGAGACTCCCATGATGCACAGTGCACAAACGTACAGAAATAATAACATAATTTATTATAATAATATAATAATTAATTAAACAGTATATTGAGCATAATCTAATCTAATCCAAACTAATATAATCTAATCTGTTACAGGATTATCATAATGCACAGGGTATCAATCTGATTAACACTTTAACGACGAGCGTGTAGTAAAAGTGACTGGGATACCAGTGCAGCTCATTGTTAAAGTGTTAACTTGGTAACTTCTATGCAAAAAGACTACATACATCAATGCCAAAATAAAACTTAAAAATCAATCGCAATATGAAATAAAATGAAATTTTTAGTTTTTAACATTCATTCAATTATCGATTACTTGCAAGTTCATTCATTTGTATCAGAAAAGTCATAGAAACGGCAGATAATGCTCACCTGAACGGGGATTTGGAATAATCCTAGCGATCGGAGGTATTCAATGATGACTGCCACAACAAACTTGTAATTGTTATCCTAACAAAAAGAACACGATAACTCAGCTGGAAAATCGTAAAGTTCTATAAAATGTTAATAATGAACAAACCAATGGATTAATCCACTTCATTAAAGTTTGATTTGTTCTATCTTCTCCTTCCAACATAAATTGAAAACACACAATGACTCTAATTATTATTATTATTATTATTATTATTATTATTATTATTACTATTATTATTATTAATTAGTAACTTCTATCGTGGTGGAGTCTAATGCACAAAGCTTCAATTGATGGCTTTAAATAAATAAATAAATAATAAAGAAATAAACACTTTCTAGATAAGTAGTTACATACCTTGTATTCGTCGAAAACCGAAAAGACGTGCGTATAGACATCTGATTGGTCTATTATTGGCATCTTTGACGTGTTTTCTAATCGATTCAATTCACTCCCCTTTAACGATAACAGCAACAATCAATTCTTAGTCAGACGAAATTTTAATAAATTCCAACAATCCAAAAATAAATATTACTAAAGACAATGACAAACTGAGCATACCAATACTGTTGAACACATAATAAAAGGATTTACTAACTATAAACACTCCAGAAAAAGTTTATTTATTTATTTATCATTTACTTAAAGCATTTCAAACTAGTTCAACAGTAACTACTACTAATAATTAACTATTACAATTTCTAGCTAATCAGAAAATAATCTTAAAACTAGGGGTCCACCAGAAAGACATTTTCCACCGAGTACCGAATATTTGGATGTACTATTTGCCGGATCTGGAAACGAACCGGGTACCATTTGTTCCACATGCGAAGCTTCACATTTTCATGTAATAAAAAATTATTGAAATAAATTTGTGTACTTGTAATAAGTGACTGATACATTTTTAATTTTAGTCATTTCTGTGCAGTTGTGAAGTTTTCTAAAATTGCATTAAATTCAATAAATTGACATAATTTCAAGAAAATGGAATTGAATTCAATGGATGTGCAATTGTTTTAAGGCTGAACATTTATAATTTTATATACGTAAGTTTATTGAATAAGTTTTTAAAGAAAAAAAATGTTGTCAGGAAAAAGTTTTGCAACTATTTGCGTCTACAGTATTTGCAAAGGCAAATAGTTCCGGAAACGGGATTTCCAGCCGAGGCAAATATCCGAGGCGATTTCTGGTGGACCCCTACTGAAAACTATACTGAGAAAAGCAATAGCGGCTCCTCTGCCGCCTGGTCCCTCTGGTCTCCCAGCAACTGCACTGGACTGCAACTTGTATCTCTGGACAACCCCTCTGACATGATGCAGCACTCATGAATGGTGCCCTGCACTTAGCTTTTAGGTAGTGCTATGGAAATTTTTGAAGACTACAATTACAACTACCTACTACTAAGATTACAATTAGCTACTACTACGATTACAATTACCTACTACTACAATTAGTTAGCTACCACTATGATTACAATTAGCTACTACTACGATTAGAGTTACCTACTACTACAATTACCGTTAGCTACTACTATGATTACAATAAGCTACTACTACGATTACAATTACCTACTACTACAATTACCGTTAGCTACTACTATGATTACAATTACCTACTACTACAATCACAGTTAGCTACTACTATAATTACAATTAGCTACTACTATGATTACAATTACCTACTACTACAATTACCGTTAGCTACTACTATGACTACCATTAGCTACTACTACAATTACAGTTAGCTACTACTTCTAACGGCTACATGTACTGCTAATAACCATCAGCACTTACGGAGTTGGGTGGTGATGCGAGTCCATTAACTGTGCTCAGATAGTCGTTGTAAACGCGGTTGAGTTTGTTAAAGATGGTGGCAACAATTGTCAGATTGACCTGACGTCCGGGAACCAGAACGCTCCGACAGACGTTCAGGATCACCATTTTGCTGTCTTGACGCAGCAGAAGAAAATCAATCAGGCGACACTGCGAACGATAAGAAGAAATGAAGCTAGAATAAAGTTACAGTAACAAGTAAAGTAATAATCAATGCTTTTTTCTAGAAAAAAAGGTTCCGGAACTGAACAATAGGTTCCAGAACTGAACAATTATGGAAGGGCTAAAATCCCGAGAAAAACGGGATTCGGGGTTGAGAGGGGTCTCAGTAAACACTGAAAACAGTTCACAACACTGAAATTAAATTTAAAAAATTATTGTTTTATTATTAAAATATATAAATTATTTTTTAGTAGCTGAAAAAAGTGCCGGATTGCCGTTCCGGCTGAAAAAAGCACTGGTAATAATTATAGATAATGTAATAGGTTAAATGCCTCTATGGAAGCTACACGGTCCTAAGGTTATAAGGATCTTTTGGCTTAAGCAATCGTAATCGTAAACTTCAAATTTCTAAAGCATTACTCTAAAGCTAAACACAAAGCACCAGCTTATTCACGAGCGCTGATATTGTCATATTGTAAGCTCAACATTTCTTTATCCCATATCTTTTGCAACTCGTTTTCTCTTATCCTTAACAACCAAATCTGACCTTCTAAAGTTGTAATTTATTGTAACGTAATTGGATATATTTACACAGAGTCAGTTTACCTTATCTGTAATCATGGTCACAACTGATTCGAGATTCAATCGTAAATACCAGAAGCATCCTGTCAACAATCAGACACAAATGCAAGTAAACAAATGCACCAATCACACCATACTGCACACAATGTTAAATACAAATCAATGTATGAATGAATAAACGAATGGATAAATGAATGGATGCATGGGTGAAGAAACGAATGAATAAATGAACAGAAGGATGAATGAATACGTGGATCAATGAATGACTACTTCTTCTGTTACTTAATGATGCAACGCATTCTACACCAGATATGATGAAAATGAGAGCATTAATGAGACTAGCACTGACCTAGTTTGGCATCGAGAACTATGTCGGGCTGAAAAATGACCCAATTTGGTGAATCTGCATATTGGTTAAGAAATAAACAAATGGATCAAAAACCTTTGCAGCAGATCTTTTCCTTATCTGTAGCATCTTTTACATGCAAACAGACAAATCTCAAACTATTGAACTTTCATCCAACTGCTTCACTCATCCTCTTCCATGTTGCATTTTAACCCCAGTTGTGTTATCTTTGAGTGTTCGACTTTTCCAAATTTCCCCATCTCTTTTTCCCATTTCCCAATTTTCCCCATCTCAGTGCATTAACAGTATGAAGAAAACTGTGTTCTGGGTCCCTGCTCCATTCAAAATGGAAGTGGGATCATGGTCGGATTGCCCTCAATCCAGATTACAAGCCCTGCATAAAGTGTAAGTTGGAGCCATCCCTATGATCGTCCCTAAATTTTTCTGCACTTCTGTTTTCATTATCACTCTGTGCAAAATAGTGTGTGTATACTGTATATGTATAGCGGTATATATTATAAGAATCTTGTAAAAAATCCCACTTATTTGAGCATTCAACGTTAATGCTAGAAAGGATACACAGTTCGCATGTATACTCCTGGACTTCGGCTCCTGAAGACGTTGGAACGGCTGGAAAAACAAAAGCCACAGAATAAATGGAAGCCACCGACATTCTACCTTTCTTTGGCTTCTGCACTGCTCCATTCATTTGCCTTTATGGATGTTCTTCCAATTATCCAGAACAACTAAACCGAGTGAATGAGTAAGTAATTGTAACTGTGAACATTTATATAGTGCCGGTCAAAGACGAAGCTAATTAGAGGTGCACAAGTAAGCAGGTAAGATATTATTATAAATTTATTAAGTGCCATCATCTAATGACCAAGCATCAATCAATGGTGCTGAGTAATTGTGAGTGAATGTCCCTACACAGAAACCATCTCCAGGGAAGCTCGAACCCGTACCCTCTGTGTTAAAAGGTGAGCGCTCTACCTAATCGGCTACCGTATCTCACAAGCATGAAGTGCATATTTGATGAAGAAGTTGTCAACAACATCATCAGGAGTCATACCTGGAAGTATAAGCTTGAATGGTCTGATGGGAAGTGGAGATAGAAAGGGCTGGTGACACGTCACTCCGCACCCAGACTCCCCCGGAAGACGAATGTCGTATAACAAGGACGTCTGTCGCAAAAACAACATAACCACATATAAAAAATCAAACATCAAACTTTTATACCCTAATTAACAAATCTAATCTATAAATAAGCTCAGTGTGCTCATTTTATAGCTGAATTCACTAAAGGCGTAAACCGGGCAGAAACCTAGAAACATCTTTCTGGGGAGAGATTCTAGATTTCCTCTGCCGTAACCCAGCTACGGTGCTACGTAAATCGTCTTATTATTATGATAATATTTCCAAAACTCCAGATGCCTAAACTGCCAACCTTAGAGACTTGATGATGAACAACAACCAAATTGTCAACGACGTTCAGAGCAAATCTTCCGCTCAGATTCAACCGCAGAATGTCCGTCTTCTTAGCAGCCGAGTCACTAGAAATACAATATGCAAATAGTTAGCATGTAGCTATTTAACACTATCATTTAAAAAGGTAATTAACAACCAGTGCATAGCTATGTAACAGCTATTTAACACTATTATTTAAAAGGCATTTAATACAATACAATAAAACTGTATTTGATATTGTTCTCCTTCCAAAGTTCAGAAGCGCACATGACCATATAACAGAACATCAATGGTGCAGAGCTATTGTGAGTGAACTCAGTGAAGGACTTACTTAAAGCCACTACATAGCAACTGCCTCGTCTGAGGCTTGAATCCATACTCTCCAAATTACAGGCCGAGCGGCGAGCGCTCTAACAAATCGGCCACTATGCCACACAACTAGCACTAGCACTAACAGCTACTGGGAAAACAATACAGCTCATCATTAAAATGTTAACAAATAGTTAGTAAGCAGTTAGAGTTTAACAGCTATTTAACACTATGATTTGAAACGTATTTAACAAATAGCAAGTGCTTAACAGCTATTTTACTGTATCATATGTTATCTGTGTCATTCCATTTCTATTTGGAATGCAGCAAATTCCGCTACACAGAGTGGAAAGGCTGAAAGATTACCACTCGGATAGCGAAAACTAATCGAAGGACGAGTATTAATAACACGGATACTAAAATGATAACATGATTACAAAATTCAGGCAAAATGACTAAAACAAACTAACTTGAGAATCTGATAGAGCAGAACTTCGGCCGCTGATGTACCTCGAGGGTTCGTCGAACCGTGACGCAAGACCAACACGTACAACTGTCCGTATCTGTGTACGTCACACCACACAAGCATCACATGTTCAGTATATATGTACGTGCTTCATGTATTGTACACTGACACATAAGTGCACGTACACCAAGGTTTATCTCGTTACATTTTATATATATTCATACGGAGAATTTGTATGGCACTTCTTCAAGGTTATCTACTCAGAAGCACTCCCGACCCAACCCCGGCTGAAGAGTACAGTCTTGAAATTTGAGTAAAATGTGGCGGAATGGGTGCTTGGGACCAAGCGAAGCGCTACAGGGAGCCCATATATATATAATATATACATATGAGGTTATATACACACACACATATATATACGACACAACCTGATACATATATAAATATACATACATGCAAAGGCCATTGGAAAGCTATTTAACACTATTAATTAAAAGGCATTCAATTCAATACAATACAATACAATACAATACAATTGTCAGTTGTCTGTTACTTACTGATTAAGTTTTTTGTTCCTAATGACTTTAACCTCTTTTCAGATATACTTCCGTGATGCACTTGAAGATGCCACATTAAATGTTTGCAGAGCTAACTAACTAACAAGAATCTCATTGTTATAAAGCTCTCAAATTGGCTGCATTAATTAATACATTGCAGAGTACTGTAATTTAAGGAGTTACACATAATTCACGTAGCACCATTGTCCCAAAACCTTTGACCCAATTAATCTATGCCAAAGGTGCAGCTGGATTCAATCCCCAGTCAATATGGGTAATGGCTGCAAACATACCCATGTACACCAAACAAACCAAAGACACTCAAAAGTGTGCACTTGAAACAATGATCAGGGATTTGAACCTGTGACCTCTCAGTTTACATTCCAGCACATTAATCACTGGACTACTGCACACCCCAGGAGAAAAATTAGGAGAAGAATTCCAAGGCCAAGCAGAATAAATCCGAGTCACTAACATCGTTGCTAGGGTAACATCTCTCTGCTTCAGGGTGAGACACGGAGGCTTCGGGACTGTCAACAGCTCCACTTCAAACTTTGGCAGCTTAACGACAGCGCCACTCTGAGCAAACATCATACACAAAGGAATACATTTACAGGCTAAATTAGAATACAAGCAAAGATCAATTCATTTGTGACTTTTTATTTGATTAATGTTTATACGTTGCTTGAACTCCTTTTCTTCTTTCAAGAAATGCCTCAAAACTCACTATTTCTCATTGGCATTCAAACACCTGGATATCGAAATGCACTTCACCTGACAACTGACTAACCGCGCCTCAGATTTGCATTTCTGTGTGACTCTGCACGCGTTAAAAATGTTTGTAACAATAAATAATAATAGTAAGCTACGCTGATATGAGTATCGTTGCCTAATTACATTATACAGCAATTATAGCGTCTCTCTTGTTTTTAATTAAGCTTGAATGGTCTGCTGGGAAGTGAAGTATGACATGGTGGCCGATTGACTAGAGCACTCAACTTGCAACACAGGGAGTACAGATTCGAGCCTCTAAGACGTTTACTGTGTAGGGACCTTGAGCCAGTTCTTCACTCGCTATTGCTCAGCGCGATCAATTTATGTTTTTTCATTGGATAATGGCGCCCAATCATTCCATCATAATAATAAGGTGGATGAAGAGGAGCAGAAAGAGGAGGAAGGAGAGAAGGAGGATTGCAAAGCAAAGCTGCTCACTCATTCGCTTACCTTGAAGTAGAATGGGTATAGTGTGTTGCCGAGAGTTCCCGATGAAACCAGCAATATCGCGCTTTCCACCTTCAGAACAAAGAATTCCGCAACTAAACTATGTAGTCAGATTTTAGTACGAGAAACCGTTAACAGGTGACTCAGAAAAAACACTCAATGCTCTGATTAATGCAGCTTTAGCACACCTCATCATGTAACACCTGTATGATGGGGTACCTGAGTAACCCCAAAAGTAGTATAACTGGTATATAAGACACAGCCTCATTACAATGAGGTACATCACGTGAATCCATAGGTAGCACAAATGGTATAAGATTACGACCGCACTGTAATGAAAAAGTACTCAAAAGTAACATTAGTGCTCATCCTAAGGAGGCTTCAAGACATGTGAAAGGTTGATACCTAATGAAACGGAAATCCTTGACTTTGGAATTCCAGTAAGCGCTTCGCATCCATTCATCCATACCTCCATCCACCCATTCATTCATACACTGATTTATATTTATAAAATGACAGATATCATTCTTGCACTTGTTCTCTCGTCCAGTCTGTCAACCACCCACCCACCCAATCCCACGCACCCACCCACCCACCCACCCACCCACCGACTCAATCAATTTATAACTGCAACAACTGACGGAAATAATACGTACCAGCCAAATGAACCAGTTAACACTCAGACTGTAAGTCTTCAAAAGCTTCAACGTTTTCTTCTCAGGAATCACCTGAACAGAATCAAAACTTCAATAAACCATCCGATATATGCACCTCATTCCAGTCTCATCAACCTCTATACCACCACTTTTATAATGCATAAGTCATCAATCAAGTAAAACCATTGTCTAAATCAAAACCTTGAGATCAAACAGAAGTCGTCGTAAGAAACTCAAAATCTCGTCCGACGTTGACAAATGTCCACACAAGGAAGTTGAGAAAGGTTGGTCAAATTATGCAGTGGAAACTTAATAACACTGTTGACATAAACTTTAGCCAAGTTTTGATGCTGTAGCGGGCAAAGTAATTAGTTCTCAAAGACTGGATGTAATTCTATGTAATGTAATCAATCCTGGCAACTTCTCTACAGCACTATAATCAAAACACATCTGGTTAGCTGGGCTCTGCCTAATATTTCGGATGGGCTGTGTTTGCAGGCGGAAATCTTCCATTGGCAACTCTTTTAGTTGCCTGAACACTGCCTGCCTACTGATTAACCTTCCATTCTCAATGACTTTCACATCACTTAAGCTAGCATAGGTACTTAACACTGTAACCATGAGTTGCATTGCTTTCCCAGTCACTTTTAGTACACACTCGTCGTTAAGGTGTTAAGGAGAAGGCACTTAGAAACACTATACAACTAACTACTTAAAGGACCATGTCCTAAGGACTGAAGCCATAGCTTACTTACTTACTTCATCCCTAGTCCTTCCTGTGCAGTTCAGCACATCGGCCAATACAGCATCTCCATCTGTTTCGGTCCATCACCCGTCCACTGGCCTTGTTTCATGACATCCCCAAGCACCTGAAGTTGTCTCAATATGGTCTCCAGCCAATTCTTCCATGGTGTGCCTCTTCTTCCTTTCCCCAAAGGCATCTCTAGCTCCATGTATGAAATGATTAACCTACCAAAGCACAACTAACTTCTACTTTATAGTGATATAAATGTTACCTGGTAATGTTCGAGACCATGGTCCGTGACGTACACAATCTCTTGAAGGCTCGTCCAGCAAAATCCGATTATCTTCGTTTCTTTTCCCTGAAACAAACGGCCAAAGTTCTGCCGAAAAATAAAGAAAAAAAAACAATAATGGCAAGCAGTTTTCTTAGTACCTAATACAAAATTAAGAATTTATACTGCATAAAATTCTGGAATTTATAAAGTAAAGAGTAAATTCTGAATTCATACCTTACAGGTCTGCGAATATTCATTGACGTCTGCACCGGGAAATAGATTTATAAAATCCTGTAAGAAAAATAAAGAAGACCAAGAGCTAAAATCGACATACGATCTTTACAGATACTGTCTAAATGTCATTACTTAGTAACTCCTACAGCGTCATCAACTAATGTACCAAGCATCATCAATGGTGCACCAATGCTAAGCTGTAATCAAGTCATTACCCAGACTGTCAGTCCACTGAGATAGAGATAGTCTACAGAATATCAGTCAGTGCAAAATGATAAGTCTTACGGAGAGATCTAGATGAAGAAAGTGAGTAGAACAGACAGATGGGGGAGCAACTTGAAAGACTACAATATTATACTAGGAACCTCCAAAACACATTTACAAATGCCATTTAGAAGAAGAGGTGAGGCCGTGAAGCTATCCTGAGAGACAGCAACACGTATGACTTATTAGCAACTTCATTTTCTTAGCCTCAGCATATGAGGGCGGGTGGCCAGTCCTTTCCCTCACAGCCTGTTTTTCCCATTGACAGTCTACACTCAGTACACTCGTTATAGTTGAGTTGGCTAGTGGCAAAGGTAGAACCAAAACCTCGAAAAAAATTTCCGACCTGGCAGGGATTTGAAACCCCACCTCTCAACTGACAGTCCAGTGTGCTAACCACTAGACTACCATGCACCTCACCAAACGTCAATTTTAATCATATCAAATGCACAATCATACAGTTTTTTCATACAAATAGCACAGTAGTGCACGTTTAAGAGAACATCCAAAGTACATGAAGAGAACTGATTTCTGAAAATGTCACCAACCACAGCTCTTGTCGATCGCTGAACTCCCAGAATCTTCATATCATAGGAAAACTTCACAGAGATTATTTCACCACGGTCGTCAAGCCTAGGAATACAAAGCCGCAAAAAAATCTATAAAGGCAAGAATATGATTCAAAAGAAAAATCCCAGAAATATATCGAGAGAATCACTGGAAGTGTCACTGAAGAATCGCATTCACCATAACTCTCCCATGAATCATTGGCACCAAACAAGCTATTGTAAATACATGTATACTGCAATTTAATGAGTCTGGTAACATAAGACTTTACATCGCAAAATATTTTTAAAGGTTCTTCAACTCTTGTGTTAGGACTATAACAACGATTCTTAGATATGAGCATAGTATGCTCATATTGAATTCACTGCACACCCTGCCCTTTGAGCAAATCTCCCTCACAGTTCACAAAGTACTGCATTGTAACCAATCACCCTTGCTCACACCTCATTGAAAATAGACTTTGCAATCGATCAATGGAAACTGTAACAAATGTGGGTGCTCTGGCTTTGACGGTTGTTGGTCTGAAGCTTTGGAATTCGCTGACCAATGCAGCTCATTCTCTGGAGTCATTCAGGTCCAAACTTAAGACTCGCCTCCAGATGGAGGGACCAACAACTGTGAATGAACGCCGGCTAAAGACAAGACATGTACCAGGAACAACATACATTCCAACAGAGTGGTAGGGTGTGACCGTGGAAGATAAGTATGATGGCAGATGATTTGCATGTGCTTTGTAGATGAGTGCCAGTCTGAAGTGGATACAATCACAAACAGGAAGCCAGTGAAAAGCAAAAGAGTAAGTGTGATATGTTCTTAGCATGAGAGTCCAAGACATAGTCTCGCAGCCTGATGCATTACTTAGGGGAAGCAGCATGTGTTCAGGGAGACCATAGATTATAGAGTTGCAGTAGTCAAGTCATATCAGAATGAGGCAGTATATCAGTTTTTTCATAACAGTGAATCCAGAACAGAGCGAAGTTGTTGGGAAGCATAGCAAAATTTAAACTTCAGATTTGAAATTACTTTTAGAAGCTAATCTCTCAAAATTTTAACAACACAAAGAAAATATTTATACCTCAATGTGGAGCAAAACTTATCATCGGGACCCTTGACGACAACACCGGCAGCGCCATTTGACCTCACGGTAAACACCTACAATGAAACAAACTGATTCCATAAGATAACACACACATGTAGCATCAGATTTATGTAGCGGCTATACGGGATGCTAGCAATCCAAGAGTATATACCCAATGTACTCTAAAGTAATAGTGGATTTACATAGGATGTGTTGTTATAATTAATAGTTAGCAGCTTCTACAGCATCAGTTACCGATGAACAAGGCACCAACTAAATGAGTACCAAAACCAAGCTGTAATCAGGTCAACATTCTACCTATTGTAATGCAAGAGACATAAATATAAATGTACATCTCCAAAATTCTCAGAGCCACAGTTTGGTTTGCAAGTGTTGTCGAGGAGTTTAGATGAATGCCACACTACTGTCAGTTTACATCACATTACATCACAAACATTTACTTTGATCACGAGACAGAAAATACTACCACTCATTCATTGAATTAAACACTCCGCAAGGAAAAGAATAGTTTCAGTGCCAAACATCTCGCACTCTTTCCTTATGGATTATGCAGTTGCCATTCATGCACATAAAGTATTGTAAAATGGCCAAAGCTGTCGTTTCATATAGCAGATTATCACTTACTCACTCAACCAACGCGCTATAAAAGGCGAGGGGTGGCGATAACACTAGCACATGAAACTTGTCTACACTAGTGTCTTTTTTCTTACCTGTCTGTTTGAGTCGTCGAAAAACACTGATGTCACACTACTGACTGGTTCAAATCGTATTGGATTTTTCGATAAATACAAATAGAAATTATCGGCCTCAGATGCAGACATATTTCCCGATGTTTATTATCGTCAGATGATCTAGTCCAACCATAGACATTATATTGTGTATGAGTCGCTGTCGCTTATGCCGCAACATCATTTCTTGGCTTCTAGAAAGCGAATCACGTTGAGAGTGCTTCTGAATAGCTCTGCTAGGAGCGCTTTATAAATATTCATATTACATTACATACGTGTATTGAAGGGTAGGGGATTTTTGATCTGAGCATGCAGGCCAAGGATAGTAAAGGACTACAGGATAGAAAAACGTGTACATTTACGTAGACATGTCTGTATGCCTGACTGGTCCGAATTGTTTTCGCGATCTCGACCTGGAACCGTTCGACTCTGACCTAGACCAATTCCTCTCGATTTTGTTTTGACCGAATGGCTGTCAATAAGGCTAACCCCGCGACTTAGAAATTGCTTTTGGCGTTGAGATTATGAGTACAACAGTTCATTGCGATCTGAATTAAGTAAGCGAATGAACTTCTGTAGTTTTATATAATCAGTATTATTGAACTCGCATAGGTCTATTTCCACATTATCCTCGTATTATGTATTTAGATAGAAAGAAATACGGATTGAAGTACGAATACTTGCTCTATAAAATGAGCTCAGCTGTTGCACGTTTTTAATGATCGGCGTGCCGTAGTCGTTGCTTATTAGCTTATATATAGAGGTCGTTGCATACTAGCAATGAATCTATATTTAATATCTCTGTGCTAGCGGCGAGCTGGTATGTATGTGTTTTGTTTTGTTTTTCAGCACAGTATTATTTTGCTAAATATTAGGCACATCAAGCTACATACTGATCATATTCCTTTAAAGACGTAATGTGTGCGTAGTTAACTTCTTAACTATAAATAATAAGTTCACGTACACGGGTTTTAAATAGGATTTAGTTATTCGTAGACGGGTTTCACTTTGTACTTAATGGACGCAATCTATTATTAGAAACTTACGTCATGTTTATTCATAAGCTCTTCCGATTTCGCTTTTAGGGCTTCTGGGGCTTCGAGGGACTGAATTAGGTTGAGAGGAAGTCATCTCAAAGGTATGAGTGGCTTGTTCACGATTATTAATCACTTGGATTTTTGTCTGTTGGTTTCTTTAACTATAATAGGTTTGCTTGCTTTGTAACATAATTGTTATTAGTTTACAGTAAGCCGGTAAGTATTGCTATGCGTGGGCATTGGTGTGCCTGCGGAATATAGTCTATGGCCACAAAATGCCGTGATTTGCGGTGAAAACGTGGGGTGTGAAAATTTTGAGACATGTTCAGTGGATGCCAGCAAATATACAAATAAAACACAGGGTGAAGAATGTATGTAATTGCAACCAGAAACAAACCAAGGATTCGAATAAGAATGAGCAAGATTATAGTTGTTGAGTAGCAGTGCCAGTACCTCCTGGATTTACACAGGTTTCTTAAAGAACATGGCAGTATAAAATAAACACGTACGAGTTGCTTTTGTTTAATTAATATATAGCATTTGAAAACCAGCATAAACTGGCAATATCAGGCTGATAAATGTTTCTTTGAGTAGTTTATTTTCCAAACAGTGAACGTGTCCATTGGGTGAACATTGGGCCTCTGCTTGCCATCAATGACACTATACTGGCTCACAGTGGGCCAAATGGACATGGCTGTATAAATAATGATGATTGAGTGGGTATGGCCTTTGCTACTGCATCTGTTAATGATGACGATATTGGCAAGGATGATACTATAGTAGATGATATGGTAGCAGTGTTTTTGTGACAGTGAGGGTAATGTGGGTGGCAAACTGTGTTTACTTACTTTTCATCATAACTACATCCGGGTTTTGAACCTTAATTAGGCATCATATGAAATTGAAGAATCCTTTGTTGAGCCAGTGATTGGATTGCCATTGTGTTGTTTATGATGCTTCAGCTTTAAGATCCTTCTTAATCAAAACCACATTCATTCAAGTGGATACCTTAGGCTGGTGCTCATAAATGTTCAGAATGAATAATTATTTCCTTTTGCTTTTTGTTTTTCTGCTGGTGAATAACCTGGTCTCTACGAAGCAACCTTTGTGTGGCATTGAGACGTTTTTGACAATTTACATGTTCTTTACATTACAGCTTTAAGTCATCTGATATTGTAAAACTGTGAATACAAAGCGATGGCAATCAAGATCACTGTCAACGTGGCTGTTCTGGTGGCAGCAGTCGTTGGCGAGATTGTCAGCTATGTTCTCTACTCGGAAGCTATGCCCTGGAGACAGCCTGAAGACCGTTATTTTATTCCTTCCCTGGTTGCCAGTTTTGCTCTGGCTGTTGTCATACAGTGGATCATTAGGTTAGTCAGTCCTTGTTTTAAAACTTTTGTTTACAGCTGACTTATAGTGAATTCAAGGTCAGGGTTTGAATCCCTGCCAGGGTAGAAATTTGTTTCAGGATTTCTGCTCCATCTGTGCCCCTAGCCAACTTCGCTGTAATGAATATAGTGGTGGAAAGATGAGACGGCAAGGGAGAGGACTAGCCATGCGCCCCAATATGTCGAGGTTAAGAAAATGAAGTCGCTAACACTTCTTTGATTAGTCTCTCTTGAAGAGGTGCTATATAAATTTGTAATTACAATTACAATACCATGGCTGCCTCTCAGGCTAGGTTACGGGGCTGCTATTCTTGTAGACCAGTTCTGTTCTAAACAAGGAGATTGCCATGCGTGGGTACCTGATTGTTCTAAACAAGAGACTCATAGAAGACACTGTATATTTTAGGCAGCAGATGGTTTGTATGTATGTATGAAGCCCCTGTTTTCTCTGGTCTTTGAATATCATTCCGGTAGTGCTTCCAAGTAGTTTGTTCTGAAACAGGTGCTATATAAATTGACAAATTCATTACTATGCACAACTTGTCCTACTTTTGACTTACAGGTAGAATGGTATAGGATGAAATAAGAAGGTAATTGGGTGGGTTTGGTAAATTTATAAGGTAGGATCAGGAAAGTAGGTATCATGTATTTGTTAACAGAAGAGCACAGGTTCGATAGAACTAAGATATGAAGGACTTCTCATTCAGTTGATGGTCTATTAATATTTAGTTGCTTACTTATAATAGTAGGTGGTTTTGTAGTATAGTTTGGTAATGTAAGGTACGTGTTAACGGTTGGGCGTTTGTTGTTTTACTGGTGTTAAGTTAAAGGAGTTGGCAAGTACCGTTTCTTAATAAATTAAAGTAAACTTTGTGGTGGGACTAGTGGAGTTGCATAGGTACCTCGAGTGATATCTTAATGCATATTTATTCTGCAGCTTGCCACTTTCTAAACTCCAACACAGACCGGTTCTAATCCCATTGATTGAGGCTACGTACTATCTAAACGAACAGTTTTTTTAACAGATCTTTACTTTACTAAGCCTTTCAGAAATGCAGTTAACGATATTTATGTATTTTCAGCACTCACTGGTATGTACGCAACTGGCAGGATGCCTTGTCACTGGGGTTATTCGCAGGATGTCTGTTTGCTGCCCTCTCAGCACCCCATATCTACGGACCGTCAGCAATCATTAGCCTGGCTTTCAACAGCGCGTACAAGTTGGTCATTGTTTCGGCCATGACGCTGACCATCTTTTACGTTCATGAAGCTGGATATTAAAGTCTGATTTTCGGTCATGTAACATGCAAGAAACTCTGAAAATTACTTAGCAATTTAGCTGTTTCTATTGTGAACGTGTAAGCTCTACATATGAACGTTATTGGAACTTCCGCCAGATATTAGATTTGTTATTTTGCTATTTGGATGTAGTTAGTAATTCTTCTGTGCTTGATGGATGTGAAATGCTTCAAGAGTGCTTCTAATTTCAGCTGAGTAATGTTTTCCTAGTGTTCTTTATTTCTGTAAATAACGGTTAAAGAGATCGAATCGACATTAGGGCCTTGCTTGGGCTTCACTGTTGGGCTTCTTTGTTGTGCTTCTTTGTTGTGTCAAGTTATAATGTTGGACAACATTCAGCAACGTCAGCCTACGGATTTTAGCTTACTGGAGTGCAGTTTCAGTGCTTTGTTGAAACTACTGATATAAGAACGATTACTTTGCACAATTGAAATGTAATTGCAGCAATGTTTGCTAGATAAAAAATAATTTAATTAATTTATCTGTTTTATCAATGTGTGTTGTTAAAGCACTTAAATTTAGAAATTTGGTTAGTTGCTATGCTATCATGTAAGAATGTGAAATAGTGTCTTAGTTTATGTAGTCCTATAGGTTAAGTGTTCAAAAGAATTGCTATTCGTTCACAAATGCATTGGTAGCGTTTTATCAAGAGCTTGCAAAATGGCTGTTTTTAAAGTTGGTTTTGGACATACACTGGAGACTCATTATAAGGTGCTTAGTTCTAATACAATTAAGATATTATTTACCATAGTGTAACACAACCTTGTTAAAAGGTGGTTCTTGATATATGATTAACAAAGACAGTGTTACAGTAAGTGTACAGCATATAAGAAAGGAAATAATTAAGTGTAACTTTTTAATGTTTAAACTGATGCCAGTGTCTTTGCTGGGATTACTTCGTTTCATTGTTTTAATCAAAAGCTTTGTTTTCTCAGGATGACAAAGTCAGTCTGTAAAGTAAAGCAAATTCTGAATTTACGTCTAGCAAAATATATTGCTTCTCACCTGTTAGCATTTCTGCAGCTTTTTGGAAGCATTTAGTGCTTTGAAGAATGACCTTATAGGTCTAATTGCTCTTATTATGTGAAACGGTTATTGGTTATGTTGTTCAGTGCTTTGTTTAATCTCTGGCATGAATTTATGCAGTGCCACTGTTGCCTTAAAATCCAGCGGTATGGAATGCTATTAACACTTGTCCTTATAACTATCATGCATGACTGGACTGAGGAAGTTACAGTTGCCTGAAGTTACAGCATCCTGGGACACAGTAGCCGACTATGGGACACTGTAGCCAATTGGTTAGAGCGTTTTCCCTGAGAGTTTGAGTTTGAGCCTCTTCTGAGATGGTTACTCTGTAGGAACCTTAAGCAAGTCCTTCACTCACAGTTTGCTCAGCGCCATCGATCGATACTTTGTCACTAGATTAGATAGTCATGAGAGTGTGGCGCTTAATAAATGCATAATAATAATGTCTAGACCTGATTTTGAAGCTGGTATTTAGCACAATATGACATTGTTTACAGATGATGACACTGGCAGAGTTGTTTCGCAACAGTACTTTACTGTGTGAGGTTAAAATTCCCTGAGTGGCACTTGAAATTGGCAATTCATTGTCAAGCCAGAACTATGAGGCAGTGCCCGGTTGTTGATCGGATGTCAAGTTTGCATTTTAGGTGAAAAAGTACTGTTAGACACCAGGGTATTAATACAACTGAGTTAATTTTTACTTGACCATGTGCCTGGCCAATCAGCTGACCGGTCATTTGACTGACTAAGCTGCCGACTGACTGGATCTATGTAACAGTGTGCCTGTGGTTTTTAATTTTTACATTTTGCTAAAGGTTTTGACATAACTCAAGAGTTTTGCAGTTACGACTTGTTGCTACAGTGAACGAATTTTCTAGTTTGTAACTACAGTAAATATTCTTCGGCATGTATAGATGATCACGCTTTTCAGGCGAACAGCCTATGCAGATCTGTTAATTTCTTTCAAAATAAAAATGATATTGTGTGCTCTTTCATTGTCAATCTCATTTTGGCCCCAGGTTTAAACAGTCCTCACCTATATTAAATATGATAAGATACTTGTACAACCAGGGCCAGATTTGGTAGTCTTCTGCCTATAGGCCCACACTGAATGCCACCCCTTGCATATAAATGAAATCACAAAAAAGTCAATTTAGTGTAGGTGCAAAACATATTTAGACAGATTTTATTGCATGTATTAATGAAAATTGACATTAAATTTTGTATACCTAAATAGATGTATAATTTTACTGTTTTAACTTATTTCTTTTCATGAATAATTATAACCAGTGCTTTTTTCTGCCGGAACAGCATTCTGGTACCTTTTTCAGCTATTAAAAAATAATTTAGTTTATTTTAATAAAAGAATAATTTATTTATTTTAAGTTAATGTGACATCAAAAATTTTCTTGTGAGGGTCTCACCGAGACTTCCCAAACGATTTAGCCCTTCCATAATTGTTTCAGTTCCGGAACCTTTCCTTCTACAAAAAAGCACTGATTATAACAAATCGAATGAGTATAAGAATAACACGTAAATAAAATACCCATTTACTTATTAAAAAAATCTAAGTTTGGCGTATAGGCCTATGCCGCCCCAAGATATTGCTGCCCTAGGCCCGGACCTACTGGTAAATCCGGCCCTGTGCACAACACCAACGTACTTGTATTGTACAATATAGTGGAATATCTGTGTAACTGTAACAGAAGCACTCGATGTGTTTATGAGCTGTAGTCCATTTTGTATCTTATAAATTCCTAGATACTATGTACAACTAGAGAAGATTGCGTAACAGCAGAGTGCCATCTTATCAGTTTTTATTTGGAAATAAAGAGATAAGTTGTGAGCCCGATGACGAAAAAGACAAGGAGTGGGTCAGCTCTTGGGGAAGAATGGGCAAAGAACATGTTGTAGGTTTGAGACAACAAAAGGTTGCAGCCAGCTAAGAGCAACAGAGGATTTTCCACAAAAAAAGATATTTTGCCGAACTAGGGTGCAGATGCTGTAGGTGGGATACACTGGATATTGGCCCGGTTAAATAAGTTGATTAAATCGTAATCCCCCCCCCCTACTGCAAGGCATTTCTGTTCGTACCGATGCCGGTTCGCATACCGATGGCAGCCTATTTCAGAGATTTAAATCTTGGGCTAGCATGCACGGTCCATATACAGAGATCTTAGATCGCGTAGTACCAGCGTTTAAGTTGTCGAGGAGGTTAGTGGAGGTTGGTGGAGATTAACCCCTAGGTCTTCTTTAAACCCTCTCATCTATAGTAGGCCTAGCAGGTCGAAACTGAAAAGACGTTGGGTTCAGGAAACTAAATAACTCAGGAGTCGTCAGCTGTTTCGCGTGCAACATATTAACAACATTAGAGTTTGACCTGCGTTCGTGTACTTTGGTAGTCTGTAAAATTTTCGACTCCCAAGCTCTGTTGACAACAACAAAACCGTGTAGGCCTAGTGCCCATTCAAACGGGTACCGCTGGTGAAGGATCTCACCAATCAATTACTTGTAACATGAGCCGGGTTAAGGCCACCCGGTCGCTATAGAAAATGTGTCTGGCCATGGGCGTCCGGGGGGGGGGAGGGGGCATTCCCCCGGATTTTGAAAATATTAAAAAAAATCTTGATTGTTATGATTATTCCAACAGTCCCAGCACGATTTTCAGTGCTAAAAACACTTAATTATTGAGGTAATTCAGCTATTCTATACAAAAACGTCATTTTGCTCCCCTACAAACATTTTGTCCCCCTACAAAATTTTGCCCCCCCCTAGAAATTTTCCTCTCCCTGGAAAAATTCCTGCGGACGCCCAAGTGTCTGGCCTATTTTAGTGAATTGTTGAAATAAGCTTATGAGCAGTGAGAGAATTGTAGAAAAAAGACTGGGGTGTCTTTGATGAGTTTGATCCATGTATCTAGAGTGGAATATTTTATCCGCATTTTGCAAACTGAGAAATGCAACATAAAGCTTAAATTCCTTAAAGCGATATTCCAGATTTGTTTGTATACAATTCACATGGTCACAAATCTCACAATAAACCAGAATATTACTTTATTGGTAACCCACAAAGTGAATTGCGAAGGAAAATGCCAACATTATGTGTACAATATAATCACACCACACAACTGAGGGATTTGGAAACGACCTGTCCACCCCTCTGGGATAGTGGGGTGTGCAATAAAGACTTAACTGGGGGTCCTAAGAAAGACTGGGGGTTGAACCTCCCAACCCCTCTGACAATTCTCACCCTGCTTATGAGGTCCAACAAACATGACGAGTCTTTCCTGCAATCAAGGAGCAGCAACAACAGAAGCACACGGACCAGGATTACGAAGAGGTAAAGGAGGAAGAAGACGTGCAGATGAAGACGCGTATATAGGATGGTTGGGAGCAATAGCTTCCGATGAAGGCGTCGAGTAATTGGATTCTCAGCGATTTCATTACGAGTCTGGCCAGCATGCAGCACTGCAGTTCACTCTCATATCCAGGTCCGAGTTGACTTTATTATTCATTCGGCAGGCATTCGATTTTATACGATGCAGATCAGTCGTTCAGTCTTTTAGGCTACCTCTCACAGGCGATGAAAGCATCTGGATCGATACCGATCTGTGTGTTTGGGGTCTGTCTCATCTTTCTCTTCTGTGCTCCTAGTTTTATAACAAATGATGTATCTGCACGATTCTTAGCTTCCTATAGCCACATCGGAACTCAGTGTCTGTCTTTCAGTGTGTGTGTGTGTGTGTGTGTGTGTGTGTGTGTGTGTGTGTGTGTGTGTGTGTGTGTGTGTGTGTGTGTGTGTGTGTGTGTGTGTGTGTGTGTGTGTGTGTAGGTGTGTGTGTGTGTGTGCGTGTGCGTGTGCGTGTGTGTGTGCAGTGTTTAATCTAGTCCCCCTTCTGGGAGGGGAAACAAGGTTTCTGGGGAGCAAAGAATTGACACAAGATTTTTTTCATCCATCTTCAAAAAGTTTCAGACTTTTCCTACTTTCATCTTCCAAAAAAAGTTGATGACCTTTTTTAGTCCTTCGTCCGATTTTCTTAACTTTTTATACAGCAATTACTCTCTCAAAAAGCTTGATGACCTTTTTTTAGTAATTCATCTCTCTGGGGGGACCTCCATATGTATCGTGGGGGGGAAATTTTTATCCCCTAAAAGTCTCTACATTGTAATATTGCTGGCCTCTGGGGGGAAAACATCAATCCTGGGGGACATTCCCCCCAAAGACGTCTAGATTAAACACTGGTGTGTGTGTGTGCGCAGGGGCGTCTATCCCCCCTAAGTCATTGGAGCAAGTTCCCTTCTCCCCTCTTTCCCCCTCCCTCTTCCTTCCCCCTAAAATGGACACTGACAGATCCCCCCATTTCTTGGATGGAGTATTTGCTCCACGGTTTCTATGGTGTAGACGCCCATGTGTGTGTGTGTATGTGTGTGCGCGCGCGCGCGTATGTGTCTGTATAAGTCTGTTCTTGTTTACCAAATGATGGCTGAACTTTCCAACCGCATTAGTGTATCCGGTAGGCATATAACACGAGAAAGCAGGCCCAAGTATTTGTTGCCTCTGCGTCTGTCATCCCACGTCCATATGCGTGATAAAGTGCCTATTACACAACTGTCAGAATGTCTACCCGTCCTCCGAGATCTCTGATTTCCAGTTGAAGTTTTCCCTCGCCAATAAATCAAACAGTGATCAGTTTTCTCTATACACTATGAAAGACCCATTTTACCAGGTTTTTATGTTAAAGGTTTGGTTGCACGAATCATCTAATCGTCGTGTTCGATTCGTAACGTAGCTAATCGTCATCGCACCATCCGTAACTGCTCGTTCGTTCGGATTTCTACGTGTCGATCTATAGGTATATTCTCAGTATAATATGGTATAGCTTCTTCTAGGTAGCGGCCAACAAAAGTGTGGTCAGAGCTTTCCGATTAGGAGCACAGGGTCGAAAGGCTCTATAGCGAGCTTCTGTATATCTGACAGGTTTGGATCATGTCAATTTATACTGAAAATTGACTCCTGTTGCAACAGGGAATAAACAAGTCTGCTACTTCGGTGCACAGGCCAATGGCCTATAGATGGGATTTGAGGCTTTCTTATGATCGATCATCGGTGAATTGATCACCCTGACACAGCTTCGTGCGGAAATCCGAGATTTCAGCGAATTTATATATAGGTATACAACCTTATACAATACACTGTCGACAAACTCCGCCACTGCTCGTACTCTGGCAGTGCCAGTCCCAAGCGTGGATTAAGACGGAGGGCGACGCCAATGATCTTTGATATCAGTGTCGCTAAACTGAAACTACTTACTACTATACTACACTGTCGACAGTCCCAATACTTTGAAATTTTCAGGTTCAGCTCTTGATTGATTTCCTTCTGCATTATAAACCGTACAACAGAAGTCGTTACGTCAGATCACTCTGCTGTGCTTCACGTTACGCAACTTACGCTATATTAAATTAGATTTTTGAACTTTTTACGGGCGTTTATAGATTTACGCGACCAATTTGTAAATCACATCCGGGACGTCGTAGACGTCGTCTGCGGTGACGCATCGATTCAGCACCGCCATGGCAGGCTCCGTCGCCACGCGCCGTACGCACCCAGCGGAGCGCACTAACGTGGGGTTAATTGGAATCGGACCAAGATTGGACAGCGGGTGGGCGGGTAGGACCGTGGAATGAGGGATGCATGAGTCGCCGGTTCTATAAGCGATCGAGGCTTGCTCGTCGAGAAAATGTCGTCGATTCACAAGAGGGAGCTAGCTAGTTGGGAAATAATTTCTGAACACGAAAATATGGGCGATATTTTACGAAAGCTGTTTCAGATTCAGATAATGAAGTTTTAAGGTCGGCTGGTATTGTAAAATGTCAGATCTTTACGTGAATGTGTCAGGATTGGCGATTGGTCAGGTTTGAATAGTTGGATACAGATTCTGAGATTCAGGTCAAAATATCTTATCAGAACATGACTTAGCCTACGATGCACTAAGAATTAAAGACCACCATGAGTCTAAATGCAACAATTAATGCGCTATGTAGTAATAATATTCTGAATGCCGCGTATGGTAATAAATTTGGGTGCAACAGGAAACATCTGGGTGATACAAACATCTAGGCTCTGTACGAAACATCGGAGTCTTACGAGAACAGTATGGAGTATTACACGATCAAATTGGAGTTCAATAACAAACTGACGTTCTATAATATAAAAATGGGTTTCAATAAGAATTAACTCGGGTTTTACAAGAACAAATTTGGTGTTATTAAAACCTAGAGTACTTCTAGATTCTAAAACACAAGCCTATCGGAGTAATATAAGAATCAAAAGCGTTACAAAGTAACTTATAACGAGTTCAGATTCAATCTGAATAAGGTTAGTCGATGGTGAAGAACGATCTGTGTGTATTTCGATCATGACTTATGGGGCCGCCTAGGCTAAATGCGCTCAATTCAGAGACTTCGGGTCAATGCACCGGAAGCAGACGGCACCGGAAACAGACGGCACCGGAAGCAGACTGCACCGGAAGCAGACGACACCCGTCGTCAACAGCATGATTGAAAGGAATCGCCATTTGACTCACCAATCATAGATGATTGGTGGCTGTACACAAAGCGTCGAAACGCGTTTCACCGGAATCTCGCCAAGCGCTTGTGCTCATTTCCGCTTCCGCCTTCCACTTCCGGTCGCGACATCGACCAGCGTTTAGCGACGTTTTCCATTTACGAAAGATTACGAACGTAATTTCGGGTGGAAGAGGACGGCCCCGGAGCCTCTCGACCAACAATCGTAATTCCGGAACAGGATCCAGTGTGGCTTGTCGTTCCCGGATGGGATTCCAATGACCGTCTGACGAGCTTAATGCATTGTGTCTAAGCGATTACTGGATTGCACGTAGGGATCGGGGGCTTTGACGGAAAGGAGAGAGGACCTGCAGCTGAGGAGGGGTAAGAGGAAAAGCGGGAGAAAACGACGATAATAGCATGGCAAATATGGAAGGTATACTGAAGACAATTAAGGACAGCAGGAAGGAAATATAAATAAAGAAAATAGCTGCTATTATGGATAAAAACGAGGAGAATAAGGAAAATAACTGAATTATTGATGCAAATAAGGAGAGGAATGAGAGCAAAGAAGAACGGAAATGAGGAAATAGGGAACATAACGGAAAAGACAGTATATATATAGGAATAAAGCAAGAACAGTAAAACTAAGGAGCGCAGCAGGGAGTATACTATACGGAAAAGATAAAGGAAAATAGGGACAAACTGAATACAATAAAAAAGACTGGGAAGGAGGAAATAGAATGGAATATCAGAATGAAAATCAGAATGAAAATAAGATGGAAAATGAAAACGGTGACTCGTGACCAGTAGAAAGAGGAAGAGTATAATACATCGCAAAAAGAGAGTGATGGAATATTTGTAGGCTTTCGTATGTATATATGTCTATTATTGCGTATGCATAGGGCCTACGCAATTAAAGACATAGGCCCTATATGTAGCCTACATATCTGCAGTGCTTTTTTCAGCCGGAACGCGCCGGAACGGCGTTCCGGCACTTTTTTCAGGAACTAAAAAATAATTTATTTATTTTAATGATAAAAACAATAATTTAGTTATTTTAATTTAATTTCAGTGTTTTGAACTGTTTTCAGTGTTTATTGATACCCTCCGAACCCCCAATCCCCTTTTTCTTTGGATTTTAGCCCGCCCATAATTATTGCGTTCCGGAACCTATTGTTCCGTTCCGGAACCTTTTCTTCCAGAAAAAAGCACTGTATCTGTATGTATATATGCAGTGCCTAAAATACTGAGAAATGTCAACTGCACACTTTTTCTCAGACTGTCACAGTACAAGTACTTGAAATGGTAAGTAAAATTTCAAGTATTAGATTGAAATCGTGTGTATACAGTTGACTTGACCTATATATATACTCTCAAAAATTCATACTACACAGTCCACACTCCATGGCATGCAGGTAAGTCAATTGCACACTTTCTGTCAGAAAACACTATTTTTGAGGCCCTATATATATATATATATATATATATATATATATATATATATATATATATATATATATATATATATATATATATATATATATATGTATATATTATGTATATATTATGTATGGACATCATAAGAGTCGTTCGATGAATATCAATTCGTCTTGCGATTAATTTGCACGATTTTCAATTAGTCGTGGAACGTCGATCGATTCTTCTTCTGGTGTGGATGAGGCAGGAGTCAATCGTGTGTGATGTGCAGACGACGGAAAACATCTGCTACAGCGACAGAGAAAGCACGATGTAAGCCAACGCTTGTTGCGCTGCTGCAGGATGACAGGATGACAACAGTAGTCACTGCATGGTCATCTTTACGACAGACTGCTGCAGATGTACACATGTATGTATGTATGCATGTATAAATGTATATATGTATGTATGTCTGTATGCATGTATGAATGTGTGTATGTATGTGCTATGTATATGTGTATGTGTGTATGTTGTGTGTATATATATGTTTGTGTATATATGTGTGTATGTACAATGCATGTATGTATGCATGCATGCATGTATATAGAGGTTCACTGTAGGCCTTTTAAGATGGGTCTTTCTATTCACTCATTAATTCTTTCATTCCCTCCCTCCCTCCCTCCCTCCCTCGCTCCCTCGCTCCCTCCCTCCCTTCCTCCCTCCCTCCCTCCCTCCCTCCCTCCCTCCCTCCCTCCCTCCCTCCCTCCCTCCCTCCCTTACTAACTTACTAACTCGTTCACTCATAACTCACCATCCACTCACTCACTCACTCTCATTCATCCTACCACCCACTCACACTGCTCGTTCGTTCGTTCATTTATTCATTCAGTCGTTCATTCATTCGTTCGTGCGTTCAACACAGACAGTACACGTCCACGAGTATAATTCCGAATGCCTCTCGTAATCGTAAACGTAATCGTAAACGTAATCGTAAACGTAATCGTAAACTCCGCTCGTACTGTAGCATTCAGAGAGAACGAAAGCGTCCAACACGAGTAATTTATACAGCGCCCGATTTCCTTCAGTCAAGACAAAACTGACGAGGCAAAGATGGATCTCGTGGAAGGGAAGGAAGGAAGGAAGGGAGGACAGGACCATGAATCAACCGATCGATAAACCCGATTCGCAGGTCGATCGAACCGGCAATCGGAGATTCTGCACGATTGGAATTCATGTAGCGCCGGCATCTTTGACTATGCATGCTGACGTCATCGGTCATACGTGCGGCTATTCGCAGATGGCGCTATGCGTACGTTTCCTCAAAATTCTACATCCTTACGGTGAATAGTGAGCAGTTGCAGAACTACCTCTGCGCCACACTTATAATCACCCCTCTGTAATTCTACCGACGCCCCTCATTCATTCATTCGTTCGTTCGTTCGTTCGTTCATTCAGAGCAATTATATAGCGCCTCTCTAAGATAATTACCCAGTTGGACTCCCAGCCAAACCCCGGCGGAAAACAACAGTTCCAAGTGTTTTAGACAGCCTTTGTAATCCTAACCTCAGATATAATTGGCAATGCCTTTGATCAGCCGCAAAGAAATTACATCAGTAATTATCTTTCTTTATTTTTACTAGACTAGACGTTTAAAAAATATTCATTTCATGCACACTCATCAAGAAAATTCTTTGAACTACAGAAACAACAAATTACATTCATCAGTTCACAATAACGTTTGATCATGCTGTCTTCGAAAGAGATGGCTTCACTTCCGAAGGCCTGGCTTTGTGATTGAAGTTCTAAAGCGCGTCGTTCGTTATTCAAAGTATATCGATGCTGCATTTGTTCTTCAGTAAGGAAACTGCGTCGCTGACGCTGAGATCAGGGCTGTAGTCGAGGGTATACGCGGGCATACAGTGTGTACTCACCTCTAGAGACCGTATACTCACCTCCCAAATAGTTATATTTATTTATATTAAAATACTGTAGCGTATACTCACAAAATACTGTAGCGTATACTCACCTCTAATTTGTTTCGGAAAACTAACCGGTATACCGTGTACTCACCTCTGATTTTACCACTACAGCCCTGGCTGAGATTGAGCATTTGCTTCAAGTCGAGCTTCTCTTTGGATGTCGTTTCTTGAGCTGTTCGATGCGCCTGAGATTGAGCGTTTGCTGCAAGTCGAGCTTCTCTTTGAAGTGTCGTCTCTTGAGCTGTTCGATGCGCCTAAGATTGAGCATTTGCTGCAAGTCGAGCTTCTCTGTGAAGTGTCGTTTCTTGAGCTGTTCGACGCGCCTAAGATTGAGCATTTGCTGCAAGTCACGCTTATCGTTCGCGTGTTGTTTCTCGCGCTCTCTTTCTGGCTTTCGATCTTGCACTTGCAGACTGACCACTTGTGGATGGTTGCGGTTGTAAATGCTGTTGATTTCGATTTTCTTCATCACATTTCTTTTTAGAATCTTGACTCAATCGTTCTCTGTATCTTCGCATTCGATTGCGCGTTTCTTTTCAATAGTATCGTCGTCCATGACGGCTTTCGAAAGTCTTATGATTAGTCAGAATATCGTGAAAAGTACACAAATTTCTTCTATGAGGATTGTATATACTTACGAAGAAATGAAACATATGAGACGACAGCAGATAGTCTATCTTATGTCGACAATAGTCACCAGGGACAAGGATACAATAAGAAGGTTGTACAAATAACATAAGATAGACTTTCAAATGAGAATCTTGCTATGCGTGGCATAAGTAAGCTTTTTCGAATCGGTTCGTCTGACTTTGAATTAGGTCGCAATATGTAAACATGAATCTGCCAGGGCCAGCGACGTCACAATTAAGCCGTAACAATTGGCCGCCTTGCCCAGCGGTTCATGAATATTCAGTAAAGCGTCACATGAAATGTGGACACAGATTCACAGATCGTGAGATCGTGACCTTTCTCTTCGTTTATATTCATTATGATTGCGCGTCCAAAGACGGTGTTAAGGTGGCTATTAAAAATTTGCAAATGTGTTTTCCAATGTGCATGAAATTTGTTATTGCCTGCCCTAAGAGCGATTATAAAACAAGTTTTTGTACGTACGTGTAGAGTTTTCCATCTCGTAGCGCGTTGGCCGACGCCGAAGTAAATTAGTTGAAGCACGTTTAAACCCGTTAAGCCTGTTATTTAAGCCCTTTAGTTTAAAGTGAAGCCAGTTCTTTTAATACAGTTAGCCTAGTTTTAAAACAGGGGATATAGTTTAGACTTGTTTTATTCATTTTTACGCGTCGAAACGGTCGCTGTTGATTTTATCCGCCATTCGGAAAGAAAAGAGGTCAGAATTGTGACGTAAGTGGTCATGAATATTGATTAGTTGGAGCGGCCAATGAGATTACGGCAAAGGCCGTAACATGCAAAGTTAACGCCAGAAGATTCTGCTTCTTTATATATAATTAATTTATTAAGCGCCACTATCTAATGACCAAGCATCAATCGATGGCGTTGAGCAATGGCGAGTGAAGGACTTGCTCAAGGTCCCTACACAGTAACCATTTCAAAGGAGGAAACTCGAACCCGTACTCTCCGCGTTACAAGGCGAGCGCTCTAACCAATCGTCTCTTCCTTCATTCCTCATAACCTCTTGACCTTGCTCTAACAAGTCTCAGTGGCCGCAACGTCAGAATCAAAGATAAATAGTTCAATCTGCTCTCGTCCGAAATCTCGATCTCGTGTGCGCGAGACTTTGCCAAGGCGGCGGTGACGACAACCGCGCGAGAGGGCGATGGAGTTAATCTACCAGACGAATTCTGTATTCGGTCCGTCCGTTTGTCGACTCTTTCTTCACCCTAGACTTAAAGACCAGTAGACTGAAAACAAAAGATAATGTCAGAGAAAAGACTACTCTGTCTGTCTGTGTGTCTGTGCATCTTTCTGTTTATCCGTCTGTCTCTGTGTCTCTCTTCTCGGTCATAATGTAAGTGAAATCCTGTCCTCACAGAAGACTGCATTGTCTGTCTGTCTGTCTGTTGTCTGTTCTGTCTGCTGTGTCTGTCCGTCAGTTTCTGTCTGCGAGTGTGTCTGTTGGGTTCCTCTTTCTGTCTGTCTCTTTGTCTGTCGGGTTCCCTCTCAAAAGACTACATTGTCTGTGTTTGTCTGTCTGTCTCTCTTTTTCTTTGTCTGTCTGTCTGATGTCTGTCTGTCTGACTGTCTCTCTGTCTGTCACAACATAAACCATGTCCTGTCGGATTCCCTCACAAAAGACTACACTGCCTATGGGTGTCTGTCTGTCTGTCTGTCTGTCTGTCTGTCTGTCTGTCTGTCTGTCTGTCAATAATATATGTACCATAATGTTTACTGTCTGTCTGTAATAATAATAATAATAATAATTATAAGCCAAATTCTGTTGGGTTACCTCAGAAAAGATACACTGTCTGTCTGTCTGTCTGCGTGCATGTTTATGTTTGTGCGTGTGTGTGTGTGTGTGTGTGTGTGTGTGTGTGTGTGTGTGTGTGTGTGTGTGTGTGTGTGTGTGTGTGTGTGTGTGTGTGTGTGTGTGTGTGTGTGTGTGTGTGTGTGTGTGTGTGTGTGTGTGTGTGTGTGTGTGTGTGTGTGTGTGTGTGTGTGTGTGTGTGTGTGTGTGTGTGTGTGTGTGTGTGTGTGTTTGTCTGTTGGGTTCCCTTAGCGATCCTATCGAATCAGCTGTCGTTTCGTGCTTCGAATAAGTAATTAAGTAATATTTATTAAGTAATTGTTACCGTCTCGTTTGTTTTAATGACTTCTGGGAAGGAAGTTTTCGTTAGAACGCTGAGTTGATCTCATTAGCATCGAATATATGCCTCTCTCTGTCTCTGTCTCTCTGTCTCTGTCTGTCTCTCTCTGTCTCTGTCTCTCTCGCTCTCTCTATCTCTGTCTCTGTCTCTCTGTCTCTGTCTCTTTCTCTCTCTCTCAATCTATGTATCTCTTTGTGTCTGGCAATGTATCTGTCTATCTTTCTATGCAAGGCCGTAGCTAGGGGGGTGTTTTTGGTGTTTAAACACCCCCCGAAATTAAATAATGTAAAAATGAAATAATGCATTTACTAACTACAAACCCCTTGGTCGCTTGACTCGGTTTCACTTCGGCTTGATCAAGGACGAGAAAACACCCCCCGAAGCAAAATCCTGGCTACGGCCCTGTTTCTATGCATCATCCCTGTTTCTTATCTGTCTCCGTGTTTTAGTCTTTATGTATCTTTCTGGTTCAATCTGTTTGTCTGCTTCTCAATGCCTGTCTGGCTACCTGTCTCATCTGTCCTCTCTCTGCCACTGTCTTATTCTGTTTCTGTTTCACGTACAAGACACACACACCTACACGCAGAGACACACGTACACATACACACACATGCACACACATACACACGTACACATACACACACATGCAATAATATATGTACCATAATGTTTACCATAAAAGTAGATAAAATTATCACAGAATATTTTCACACGAAAAGGGACTACGGCAAGGATGTATCTTATTCCCATCTATATTTAACCTGGTAATAGAAACAGTAATGGGCACCACTCAGCCTATAAGCAACACAGAGACAGGAATTAAATTAAACGGGAATATGGCGAATAATATCAGATTCGCTGACGACATTGGCTTTTTCACTGGAGAAGCGTAACAGAAGTGCAGAATATTACGAAATATAGACTGATCAAACAGGTCTGATGATCAAAACAGAGAAAACCAAAACAATGATCATCAAAAAGACCATGCAGTGCATTGCAGAGATATCAAAAACTTGCAACTCTGTTAAAGGTCGCTCCTCTCTTCGATCAACATCTGCTAGAAAGGGTGTACACTTCTGAACTTCGGAA
>OY744611.1:43851042-43863542 GCA_963556255.1 Allolobophora icterica
GATCTTTCTTACTGACCGATTAAATTTCGAAGACATTCTCATGTTGCAAACGCAAATGAATTCGTGACTCGACGCATGCAGAGCGCCATCTAACGGAAAGGTTTTCGTCGAGCGAATAAAACTGAAAATGAAAATCGAGCGAAGGTTCTTCTTTTATAGACGAAGATGTTTCCGGAGAATTTGTTGACGGTTCAGACAGCTTCAGATTTAAGACACGCGATGACCAGACGAGCCAACTGACCGAAGACGGACCGAATGACGGACCGAATGACGGACCGAATGACGGACCGAATGACGGACCGAATGACGGACCGAATGACGGACCGAATGACGGACCGAATGACGGACCGAATGACGGACCGAATGACGGACCGAATGTTGAACCAACTTATAAGGCACTGGTTGAATAAACGACCTAACCAACGACCGAACCAGTGCCAAGAACCCAAACCAAACCGAATCTCTTGCCGAATGCCCGATGGATTGACAGACTAATGGCTCGAACTATCGTCAACCGGCAGAAGAACAAATGACTGACAGACAGACAGACCGACAGACCTACTGACTGTCAGACAGACAGATTGACCGACCGACTGTCAGACAGACAAACCGATCGACAGACCAACTGACTGACTGACAGACAGACAGACCGACTGACTGACAGACAGACAGACCGACTGACAGACAGACAGACAGACTGACTGACAGACAGACAGACCGACTGACTGACTGACAGATCGACCGACTGACAGACCGACCGACTGACTGACTGACTGACAGACAGACAGATCAACCGACAGACCGACCGACTGACTGTCAGAGAAACCGACAGAAAGACCGACTGACTGACAGAGAGACCGACCTACCGACAGACAATCCCACTGGCCTATCTACATACCGAGACAGACTAATATTGAACGAGCAGTTGATGTTCACGCGAGCTCCTCGAAGCCACAGCAGAGTCAACTGTCAGCAGAGCCATGACCATTAGGACGTTATCCCTCATTCAAACGCCATGGAGATCCAAGGCGGCGGAAGTATATGGGCGCTTTCGAATCGAAGAGTGTTTGAGGGTGGATGAATGGGGAATGGGAATGAACAGGAAGAGGAGGAGGAAGAACTGGAGGCGCTGACGGTCGTAAAGCGAGCGGTAGGACCCAGGGATACGATTATATGTTGCCATAGGCGACAGTTTCTATGGCACGACCTTGTCCAATAAAAGCTACTTATCTGACGTTTAACCGCAACTCAGGACACTCGCGCTCAGTCGCACACGCTTATCTACCATGCATATATAACCATTTATATATAATTATATATATATATACCATATATATATCAGCCTATGTGTATATATTACACGTATATACAATTATACATGTTCCTGTGTACTTAATTTATATATATATATATATATATATATATATATATATATATATGCATATGTCCATAGTGCAAAACTATCAGTATTCTTAAGGACAAAAATCAACTGAGAAAATGAAATCGAAGCCGCACAGACATACGTGTATGCGTATATATACATAAATACATACTTGCATACATACATACATGCATGCATACATACATAAATATGCATACATACATACATACATGCAATCATGCCATGCATACATACATACACACATGTATACATGAAACATACATACATACATACATACATACATACATACATACATGCATACATACATACATACATACATACATACATACATACATACATACATACATACATACATACATACATACATACATACATACATACATAATATAATAACGTATACATACATTCACACAAACATGCAAACATACATACATATAGGCCTATACATACAAGCATTACATGCATGGATACACAAATACAAACACCCATACATACACAAATATAAATATACATACATAAAATCGCACCATAACATATGCACGGTAAAATAACATAACATTACACAACACATGTTGAATGCATTCAACTCATAATAGACACATTCATTAGATCTTTCTTTGTCATACAAAGCATCCTTGGGATATTCATACGCACGGAGCGCAACGTGACGCTGAATAATCTTCCGCGTTACTTATTAAGTCCGGTAAGAAAAACAGAAGAAACGAAATTAAAACAGTCGTCTACAGATGAACGGATCATTGAAACTTGTGCTTCGGCTGAAATCCCTCGAATCCACTAGCATGCATTTATATTCCCCGTTTTCTTTTCTTGCTTGTAACATCATATTTAATATCATTATGAATACATAAAATAGGCCTATGCAATCCGTGTGACATTTCCACGTTCAAAGCATATGCACTGCCAAGAAAGACAAAATTAATATTGCATTGCTACAGCTAAATGTTTCAACTTATTTGAAGTCGGAGATGGTGCGCCTCGGGAACTGCAGGATGACCTCAAGATGCACCTCCTTTGTTCTAGATTCTGACATCATAATAAATACCACTTTAAATGCATAAAATATGCAATCTGTGAACTTTTCATGGTCCCAGCATATTTAAGCGCTGTCAAATGGGAAAATATTCATTGTAATAGTTAGGCCAAAATGCTTCAATTTATCTAAAACCATTAGATCTATGTTCTTGCTGCAGAAACCACTTTCCTCTCTGAACACAGGAAGCCATTATTAATAATCACAAATGGACACGTGATCTACTTATTATGTAGGTAGGCTGCGTCGTTGCTGCATCAGGCGGGGTGGGTCTTAGGCATTGGGTGCGTCTTGTGATACTTTCCCCTATACCTAAACACTGAATTACTCGCCTATAGTAGGCAGACCTACTGAGACGCCAATGAGGCAATAGAAAATCCTCACAGTAGCAAACACTTTACGCTAGGAGTTGTTATTATCATTATTATTATTATCATGATCATCATCGTCGTCATTATTTCTTTACCCAAAGTTAGTGCAATCCCTCAGGAACAATTAGACCTATTATTATTATTATTATTATTATTATTATTATTATTATTATTAGTAGTAGTAGTAGTAGTTGTAGTAGCAGTAGTAGTAGTAGCAGTAGTAGTAGTAGTAGTAGTAGTAGTAGTAGTAGTAGTAGTAGCAGTAGCAGTAGCAGTAGCAGTAGCAGTAGCAGTAGCAGTAGCAGTAGCAGTAGTAGTAGTAGAGACAGAGAGAGGGACAGAGAGGCAGACAGACAGACAGAGACAGACAGACAGACAGAGACAGACAGACAGACATTGACGGAGACAGAGCGATAGATAGACAGACAGACAGACAGACAGACAGACAGACACAGACACAGAGAGACAGAGACAGTCAGTAGTACTGTTACTATTATTGTCATTGTTGGTGATGTTGTTGTTGTTGTTGTCATATTCAACTTAATCACTGGCTTAGTCATCTAGGTCATTTGAAATAGTCGTGTTCACTGCCATTAATTAAGGTTCCTTATGATCCTAATGGCATTTTCCTATTGTTTGAACATCTTTGCTTTAACTTCTTCTCGAGCATAATATGTTTGTGTGTAGCTGGACTTTTGTGTCACGACTTCTAAGAACCTCTTAGTCAGTGTAGACAGCACTTATAGTATTGAGGCTTTTGAAAGGAACCACACAACTAACTGACTAATTGGACTGTGTGACTTTGCGCGCGTTAAAAATGTTCGAAATAATAATAATCTGTCTACTGCTGTACCAGGTAGCTTGACACTACTTCTGACGTCAAAAAGGCAAGTGTAATGTGGAGAGAGAGAGAGAGAGAGAGAGAGAGAGAGAGAGAGAGAGAGAGAGAGAGAGAGAGAGAGAGAGAGAGAGAGAGAGAGAGAGAGAGAGAGAGAGAGAGAGAGACAGAGACAGAGACAGAGACAGAGACAGAGACAGAGACAGAGACAGAGACAGAGACAGAGACAGAGACAGAGAGACAGAGAGAGACAGACAGACAGACAGAGACAGAGACAGAGAGACAGAGAGACAGAGAGACAGAGACAGAGAGAAGGAGAGACAGATACAGAGACAGAGACAGACAGACAGACAGAGACAGACAGACATTGACAGAGACAGAGCGATAGATAGACGGACAGACAGACAGAGACAGACACAGAGAGACCGAGACAGTAAGACAGAAAGATAGAGAAACATGGAGAGATACAGAGACACAGAGCGACAGGTATACAGACAGACAGATACAGACATACAGAGACAGACAGAAACAGAGACAGACTGAAACAAAGACAGACAGGGAGAAAGACAGATAGACAAAGAGGCAGACAGAAAGAAAGACAACAGACAGACAGAGAGCCGAGAGGTAATATACCGGTATGAATGATCTAAGCCTATAAAGTCCAGTTTCCGCCGGCGGCTCTTGACAAAGCACAGAAATACGGCCTACAAAATAGCCGTCGTCGCGTTGCAATAGAGAAGCCGCGGTAGCGAATTGCCTCTACACTATTAAGACTAACAGCAATGTCTGCTAAGAGCAGACACTTATGTGGCTTATGGAACGGTCGCATGCATAACTCAGAGAAGCCAAAGTATACGTTATAATGTCTGTCTGTAGGGTATACAGTGGCCGTATTTTACTACGAGATGGTTATGTAATTCCAGATGTTACTCGATTTACCTTGTCACTGTTGAAGTTGACCTTACCTGTTCCCCATTTTATCATCATCATCATCATCATCATCATCATCATCATCATCATCATCATCATCATCATCATCATCATCATCATCATCATCATCATCATCATCATCATCATCATCATCATCATCATCATCATCATCATCATCATCATCATAATAATCATCATCATCATCATCATCATAATCATCATCAGTATCATCATCGTCATCGTCATCGTCATCTTTCAAGCACGTAAAATCACATCACACAGAAATAATAAATCTGAGGTTATTCAGTCGCCAGGTGAAGAGTAGTTAACTGTTCCGATATTTGAACGGGATTGAATTTTGAGGCTTTCTTGAAGGAAGAAAATGAGCTTGAGCATCGTATATTAAACATCAGTAGTAGATCCTATTCATTGGGGGCTTGCACGAAAACCAATGACATATATGTAACGTTTGACGTCAATCGTTTGAAACGGTCGTTCAACCGGGCTTGTAATTTTACTGCACCTCATGCCTCTTACTTGGATGAAATTATACATCTTCACTTACAAGAGACCTACTCCTTGCCCATATATGAACCAAAGGACGCATACTCGAATATTGCAGACTGCGGGAAGGAGTGGGGGGAAATCTAGTGGTTGAAGATAGCCAAGAATTCTTGTTGAACAGATTTTACAGGACAGGCAGGCCAGTTTATAAATATATGTCTGAATTCGGCCAGAAGCCAATGCAGCTGACTGAGCAGGGTTAAGAAGTTTGTACGAAAAGATACACGCAGTATGCAGCTCGCGAGTCAGGGAATTTGGATGTAATAAAGTCTGTTGAACTCCAGATACCTGTAAAGACCGAGTTGGCATAGTCCCTGCAGGCGAGAGCAGACAAGATAGTAGGCTATGGTTTGTGACATTTCCTTGGAAAAACAGACCTCGTGTGACGTATTGCTCTGATGTTATAGAAATAAGATTACAAAGGTTTATATGTGAGTCGAAATGTGAGATTACTACAGAGAGTGAAGGTTTTGAGAGTGGAGCAACAATGCTGGAATAAGAAGTACAAATCGCGGACGTTGCATGCATGTATGTATATATGTATGTATGTAATGTGAGCCAACCACGTTTGCCTCAGATTTGTCTCTGCTGAAGTTTATAAGGTAATAAGAGCCAACCACGTTTTGGTTTGTCTGGTTTTATGGCCAAACCGTTGAAGCAGAACTATGTGAACATCTTTATTACACCCAATAGGCAGCAAAGAGAAAAAGAAGAAACGAACAAAAAACACAGAGCATTAAATAACAACCGTCACAGTCCAGTTCAAAGTACATAAGACATTAAAATCACTATACAGTCGAGCAATGGCATCATGTTTCTTCATGAATACCAACTACCAAGGCAAGGTAATCATCATTGTGGTAATTATCTTATTAGTATATCCGCAGCAGGTTATGAAGAGCAACATCTTCCGAACAGATCAAATGGAAGTACAGTTTACAGCGACTTACTTTTGCCAAAAATGTAAGGTTCAGTCTTCACATTTCACACGTAGTATTCCCAGTTTTTAAACCCGAATAAAAGACGATAAGGAGTCAAGGCAGGAAGGGCATCGGTCAAAAGGGGCAAGATGTAGCTGCTGTCTTGTATGTGTAGATGTACAATTTCATCTATGTTAGAGGCAGTGTTTAATCTAGTCCCCCTCTTCTGAGGGGGAAAATAGGTTTGTCGGAGGACCAACAAAGGCGGCCTTTTGGAAATTTTCACCCGTGTTTCAGCGTCCAAACTTTTTCCGGGAATTTCCTAACTTTTTGGGGAATTTCAGAACTTTTCCGGGAATTTCATCTTCAAAAAAAGTTTATGACTTTTTTTAGTCATCGACCTTTTTTTATTCTTATATTACTCTCTCTCAACATCTGTCCTGGGGGGGAGAGAAATTTCCCCTGAAAAACGGTGTCTCCATGTAATATTACTGGCCTCTGGGGGGGAAAACATAAATCCTGGGGGGAAATTTCCCCCCCCCAAGGTTTCTAGATTAAACACTGGTTAGAGGCATGAGAGGCGACACAATTACAAGCCCGTAGAACGACAGTTTCAAAGGCTCAATGTCAAACGTTATATGTCTACGGCCACCCATTAAATGAACACACAAATACTCAAGGAATCAACCCAAGAAATTGATTTACCACCCAAAGACATCGAATCATTCGACTTGTATAAAATTGTATGCAAAAAGACTTAGAGCAGTTAAACTCAAGAGTGTACTGCTGGTCATGCGACAGACATTCAACATGATCTGATTCAACACACACACACACACACACACACACACACACACACACACACACACACACACACACACACACACACACACACACAGAAGAAAACTCCTCAAGTATACCTTGCAGTTAAACTGAGCATACTGTTGTAACTGGACTCCAAAGTAATTGGCTGCGCAGTTGATTAGTGAAGTGAAGATTTTTAATTATTCAGGAGCACCAGCATCGAAGAGATAAGGATCAGACCGAGCAGTGCCCACTTGTTGAGACCTATTACAGAGGCAAGAAGCTAGTCTAAGGCAGTCCCAGATACGCCGAAGCCTTCATAGAGTCTAGAAGAAATGTGGTCAACATTGTCTAAGCCTCTAAATCTCCACTAAAAGGGCGAGGCATACTGAGAGGCACGCCATTCCAATATCGATGGAATGAGAAGATATTGTCCACTTTAAATGCAAGAGCAGTTTTTAATGGAGCAACCTTTACAGTATAGGCTGATTGGCAATAAAAGAGGCAACGCGTTTCTTAATCTCACTTAGAGGACAATATAACTCGCGATTAGGTAGTTTCCTTTAACTACTTTGTGTCGTGTTGAAGACGATTAGCGTCTCCTCCTTTTATCCGTGCTTCGGACTGGCCTCACCGGAAAATGGCAGTGGTGGCAGAGTTTTACCTCTAGGAGTTGTGTAGAAATACTAGTGGTTGCATGCTTTATCTATGTAACGATGCTGTAGTCATAACGCAGTCAACAGTGCACACTGATGTATGGCTGTTGGCCACATTGACTGAGCTGTATACGGTGTGATTATGACGGTGGCTGTATTTGTATTTCTGTTTTGCCTAAGTGGTACAACAGTGCACAATGATGTCTGGCAGTGTGAGTCTATGAGAATTGTAGAAAAAAAGACTGGGGGTCAGACTTTGATGAGTTTGATCCATGTACGTGGAGTGGAATATTTTATCCGTATTTTGCAAACTGAGAAAGATCACAAATGCAACACGAAAGCTTGAACTCCTTAAAGTGATGACATCCCCAAATTTATTAGTATACAATTCACATGATCACAAATCTCACAATAAACCAGAGCATTAGGCCTACTTTATTAGAAACCCACAAAGTGAATTGTGAAAGCAAATGCTAAAACATATTATGCACAATATAATCACACTTGCACACCTGAGGGGGTTGGAAACGACCCCTGGGATGTGCAATGAAGTCTAAACTGGGAGGGGGTCCTAAGAAAGACTAGTTGAATCCCATCCCCCTCACGACAATTCTCTCGTGATGTCTGGCTATCGGCCACATTAACAGCTCTGTATAACGAAACGATAATGTGACTGGCTCCATTAATGTGCCCAACTCACAGGCGTTAGAGTCCCGAGTGGAGAGCGTCGACATAACTCGACTGCATCCGACGTGGTCTTTGTACTAAGGACTTCCGTCCGGGACGACCGCCCCGTCGCTCTAACTGACCAACAATGGCCGATAATAAACCTTTCGTCGCATTGATTAAGTAATTTAGTGAGTATGGCGAAAACGACGATGGCGCGGACGCGAAAATTCCTCAATCATCAGCCGGAAATCGTTAGCGCCAAGTCCGATAGGCGGCGCTCAGAAAAGGACGACATTTGTTTGCTAAACAAGACTCGATCGGAATGTATACAGCCCGGTGGACTGGGGGTGGGGGTGGGGGTGGGTGAGTGGGGTAGGGGTGGGGGGAGAAACGAATGTTGTCAGGCTCTGGCTGGGCAAAAGACAGATCGCAACTACAATTGACAAGAAACGAGTCTCTCGTCGCGATTGCGTCTCTTGTGTATGCGTGTATGTACGCCCCTATATGTATGTATTTATGTATGTATTTATGTATGTATTTATGTATGTATTTATGTATGTTTGTATTTATGTATGTTTGGATTTATGTATGTTTGTATTTATGTATGTTTGTATTTATGTATGTTTGCATTTATGTATGTTTGTATTTATGTATGTTTGGATTTATGTATGTTTGTATTTATGTATGTTTGTATTTATGTATGTTTGCATTTATGTATGTTTGTATTTATGTATGTTTGTATTTATGTATGTTTGTATTTATGTATGTTTGTATTTGTGTATGTCTGTATTTATGTATGTTTGTATTTATGTATGTTTGTATTTGTGTATGTTTGTATTTGTGTATGTTTGTATTCATGTATGTTGTGTCATGTGTGCTTGCACGTAAGAAGAACAGTCCCTTAACACATTAACGACGAGCGCGTACTAAGTGACTGGGAGACCAACGCAGCTCGTCGCTAAAGTGTTAGGCTAACATGAAAGGCAGGGTCAGGCAGCCATGGGTTTGCAGTGTTAGCGACTTCATTTTCTTAGCCTCGGCATGTGAGGGCGGGTGGCCAGTCCTCTCCTTCGCTGTCTCAGCGTTCCACTGACAGTGTAGGCTACGATCAGTGTACTCAGTGGAGTTGAGTTGTCTAGGGACGCAAGTGGAACATAAATCTTAAATTTCTGTTCTCGTGGGAATTTGAACCCCCGACCTCTCGGTTGACAGTCCACCACAGTTGCAATTTTACACGTTCCTACTCACCATGCAGACCACTGGACCAGTGGTGTTCAACCGGGCTTCCGCGGAATACTTAGGTTCCGCGGGTGTTGGCCAGGGTTTCCGCCGCAGTCCAATATAAAGTTTAAAACACCAACGAAAAACACAAGAGGATGCGTTGAGCAGAATTCTACACAGCTTTCATTTTATTCTTGTTAGAAACGATTCTGTGTTAAAAAATAATTAACATTGTTTCGTGAATGTATTGTAATTTATTTCGCGAAAAACTGGACGGATGAAACGTGCTGGGTTCCGTGAGCAAATGAGTGCTTTGTGTAAGGTTCTGTCACTACAAAAAGGTGGAAAATCACTGCGCCTAGCTATCGCGCGCTTGCACACAAGCGGGCATATATGATGGCCCTAAAATCTTAGATTAGGCCCGCGTCTTTTTCTGCAGCATATATGCCGTAATGTCACATAATTGTCAAAAATATCTTGTTTTATTGGAAAATAATGATTTCGCGTCTAGGCTAAATCGTTCGAGAAACAATTTACTGCCATGGTTTGCTTTGTTTGATTCGCATCAGCCATAAAACGTATTTAACTGCGTGCGAGTGTAGCGACGTCCCAGATCAAAAGACAAGAGAAAAGCGCGCCTTCCGTGTTGGAGATCATCAAGATAAGTTGTTTACTCTTATTCGTCTTTATTTAGAGCTCTTGGTTCGTTAAACGACGTCATCGGTCGGTCACTGCAGCTGAACTTTGGACTGACCTGAACATTGTTGTTCGATGCCTTATTACTCGCTTGGTCCCAAAAGATTTGTTGACTTTGTACACTCGGTATCCACAAGACGTTTTCAAATTTAGACAGAGTAGTACTGACCACGCTCCATTTTCAGAGATCCCAAGTTCTTCCCAGAAAAATCCCAAGATGGACTAAACACTCACAAGTAACTGAAAACTAGAAACCATACATGGCATACAAACATTCCTCATTGAATGGTTGTATATACCATGCTTTTGCTTTCTCTCGCGGCTCGGCGCCAGTGTCGGCAGACTCAGAGTCAGAATCAGACGATGCCATGACAAATTCCGGTTTAAAACTGTTTACACTACGACTTTACGACGATTTGTGCAGATTTAGTCCATTTTCCTTTAATAATTACGTAAAAATCGGAACTTCGGAATCGGAAGTAGAGTATTGATTACGGAATTTACGGAATCTACGGTGAAGAATGACGTCATGTTATTTTCAAGATAAGTATAGGTAAGGTAAAGAAGTAGGCTATACGACCAGTTACTAGCCGTAGAAACATGGCCAACGTCGAGTCACTCAACGACAATAAGTCAACAAGTGATTATTGCTACCATTCCGTATCAAATATTATGACTAGACCTTAGTAAAAATCCCCAGATTGCTATGGAAAATCCAGAAATCCCAAGTCGATGCGCCAAATCCCAAGAACAACACTGAGATGGGGCCTACTTGTTTCCCGTTCTTCTTCACAAAACAGCGAGATTTGCAAGACGGGTAGAATCAGACAGCGTTATGACGTCACCTAAAACTCCTCTGTAAATATATGCTTCTCGCCGTTGTCATTAGAAGCGTAGATATAATATACTTATAGAGCTACGTTTCCACGTCGTGGTTCGACGCGCGACCCAAATCCTACAAATGCCGATGAAGAAACCTTTCACGATATTATCCGCTTATTAAATTTAAGATGCTTTCCCGCGACCCGACCATAATATACTATTTATATTTGTATGTGTGTATATGTATTTCCATTTTCGGAGACTTCCTCATGCAACCATCGTCCTGCTAAGCTATATAATGGCTTTCACTTGCTTACAGCTTTCGACGCAGATGAAGGGGGTGAGTAAATCGCATCGGGTGGGCGTAGGTAATACTTTGATGCGATAGTTTAAGCCAGTGAGTCGGGAGTTGAGTCTAACAAGCGGAGACTCAGACTGAGTTCACTTCTGACTCGTCGATTGATTCAATAACAACACGGACTAAGGGCGAAAGCCTTAGAATGCGGACGAAAATCAGCCAACCTTATTTTCCGATCTGTCTCCGATCGAAATCTAATTGAAAACTCATGTATGTCATCAAAGATATAGGAACGAAGGAAACTATATATATAGCCTAGGGATGTTTGCCATGAACAGACGCAGAGGGCACATCCGGTCGTTCCCCCTTTGAATCAGCGGGGCAATCTACTGAGTAGTGATATCAAGAACGGATATATACTAATACGGGTGAAAGAAATAATCATCGTCATCATCATCGTCGTCGTCGTCATCATCATCATCATCATCATCATCATTATCATCATCGTTATCATCATCATCATCGTCGTTATCATCATCACCATCATCATCACCATCATCATCATCAACAGTAGCAGCATCATCGTCATTATCACCATCAGTCCCTGACACTAGCCATTAGACGGCGATGGGTAGAATAAGTGCTCTCCATTGCCCTCGGTCATTTGTCAAGTCCAATGCTCTCCTTAGTGTTAGTCCAAGTGGTGCACATGTGATGTCCTCATTTATATTATCTAACCAGCGCAGTCTTGGTCTGCCTTTGTTTCTTTTTCCTTCGAATCTTACATGTAGTGCACTGTGTGGGATTCGGTCAACTGGCATTCTCTCTACATGTCCAAACCATGGCTCGGAGTCTTCATTGAATGACACTTTATCTAGCAGATTTGGCGCCGTAACAAAACGGCGCAGGACAAAACGGCGCAGACATAACGGCGCAGACAAAACGGCGCAGACGGAACGGCGCAATTCAAAGTACCCCGACAAAACGGCGTAGACAATACGGCGCAGTACAAAGATTATGATACCCGTCTAGTGATTGTTTGATTATTAGCGATCAAAAAGTGCCGTTCATCCCACTTCTAGTTTAATTTACATTTTAATCGTTCATCCCGCTTCTAGTTTAATTTACATTTTAATCGTTCTTCCCGCTTCTTATATAATGTACACCTGTTCTGGCACCTTTAGCGGACTATTGGGAAGATACTTATATCGGCAGGCAAAGAAGGGGTAGACGCGCAAATTTTATGACAACGAATGAA
>OY744611.1:43868542-43874613 GCA_963556255.1 Allolobophora icterica
GACCGTTCGCGGGCGGCCGCTACCTGCATGGTTGACGATGAAAAGACCCAGTTTAATTGATCTTTGAAAGGAGGCATTTAACCCACCACGAGTCCACCCTTTATCTGAAAATTCCTTTAAAAAACGTTTCGCACCGTAATTTTTATTCGTTCTTAAAATGTTATGGCGTGTTTGTGTTCTTCCGTAAACACCATTTTGTTGGGGTTGTCGCGACGTAATTATAGTTTAGGCTGGTCCAGCTTTTATAAAAAATAATTTATACAACACCTAAACAACACATCAAGCGTCATTATTCAGAAATTTCATTAAAATTGATGGTTATCTGCATGAATTATGTTAAGTTATGTACTAGAGATACATTTTTAATGACTCACCGTGTATATATGTACTATACATAAAATAAAATAATAATTAAATTCTTTATTATTTCAAACCGACAAACGCAGTAAGATTACATTGAAACATGAAAGTACAATCAACATCTTAATTAAACACGAGGTTTGGCAGCCATGCAAGGCGCCGCCCTAGAGGGGGGTTACGGGAGTCGATCCGCGTACCTTATGCTCTCCTGGCCATGAGTGTTACCACTACTCTATCCTCCCTCCCCTGGTGCTCATATCCAGAAGATTAGTCCGTAATACATGCACAGTTTTGGAGATGAGCCTAGAACAGAGCATAGTGACAATCTGACAACTTCTATAGACTATAGCGCCTCTATATCATATTGCTTAATGCATCAATCAGTGGTTACCCGGCATCGAGTCATACGCTTTGATTGAATCTATAGCCTGATCTAATTCAATGATTAAATCTAATCTAATCGTAGCATTAAGGAGATGCACCAGGAAGTGCACCAGTGCAGGATGGGGCCGATAATATTGATAACTACAAACGGCCAGTCAGGACCAGCTGATCGAAATGCGGCCAAACAATTCAAGGAACACACAAGCACACAAGCACACAAACACACACACACACACACACACACGACACAGGATGCAACATGTAGCCTATAAACACTGACAGACAGAGTGCAGAAAGGTAAACAGACGTACAATGTGGCCATAGTATGTCTGTGTATGCATGTCCTTCTGTCTTTGTATGTCTTTGCGCCTCTGAGTTGGTATCTTGGAGGGGGCGCTATATAAGTGCTCTGAATGTCTGAATGAATGAATCTGTGTGTAGCGAATACTATTTCTTATCAAATGACTTGTTATTTAATTCAATAATTAAATTAAGGTTTAGTATAAGATAGCTAATGTAAGCGGCGTTTATCTAAAGAAAAGCGGTGCTATATAAATATAACTCAGTTTAAGTAAACAGCCGTTGAGCCGATGTTGATAAGATGACGTGGAAGGAGATACTACGTATGCGTTACCATAGCGACCGGAGAAGCGGACCAATGAAATGTCGTGGGGCAGTGTTCGAATGGACATGAAACAGTTATGGCGACTGTCGTGTTTCGTTCACGATAGATGTTTGAATGAACGTAGATTCGTTAGCCAAATAACGGATAATTCATCGAATCTGTGTGCTCACCAGTAAGCCACAGAAGTAACACTTTCAGCGCTCGTTTTGCTGTAAGTTCTTCGATTGAAGTTGAGTTCTGAGAAACGATCGAACTGTTACGATTACTGATTGACTGCCAAAGGTCAAATGGAATAGCCTATACTGATTTTCGTATAGTATTCTGAAATCGTCATCGCCTACGATAGTTGAAGGGATTTATGCGATTCAAACAATTCGATACTACAAAGAAGATCTACCTATCTACAGCCTAGAAATGGACATGGTTGGGACAATGCAAGATACGATCTCACAGCGATCTATGGAGATGGTCTGACAATTTACTCTACGACGGCTCAGATAAGGAATATAATAAAACTAATCCTTAAGTTAAATACGCCGCTTTAAGTAGATAAGGTTTATTTGCTTGTAAAATGGAAATAATTGTCTTATTTTAATATACATACATTGCATCAAATCTAAAGAAACGATTGTTGTTCATTGAATGGATATGTACATTGGATGTGATGTGAATGTTTATCTTCAATTCCTGGCACGAACGCTAAAGCACAATTATATATAATATAATCGCTACACTGTGCATGTCTGTGTCTCTCAGTATGTGTCTGTGTCTGTATGTCCGTCCGTCTGTCCGTCTGTCCATCCGTCCGTCCGTCTGTCTGTCTGTATGTCCATCCGTCTGTCTATCTGTCTGTATGTCCGTCCGTCCGTCTGTCTGTCTGTCTGTCTGTCTGTCTGTCTGTCTGCCTGTCCGTCTATCTGTCCGTCTGTCTGCCTGTCCGTCTATCTGTCCGTCTGTCTGGCTGTCTCTCCGTCTGTCTGTTTGTATGTCCGTCTGTCTGTCTGTTCCTGAGCGGTCGTTCTAATGAAGATGACAGATGACGAGGAGACTTGGGTCGCTGAACGAATTACTGCGTATGTGGGTCGGATTTTTCGTTAACCTTAATCATAAATTACGATGGCAATCATTATTAATGTCCCGTATTTGAAAATATGCCTTCTGGCATATACATACGTGTGCGATTCTTCAGTCTTTTCTCGTTAGGAGGCGCTACACTATTTAGGCCCAAATGCTGCACGCGTATACAAGCGAAGGCACTGCATCTATATTATAGTAGCCACGACTCTGGAACGATCCCCCTCCCGAATTCCTCAGAATCTCGGTTCCTCCATCATCACTGCCACGCGCCCTCCATCATCCGCCGCGGGCTTCCCTATCTATCACCCGTGGCTTTCCACTCAAAACTAGTCTCACCTTTTCAAGAATTCCTGCCCTGACTCATATGACCCTCCGCCTTCCAATTCTGCTCGACCTAAAAGACATCCGCCTTAGCAGCTGCTCTGCCTCCTGCATGCCTTGAAACTGGATTCGGACCTCCTTTGACAACCCTTCGTAAAACCCCTCTGACTTGACGTAGCGCTCGCGAATAAGCTGGTGTCCCGCGCTTGGCTTTCGAGTTTGTGATTATACGATTGTGATTGCTGCGTTCGTAGTCCTGCTGTGTGTATGCTATCGTGAGCTCTGGCGCTTTCTGACGAATAATGAGAACAAAGACGTGTGTGCCAGTGGTGAACGCTGGCGCTTTCTACTGAATAACATGAGAACATGGGCGTCCGCAGGAATTTTTAAGGGGCAAAAAATGCTGGGGTGTGGGGAAAATTTTTTTTGGGAATGACGTTTTTGTATAGACAAAAATTTGCATAGAAAAAAATTAAAATGATCAAGGACTTTATCTAAATAATTGTTTTCTCGCATTGAAAAGCGTGTTGGGACTGTTGTAATAATCATAACAATCATAAATTTTATTTTTTTTAAATATTGGAAAAATCCAGGGGGCAAATGATCCCCTTGCCTCCCTCCGGACAGCCATGCCTGAGAACAAGGAGACGTGTGATGGCGAACGATGGTGCTTTCTGGCGAATAATATGAGAATGAAATTGTTGTTTATAGAAATACTCAAATTTATAACAATTTATAGGAATTGCTTTAATGGTCCGTATCCAACAAGAAGCAATGAGGAGAATTTTCACAGAAGAGAAATTTTGTCAAAGTAGTGCGCGGATGCTGTATGCAGAGGCTACCTTGAACAAATAATTATTCACTCAATCAAGCAAAGAAGCAAGAAACTGGGTCAAGACGTAACCTCATGAATATTTATCACAAACTATACTCGAAACCATAGGAACCGATTGTTATATTTAAAGCCAACCAATCAAGGAATAGTGCGACTGCACGCCAACCAATCACAATAAACGCTGACTAAGTGTGACCCAGTTTCCTGCTGCGTCAGCCAAATTTACGTGAGCGCTCTATCTTCCTCGCTACACAATTAATCTTTGATTTCAAACGTATTCTGCTCTGCGTATAGCTCGCTGCGACGTCAGAGCAGCGGAAGTGACGTATTGTTATCATGGAACTCTTTTTTCGCTAAAGACTTCGTGGCGCTGCGGACGGCGTCGGCGTATCATTGCGCGACTGTCGTCTGCTTTTAAACGCGCCGTTGTCTTTCGATAAAGACGTCGTCTGTCCGTTCCTCGATTATCGTCTGGATCCAAGATGTCACCGATCACGATATGCAGGGTGATTGATGGTGTCCACCGAGGACTCACTCCGTCCAAGTCCAGCCGAAGCACCTCCTCTTACCATAATCATGCTTTTATTTCCTACTTTGTAGTGCCGACATATTCGTGTTTTGATGTACATTCCTTTAGGTCTGTCTTGCACCATAATGCCGCCATATTTGTATCACTGTAGGCCTATATGCCTTCAGAACTGTAATGCAGTAGATAGCGGCCATGTTCGTCCTTATATTGCATTCCATTAGGAATTTTAATGCAGCAATACCGCGGTCTTAGTCATATTATTATTGAAGTCTACATTCATTAATTTAGTCCTGCGATACAACATATTACGGCATTAAATTCAAGTCTGTGATGCAACATAATACCGCCATATTCGTGTTATTGCAGAGCAACTTAGTACAGACATATTCGTTTCATTACAGTTCTTTGTATGGGACACGGTACACCTGATTGGTTAGAGAGTTTGCCTTGTAACGCAGAGAGTACGGATTTGATCCTCCTCCCCTGAGAGGTTTTCTGTGTGGGGAATTTGAGAAATTTCTTCACTGGAAATTGCTCAGCGCCATCGACTGATGCTTGGTTATTAGATATATTAGGTTACAGGTGCTTATTAAATGCCTGATAGTGACGTAGTTTGTTGTTGTTGTTGTTGTTGTTGTTGTCATCCGTGAGGTTGGCCAGCGTCTCTCGTCCGTTTCTGGAGAGCCGCGGGAGGTCACTTCTCTTTCAGCGCTTTTCCATTTGCATCCAGCGCTATATACAACGCTATCGCATTTCGTGGCATGCTCGCTAATGTTGCGGAGAAGGAGGCCTCATTTTTCAGACATTCAGCAACACCCTAACATTTTTTAAACTCCTGAGGGATAATAATTATGTACCTCTGGAAAAAAAACTATAATGATAAAATAATAATATATCTAATAATAATAATGATAACAACAACAACAACAACTTCAACAACAACAACAATAATAAAAATAATAATAATAACAATAATAATAACTGTTAACTCCAGAACGACAAAGCTAATCGGATAGTTTCTAAGAGCCTGAGGGATTATTTTTACCTGGAGCGTTTAAAAAATAATAATAATATTAATTGAAATAATAATACTATGCTATTATTATATACTAATAATAATTGAAATACTAATACTAATACTAATATTTTTAATAATAATTCTTTAGGCGTGTATTCCAGTAAAATGTGTTGTTTTTGAGTTGTTAATGATGTTCATATTTGATCTTTGAAACTGTGCTAAGTGTCTAAAGACATTGGATGTCAGTGATGAACTGACTATTGCTTCGTGCCAACTGCAGCTGGTGCATGCTGTAGTTGACTTGCCGTCACAAGACGACCCATAATATGGGCAGCGGATCTGTAATCGTTTGTACCGCTAAGCTCAATAAATCTAGATGGCAATAGATTTCAGAGGGAGACAAACGGAGACAGACAGCCAGAGACAGACAGAGACAGATAGATACAGGTATACAGAGAAACAGAGAGAACCTGACAGAGAGACAATAGAGAAACTTTATTCATATTAACAAGCTTAATCATCATCATCGTCATCTTCACCTTCTACTGCGACTACCACTTCAACAACTACTACTACTACCACTGCTACAGCTATTACAATTACTGTACTACTACCACTGCTACTTCCTTTTATCGCAATCTTCTGCTTTTGTTCTGCATTTGGATTTATCTGTTTTCTCAAATACTCGACGTTTAATGTGCGTGTTTGCAGTTAGACAATATTTGTGTGAATGTATGTGTATGCGAATAAAATAAAACACAGTTTTATTTTAGATGACATGCAATGCACATTTATGTCCTCGTCTATGTATTGCGAGTCTAGTATGTGTATATACGGTATACCTATGTATACACGCGTATATGTGCACATGTGTGACCGTAATGTTCTGTTGCATATATATACATACATAAATATATACATC